>OX402533.1:8806393-10006393 GCA_948098885.1 Drepanosiphum platanoidis
AGCTGTAGAGAAAATATTCGTTATCGTCGTTCCAGTTAGCAGCATTCGGACGATTTCCGCGACAAACGCGCGCGTCTACGCTAAGAGAGCAAAATCAATATGAAAAAATATATATATTTTCTTTTTTTTCTTTCTCGATAGATCGCATAATCTCCTACGTTTTTATTGAAAAAAAAAAAAAAAAAAATGCCATTGTCGGTTATTCTGATTTCGCCTTTCAATCGAGTGTAGACAGTATTGTTCGTGGAGGTCGTTTTTCTATAGAACGCGTACACTCGACGGATTTACCGTCGATAAGGTTTTGCGCAATGGTATAATATTGCCCCCCTCGTACGTGATTATTTACTTCTATTATTATTATTATTATTTATTTACTGTATTCAATCCGTGGAATAAGTTCGTCGACTGTGACATCGTGTGTTTAAATCGTAACTATATTGTTATATATTATTTAGTATATACTTGTCCATTTGTGACAAAACAACGCGCGACATTGACGCATAGGATTTTCAGACGCTCAAGGTTTGGCACGGAGAAAAAACGTACAGCGAAGCCGAGGAGTTTTTCGCTAAATTCAATTAGTGGCAAATCGAAACGCGATAACAGTGTTGTTGGTTTTCGCGCTGTTTTAAAATATGGTTTGACTGTGTGAGGAGGTGTCTGTTTTTTAGATTTCGAGTAGAGTGTAGCGGGCGAGTTGGATGCTATTTGTTTTGCAATCTCGATCGTTTTCGATATGATTAAAGTTTTTTTAGTATCGTTTTTCCGTATGTATTGTTCCGTGATCTCGTGTTCAATTGTGACGTTTACACGAATGCGTATATCGAGAGCTTTTTAATCATATTTCATATGGTAATATTGTAAAAAGGGCTTTGATATTTTAAAACTAAAATCGTAGTTTCATAGTTACCGAATGTTTTGATGACGGACTTTTATTTTACGATAACATTTTATGTAAACATTTCGTGGAATATCAAACAAACAATAGTCAGTGTATTTTACAATTAATTTTTCATTAGTAAATATTAGGTACCTACTATACCTATAGTATTAAATAATTGATCACAAATTAGCTTTAGTTTCCCTTTTTGTTTTTATATTTACATATTCTATGTGTGTTTAACATTAATATAAATGATTTATTAATGTTTGTTTTATTAATTAACCGAGGCAAACACGTGGACAATTGTTTGTTTTTTTTTTTTTTAAACTATAACAAACAACAATAAATATAATTTTGATTTTATTCCTATCGCCAGAAGAATGCGTTTTTTAAATATTCATATTTTTTTGGTAATGAATCATTAATGAAATTAGACTGAAAAAAAAAAAACTAACGAAAATATTGATTTATTTAAAAAAAAAAATAAAAACGTTTAGACGGGAATTCTTTCATGTTATTTTTTTAAATTTAAAAATGATTTCTTCCAAGTGAGGTTTATATTATTTTAACGCGGTATATTTTTATCTCGGCTACACATTATAACTGACATCATGCGTGTATTAGTGTAACCATCTCATCTAGATTTACGACTTGCGGAAAATAATTAAAAATTTGCAATCCAACACTGGCATTTGTCGTCCATTATAAACAAATCTAAAATAATCAGTCTTCAGAGTGGGCGTTGGTCAAAACCGTACACACGTACGCGTTCAATACGGTACACGTTTGTGCTTTTATTAGAAATGGGTTTTCACAGAGTCGCGTAATTCAAAACGCACACGCATCGTTTACAGGTAACATTTGTCTAAATCGTTACGAACGTATTGTTTCATACGCCATTAAATTCATTTGATTTCGAGTGATTTTAATACGAATACAAAAATAACTCGATAAACTCGAATTTATATAAGTCGTCTCCGTCCGACGGATTATATTAGTTTACCCTCGAAGAATAAAATAATGACAAACGAGGAAATGATTCCGGGCCCGTCGTATCGAGTTTAATCGAATATGGGAAACGGTCGTAGTAAAAAGGAACTAGTGGTAAAATAAAGTTACAAAATCAAACTCGGGAGGGACACTGCTGTTGTAGAAAAAATGTTTTTAGCCTATATTTCACGAAATTTCGGATCATTAGGATTTGAAATAATTAATAAATAATATAAAGCCGTTTCGCGATTAATAACTGACGCACTAATTCGCCGGGATTCTAAAACGCGCGTGCGACTTTGAATGACGTAATTTCAGGTAGAATTTTGCAGGTAAAACTTTGTGGAATCGATGACCTTTTTTTCCGAACGCGCGCGGTTATGATAACTGCCGACCGATTACAGTCTATTGGAAAATTAATTAGTTACAAAATTATCGACGTACGAAATAACGGCTATTTAATGAACTTTCAATCCGATCCGCATTGTTTTCAAAGTAGTCGAACGACGAAATGCGCAACTCGCGCGCGCGCGCGGCGATACATTAAACAAAATACCTAACAACAACAATAATAATAATGAAACGATGTGCGTACACAGATTACGAATTTTTCTTTTCAAACGGACGCGCGACTATTTTTAGAATACTCGTTTTAATGTTTTAATATTTTTCTCATAGCGTGTCTAGAACGGTGTCCAAACACAAAAGCGGTATTTTTAAATACTTTTTATTTGAGCTGATTACCAGACGGCGACGCGTGTGCGCTACGCCGTCGCCGCCGCCGCCGCCGACTTGGAGCGGCCAGCGAGCGACGGCGGGGCAAAAGTTCGCCAAACATCTACATTAGCAGGGCGCGATGCGAAACGAATCGACGAGACGGCCTATTTTACATTCCTACACGGCCGAGTCGGCGCTCGATAAATAAATATTTTATTTTGCGAATCGCGAGCGCGGATTTTTTTCTCCCGGACCGTCCGAACGATACGTAACCGACTAACCGAGTGCAACGACGACGACGACGACGATGAGCGCGCTTTCGCTTTCGCGTCTAATCGAAACGTTTGTCGACGTGTGTTAAGAAAAAACAAAACGTTTAATTACGACGAAAACTAATCTTCATAAAAAAAATAAATAGTTTTTCAACAAAAGAGAAAAAAAGACTTTTAAATTAAAATCAAAAAGAAGAAGCGCCGCGCGAAAATCATAACGTTGAGTTGAATCTACGTTGCGTTGAAAAAACAAAAAGGAAACGATTAGTCCTCTCCGCAGGACACTTTCGAGATTCAGGGATCTCGTTTTTTTCCTCCGATTGTAGTGAGTAGTAAAAAGTTAAGATTTTCGGATACCTACAATATAAAGACGGTTTCGCGTCCCTGTGAATTACTCGAGCGCCTGCGGGTGCGGGTTATGATTGGTATACACGAGTGGCCTCGTATAATATATTACATGTGTTGTATATAAATATTTATTTATCAGCGCGAAACTCGTAATCGTTTTACCGTGGCGAAGCGTCGTATATATAGGATACAACGAAACGTATGTCCGCTAAGGAAATTCGGATGGATAATTTCGTTTCGTTATACTTGACATTTTATGTTTTATTACTTTATTAGAAATTCGTATTGGTCGACTTTTTTTCTTTTTTATTTTAATATTCTTATAATAGACTAGTTGCTGACGGCGCTCGACGCATCGGGTCAATCCAGTAAACATTCGAATACAGTTTAAAAATAAATATACGTAATCGTAAGACTATATGTCGCAGGGTGAATCGAAAAACGGAACGGATGGAGGGACGGGGTCGTCGTTGCGCCACGAGACGTATTTTGTCGTTTATACTTTTGTTTTTTATTTCATTTTTAAGTAATCGACTCTAAATCGTGGTTGGGTTTTTTTTTTTTTTTTTTTGGCCTAATTTTTAAAGTCTAGATAAAATAAGGGGTTCGGGGGGCGTAGCGCCATTTTATTTAACGTCAACCCGACCTAAAGACACTCACGCCGGGCCGCTGTTATCTATATGAAATAGAAGCCTTTTTTTTTCTATGTACGCGCATAACTGGAAAAGTACTGGGTGGATTTTAGTACGGTTTTCACTAATGGATTGGCCGAATCTCGGGGAAGGTTTAGAAGCTATAGAACGTCTCGAAAATTCAACCTCTAAAGGGTAAAATTAGAAAAAATCGCCTAGTCGGAACCGCTTTTTCTAATTAGAAACTTTTAATTAAATAAACGAACAAAAAAAAAAATATATATATATATATATCAAAGCATAGAACGTCGCTAAACCAATAGATTACACGTTTCGCTTTAAATCTTTTAAAAATATTTCCGTTTAATACTGTGCACGGGCAAAGCTGTGTGGGCTGGGGCAGTTATAGTACGGCATATAACATTATACGTTCGTGTCGCGGGACTTGTGGTATTTTTTATTTTATTTTTTACCCGATAATATACGAAACTAAACGAACGCGCGCGCCGGGCTCGCAATTATTCCGCCGCAGGACCCGTGCATCCTGTACATCCCGACGTCACGGACTTTTCAAACACGTATCGATACACCTATTAAAGGTTTACTGCCGCAGTCGGCGACGTATTATTATTACACTTATCCGCACGCGGCACACACGATTTACCCGCAGTATACGCGCAAGTGTTGTTCGTTCCCACTGTAATATCCTCGCGCTGAAATATTATATTGTTTTGCGTGCGTACCGCTCGTCTCGGCGGCGTTCCGAAAGGCGCCTTCCTCTCGTCGCGTCAATGCGTTTTGGCCCTCGCAACGGTGCACGGGCAGAAGACCGGTGAGAAATCGTCGAAAACATTAGATTTTACGTCCCGCGTTACGAGCGTTTATAAATCTCGGAAGTTACGGGTCCCGCGCGATCCCATAGGTAGGCGAGCGCGAACCGCCGAGACGCGCGCGCGCGCGCGGCGTATTTGAATAAAACAAAACGAAAAGGAAAAAAAAAAAAAAAAATGAAACGACCGTCAATAAATATTCGCCGCGCGCCGTTATAAAGTAAAAATCCTTTCGAGGAACGCGATAGGAGAGCGCATATATTTTCATATTTATGCGCGTGTTATATAATATTATAGAGTTCGGGAAAAAAACCAAATCAAAAAACAAACCTTTATCGTACGAATTAATATGTGCATGCAAATTTCAAAGTGCATGATATGGAAAACGAAATTAACATAAACTCTTAAGAGGTATACTAATAATAATAATGTGAAGCCTTCAACAGTAGCAAGAATCGGTTTAATTTTACATTGCGTCGAAAATATAAATATGTACATATATATATATATATATGTACATATATACGAAGGACGTTTATTACAATACTAATAATGTTTTATGTTAATTTCAAATATCTTTTTTTTTTTTTTTTTGTGCCGCCGTAGTATGCAATAATTATGGAAAATACAATAAGTCATAAAAAAGTAATAAATCACGATTATAATTTAAATAAATAACGCGTTGTTTTTCCGAATATTCATTTCATCGACGCGATTTCACAATCGTACGTCTGATTGGAATATTCGTATTTTAATAACGTTTGAATTTTCTAATCAATTCGATCGTCGTCGTTTTATATAAATTAATTATTATCTTTAGCACATCGGATCATTTCATAAAAACGACGAGGCCCGTTAAAACTATTTATTTAGTGAAAACGACGAATAACGTTCTAATATTTAATTTAATTAATTGTTACGTAAGGCTACGATTTATTTTTGGTTTAATTATTTTTTCATATTTATTTATTTTTTGTCAAGTAAAAGTTTTCATAGGACCGATTGTTATAGTTTGATTGTTTATAGACATGTTTGAAATGTTGTCCATTATACCGTGTGAAGTTTGTTAGTTCGTATATGATTCAGACAGGTAATTATTGATTATCCCATTAATCAAAAACTAAGTTCTACCAATTCGATTCATATTTATTATGGTAAATTTTATAAAAAAAAAATCGTAATTTATTTTTCTTTTTACAAAATGTGTACCAAACATGTTTTTATTTTATTACTATGTGAACTATGGTTCAAATCGATTTCAGCACTTGATGTTTTATCGTATCGGTATCAATGCGAATTTTAAAATAAACTTTAGCTTCGTTGCTTTGGGTCTCTAGATTTAAATAAAACTATAAGGAATGTATTGATGTAAAAAATAAAAAAACCTAGAGGTCAGAATAATAATGTTATTAATTGTTTTGAGTTTATAAACAAATGGATTGGATCGAGGAGGTTTTTTTTTTCTAAAAAAAAAAATATACGTCAACAGTATTATTATAGTTAATCATAAAGATATGTGCACGTTTTCAACATACAAAAAAAAAAAAACTATTTGTAAATAATTGGGTTTGTGTGCTTTATATACTTTTAAAAATAAGTCGTCAAGCTCGAGTTGGTATTTATATTAAATATTAAAAAAAGTGCATTCTGATTTCATCGGAAAAAACTTTGTTCAGCTCTTTGAATACATATTACATATTATATGGGTTTTTAGTAACCAAAGTAATAAATTGAATGTATACCGCAAAGTATTAATTATAAAGTAGATAACATTGTTATTTCAACTTCAAAGATGATCTGTTTATATTTATTTTACATTAAAAAACCATATTATAATATATCTGTGAGAATAAATCAATAAAATTGTTCGTTCGATGTTATTATATTTATTTAGCCTATTACTAACGACTTCGAAAAAATTTATCGACGAAATAATGTCAGGTCAATAATCTATGTTTGATTGATAAAATTACATTTAACTCGTGACGCGATTGTTGTCTACTGTTTTAACTTCTTAAAGTATTTTTATTTTTTATGTACTCTACGACTACTTTTTAATAAATACTATTGTATTATGAATAATTATAACTAATAATTCTACAATGTTCTAAGATAACTAAAAAAAAAAAAAAAATAGCTCTGTGAAGTTCGGTAAATATTTCAGTAGTAATTCGCGATAAATCCGAAGACGCGCGAAATTTGATAATGTCTAAACGAATTCAAAAGATACTAGAATATTTCTAATTTTAACACGACGTTTTATCAAATGTATGCTAACCACACGTCAATGCTATTAATAACTCTATTGAAAAAAAAAAAAACAAAAACTATACGCTAATAATTGTTTAAAAATCGATATGGAATTCAAAAGCAATCGGTGGATTGACATTACTATGGGTGTACTTATCGCAGTCGTAACTAAAATCAATGAAATAGAAATGTGCAAACCTGATATCGTTGATTACAGCATCGTGTACAGCATGAGCTTAAGAAGTTCACCCTGCTCAATGCTGAATGGCTAGGGCTCAGTAAGGGAGACGGTGAGCATGGCCGTTTTGATTGACCGTTATATGGCACTTCGAGCTCCACGAACTCTCTATCCTAACAAAAAAAAAGAAAAAAATTAATTTAAAAATAATTTCTCGAGAGAAATAATTCAAAGGTTTTAAAGAAATACGAGTAGAAACGTTATGAAAAAAAATAAAAAAAAAAAATAAGACTTTAAGACTAAGAATACATAATATGATTATGTATGTAGTAAATAAGCATCTACTTAAAATATTAAGACCGAATTTAAAATCTCATTTTATTATTAAACGCACGAATAGACGTAGGTAAGCGTATTTAGAACATTATAGTTACAATTACTTCGAGTAAGAGGAAAAAAATAAAATAAATACCGAAAATATTATGTTTTATACGTTCGAATTGTTACGATTTACATTTAACACCACAATGTTAAAAAAAAAAGCTCTTTTGTTACGAATAAAAAAAATGTTAAAAACAAACTGATTTGCGACAATATGATACGAGAATAATATTATTATGATATTACTACGTGTAATATTTTGTAAAAATTCAATGTTGAAACCAGTTTTTTTTTTAAACAGAATGAGTTGAAACGTTTGCCAATTTGTTGTGGTTTTTTGTTTTTGTTGTTTTCTTAAATAAAACGATTGGAAAAAAAAAAAATCGCCCGGTCAAGTGTTAAATGCTCTATTAGGTCCTAATGCGTTACCATTAATTTAAATTATATAGTAAAAAAAAAAAAAAATTAAGCCACCACTCACAACAGAACACCGTGTACTAAAAAACCTAATTAAAGAACAATGTGAATTTTTCATTTACCGCGTGCCACTCGAGTGTTATTCTTTCGCACGACAATATTATACTATTATAAATATCGTCCTGAACGCGGTCCTGCGTTCGACGGGGATCGAAATATAGTGATATTTTAATCTAACGTGAATTTCGTAGACAATATTATTATTATTATACTATATACTACCGCAGTCGTGTGTAGAAAAATTATTATAAAATTGAAAAGTTTGCCGTAATAAAGTCGATTTTACGACATAAAAAAAAAAAACAACAACAACAAAATAAATGTCACGGTAATAAATCGTCCGAGGTGTATGCGTGTCACATATTTTTTAATCGGATTATTCGCGTACGTTCACAAAATATGTTTTAAATGAAAATTTTCAATAATTCTCTACTGAATTCGCACGAAAACACAAAGGAATTTTATTTATATCTTAAATTAAATTATATAACAATCAACGAACAAAAATTCAATCCACGCGTGTTATTGGTAATTCAAACGAACAGTATATAATTCTGTTTTTTTTTCTCGTTTTTTTTTTTTTTAATAACAAATAACCTACCTATAATATGTATAATATAATGCTATGAATATATTTTGTTGTACGCCGAGTATGTTTTCCAACGGATCCTAGCGATGGTATTCCCGACTGACAATAATAGTATTTTTGTGATTTTTTTTTATTGATTACGACATCTAATTAACAATAATAATAGTTTTAGTGACAATAAATACAATAATTAGACCGTATTACTATTGGTGACCACCGACGACAAGATTCTACGGTCCACGCGAGCACGTGACACATAAAATGACACCCTTTTTTTTACTCTTTCGCAAAACGCTTTTCACGGACGCTTTTGATCGTCCGAGGTTTCTTCTTGCTGCGGTGTCGATAATATAAAGACCGCGTGATCTGACGAACGGCTCGTTTGTCACATATTTTATCAACAGTTATTACGAACCGATCGATACTATTTTCGATATTATATTTCATGCGCGAATTCTTAGAACAGTGAAAATCGTGTGCAATACACTATTATGCAATTAAAATAATACGTTCTAATTGCGTGAAATACAATTTTTTTTTAATGAAAACTCGAAAGACACTCATAATAATTTAATAAAATTAATACAACGGTTAACGATCGGCACCGCGGTGCAATGATACGGACTGCACTATGAAGTCGTTACGGCATTAACGTCATTGATAGGATTCGCAAACACTCGTTAGAAATATAAAAACGAATTGAAGTTTTGAATCGAGACATTTCTCCGTTTTTTTTTTTTGATAAGCGCGCGGAATTATCATATAAATGTGATACAACGAAATATTTACGAAACCATGCCGGTTACTTTTCACTACTACCTACACGTATTTGGAAACGAATAAAATATATAATAATGCACTCGTTTAACGAATGAGATATATTGTTCGATTTAAATGTAAAGTCTTAACACTTGAACGGTATAATGAGTTTTTGAGAGAACGAAGAAAAACATTACATTTTTTTTTTAGAGCCGCGTGTGATTTGAAAACGTTTTATTAACAGCTATTTCGACAACAATAATTATTGTGAATACCTACGTTTATTACCATTCGTATGGGAAATTTTAACAAAAAAAAATCGTAGTTACGGTATTTATTTTATTTTATTTTTTTAATTCGATCGAACAGCATTGCTGCAGATCATTTGTTTATTGACGGTATTGTAAATTCGCGTCTTCATAGTCAACGAATGAATTCCGATTAGAAACAATTAAACAAATGTATGCGTTTTATCATATCTTTAAATATTATCGTTTACCGGTCCAACAGATATGTTAAAACAGTAGGTATTTAATTCAAGGATATACAAATTGGTAGAAACGGCGAGGTAATCGTTAATAACAGTTGTTATTCTTTTGCATAACCCGCACATAACCTTTGGATCCTAAACAAACACTGCGAATAAAATGGCTGGAACACGACTCGACGAACGCGTACAATTAAATAAAAAAAAAAAGTCGAATAAAAATAGATTTCACTTCACATCGTCGACGGCGGCGGCGGCGGCGGCGGCGGCGTAATAACGAATATACAGAGGGGCATTGCATAATATTATATATTTCTGCGATAGAAATAATAAATAATTTATTTTCTCAAATTTTCCGTGTAGGCGCGTATTTCGTTTTAAAACAATACTGCGCCACTGTTTAGTTTATTATAATATATATGTAATACAATTCAAGAATTTATTATTATTTTAACGGATTATAATATGTTATTTTGGGTCGTAGTGTTTCGTAGAAATAAAAATATATTCGATTTGTGAAATATATCTTCAGGGAAATCATGAAATAATTTTCACAGTAGAACGAGCAGTACGAATTATGAAATGAATCGTCATGGGTAATTCGAACTCTTATGACCGAAATTTATGTCCGCCGGACGAGGGTGTCGGATTACAAATTTGTTTGGTCGACGTTATTAATGAAATTGTTTTTTTTTTTTTTACGACTTAAATCGATATTGAGAAAATAACAGTTTTCCATAAATTACACGTGATACGTAGATAATTTATATCATATTAAATACATACATACACATAATATAAATACGCTTATTTAATGATGTGTCTCTATATTTCAGAATTCATGAATACCAAGCGCTGATGGATATATTATTTATCATAATCCTTCATAAAATACACGATATCCACACAATTATTATACTAAGACGCTACGGTTGTTAATTAATTTCAATAGAATTGATAATTTTCAACACGCTTCCGATTCGGAATAATAAACCAGAGCGCAAAATATTTTCGTGAAAATATCGAAATACGCGTATAGAAAATCAAAGCAAAATATTTTATCCAGTTATAAAGTTTTTCGGTTCTTAAATTCTAGCCAGTAAATTTATCTACAAGTATACTCTTTATCACACAATGTTTTTATTTATTTTTTTTGATATAGCGAATAATAATATACTGAAATCTTTGAACCATATTTCAATTATTATTGTAATAAAAAAAGTTTCTAAACCATTTTGGGTGTGAGAACGAGTTAATTTTTTTTTATCTTACAGCATTAAACACATTAGATGTGTAAGTGCTTTAAACATAATGACAACCTGAAAGACTAACATGTTCGAGGAAAACGTATCTGATAATAGAAATTTATTTTAAGTATTTTTTGATTTATGTATTTTCGAAAAATTAAAAATGTATATGCGTTACGAGGATTAATGTTTAAACGTTGAAAATATTATTATCAATTGTTTATTGTTTTGAAAATGCAATTGAATGGAATATTAATTAAAACTTAATAGTGTCGGAGGGTAATGTTTAATCTTGAAAATGAAAATAAAAGTGGTAAAAATTGTACCGAATTCATAATTTATTGGTTCATTGTCACGTCACCGAATAACAATTCGCCGAAATCCCAGTTTGTCGACAAAAAACATGTTTGTTAGACATTTAAAAAATATTGCTCGATTCACCGATAAATTACGATAACCGTCGAAAAGTTCAGTCGTCAAATTTAATTTTGGTACACATATACACCTACACATCTATTGTGTAATGTGTTTGTCAAGAATAATTCAATAATTGTAGTGAAATTCGAGTCAATAATATTGTAAACATAAAATTGACAAAGAAAGAGGAAAATCAAACATTATAGATGCAACGATAATTTAGAACGGTGGTCGGATAATTAAAAAATAACTAGTAATAATGTAAAATTAGCACATGACCGTAATCATAAAACACGGAGTGGAACTAAAATCGTGGTTTTCGAAATAAATTCAAGAGAAATATGTTATGTCAGTAAAATATTAATTTAAATATAATTTGACCCTTACTTATCAATACTGTTCGCTGAACATATTATATTTAACAGGAGTCGGGTTAGAATTCGGCGAATCGGGATGTTGGCGACGGGATGAGATATGAATTTATTACTCGAATCGTCACTAATTAGGATAATCCTGATTGCTATCCTTGTTTTAACTATGATAATAGAAAAACATATTTAAAAAAAGATGAGATAATATCGGTACAAAGCAATACCTCTGAGCCCGCGAACTATAGTTATATAGACGAACGAAATATAAATATAACAAAAATCTCGTAAAGACGTAAATTAATTGTAATGTAATTTATTAAAAAAATATAGACATGTAGGTGCGACTAAATTCTGGTACTTATTAGAAATGATTTTTATGTTTAATTATCAAAATATGCAACGTAAAATTGACTGTAATCACAAATGTATGTCATGACTTGAATTTCATTTAATTTTTATTCTTTAATAGAAAGATTAGCAACGACCATTAATTTTTTTTATTATTAATAAATATATTATATTTATTTCCATTTATTTCTTTATTTATTTATTAAGAAAATCCATTAAAATTTCTTTTGGCCAACAATTTTATCTATAAAAAAAATGTCGATTGACATTTTATGGTATTTACGTAAGATGAAAAGCACATATACTCGTTATATTATATTTATATACATAATATACTTGTATATATATATATATATATATATATATAAAATAAAATAAAAAGAATGAATAGTAGGATAGCAAAGGGAAAAAATAAACACTGTTCAATTTACTTACAGTCGTTTTTTCCAAACATCGAAGCAAATGATGATGTTGTAGTTCGAATATATCTTCTTCTCTGTAATTTTCATCAAGCTCTAGTCCAGATTCTTGAGCCGCCATCCTGGCTTCGGCTGCTTTCTTTTTGCTCACAAATGCGGCACCCGAAGAGGCCTTAGCTATCCGTATCCTGGCCAGCCTTGCTTTCTAAAGAAAAAAAGAAAAAAAAAATTAACATGATTATCATCACAAAACCGATTGAGATAAAAAAAAAAAAAAAATGTTTTCTACATGTCTATTTGAAATTGAATATATATTTTAAAGCTGCTTATGTAATTAACAAAGTCGGAATCAGTAAAGTGAAACTAACAATGAAAACATTAAGTACCACACACACAAGAATAATAGTATTCACTACAGGTGTATTTAGTATACTTTTACACACTTTATAATATTTAATATGACGAATTATATAATATTACCAGCTGACCCGGCAAACGTTGTAGTGTAAAAAATAACCGGCTTATTGTAAGTGTGCGGGGACGGCGTCTACGATTGAATGAGGAATGGAGCGCGCACGCACGCACGTTCGGTAAAAATTATGTAATAATATGATATTGCAAAATCAATACCTATTGGTAAAGATCGTCGGGTTTTTCGATGACATAATCAAATATATTTATATAAAATGCAAATTACCACGCGCTCGCCGATCGTTGCATCTCTCAAAATCTAGCCCGTGAAAAGTTTTTCCCGGTATGAGGGAGAAATAACGTTCTTCACGGTCAACCCCTTTAACCCCCTTAAGGGTTGAATTTTTAACGATAAGTTAATAGATTTTTCATTATTCGATTTACAGAATATGTATGCCGTTTAAAAAAAATCTAACCAAAAAATTACATTTTACATTTTTAACACATTTTACCCCTTTTAAGGGTTGAATTTTGAAAAATAAATTAGTAGATTTTCCATTACTATGTATGCTGAGTTTCAAAAAATATCCGATCGAGAAATAACGTTTTCCATTTTTAACACATTTAACCCCCTCAGGGTTAAATTTCTTAATTTTTTTCCTATAAGATCCTACTCTTGACAAAAGCTTAAAAAAAAAATGATTTAGCTAAATCGGTCCAGTCGTTCACGCGCGATGAGGATACCTGGTAAATAGGAATTCATTTTTATAAAAAATTATTTTTACCGATTTCAACCCTTTAAAAGCAAAATTTTGAAAATCGGGCGACGCGGTGACACTCGGGAAGGTATTTGAAACAATTCTGTGAAAAAAAAATTGGAAAAAAGTTAAATAGCGTCGTCACAAAATGGGAACATAAAAAAGGCCTGTTCTTTTATATATAATATAAAGGATGTTCGTGCTCGAGGGAATTGAATAATTATTTATGAATTACGATTGAGTTGATAAGCCACACAGAAATAGTTTGGTGTACACAGTACCTACGTGTGGTTATACTCTTCTCGAAACATTTTTATTTTTCCAAATAAATAAAATCATAAGTAAATAATGTTTTGAATTGGAAATTGAGAAAAAATCGAAACATTCTCTTAAAAAAATAATTTTCAATTCTGAACTAAAGCAAAGAAAAGACGAGTTATTGGTTGAAGAAACGTTTTTTCTCATAGAAAACACGTTTTAAGGAAAATGGAATTGTCCCAATAGTTTTATTCAAATTAACGTATCGTTTTTTTTTTTACTCTACAGGGAAACATATAATTGAATATTTTCAATTATTTTATTTAAGATTTATACAAGCCTATATAGTTTCCTTCTTAATGTTATTGTTTTAAACATCTTCCAAATTAATCATTAGCATTATTTGATTTTTCTCGTGTACATTATTGATAAATAAAAAAAATAAACAAATTTTATTTACAATAATTAATATTAAACGGGGGTTTTTTTTAATATTAAATAAATTATCGTCGAAAAGATTCGTTTTTCGTATTTAAAAAAAAAATTATCCGCTTTCAGTATTATCTCGGTATAATATTTTTATCTTAATACATTTTGTAATAATAATTTAAACGGGTTAGTATTTTTCGACGATTTTACACATTGAATATAGACGAAAAATGTTTAAATATTCACGTGTTTTAGAGAGCAGTTTTTAAACATTTAAATACTTATTTTTATATTGCACCTAGGATAAACGTTTATGACTTGACAATAGCATATCAAAAATATTTTGGCACTGTTAAATGAAAAGTAAGTTGTAAAAATTCAAAATATAAAGTCAACTGTGTAATTTTTATTTTAATAAGAACAAAATATTACTATGGATACCGGCAATTTTACAATACGTTGTAACATATTTTTCATTTTAATTTAAATAATTCCGGTCGAAATTAATGCTGTCATCGTATTGTTAAAACTATTGAAATATAGTACAAATGTTGTGGATTTTCAAAAGAGCATAACATATAAACCATAGATTTCAATGTGATAAATTTAAATTATTTTATTCTTTAAGTGCAGCGAGGAACGTATTGATTTTATAATGATCATTTTTTCTCGCATTTTTTTTTTTTTTTTTGAAAATACTTTATTGAGTAGAAAACATCATAAGTTTTATGTAGTATCTCATTAGATTGGAAATTGGACCGGTACTTTAAACATTACTTTTCAATAGTTTTTTCTAGTATGAAAGGAAAACCGAAAAAACTTTAGAATAATGTTAAATTTTGTCAAACGAGCGATTATATTTCTTTTGATAAAATTAATAACTACGTGTTTTATGGCTTGGAAATTTAAAGCAATGCTAATTATACGTCATAATAAATTTACATAACATTTAAAAGCGAAAAGAATCGATTCGGTGGTAAATTTTTCCGGTATTAACTTCTTTTTTTTTAAAGTTTCTAATACGACTTACGACCCGATCGCTTTTCCGATTAATTAATTATCATTTTACTTTTCAATAGTAATGGATAAAGTTCACAGTTAAATGATTAGATAAACAGATTTAATGAAAAAATTCACTCTAGTCATTAGGTATTCTAATTATTATAATTTTCGAAGATCTAATAATAATTAGGATCCTAGAAAGAAATTTGAAGAAAAAGAAATGACATTATCTAAATGTGAATTTTAAAGACACATACATTCAATAGTAGCTTTTAGTAATTCATTTTTGCTTTAGAACTCAAATAGATAAATTATAATACGGTTGTAAGACGTCTTTATCTTTTCATATAATATACTATACATATAATACACTTTTCATAGCGAGCTACATAAAATTCGATTTTCGTCTCGTTTTACCAACGGCCATTTGTATTTTAATCGAGAAACGGATCTACGAGGGATAGTCATAAATCTATGACGTATCTATGTGTATCTCGAGTCGGACACCGTTTTTTTACTCGTTCTTAATTTACTTTAAACTTTTCGAAATAGTTCGCAATAGTTGTGTATTTTATTATAAATTATTATCTTTACGAGTCGTCGCGACTAATACAATTTAAAGAACAATAATAAATATTACATTCGAAACGTGTTTGGCGTATTCGACCAATACTAAAATAAAAACTTACTCTTTGGGCTTTTCTTTTGTCTGCTCGTTGATTTTGATGGTAAATGCGACTGAAATTAGACACAATTACAGGCACGGGCAGAGCGATGACAAGCACTCCGCTCAGTGAACACACTCCTCCGACGATTTTTCCAGCTATGGTTTCCGGTACCATGTCACCGTATCTGTAAAAATAAACGCACCACTTTGAATATACATATATATATACGTAAATTAATGTTTAAAAAAACGTGTTTTTCAAATATTTCGTCGAATTACTTTTGTAATTTTAAAATAAACAGATACAAATTTCCGTCACGATAATATACAATAGTTTTACTTAACATCGGGCGGGTTTAATAAAATGCTAGACAGTTACCTATTTACACAAATTGTCGGGAGTTTATTTTTCGATTTATGTATATTGTATACGATGATGATTTAAAATATATATGTATACGTATATATATTATGCACAACGTATATTTATGTACGCGTACGTTGTATACTGATATGACTAAAGAAGAAGCTTTATTCTTCGAAACGTTTCCCACGTGGTTAGTGAATTTTCTCTTATGGTTTTTCTGTTTATAGTTTATGATATCATGTATACGTACTTACTTAAAACGATGTTAGGTTTTATTAATTTCCCTCTGCGGAACGTTTAAATATAATTTATTTAAAAAATACTCGATCGTTTATTATGAGTAATTTTTACGAACAAAACGTTCAAATACATTATAACGCCGAAATATTCGAAAATAGTTTTTAATTTACGAAGTAAATCATTTTTGAATACACGTGGAAAATATTTTGTTTCCAAATCGTTTGTCGATTATATTCGAACCGATAAAAAGACATAATGGAAATATGTTTGGAATTTCGATTTTATTTTATTTAATAGTTATGTTTTGTGACTCAAGTTACAGTTATATATAGGATGATTTTTTTTAAAATTATATTTACCACGTTCGTATTCTACAACGATGCATTTATTCAAATTCTGAATTTTGGAAAATGAAAAGGTACTTAAAGATTATACTTTCCGATACATTAGTTTTTGGGTTTGTTAAAGAGTAAATTTGTGGTGATATCGACTTTAATTTTCCAAATGGGGCGATTATTTTATTTCATGCAAATAATTCACATTTAAATTGTATGTGGTACTTAGTGGCTAGTAACAAATGCTCATCAGTCACCATTATAAATATCCATAGTGATAATAGGCGTTCAACATTTTTATGATTTGATAAACTCAATGACAATGTAAATTATTTTTTAAATACTAGTGAATTGACAAAAACAGAATGTTTTAAGACTTTCAGTGGAAATTTATAAAATTGTTACTTTATCAATAGAAATTCGTGAACTTGTATTTATGACTTTGAAAAATATAACTATTATATAAGGACAATAAACGAACGGTCCTAAAAATATTCGCGGAAAATTACTAAATTACAAAAATTGAAAATTTATAAGACGTCACGGCTTATAAGAGTTTAGGGTGGATATTAAAAATGTACTTTCGGTTTGATATACTCGTATCATAAATATGTAAGGTCACAATTTGGGCGTGTTTCATTACGACGATACCGATTATCTATTTTGGACACGAATAAAATAAAGGGTGTCGACCATTATGTGCGATACCAAACTATTATATTATATTAATTATTACGTCTATATCGTCGACAATGTACTTATATAATATATATACGCGTGTCGAAATATCAAAACGTGTAATTTACTATTAATGGTAACGAATAAAAATAGAACTATGTGTAGAAAAAAAAATTGTTTGTTTGGTTTTTTTTTTTTTTAAATTTTAATTAAAGGCTTATTAAATGCGCTTGTTGGAAACGACAGCTCGCTCGCGACAAAAAAAAAAATAAAATAAATATGCAGTAGAGGGTAAAGGTATCACACCCTTCCCTTTTTACCCCGTATTTTGATTGACGTCCCAATGAATACAACAACAATGACAAAAACATTTAGAAATACGAATTTCCGGTCGAAAAAATTGTTTTCAGTATCAAATGCAAAGCGTTTACGTTGAATAATATAATAGTATAGTGAGACTTCTATGAAACTACTCGCGAAAGTAATAACGATTTCATGCACTGTATCTCATAACATATAGCATAACTTCTTAAACTGACTAAAGAAAGATCCTTAATGTTATTAAGACAGTTATTCAATGTGAAATTATATATATATATACGTATATATATCATAAAAATGACAAATTACTATTATACTATAAGGTAAACAAAATAACAAATGATATAAAGAGTATAAAGTCCTGTTTACGCAACTAGTTTTTCATAGTACTTTCTTTTTATATTAAATACCAATAGGTTGTTAATATTTTTAGATTTTGAGTGATACGACGAAGCTATTGGTTATTTACTTCGATGTATGTTTATCAATGTCAAGGGCGGTTTCAATGTTATCTAGCTGATGCATTCGGTTCGGAATTTTTTGAATTTTCCAGTTTTCTTAATAATTGTGAAAAATGAACAAAGTAACGATAGCGAAATTTATGTCACACCGATTTTTGACAAAATCTAATTTTTTTTTTTTGCGTTATATTTTAAAAAGCAATAACCGTAAAGACTTGACATTTTCATCGAATACTTATACTACTTATATTACTATTTCTTAGAGATGATATGATATGATGAAAAGATTTTGACTTTTTTTATGCTGTTTATAGAAATTTGAAACTTTTGAATTTTCATAGGTTTTTTTTTTTGTAAAATGTCCATGACATGGGTTTGGTTGGATAAAAAATCAATATAAATTAAAATTATCATTTCAATTGTAAAAAACAGTACGCGCTCATAATTGTTAAATTGTAATAGTGAGTTTTTATAATTTCAATAAAATCAGAGTTGATTTATCAGTCGAATAAATGGTTTTTATTTCTTATATTTGATATGAAAAATAGTACTATATAAAATGTATATTATGTTCGGAAAAAACCTGAACGTGTATTAAAGAACACGTACAGAACAATATAAATCGAACTTTAGACATTTTGTTTTTTATCGGTAAATAGATAATACGGAATGTAATTAAAACTAGGAATACTTGTTTTATATACTAATATAATTTTATAATAATGTTAATATTTTAATGGTATTAAAAAAAAAAACGTAATTATTTTTTTCCATCTCGGAATCATTATTATTATTAGGTGTTAGTTTAAAAGTAATTCGTTTTAACTATTTATACACAAACATTAAAAAAAAAAAAATGAAACCCTCGTCACCTTTATAAACTATTATTTCGAGTCGGCACTTAACTGCAAGATAGACGTTTTAAAAGTATATCTTAATGAAATTTGTATGTTTTGTGTAATTTGATTAGATATGAAAGAAAATCACTTTATAGAATTTTGTGCGCCGTACACAGTGTTTTCATATAATTTGAAATGAAAATAGCTTTCAAGAGATGCGTGTGTACTTGTGGACGCCCGAGGTTTCTAAAACGCAGCGACACAAATTAAATATGTACTTATTAAAATGCGTACGTTTTATGTTTTTAAATTTTACGCAATGATGAAAACAAAATAGAAAAGTTATCTTTTTTTTTCTCTGCAACAGTAACATAACGATTCTTTTGCGCGCTGCTCAATAAATAACTCTTGGGCTGTCGACGGTTTAAAAATTTAAAAAAACTCAATCGATTAAAAATAGCCGGTCGGATACCGACCGGCCAAGAGGGCGAGGAGTCCTTTGTTTTTCGAAGTTATTAGTTATTCGTAATTATTCGTATGAATTTGAAAGAAAAGATAAATTATGGCGTTCGTAAAAACGATTCGGAAATAAGGCCCGTGTAAAATATATATTTTATATAATATATTTTCAATACATTAATATTCGTGGAAATAATCGGTTATGCCATATTTCAAACTTTGAACATTAATAAAAAGCCAATTGGCTTGATAAAATCTTTTGTTATTTGAACACTTGGTGAAACGACTTTGGGATAGCCTTGTAAAATGCAAAATAACCGGAAACAAGAAGAATTATTATTAATCAATTTCCAATTTATCTTCCTCGTCGAAAAAATGACCGAAAACACAGAAAAACGACTCTCCTACCAGTGCCATAATATGTGCGTTCGTACGATAAATTATTGTGTAAGAGACATATTTAGAGAACTGACAAGTCGGATTCGACCGCTAAAATCTTCGAATGAAAAACAATTATCGACCGCGGACTTTTTCGATTTTTATCAAAACTATAGGTAAAACGGCCTAAGACCGGTTCACCAGTCACATACATAGTTATCGAGCCTGTCGTTTTATTTCCAAAGAAATATGGGCGAGCGGGACGAAATTTAAAATTATTTCCCAGTCGTTTTCTGCAGTTTTCCCTCGCGCTCAGAAAAACAATCTAAAAGAGACCTGTTCGAAATACCATATTCGCGTTCAATATCCTTTTGCTGCGGAAATTTACTGCGAGAAACTTTTCGCGCGTTGATTTATTACCCGAAAAAATGTTTACTGACGGCAGGCGGACGGTCGGGCGACGGTAGTAGATGATATGCGAGCACGCGATGGGTGGAACGAACGGTTTCCAGACTCGCGAAAAAGATTCACTCCGGAAAATATCCCGGGCACGTGAATTATTGGGAAATTATTGGGAAACCCACCCCCCGTCCCAACCCTAAGACTTTGGGTGAAATAATATCGGACACGCGCGCATTCAACGGTTTCGGGTTGAACATTTCCACGACCGTTTGACGAACGAACGCGAAAACCGTCGCCCTGTATTTATATACGTCGCGGCGGATCGTGTGCGCGTCAATCGCCAAAGTTTCAATATACCATGTCGTCGTATTTCTTATATTAAGTTTTAGTCTGTACACGATGCGAAACTATTCGCGAGTGAGCCCCGCGGCGAAATAACGAGTGAGCCGCGACATGCGTTAGCAGAGAGACGAGCGAGGAAAAATAAGACCGATAACTTGGCGCGTTTGTACAAAATACGATAATAATAATTACGCGCGTTATTGTACGCGGGCTACGTGTCGGGCAGAAATTTATCGAAAATGTTTTGGACGGAGGGCTTATGGTTTTAACGAAATATTCTCAATTTAATTATTCGAGTCACTGTACCTATTACTGGTGCCAAATGTTTTTAATAAAACCGACTGTCTTCAATTTATTTCTCACTCAATCATTTATTTTTATTTAATTAACAATGTAATCGTTTCGTTTGGCTTTTCAATTCGCCGTGTTATTAAAAAAAAAACTCTAAACGACTATACTTAAAAACCAACGCTCACAAGGAGTCGTCGGGCAACAATCACCACAGGGCACCACAGACACATTTATAGTGTCTGACGCTCGCAAAAGTAATCGATAAATTATTTAATAGTATAGTATACTCGTCGAGTTTGTCAATTAGTCCCGAAGTGGCGTGTGTTACCAGTAACGATGTTCGATAAATCATATCGAAATATATAAATTTATGGCACTATTACAAGAAAAAAACAAACAAAACAAAACAATAAGCGAGCAAAACCGACAACGATTCTAACAGAGGACCGGAGAAATCGACAACTTTCATCGTACAATTTGGTCTCAATAGAAAAAATTTAATATTAACTCGGTGTAATTACTAATTGCCTACTGATAACAATTAAATGGACGTTTTCTTAGTCAATATTTCAATACCAAATACAACAAAACTACCTTCCCCACCAGGTTTGAATCGACGACGCCGAGAGAAACGCGTTGGCATTACTTTTCCTCGGCAAATACTATACTACTCTTGTATACCAGCCGTTTAGATATTTTTCAAATTCAAAACAAACGACGTGCTGATATTTTTTCACGATTTCGTAATTATTTGAATTTTTTTCCGGGGCGATTGTAAGATTTTTCCCGCAGTCTTCCTAATTCAACGTTGGCGACGCACGGCGTAGACGGTAAATAAACTGCAGTTTAAAAGATAACTTACAATACATACGCCGCGTACATAATACATGTATATATAGTATACAACCCCTGCGTTCGTCGACGCGAGTGGCGATTTTGTGCGAGGGGTGGAGGGCGTAAGTAAAACTCGATATTATACTCTCCAGACCGCGGAGTGTGTCGCGAGTGTGTCGCGGAAAAGAGGGCGAGACGACGACGACGGCCGTCCGCGGTGTATGCGCTTGCGCACGTGAACGAGTCTCGTATTCACTTAAGATAACCGAACGGGAGTCGTATTATGTTACGATCGGAGTGAGTGGATGTGCGTGTGTGTCGGCGCCATACTAACTGGGGGTGTAGAGGACGTTTGGGGTGCGTTTTATCAGGTATTTTAAAAGCTTGGAAAAAAATGACGGCACACGTGTTACGGGCGAACGAAATAACAAAACATGAGAAATATCCGACGGTTGTTCGAACGATAAATATATCGAACAGAGAAAGCCAACATCCGGATCGAATTCGGCTCGACCCCGGGTCCTGGCTCGTCAGGACGTAGGCGGCGCTGTAGATTCGTTGTGTTTTCGTCTACTCGTCCTTAGGACACAATCGCCGTCACACACACGGGGTGGACTACACGTCTGTTTTGATCGCGTGGACGGTGAACCTAGTATTCGCAATTATTATTTTCTACATTTCACATTGTTCTACTCGGCTCTATACGTGGAAATATTTCGTCAAGTCGAGATTTTTTTTTTTTAATGAAAACGCCATCAATTTTGTTAGAATTCGGTTTATCAATTAGTGCTCAGGAAAATATTCGTCGATCGTTGTTATTTAATTCAAAAGTTAATTCGAGGCACCGTAACTCACTTACTTTACCCCTAAAACCGATAAAATAGAAACTTATTACGTACCGATTTACGAAACCGAATGCACGTTAAACGAATCGAATGACGTCATTGCTTATTTTAGTTGAATTTGGAATTATTTTCAATTATTTTCCTTGGTATCTGGCCAGTGAGTATTAACGCGACAGTATCTCCTATGTCACAGTATTTATAGCCGACGGTAAGTGGTAACTTTAATATAAAATATTGTACTATTCCAATCGACCACGACGACAACGGCGTATATATATTACCGTAATTTTTTTTTTCTATTCAATTAGTAAAACCTATCTATAAATTAGAAATAGATGCCGATCTACAAGCGTCCCACCCTCTTGGAACAGTTTTCCGAAAGCGTACGTTAATTTCATACTTATAAGAACGATTCAACAAAATTGCAATCGCCCGTTACCTGTTAGGCAATCCGAATCTCGGTCATTATTAAAATTAAAATTTTTAACCTTCGTCATTGATATATTTATAAGTGTAATATAAGCCATAACAAGTTGGTAACAATTTTAAAATTTCGTCGTTCCGTATAGTGAAAAGTAAAACCAAGGGCAGTAAAACGCCATCACTCCTCGCCTCAGTGTTTGTGTGTGTGTGTGTGTGTGTGTGTGTGTGTGTGTGTGTGTGTGTGTGTGTGTGTGTGTGTGTGTGTGTGCGTTCGTGTGTGTGTGTGTGTGTGTGTGTGTGTGTGTGTGTGTGTGTGTGTGTGTGTGTGTGTGTGTGTGCGTTCGTGTGTGTGCGTGTGCACGTAAAAGAAGTTTAAGCTTGTCTGTGAAAGTTTGTGCGTGTGTGTGAATGTTTAGGGTTTTGAGCCATTGGACTGCGAATATAATATAATATCTGTCGTGATATAGCCCTTTATTTCGTGCACGCCACGCCGTACATATTATTAGCCGCTTGTTTAGTAACCCACGCAGCTCGAGGCGAACCCCGTTCGCGGCGTCACCCCCGCCGAGACAACCTAGCGCGATTCGAGACGCGAACCACCCGTGCGCGGCCACGTTATTTTTACCACACGCCGCCGCCGCCGCCGTCGACGGCAAAAACCGAAATCCGACCGATATTCGAGCGTCTTTACAATGTTATATCATTATTAAAACACGACAAGGATTCCCAAAGTTTTCAAAGTTGGTCGTGCCGTTTTTCTCTGCGCCCCGTCGGCCTATATTTCGATTGACAATATCTATTGAAGATTGAGAGATGAAGTTATTATTTATAGCACACCGGGGTTTCGACGAGACGAAGATACGGTAGACATGTTTAGGCCACGCGGTAATGAATCGTAAATGTCGGCGAGCTTTCGTTTGGAAAAATCGAGCTGTACTTACAACTATTATTACTCCTATTGTATGTATGTACTTACAACTTGACTTTTGCGAATATATACACAACTCTAGTCGAGTCCAAACACATAGTGTTGACATGACCAAGTCCATTAAGTCAGGTCAATTACGGATATAATTAAAATTGAAATCGACAAAAAAATAATTACAATAAATTGTAATCGTAATTGTTTTATTATTCTATTTCGTACGGGTCGCAGTGCCCTCGAAACACGCGCTTTGGTTAGACTGCAGGTTATATACGTACTAAAAAAACGATACTCGCGAAAACGATTTCCGTTAGCGAACACCGACAGAAAGCTGGTGAATTTCGTACGGTGTTTTACGTGTCCGCCGCGTCCTAACTGTGCGAATACTATCGATTATTATATGGTTTAAATATATGAAAAATCGAATATCCGAAATAGCCGAATATTCGAAGCGTTTTATTAATCAATAATTATTATTGGATTTGATCGATTACAATGGAAAATTATTCAAATATTCGATTACGACGGGAGAAAATAATCGAACAGCCCCGGTCCGCGCACGCGAATAATAATAATAGCTGCGATAAAATACAATAATACAATATAAATAACAACGATAATAATAATAATAATAAATAAACATCGGTAGTTTGTACCGTCGAGCGCAGCGTGTACGTGTCTCGGCGGCGACGGCCGAACGGTGGTTATGAACTTTTGCAGAGGAATTGACGGATTACACAGCTACTACTACCGCCACTACTACAGTTCGTCATACACTTTTGCCGCCGCGTGGTTTATTTCGTGCGCAGGACGTGCGCACGCGTCGCGGCGCCTGGGTCGCGGCGGCACACAATCGACAAACGACAACCGTTTTTTTTTTTTTTTTTTTTTTTTTTTTCGGCCGAGCGTCCTTTCACTCTTCTTCCTCTTCCTCGCCCCGTCATGCCCCGTCCGCTTTCTATCTCTACTACGCTTCTCCCATCTCGCCCCCTCTGCCCGCGGTGTTTTATTTTTTTGTTCCGACCCCCGCCGTCATACAAAAGAGACCGACCGAACGGGCGCGCACGTCCCCGCGTCGCCGCGGTATTGTTTTAGTTTTTAGCCCCGACCGCCACTAATCATCGGTCGGGCACGAACCCGACGCAGCAGTAGTTTATACGCGTTTATATACATACATATAATAGCATATACATATATATATTTATATACGTGTACGTGCCGCCATTAAAACGGCCACATTATATCCCTATTGCCCACTGACCGTACACGTATATGTATAAAATGTACGTACATGTATAAAATATACCGGGGCGCGTGTGCGGCGAGTTTTACCCCATTTTCTCGACGTGGGCAGTGCGCGCGCTACAGTCGACGACGGTCGCACTACTAATATACGAGTTTAATATACTGCCCCTACCCCGTCGTAACACATACCGACGTAGTGTATTATATATATACCGGGACACGCGTTGTTATTTCGTTTTTTACGCCGCTGGCCGGGCCGCCGCGCCGTCGTCGGAAGCTCGTACATTTCACATTCTTCAATTAGATACTTCTGATCATATCCATAATTTGTTTGATGATTTTCAGAACTTTTACGACCGCCCAGCTCACCCCGATTTCATTGCGGGAGGTTACTACATTCTCCCCTTGGAATTTAACAAACGGTAGAAATTTTCAATTTTTCTGGTGTTGAATTTCAGTTTTTAATTTGTTTAAATTTGTTTCGAACGCTGGCCATAAAAATGTACGGTTTCGTATAATCACGGTCACTAAATTGTTCGTTTTCAAACAACAACTGTTATTAAGGTGCTTTCGCGCCCGTCGAAACGTATATTTTATTACATATACACCTATACGTATGTTGCGTGCACACTCGGTGCAGTTCGCGATCAAAGGTTAACGACATACACAATACATTTTTGTGCGAACGCGCGGTGAAATTTTCGTTTTTCGTATTTCGACTTGTACGTTTTCATCGACGGCACGATATTATAAACAACGATGTACATCACATTTAAACGTCGTCGGTAAATTCGCCGGATTCTCGACCGTTTACAGAGTCTTCAACGTCGTGGAACATGACGATTTTAGCGTTTATTTGCTCACCGTGCGCACGGGCCGAATGTGTTTCGACGACGGAAATGCGACAAACCCGATGAATAAAATCGGTGTTGCAGATGATCCGCGAGCGTTTTTATCGGTTCCGCCGCGGTGAAATTAATCGGGTCTTCGACCGTACGTCGACCGGATAAGGACGTAATATTACGGCTTTCGGACAATCGATTTCACCGTAGCCCGCCGCTGCCCGACGACGCGGGCGAACCCGAGCCTAACCGTCTTTCGTCGTGAAATAATTTTTCTTTTTTTCGATTCGGGTTTTCTCTCTTTTTTTTTTTTGCAAACGTCGACGTGACGTGAAAAATATCTCCGCGGCGCATTCTACGCACGCCTATGAGTTCGGACGCCCGCCGTACCTGCGTATAAAGTGTATCCTTCGCAGAATAATCGACACCGTATGTATTGTGTACCCATAATGTATATGGGTAACAACAACAACAACAATAATAATAATAATAATAATAATAATATAGCTACTACGCTCACGAGAGAATATCGCGCCAGTTTATTAGTACCGCGCGTTTTAACGCGCATTCGAGGGCGACCGGCGCAACAAAACTTATATACTTGTTTTCCGTGCATTATTTATGATAACAACGTCTGCAGTCCCGTATAAGTGGTGCGCATTTAGCGTTAAAACGTATATATATATATATATATATCTATAAAAGTGAGTGTGTATAGCTGCTGTGGCCGCTGCGGTCGAGAGACATTGCGCACGATTATAATAACGTTATTACACGTAGCAAAATGTATAAATTATATATATATATATATATATATATATATATATATATACGTATATACATATATCAACGAGTTCAAAATTAATTCGTTTTAACGCGCCAGGCCGGGACGCGCACGTCCAACCGCGTCGCGTCCCTTCTTTCCAAGTCGTGGTTTGCAACGATGCACTTTTCGTTAATTGCGCGCGATACACCCGCGGGACTTTACGAGCCGGCGATTTTTAATTCAATATGATAATATTTTTTCTGAAAATAATCATTTACACGCACTTATTATAAAGTCGGTCGTTTTGTATCGCCGCGCCGGTTATAACGGCGTGTACAGGTGGCGGCCCAAACACGTCGTTTAAAACGTGCAAATGTCTCGTATACACTATACCTACATAACGCGCGTGCAAAGGGGATTTACCTAATTGGCGCTCCTAAGCTGTTAAAAAAAAAAAGGACCCTATAAAAAACATATTTTTCAAGGTTCAATCTTGAATATTTTTAATTTACAATAAGAAATATCATATAAATTTTTCTAAAATTAATCACATTAAAAAAACAAAAATGTATGTTTACATTTTAATTCGCAGCAAATATTTCTCTTAAAGTTAATGCGTAGCAATTCTTATCGCAGTATTTATACATTTTTATTTTTATCTTTAATAGAAACGTTTATATATAGATACTTTTTTACTCCTTATAATATTAAATAAGGAGCTGTCATCGTTAGCATACGATAGCCGACTTTTTAAATACATTTTTAACGTTGTGTGCCGGTATGCGAATTCACAAACATTACAGCCGTTTTCTATTCTATTAAAATGTTTTGATTTTTTTCCGAATTTTCTAATTCAAACTCTATAGTGAATTGTTTGAAATCAATGACTTATTCACTAGATTTATTTTTTTTCCGACCATTAAAGTATGTTTAAATAATTTACTATACAATTTTCGGAAATCAATAAAACAATAATTTTCGGGTGGAAGATTGAAAAAAACGTAATTAAATTTGTTGTCGTTTGAATTCGATCCATTATCGGGGGGCGCCCACTAATACCTTATCGGAAATTCGGCCCTCCACGCGTGTGATTAAGTATTGTTCTTAAGCTTCATTCTACCGGGGTGACAGAGCCGCGGGTTTTTCGTCTCAGATGTTAAAATAAAAAACCATTTGCGTTTTTTTTTTTTTTAATGTAAATAAATCAAACAATAAACTAATGACGATGTATATCAAGCGATTATTAGGAAATCTTTTCAAGAGTGAATTTTATAACAATTACAACGAAAAACTGCTCTCGTCGTCAGAAACTTATATTTAATCATGAATAATAAAATCGGGGATAGTTTTAGAAAACTCCATAGTAAGCAATTCGTGTTTGTACGAGTGAAAAAAAAATCGATCTAAACTCAACTGTAAGTTAACTTATACAATATATAATATACATTCGTATAATGTATATAATATAGACATGAGTATCCCATGGAGAACTAATAAATGCAATAATTTTAGTTGTGTTCTACATTTTTCAAGTTTGATTTTATTTTTTTTAATATTTGTAAAACTTCTAGGTTGTAATTAGCATATTATTAAATGGATTTTAACTATAAGAAACTTGAAATAAAAATGAAAAATTTTATTCTAATTGAAAAAAAAATTAAAGTAGATATTTTATACATACAATTTTTAGAAAAATTTTGATGTTCAAAGCTTTTAATTGGATTTATTTGATTAAATATTTTAATTTGATTTAAGTCAATAATTTTTAAGCGATTTTGAAGTTATTCAAAATTCTAACATTTTATTATCATCATATTATAATATTATATAATATTACACAATATTATCAATAATGCAGCTTTAGGAATAATATTGAAATTTTCGTCAACTTTTAAAACTTTATAGAAATTATCGAATAATCATTTATTTAACTATAAATATATGTATGAACTACGTTGGTTCATTTCGTCTTAAGTAATAATTAAAACAAAATATGTATAAGTAAATAAAAAAAAAATCGAAAAATGAAATTTATGCAATGCATTTTCAATTTAAATGAAAAATCAACTCAATAATAATATAATCAAACGATTTTTATCATCTATTCCTTTACCAATCTGAAAATGTAGCCAACGATGTTAATAAACAAATAATAATCCGTAAATTATAGGAACAACATTTTCAAAATCACTTTGTGCAAAATTTAATGACGTCATTTTTTTAATGATATTTTATATTTACATTAAATTGTCAATAACACAAATTATTAATTTAGACATTCTCATTAATTTTTGTTTGGTATTTTGCATATTGTTACACACTTAATTTGATTTTTATCCACATAATAATTTTCTTCGTCAATAAATATTATTTTTTAACTGTTTTCAATTTGTAAGTAAATTAATAATGTCACTCCAATTTCATATTTATTTAGTCCACATAAATTGTAAATTAAATAAAACCATTGCATAATTTATTTTACAATCTTGTACAATATAAATGCATTTTGAATGTTAAAAAATATAATTATATGTACATCAAGTACTTCGTAAACTAGGGTATAATAAAAGAATTTGACCTTTTTTTTTTACAAGTTTACGTTAGTAAATAATGTGTATAATTACATTTAGTACTTTATGATTTACGTTTTATTGTTTTTTTTTAATTCCGAAATTTCTGAAATATTTCTGTTGAGAACAAAGGTCACACAGCACTCATCGTTTTAAAATACTTTTTATCATAAGTATATTATATACTAGTGGATTTATTAAGTTAAAATTTTAGAAAGATTCTTATACTTACAACACATAGAATGACCAGCTATTTATCATAACATCCATCGCGTTAAAGTTATTTTATTATATACTATGGTCATTGTTCACTTAATATCAATAGTGATTGAACACGTTATTTTATTTTATTTTTTATGTATTTATTCATTTTTATTGATTCTATGCATAATTCATTAGGTTTATTGTTTATTATTATTTTACTATTATGTTTGTAATGTTTGTGTTAAATGTTTGGTTAAATTCGTAAATAAATATCGCAGACAACAAGGAAGTTAGAACCCGGCGTATACAATTCAATTTAAACATTCATGGTTATTGATTAATGTTTGTATTATCTCATTGAGATGTTTTGGAAAATGTTTAAATCTCTTAAGTGAATTGAATAGTAAACGTATTAGATCACATATTATAGAATAACAACAGTTTGTGACACGTCATGTCCAATAAGAGCAATTCTTTTTCGTACGAGACTAAACATAAGTATTTAGTCAGTTAGTTATTAGTTAAACAATTATTTCATTTTGACGAGATAATGTGTTTGTTTGCAATAAATAATTTATAACATTGAAAACTAAGAAAACATGATACTGAAAGTTAAACATTTGGGGCGCAAACACGAAAATATTACATATCCAATTACGTTATAGGGTCGATTGTCAAAATTGACAGGCCCGCTATACTTTGACTACTACGTAATAAACATCTATCCCAATTAAACACTTCAAATACTCTCCAACAAGTCAATATTAAATTATGATTATAAGCAGGTAGTCTATTAAGAAACTTCGACCCGAAACCTAATGTAATAATAATTATTTCGGCATTATAAAAATCACAGACGTTTTCAGTCACGTCTAGTTATTTATTAACGAATTCCAACCAATCAGCGCATCACAACATAGTAGGTATATATACGCGAGTACCTTTGCTACAGTATAAGTGGCGAGAGATTCGAAACGTATCGAAAAGCAACACTTTCTTATTGCTTTAAACTGGAGTTAAGGTTATAGATGTGTTCAATAAACTCGGTTTTCCGAACGTGGATTTAGTTTCAGACATTCGCGCAGGCTTACCTAAATCCGTCACGAGTGGTGATACGTTTATTTAAAGCAATTCCTCACGGACAAATCGGTAGGTACCTAAACTTGTATTTTAACTAATTTAACGAGTGTTTCGAGTTTTTGAGGAGAAACTAGTTTTCTGAGTGTCATTGCGCCGATTGATTATGTCGACTGTACTAATATATATATATATATATATAAATATACATATATACATAGTCTACATGCGTGCGGCGGTAATCGTACCTCAATCAATAAATCTAAATCTAAATCAAAAGCCACTATGTTCCGGAATCGCATAAAGGATATCATTCAATCAACGTTCGACTAGAATAAGTATAGGCTTATATATCATTGTAATGTTTGCCCAATACATGCGATAAATAATATATATATATATATATATTGTACGTATAATATAGTCGGTGTATAATAAAAATTTGTGTGACATAGCAAATTTACTTTTTGCACGACCTGTCACTGTTGACCTCGATCGACTCTGAAGTCGATTGACCAATTATCAAATTGAAATATGAGAAAGTTATCGTCCATAAAGTGTGAGTTGAATTAATTTTTTAAATAATAAACTAGTATATTTTTAAATCGGGTGGGTGCTCTCAATTTGAAAAATTACTTGTAAAACTCACACGACAATGTAAATATCGTGGAGTTATATCACAAACTAAATTCTCGTATTTCAATCTGGTCTCATATATCGACTTTAGAGTCAACGGTGATGTTCACTTGATGAAAACTGAAAACTAAATTTCTTACATCACGCGTATTCGTTATTTAAAAATAAGCTTTAAAAAGGTAAACCAGAATGATTTTCTAGGTAATTAATAATCATTTAGTTACGATTATCACGGTAATAAAATTAGTCAAGACATATTTATAGCAAAAACGATAGACATCGAAACACATTATTAGCAGTGGTTTACTGATTTATAATTTATTAACGTTTTGCTGAATTATTTTAATCTAAATGATAGTAATAGTGCTTGTACATTATTATTAGACGAATTCAAATGCGAAAAGTTGCGTTCTAGTTTTGAACATTGAAATTAAATTCGATTCCGTTTTTCAAGCTAATTTTATCACGGAACATCATATGACGATGTAAATAATTCATTAAAATCATAATTAAGACAGTGTCTTAATATTTTAATTATTTCATTTACTCGCGCAAGAATTTATATAGTTAATCATGATAACATAAATTAGGAACAAACTACATTGCGAAAAGGAAATTAAGAAATAAAGTTTTGGAAGTTACTAAACTAAAATAAAATATATCTTTTAAGCGTCCCTAAAAATATTTCAATAGTAAAATAATAAGTAAAACGTTGGTACGTGAAAAACGAATTACCCGCGTTGTTCAAGTGAAACCACGTTTACAATATTGAAAAATAAAATATCAAAACGTGTCGACAGTGTTGTTCCAAATATTTGTTTAGCAGTTTATTTCGAACGAGCGTATAATATTCATCAGGCCGAAAATATCATTAACATGTAATAGGTACCCGTCTAATAAGTTGAACTTGTTTATTAACTATATATAATTAACAAACTGCTTTAAGCCGATTGTCGGACATTTTCCCTTATGCCTTAAACGTAGTTATGACATTTCGTACATAGAGATTTAAATATATAAAAAAAACCTCTCGTAGAAACTAAAACGAGGACACTATTGATATGAATATACGGACGGTTTAGGTCGGCGGGACGCCGAAAAAATCTTAGGCGTATCGTCTCTATTTTGTTTGTTTGTTTTTTTTTTTATCGGAATACGGTCGTTGCGTTGATTTAAATTTATGACTCGAATCTACCCCATCCGAACCAATGACTCGAGAACTAATAACGAGAACTCGAGGTATTCAGTCCCCGCACGACGCTGTGCGGAAAGGAGAACAGAACGTATAAATCGTTTCGGAGGTACTTACATACGTGCGTTATATATTATGGCAAACGTCCGAATACAAAACGCAGTATTAGTGTATACCTACTATACTAGGTTCGGAAAATATGGGATACGTTAAATCGATTAAGAACAAGATACGGATGAACTAATTACACGCTATGTAAATGGGGATTAACTATAACGTGTACGAGCCTATCTGGGACGGACCACAAATTACATTATAGAAACGAGCTCCAATCCGTGGGCAAACTCATGCAAAGTAACCCCGATGAAATATATATATATGTATATGCGAATAACCTAGATAATATATATATATATATATATATAGTTGTTTATACATACTGTACCCATATATACTTCGCGAGGAATATGACACTTCTGTGTATATTTTCCTCATGTTCGAGGGAAAACGATTTTGAAGCAATAGACAGTTTATTATTATATAAATACATATTGTAGAGGTAAATCATAGGGGTAAAATTTAGTTTTTGTTCACGTACTAGTAACTATTATCTCGGCGAACGTGGATACAGATCGCAATGGTTAACGAAAAATGTACAAAGATAAATAATTACTCTACTTTAAATTGTTCCGTTTGATTTTTTCCGGAGATTTTTCATTACGAGAATTATTTTTTATATATTATATTAAAATAAGTGATGCTTTTGATATGTTTAAGTAAAATAATAGAAGGTTAACATATACTTTAAAAAGCCAGAACGTAATGAAAACGCGAGTACAAAATGTACAAAATCATATCCAACCATAAATTGCCATCGATTAATTAATAATTAAAATAATAAAATATACAAAATTTTAAAACAAGTATTCAAAACTTGTAAAATAAAGATTAATTATTAGTCATCTATATAAACAATTCTTATGAACTTTGATTGTTTGCTGTTTAAATTGTTATAAAATAGTCAATGAAATAGGTCGATAAAATAAAAAAAAATTAATCGAACGAGCTCGAAGAAGAAAATGTCATCTGATCCCAGCTTGTTTGTAATACAATGAAAAGTTGTGCTTGGAACGGTTAGTCTGCGTTTTTCACTTAAGATTACATAGTTGTAGTAGAAATAAGTATATAAAGATAGTGAAAAATAGGGTTTTTTCTAGGTAGTGAAATACGTTTTTCTCTAAGTGATAAGACTGATAACTGTTACAGTGTATGATTTCGTACGGAAACATAGTGGCATTACTAACAAATGACCGTCGGCTGTGGGCCAGCTGTTTCCGTTGACAAGTAGTAAATTTGATATTTTGTTAAAAAAAAAAATGAAATTTATGAAAATTATAAAAGCGAATAATATCTATATGACTTTTGACAAAAAAAAAGGTCGGCATCCTATTGGGAAATTTCTCGGTCTCCTGCCAGCATAATGAACCATTTCAATAAATGAGTATTTGATAAACAAAAGTAAACAAGTTTTATTTAATTATAATCAAATCATAACTCGTGAGTACTCGATTTAAAAGTATGTATAGTGTGATTATTATTTGTCGAACGAGAAAACTTGCGAGAGCAGAGGTTAAACTAATAAAATTTATAAATATGAATAACATTACAGTATATAGATAAGTACAAAGAGGGATTCACACCCCACAATTAATCAATTTAACCAGTAAAAATATATAGGCGGAGTTCAATGTACCAAAGGTAATTAATTTATATATTTGGAGTTTTAAATTTATATACCGAACGCTTTTAAACTAATAAATTATAAAAGTATTCGAAAAAATTAGAAATTAAAAACACAAATATTTGCGTCGAGATATTGTTAAGGCCGCGGTTACACCGTCAAAGCCAATAGTTGGAAAGCACTCTAACTTTTAATTTGAAATAGAAAATATTATTTTCAATAAGCGTTCGTGAAAATTCAAGTAAAAAATAAAAATAAAAATAGTTTCTGCGTATTTATTTAAAATATTTTGTAGAGGTTTAAATTCAGCTTTGGGTAACATTCAAGTGATAATATATTATATGCTGAATGTACGTAAAAACCTGACCCCTAAAGAAAAAATTCACGTCCTTGTTGAAAAATACAAAAATATACTGAACGTGCAAAAAAATCCATATAAAGTATATGTTCAATAGTTAATATACCGCGTTATTAAGGTCAAAATGCTTGAGGAAGTAAATTCGATTTACATTTTGATCTGAAGCCGTTGAAAATGACATGATTTATAAATTTATTATTTATAATAGTTGAAAATAATTTATTTCATATAACGTCGATAGGTGTAATATACGCCGATATTAATAATGATAAAAATTATAATAGTAATACTAAAAATTAGAGTAAGTATTATATTAAGTACTCTTAATATTGAACGCGGTGTATTTAGTAAAGATCGACAATTTTTTCTTTAAAAAATTTAAAAATATAATTTTTAACAATACCTATATAAATTAAAATATAATTTATAAAAAAAAAAAAAACAACGTGGTTGGAAAAAGTGTAACGCCGAGAATAAATGTATCAGACTATTGTCGTTATGCGAAATGATTAGTTATTTAATTTTAGATGTAGTTCAATCTTTTTGTGATTGTATTTAATAGATGTTGGGGGAAAAAAACAAATGATTCGACCGAGTTTTTAGAAACGCACAGTTTTTTACTAAATATAAAAATGGTTATTGCTGATGACAGTCGTAACGTCGAAAGTATTATTTTTCATTATTACAGACCAGGTTTTACAATTTATTTTTTCCGAGATCTGTCATAATAATGAGTTCATGGAAACTAATATTATATTATAGTGTATTGTATTATGCAATATATACGAGTATATTACTTTATTTTTTTGCATACCGTTGCATTACCAAATAAAAGATTTGATTAAACACACGTTATTTTTTATGATGTATAAGAACACTGGTAATATACCTATTTGATTATAGTTACTGTACTAAAGTTCATACGTTGAAAAATTAAATCGAACCGGATGGCGAAAAAAAAAAAAGAAACTGTAAAATACATAGAATCTTATATATAAATATTGTTACTACGACGTTCTAGTTTGACAGTACCTATATATAATTAATACTTCCTAGTTATTTTTCAAGTTTCATTTCCATAAAAATTGATAAGACTATAGTATAGTAATCGAACGAATTTTTTCAGTCGAGGTTAAAGTCAATAATAACGCTTATATTAACCGATTTACCTAGTTGAATATCCCGGCTTCGCCCGTGAAAAGTTTTTCCCGGTATAATGAGGGGTATTATTTTAACAATTATTTTAACAATCGTTTGTACACTTTGAAAAATTAAAATTAAAGAAAAATTTATAAATTAAACTATTGGATTCCTTCTATTACTAAGAGAGATAAATAAATATATCATGACAGAATACATTTGGAAGAAAATATTAAGAGCAATCATATTAAAAGATGTATTTTATCATATGGACACCTCATAGATCAGATATCGTTTTTCATCTGAAAAGGTGATTAGATTTGCTACTCAATAATTTATGAATTTTGGACTCTATTCCAAGTTGAATTTCATTATTATATGTATATTATTGTAAAAAGCAAAAATTATAGGGCCCTTCCTTCAAAATGACACTAGGGCCCAATTTAGCCTAGTTGTGCCAGTGAGTATACGCGCGTATAATAATTAAAAAAATTAATTAAACCGTTACTATTTTTTTCGTCTACGATTTAACGTTACACACGGATAATACAATATGATAAATATCATGATAATAATGTTTCAATAATAGGTAAAAAGAATATTAATTATTCAGTGTAATATACTAATAATTTCAATAATCATGTACTTAAATAATAATAATAATACGTTGCCTCGTCGGCACGACCAAAACATAAATAAGTTGGCTGTTTGAATATATACAAATGAATCATATTATTATTATAATAATAAACCCTTACCTCGAAGGTTTGTTTGTGGCGGCCTCGCAATACAACAATGAACGAATGAAACCTATTGTGGCAGGCCCGTTTTAAGCGATCGCGAATTCTCGCAAAGAAATAATTATATTTTAATCACACTGTTATGTACGCACAAATCGAAACGTTGGAAAATATTGCGCGAAACGTTATGGACGAACAATTGAGTTATATTTTTACCATCCGAGCCACGGTCGGGACTCGCGACGAAACACGGGGAAAAAAAGGAAAAATAAAATCGCGGACGGTAAAATGCACAAAACCGTTTTGGCGAACGGCGAGACGCGAACGCGACCGAGACGAAAAATACGCTGAACACCGATAGGTAGTATCTAGCCGGACGCGACGGCGGCGGCGGCGGCGATACGATACGAAACGACGACGACGTCAAAAAACGCACACTCGAAGCCTTTACCGGCTTGTATTAGACGTCGTCCGAGCCTCGTTGAAAATCCAAAGGCGACGGCCATTACACTCGCGTAATGGATCGCGCGCACCGGACGCGACGGCGGCGATACGATAGGAAAAATACGGTGAACACCGGATATCGACGGTACGGTAGTATTTTAGCGACGAAATAATTTGGTTGCGCCCACGCGACCGCCGTGAGACGTGCGATTATTCGTCGATAATTACTATTACCATCGCCGCGAAAGGAATTGTAGAAACCGTGAAACGAGACTATGGCGGTCGGCATAGAAATCTCGAAACATGGACCCGTTCGGAGAAGCCCACCACATAAACGCAAACCGACGAAGACTGAAGTAACGGCGGAAGGGTAATCCCAGCGTCGGCCGAAACGGTTAAAGAAAAAGAACGGCCAATGAGAATTATTCACGAATCATGGAAAATGATTTTTTTCGTAACGGTTTTTTGTTTACCGAGAATCGTTACCGCGGTATCCGGAGTTCTGTCCGCGGCGCGCGACTGCGTCGTCGTCGTCGTCGTCCCGTCATGGCGGCCACGCTTATATAGACCTAGCGTCGCATTTCTCATTCGCTCGACCGAGTGGCCGTCGAATTCACTACTACTATACTCGCAATTTATCAGTTTCAACGCGCGTTGTGAACGGGGGTTTAATAATAATATATAATAATAATAAGTTTTGCATAACGCGTCGGTGGATCGTACTTATTTGTTACATCGATATAATATTATAATATATTATCTATCACTAACCTCGGGCCGTCGTCGACTCCATTGACGACCGTTTTCATTCGGCGGGTCCGAAACATTTCACAACGTATTTCGTGCTGCAGGTACACTCGAATAAAAACACCACGGAACGATTATTCACTACTCGCGCGAACCACGATATTACCATAATTCGTTTTTTTTTGGCGGACGGTAAAATTTACAAGCTGTTTTGGCGAACGGCGGCGGCGCGGCGGCGGCGTAGCACCGCGACCGAGACGGAAAATATACTAAACACCGAGAAATACGTTAAACACCGAAAGCCGATGGTACGGTAGTATTTTAGCGACGAAATAATTTGGTTGCGCCCACGCGACCGCCGTGAGACGTGCGATTATTCGTCGATAAATACTATTACCATCGTCGCGAAAGGAAATTTTGAAACCGAGAAACGAGACAATGGCGGTCGGCATAAAATTCTCGAAACACGGACACGTTCGAACATACGAGCGAACCGACGAAGACTGAAACGGAAGAGAAAACCAGTGGCCCCGCGTCACCCGAAACGGTTAAAAAACACGAACAGCCAATGATAATCATTTACGAATTCATGGAAAGTTATTTTTTTGTAACGGTCGTTTTTTAAACGACCTCCGGACAGACGACCGCGACCGTGGTGTCCAGAGTTCTGTCCGCGGCGCGCGACCACGTCGTCGTCGTCCCGTCACGGCGGCCACGCGGCCACGGCGGCGGAACATTCACGCTGCAACGCGTGGCCGCGCGTCGCGTTTTATAGTTCGGAAAATTCAAGTGCCGCGCGATACGCCGTTCGCGCGATTCGCGCCGCCCGCAGTGCTGCGATAACTCGTCGTTATCGGCGTTTTTACCGAAATAGGTTTTCGAACGAAACAAACTCACCCCGAAATCAGCGTCCCGAATGCCTTCCCGAATTGCCAGGTCTGAATACTGAATATCTAATGCCTCTGCTATATGAAACGAAACTATTGACCAAATTTAATAACACAAAGCTCCAGTAGCTCCGGATTTTTTCCATTTTTACCCCTTTTAACCCCCTTAGGGTTAATTTTCTTAATTTTTTTTTCCGTAAGATCCTATTCCTGACAATAAAAAACGCAACACAAAAAATAATTAGCTAAATCGGTCTAACCGTTCACGCGCGATGAGGATACCTGGTAAATAGGGATTCATTTTTATATATTATTTTTACCGATTTCAACCCTTTAAAAACTCGGGAAGGTATTTGGAACAACTCTGTGAAACAAAATTGGAAAAAAGTCGTCAAAAAATGGGAACATCAAAAATGCCTCTTCTTGATTAAGTAAACACGAGATGTACAGGTGTAAGATAAAAATGGAAATGTGTTAAAATATTGAGATTTAAGAAGTGAAAATAATAAGTTTGAATTATCTTCGCGTATAGTTATTGTTTTAACTGCAGAGCTCGTAAAAATATTATTGAAAAATTAGCATATGATTTCTTATTCAAAACGCGTTGTAACGGTATAATTCCGAAGACGTCGAAATCGACTGACTCGATTTTTCAGGTGTATATATAGAAAATGAACTTCCAAAAAAACAACGATCACTTCATTTTCAAATATATTTTTAAGTGTTGTTAAACATATTATTATCGTTTGAAATGCTCTCTAAATTTTATTACTTCTTAGTCGGTTCGAAAATAACTATTTATCAGCAAGTACGTGTACAATTAGGTGTAAATGTATTCTGATTCTAAATAATTTAATTCGACAAGAGTATCAACAGTGTTTGAAATTAGGATGTTCGCGTGTGCATTGTTATGACAAATCAACACTTGTCATTTGTAGCACATGCCTACGTGACTAATCAAGTAGGCGTGTAATTAATTTCAGTATTATAACATTAGTGCACATTTGCGAGTAAAGAGAAAACCATTGGAACACAATTATTATCCAAATCGTTAAACAATTTTGTTTTGACAATAATAAATAAAATGAAGTACAAACAAAATTCGGTTTTAGATGTTTGGTTTTACTTTTGAAATCTATTTATCTATCGCGAGTAATAAAAACGAATAAACATTATTGTTTATATGAATATGCGCGAGAACAAATCGATTTTAATTTAAAATTTTAATTATTGTGTTTATAGTAGTTGGAGCTTTTCGACGCAGAATTATTTTAAGTAGGTAAGCTGAATTTGGACGTTTTTCAAAACATTTACTACGCATGTTATGGTATTTTCGTAAATTTGAAAGGAGAAAAATATTCTTTTAATTTCCAACCAATTAATCGCACAGAACGAAACGTTTAGAGTACATTTTACATTTTAAATCCTTTAAAAGCCTTTTCAGAGGAAAAAAATACATCGTAAAACCAATAATCTGTTCGCTTAACCCTGCAGCATCTAAAATGGTCTCGGCGGGTATTACTCACAATATGAATAGATTCAACAATTTAATGTAATCATAGTGCCAAAACTATTTTAAACCTTTTCTTTTTTAAGAACGACATATTTATATAAAAAAAATAATTTTTGCTCTGATAAAATATGTTCGAATTAAATTTCATTAATTATAATATCAAGCTTTTATGTAATCTGCCATGAACACCACGTCGATTGTTGCCTATAAAACATATTAGTTGTAATATGTAAAACTTTAAATGTAGCAAAACTATTTTTGTAGTTATTTATAGATAGGTTGTACTATTGTAGTGATTTTATGGAACAACGGTCTATTCGTTATTATAAAAATATTTAATTTCGTAATTATACATTTTTTTGACATACACTTTGCAACGATACTAGTGAAAAAAAAACCAGTATTTCGATATTCGATTTACAAGCCAGTATGAATTTAATTATATAATCTCGTTTTTTATTTAGAACGAAATGCATTCAGACCGTTTAGAACCTATGGATTCGTCTAATTTTATTGAATCAACCTTAACACCATTATTTCAGTTCTTAACCTAAATATATTTGCGTATTGCGGCCGTGATGGTTGGAATATTAGCATTTTCTAACCATAATAATGTGATATTTGCCAAATAATCACATGTATTCGTCGTATTATCACACAAATCCTCAAATCAAATGTTATCACAAAAGATTATTATTTGCATACAATAAACGCCCGCGTGATTAGCATTGTAATTTAATGCGGATGGTATTTTATTTTTTGAATAAATAATAACATAAATTATATGATGAAAATTCATAATGTATAAAATTATATCGGACGCGTCACGTGTTGAACAAACAATTCGATTACCAAACGCATGCGAAAAAATAAATTTATATACAAAATTAAAATAAAAAATAATAAAAAAAAAACAACAATATTGCAGTTTTTATTTCATTCCGCCATTGGCGTGTGTAGATAAGGGGGTGACTATGGAAACGGACTCCCCTTTCAACCCAGATTACGTGTATAATGTACATTACGTATGTATATAAAAGCACGCGGCATTATAATAACATTTTAATTTCTATCTGAAGGACTGTTAAATAAAATCTCACCCTTTCTTTGAAAATACGCCGCGGCGTTTTATATGACCTATGGTTTACGATGTAGTTTTGTTGCGCAGCTAATAAAATAACGACAATACATAATATATATTTTTTTAAAGCGCACTGTGCATCTCTAAAAAAAAAAAAACAACAAAAATGTCTATCAAATCGGATTTCCGTCTATATCGACGTGTTGCTGCTAGACTTTTTAGCTATAACTCAAAGTATTACACTACGAACATTCAAAAACGATTTATGTATATCTACTAGATCTGCCGGTCTATTTATAATAGTCGGCGGTTTGTATCGGGATCAAAGAAGTCATTTCGGGGGAAGGGGTGGAAGGACGTACAATTCTCTATTTAATTTTCTTTTCTTTTTTTTGTGTATATTTGACCTATCGTGAAATTTATAACCTCGCCGATGATTGTATCGATTAAATGTACATTTAATACACTATTAAGTATGTTATAATCCTTAAGCACATGCATGAGTCGCCGAATTAAATAAGACGAAGGTTAAAATGGCCTAATTATATTTCGGAATCCCTAGTAAAAAAAAACAAACTTAATCACTTTAAGAGATGATGAGATTCATAATACCCGAGTGATGATTTTGAGACACTTTTTCTATTTGAAATCCCGCGTTAATCGAACGGTTCTCTATTCGGTATTTGATCACAAATATGAAGTAAAATTAAAAATTCACCACTCGTCGAGTTATTACGTATAATACGGTACATAAGTAATACAATATCCATTTAACTTGATAGCTGGCAGATGTTACTCGAAAAATGCAATAAATTAATCATTAAGTTTATTTAAGTTTGACTGACGACTATTTTCGTTTGTTACAAGAGTAAAGGAAATTAATTTATATACATATTTGGTTGATAAATCAATCCAAAAAGAGTGTATAATTTTTATGTTTCGAAATTAGAAACATGTCTGATTTTAAAATCGATTACCGTTATAATAAATTTGTGTTGTAAGTGACGTTCCGTAAGATATTGGTTTCACAAAAAATGTGTGTGTATAGGTATGTGTTTAGATACATTTTCGTGCAGAAGAAAACATTTGAAAAGTTTTTCTTAAACTTTTATTAATTGGAAATTATGTACGTAACTCTTTGTACTTTAAACAAGCGCAACGTTGTGAATTCCTAAGAGTTTGAAAAAAATAAAAAAAATAGTGAACTTTTTATCTACTCGTGTGTAGGTAAAAGTGTTTTGTATCAAAAGTATTTGTAAACCGACTACTACTTTGTTGTAAGCGAAAAAAAAAGAACCCAGAGATTTTAAAATTAGATTGAATATTTTATTTATTTTCCGGTATTTTATAGTTATGGCGAAACTTTTAAATAAAGTAAACAATTTTTTTTTTGAAATTCAAAATCAATTTCGACCGGTTTAAATTTATTTAGAGGCTAAGTGACAAGCGCCCGCGATACTGCTATTATACGTTTTATTTGCATTTACATAATCGGGTTTAAAATTTAATGGGTCATTAAATTAAAAACAGCACCTATCGAAGTAAAATGATAAATAATCGGTTTTCCTTATAATAACTCTGTGTAACAAACAAGATTAAATTGTAGTTTCTGTTTATAGAGAATCGACGTAATAGTGATAATTTAAATTTAATAAAAAAAAAATCGACTGATACACACCGTTTGGATAAGTCACTTTTTTTGTGAGTTATGTAATACGTTTTAAGGCGATTAATATGACATTAATAATTAATCATATATTGATCGGAACTAGTTAACTATACGTTATAGCCGATATACAAATCCTAGTATTTATTGTTCAGATGTTATGGTATGTGGTTGTTAAAAAAGTCTGTTCTTCTTAGACATTTTTTCACACAGCTACTAATTGTGGTCCAATCATATTTGAATTCGAGTTTAATAATAGAACTAGAAAAATTCAAAAGCCGTTTGTCTGTTTCCGAGACCGCAGCTGATGTAATAGACAAATGCAGCCAGCAGCAGGTATACATTATGTAAGCACTGAACTTGAAAGTATGATGTGATAAATATTTAAATGCGACTCTTTACGGCTTCGGTTTATCTATAAATTATTAAACGACAAAAGAGATCGACGAGAATAGTTCCCGGATATCAATCTAAAATTTGAATTTTTATTATTGAAATTGTTTAATATTTATACTTGACATCTAGACCGACTATATGTTTGGGTATACGAATAAATAAGAAGTCGCGCGATATCAATCAATTAACAGAATTAATATTTTATAATTTAATATAATATAAAACGATTTTCGAGTGCCAAACATCCAAACTTCTTTGAGTCTCAACATAGTGTTGATAGATAAATTAATATTGTAGATTATCATTAGATTTGTTATCATAATTATTGTATTCTATTGTATCCACTTTTCGTTACAAGTCGTTAGTTAAAGTCGACTAAGAAAAACAATATTCGGACGTTAACAATTATTATCAGTTCGACGAACGTATTTAGCTGACGTAATAAATGTATAAAACTCCTTTGTCTCACGAATTACCTATTATTTGTGCTCTTCAATTATCACGCGTGTTGGCGGTTAAATATTGAGAAAAAAAAATCATTTTTAAACCGAATGTTCCAAGTGTATGTGCACAATTATTGTTTTCGCGACATTGTTATAAAATCAACAGTTGAAAACGAATCGAAATTCATCGGAACGAATAAAATAAGGTGCATTTAAGCTTTAATTCATCTTTTAATATAATTACTTGGGATATTAGTCTCAAACTATATCATATGAAACTAACTCAATTTATGAATTAATTCCTAATGGAGTTCAGATAATTAGATTAAAATATTTAACACTTGCAACATTAATGACGGCGATGTACGTACGTATTTTATTTTGTAATTTTAAGCTACTAAGGTTTAATCTGCTACTATAGGAACCCACAATAATTAAACGTGTAATACGGATTTAGTATCTTTTCATTATATGTATAATTGTCATAATACAAGTAGGATAATATTAATCCTTTGTTATCGGATGAACTTCTAACGAAGGATTTATTTACATAGTTTTCAAAATCAGTTTTATTAATATAGACTACGACCGCTTTGGTTTAAATGCATTTTTTTTTCATGCTCATATTTGTAAAATTGTTTATCACAACAATATGGTTATTATTGGTTGGTTTTTGATTAAAAGATATTATACATATTATTTTTTTTTTGTTCTTTCAATTATGTTGGTCATTTACTAACGACCACATTCAAAGCTTTTTTTTGTACTGTTTGTATTGAAACGAAGCTAAATGTTTCACGATTAAAAATTTTTTTTTTTCAAATTTACCAAGAATAAATAAAATATTAAATTATAAATTCTCAAAAGTAATTAAGACCATTATAAATAGTAAATTGAAGAATTTAAACAGACATAATTATAACCGTATTCAATAATAATCTCTTATTTTATCAAATATGAGTAGAAAAAAGCAATAAATATACAAAAGTATGATATTATATAAATTCATATCGATAATGCACTCGACGAAAATCTGTAAATGCACGACTTAAATAAATTCATAAGTAATATCTGCGAAACACAATACTGTTTTAGAGTTTAACAGTTGTACCGATGGAAATAACAATGTTATCTTGGTAAAAAGCATACCCCGAACACATATATTATATACGTACACTTTTGTTTTGACGAAACGAGAAACCACATTTTCCAAAAACGAATACGCATTACTATAAACTTATTTGATAAACGAGCTCTGTACCTAAGTGCTTTTTGCAATTAAAGTAGTAAAAAGGAAGAGGTACGATTACTTCTGTAAGGGGGGGGGGGACATGTGTAGGTTAATTATTTGGTCGATATCAAAGGTGATTTGTTTTAGCCTAAGTTTCTGACAAAACTGTCAAATAACTTTGTTATGGACGTTGTTGAAAACAGTAACTTGTGAACAGCAAATCGCTTTAATCGTGATAGGCAAAAGTCTACAAAACTTTCATAACTTTTGGCTGATTTCAAGTGATGACTATTTATTACCTAAGTTTGCCCCGCTGGGTTCACTGTTTTATCTTTAAAATATTACAGTTTATAATGTGTTAAATAATGGTACGTTAAATATCATAGTTAAATATTAAATTACACATAACTACATACATTATAATAGTATATAAACTGTAATAAATAATAATTAAGGTAAGTAGTGATTATTTTTGTCATCTCTACATTTTGTTTTTAAATAGTTAACACATGTTATTTGTTATCACTGTATTATATGAATTAATAATCAATAATAAGGTATTGTTTTATTTAGGCACACAGAGCCAGGTGAACGAAACAATATTTAATTAATATATTTATATAACGTAATGTAGCTTGTATAAAGTTAGGCGAAAATTTTTATCAGCGCTTTGCACCCCACAGAGTCCACATAGACGATAAACCTTAAGACCCCGTTTAAATCCCAATAACTCGGGAAATTATCTATATAGCTCGTTCAAAACCGCGTGCACCACCTACTCGAGTGCCCATGCAAGGTAAATAAGTATATAAATCATTTTTACTATCATTTTAGTACTTCTAATACAATATTTTGCAGCACATGTTTTCATATTATTATCTAACGCTTCTAAATTATTTGTAATCATCAATGTACGACGAAACGCGATAAGACCTTATGGACACCTATCTAATGATTTGCGAAAACTTAAAAATCAAAATCATCCGAGAGTTTCAATTCGAATCTACTCATGAACGATGTGTCCGAATGTAAAGCTGTTATCTAAAAACGATGGCTAATATCATTAGTAAGGAGATGAGACATTGAAAAAAAAAATTGTCGGAACAACCATCTCATCTTGTGAGATATGAGTGTTATATAAATGTTTAACTACACCAAACGTATACATATAAGTTATATGTTATATGATATAACGTTCTATTTATATAAAATGCCTAATGATTATAGTAAAAATGCATACAGTTTTTTCTCTTCATATTATCATTACATCGAAACGACATAATAGTAATAGGTAATCCTTCAGAGTCGGTATATTTCGTTATCGTGTTTTTTCGTGTCGAATTCGCCGCGAGGCCTTCTCAAAAACACGTTTAACATCGATGTCGTATAAAATATTGTCGAGGTTTTCCCGTCCGCATTTGTATTTCAAAGGATACAATGAATCGGCTATCGATCACTCGAAAAAATATATCCACGAAATACTTATTGTTCGATTAAGTGTGTCGTTTTGAAAAAAAAAGCTTTCGAGAACGCTTTACAGACGATACGTTTTACCCGCGTGCCTATACGTATACACGTCTCCCTTGTCTTATCGATAAAGTCTAACGCGTTAAATTGCGAATTTCACGTATCACTCGATCGGGTAGGGAAATATGAAAAATCAATTTCGCCGCACTATATTCGTATCAGTCACGAGGTTAACATGCCGCGTGGGTAGGTACGTCTCGCGGTAATATGACGCGGCACACGAAAACGACTCGGTGAAAATTTTTAATCCAACTACACAACAAACACACACGCCTACGTTTTATTAGCTTACGGTGGTATGTCACTGCCGCGCGAGAACCGAGGCGAGGACTAACTAATTTAAGACTGTGAGGTTATGCAAATCCCACCGCCCCAGCACTGTTTTTAAATCGGAAAATTGTCGCCGGGACAACTCCGTATACCTAGACACGAACACAAACGGACCAAGTCAACTGAAAATATGCGCGCACCGTTCATCCGCCTTAGATCGTCGCCGCCGCCGCCGCCGCCGCCGTTTAGACGGGCCACCGAGCCCAGACGTGTGATTATAAATTATATGTTAGCAAATTATTATTAAACTCTAAAATGATTATAACCACGTTAAAACGGGGTACGAATTAAAGAGCGCGCGCGGTTGTTTAAATTGGGGTTTTCATTTTTATATAGAAGGGAGCAATTACAGCGTATTGTAAGTTTTTCCTTTTTTTTTTTTTTATTAAATTTGCATGTATAAAATATTCAACTATACGATTCCGAGTGATCGTAAGGACAGAGAGTCCTGTTTTCGTACTGGAACAATACGATATGTCGCGGAAGGACAATACATTCACATATTTTCGACTAAACAGTATATAGTTTTGAATGTACTCACGTCGTAGATCGTGTAAATTTGACGATTTTAAAAACTATTAGGTATTACTAAAACGTCAAGTGGTCGATGTTAAAATCGTGGTAGGTGCTTCAATCGAGTCTGTCGATAGTGAGAAATTCTCAATGATTTTTAAGAAATACAGAGGAAAGAGAATAACACAATATATATTGAAAAAAAAAAAAGGGTTTCGACGGAAAATCTTAATCGTTTTCGGTTAATCGAGTTTCGACTAACCCGCTGTTGTTAAAATTAAAAAAATTATTCATCGCCGCGGTTAACAGCGGCTGTAAACCACACGCAAGACAATTTCACGTGTGTTCGAGCAGAGTTCGCGATACCTACCCATCAATCACGCGCGCGTTCTTAAATTTTCTTTCACCGTACTCTAGTACAATGACTGATATCGAATCGCCTAATCGTTCGCTTATTTTAAAGTTCGAGACATATAACATAATGTTATTAACGCGTAAAATTTTACTTGACAAGAAGTTCTTAAATTTAAAACGGCAATACGAAAGTGATTAAAAAACTAAAATAATAAAATTAAGAATTTTCGTTTTATTACTGTGTGTATATATATATACGTATATGCGTTATAAATTTAGGAAATGCTAATAACACAGTTACAGACTATATGAGATATCGCTGAATCCATGGCCCACTTCCAACGTAGCGTCTGTGATTGTTATAAAATACATTAACAGATTTATCGAGCAATAAAATCAATACACACACACACACACACTAGAATACATATTATATAATATATACATTTGGAATAAATAGTCGAACGTAGTATATAATGGTCATGTCTACGATTTAAATAATACCGAACAGTTGTATAAATGTAAAGAGAAAAAAAAACTATTTTTACGATCCGTATTTGATGACTTTGCCTGGCTTTGAACTTGAATAAAACAATATTTATTATTAATTCGTTGGACGAATTAATATCACTAGTGAGTTAAATAACAAAATTTGCATTTAAAAAACGCGCAAGCGGCTAATTATTACCTCACCGCGTTACATAGTCTACCATAATTTTGTCGGTATAGTTTATCCAATAACTATTTGTACCGTATTGTTTATTTTCAAAATTATAAATTTTTTAGTAATACGTTTTCGATCAAACTCACATTTACTAGTGAAAAAATTAAACCCAAAGATATTGCAGGGGACGTTGGTCGCTGCATATTTCTTCGAGTCATACGTCGCGGCGATAAATACGCGGCCATATTTCGTTCGAATAGTTAACGGGTGTGTGGTGGCGGGTTCGGAAAACGTAAATCATACTCAAACGGTGATTCATTGAAGGAGATAAGAATAGACGGGCGCGTAATGTATGCGATCAGACCGAGCTAAAAAAAAAAGGACGAGGGACGATGTTCAATTTTGAGTTACGACAAATCACAGAAACGGATTACGTAGAGCCCTTTTCGACTAGTACTAGAGAAAGGAGACGAGGGGAGGGGGAAAGAGAGAGCGAGAATCAACAGACAAAACGCAGAAAAAAAGAATAAAAACGAACCGCACTCGAAGACAGGTCTCGGGTACAAATACCGCGGAAAAAAACGCGCAATAGCTTCGACTTACCTGCAGCCGTGGCCGTCAGTTTTCAGAGCGTTGTCGGTATAATGCGTACACGCGGAGAAAGTGCTCGACGGGGGAGAGATTTTTGTTTTTTTTTTTTGTAATTTTCCGCGGGCACGTCGTTTCGATATTGTATTACACTAGTTTTTAAGTCCTAAAACTTTGTACAATACAACGTAAAAGATAATGTTTATCATCACGTCTTTAAACAGCAGCGATTTAGAAAAAAAAAAAAAAATCAACAAAAATAAAAATTATTAAAACAACAACAACCGTGCGAATAAAAACAAAAAAACTATACTATCGTTATTTCTCTTCGGTGTAACAAGTCAAAAAAAAAAAAACGATGAAACACATTAGACAGGAGGCACTTCGAACGTGCATTTGGACTACATATAGTTACGTTCATAATATTACTGTATATAACGTCCGTTGTGAGGACGTTGTTTTCACGGGGGGGAATCGTGTGATCAACTATATGGTACATCGTATCGATACGAACCGATTCGTAAAAACCAAAAAAAAAAACAAAAAAACCAAATCGAAACGCGCGACTGACAGGTGGCAGTTGCGGCCCAGCACACGTAAACGCACACACTCTGGCGCGTACACGGGTAACATGTTTTTTTTTTTCTTTTATTTTTTCGGGCGGAGGTCATAGTCGTGCGTAAGTACGAAACGAAATTCAAAATAATTAGTTGGTTTTGATTTTTTTTTAAAACAAAAACCTTTGGCGACATTGATTTTCGTGTGAAAATCGTTTTCCATAAACCGAAAAAGCACCCCTAAATCCCCTACCCCCCTTCCGACTCGTATACGCGCCCGCACGCATTAGAGGACGACGTCGTCGTATTCGGACGAGAAATTTTCGCGGCGCACACTCACCCCAACGTGGTCATGGTGACGATGGTGTACCAGAAGGCGGCGGGGATGGACGTGAAGTTGGTGCCGTCCACGTTCTTCTCGGCGTAGAACATGACCGTGGCGAATATGATGATGGCCATGGCCAGCGAGAAGACCAGGAAACCGAGCTCGGACGCGCACGACTTGAGCGTGTAGCCGAGTATGCGCAGCCCCTGCGAGTGCCGCGAGAACTTGAATATCCGGAACACGCGGAACACGCGGAGCGTGACGAACGCGCCGGACACGTCGTCGTTGTCGGTGATGCCCAGCCCGATGTAGTACGGCAGTATGGCCACCACGTCGATGATGCTCATGACGCTGCGCATGAACTTGCACCGGTCCGGGGCGGCGAACAGCCGGAGCAGGTACTCGGTGGTGAAAATCATCACGCACGCGGTGTCCAGGCAGAAGAAGACGATCTTGTAGCGCTCGCCGCACGGCAGCGTGCCGACGCGGCCGGGCCGGTGGCCGCACGGCACCGTCTCCACCACGTTGGCCATGACGGACACGGCGATGAAGAAACCGGTGACGTAGTAGAACACGAGCGCCGCGGTGGACGTGTGCGGGTTGCCGAACGCGCGCCACATCTTTTGCCGGATGTTGGTTAGCTGCGGCAGGTTCTGGTCGCCGTTCTCCGACAGCTTGTCGTCCATCAGCCGCTCGGCGTTCTCGCGCTTCCGGTCCCGGTAGTCCTCGTAGCAGCAGTCGCCGATCACGTCCGGCAGTATGCCGAAGAAGGCCAGCTCCTCGTCGTAACTGGTCAGGCATTCGTGTTTCGGATAGTGCAGCTTGCCGGTCCGGTAGTAGTTGAGTATGTGCCGGAATATGTCCGGGTCCCGGTCGAAGAAGTACTCCTTGCAGTCCTCGTCGTAGAAGAACTCGCGCTCGTTGGACCCGAGCAACGTGTCCGGGTACTTTTCCACCGTGTTGCGCCACGTCTCGAACCGACGCCCCGACACGTTGATCAGCAGCTTCTCGTCGTCGATCTTGCGCCGGTCCTTGGGCACCGGCGGCGGCGGCAGCGGGTGCGTGGCGATCGGCACCCAACCGATGGCCGCCGCCCGGGCGAACGGCAGCCAAGCGGCGACCGAGGCCATGCTGTGCGGTGGAATGACAGTATCACCGGGCGCCGCGCCGCCGGTCCAGTTGTTCCCGCGCGAACACCATGCCCTCTGCCGCCTCCGCGCGCGGAGTGGTCGTCGTCCTCGTCGTCTTCGTCGTCGTCGTCGTCGTCGTCGTCGTCCGCGTCGTAGTCGCCGTCGCGATCACATGCCGCGCGCGCGCGATTTGTCGACGGTATCGCTCCGCTCGTCGTCGGAAAAAACGAAAAAAAAAACCTCCCCCCCGCGCTAACCGATCGTCGCGATATTATTATTAATATGTCTATGATATTTTCGATAGCGGCGGCGGCGGCGAACGCGTGCTGTCGCGGATTTCGGTGGTCGCGACCACCAGACACCCGGCCGACTCGCGACTAGCAGCTACACTGAATGACTGCGCGGCGGCGACTCGGCGAACTGCAGCCAGTGCGCGGCGGCGGTTTTCGCTCGGTCGAGTGTGTTTTATTTTATTTTATTTTTATCAAAACGCCGCCGCCGCCGCCGCCGCCGTCGTGCTCGGTCGTAGTCGTCGTCGTCGTCGTCGTCGTAGTCGTAGTCGTCGTAGTCGTCGTCGTCGACGTCGTTTATATACGTTATATCGTATACAGTGTATACTCTGCCGCTGCTGCAGCGCGTACAACTAATGACCCGAGCGCAAGCGCTCGCGGCCCGATCGATTTACGCCGGTGTACATCGCGCGCGCCTCCCCCGTTTTGTTTTCCCGGCACGCTCTCGCCCGACACACGCTATATACCGCTGCCGCCGCCGCCGCCGCGTGCCCCGTGCGCAAGCTCCGCTCGCGAGCCCCCGAACCCGCGCACACGGGGTATACCCTCGTAAACGTTATAATATCGTACGCGGGCCCCGTCAAGGCCGTCCGAGTGAACGAGTGCGTTTCCAAGGCAACGCCACCGCCGCCGCCGCCGTTTGTGACGTTCCGTCGTAAAACCGTGTACACACGCATACGGGTATTTATTGTGTGTATACAGCGCGCGCGCTCGCGCCGCACAAAGTCATTTCTTCCCCGAAAAACGCGCGCGCCCGCCGCCGAACGAACACGCACGCACGAGAATACGGTAGCGGCGGCGGCCGTGTGCAGCACCGGCGCATTCGTCACGTCGTCGCCGCCGCCGCCGGGACAGCATTATTTACGACGGTAAAAGTCGGGTTCGCGCGCGCCGCCGCCGCCGCCGCCTCCGTCACCCGGGTAGTATAATAATAATATGGAACACACCGAACTCGCCCCCCTCTTCCTCCTCTCCCTCCCCCCCTCCACCGGTGGGACAACGATATTGTATCGGCGTATACGAGCGGACGTCTGTGGGGTGTTGTTGGCATTGCAAAATTTTACCGAGAGCGCGTCCCCCCCCCCGGCCCCGAAAAGAAGAGAAAAAAAACACGAGAGTTGCGATTTCGACCGTTATTACGAGTGTTATGACTATCGATCGAGTGCGCGTTCTAATAATGTAAAACCGTTGTAAAACAATCGTATTTGCGTTGCGCGTGTTTCCGATTACGTTGTTCGTAATCTCTATCGGTGCGATTTATTCACGGGTCAAAATGGTAAATACAAGTCGCGAGCGATTTTCGACGGTGACACAATAGTAACAATAACTAACGACAATCGATGTGCGGATAGGTATTATTATGACTTGCGCCACTTACTGTATACGCCTATTAATACATTGTATGGTTTTAATATGTACATGCATATTGCACAGAATTATTATTAATATGTTATTTACGGATCGCTTTTATGAATGTCGAACTTTCGGGGTCTGTACCTTGTTGTGATGGCGCGATCGTGTTTAGTGGCTTAAGGTTCATTATAATTAGATTAAAAAAGCAAATTATCAAATCGAATTAAACGGTCGAATAAAAAATGAGTTGGTGGTTCATATTTTAAATATATGATACAATACATATTATGCTATATGCAATGACTTGAATATTAAATAAAGAATATGTTAAAAAGCTACAAACTGCAGGCTTACATTTATGTCAAAAATAGTAGCCCCCAACAATGGGTTTTAGTCTGTCAGTTACATATCCAGGGGTTGTCCAAAGGGGTTGGGATGAAATTTTCAAAAATATTACCTTTTCTGACTTGTCAAACCTTTGAACAGAGGGAGGTGATTATCCAATACGCCCCCCTTTTGTACCCGCCACTAATATCTGCTGCCGTATTGTCTATTGAGCTCAGTGTTAACCCATAGGCGTTGTACTGTAGTGCTAGTGCTAACCCTCCCTTCCCCGAAATTTCAAATAAAACGTCGAAATATTTAATAAAATATACGTCGATTTATGAATTAATATGGTTCAGCCTTTGAATATCCATAGAAGTATAAATATTGATTTACCGACGTTATAATCAATTATACATTTGCAAATAAAAAGTTAAACAATTATTCTAAATAATACAGATAATGAGTACACCAATAAATATTTAATCAATTAGTTTTTAAACTTTTAAGTGATAATAGTTGACCTAATTTTTAATTTAATTACTAATCAAATAATGACTGTAAAAATCGTGTATACAACAAATATTTTTAAGTCCCTCTCTTTCAAAAAAAAAATCATGTGTACGCTACTGATGATACTATATGTCATAGTGGTAGATGGGTACATTTTTTTCACCAGAAAATATTTTTGGCCTCCCCGAAAAGTCACTTGTCAATTATTCAAATATCTCCACTTTATTTTCTTTCCATGTTTAATAAGGCGTTGGAAAATTAAAATAATAAATGAAACTTTTTATATAGTTTCACAATCTTTATATAAACGACATTTGGAATCCTCGAGAAAAAACATAAATATTTCATAATTCAAACAGATATAATTATACGCTCGACTATTATAAATTATAGTATTAAATACCCGTAATATATTATCTCTAATTACAATTTAAATACTAAATATAAACTATTTATATAGTAAATTATAATTATGTATTGATATGGTCATTATTACTTCAATAGTCGTAAATATAAATACATTTTAGTAACTTGTAACTTGTCTAAAGTAGACGTTTCGATCAAAGGGGTCTCGTGAATAAATACGGGTAGGTTTTTCGATGAGCCTATCTGCTATTGGGTTATTAGGTGTGTGTGTGTGTGTTATGTGTGTGAGTAGGTCCGCTTATTTTAACGACATGTTCTCTATAGCCTATATAACATATCCCCTTTTCATTTTCTTCGAGAATTCCACCCTCTTCGCAATCAACTTTACACGCGAATGTGTACTATGTAACGTGTCCTATAATCACGTTCGGATTTATACTGCGAATAAAAGTGGTTCTCGTATATTATTAGGTATACTAATTCTTTTTACGCTGTTTTTTTTTAAATTTTTTTCTATTCGTTTTCAGGGTACAGATTGTTCATATACCAGGTCACGTTGAATAACGTTTTCGGTTCGCTCGGTTAATTTCTAACCGACTCTATCTCAACTCCAACAAAATGTTGGTAAAGTTAAACCTTTTTTTTTTTTTAAATTAAATTGTTTTATTATATAATCTGTTACATAAATAAACGAACTGTATGTATCATACGTGTGGAAAAGAGAAATGGCTTATGAAATGAAGAATCTTCACACTAGAGGAACTTCTTACAGTTATAATAAAATCTAACCTACAGTTTCATGTATCCGATTGAATCAGAACTATCCTGTTCGACACTATTTTAATGTAGACGTACAAAAATGGTTTAATTTTATCCCAATTGTTTGGGTGACGAGCGTGAAGAAGTCGACTCGCCTAATTTATGGTTACAACTCTAATCTTTACAAATATTTTGCGAACGGACTCGTACATTTTTGTAAAATGTAATTAAATGTTTGATATTTATTTAACGATTCTAAGATAATTTGACTGAAGTAACTTTAGAGTATGTAAATGTCTCCGAGAGGTAAATAAATGACATACACATTTTGAAAATTATAAGGCATCGTTTGGTATGAATTTCAAGATTCTAGATAATTTAAGTGGATAATTTTCTATGGTAATTTTTATTTTGCACGGACTCGTAAGTTCTCACAAAAAGTTCACAAAATATATGCAAAGGTTTAGAATCGTTATCTTAAAGTGGGTGGGCCAAACTTCACATACGTATGTGAGAGGGCTTATTAGGCAGGTGGTTATCTGTCACATACCTATATTTATCGTTCGACTCAAAAATGTGCATTATTATTACCCGAAACAAGCGTAAATTAATTCATAATGAATAACTATCGAGTACTCGATTGTAATCGGGATTGTAACAATTTTTTCGATTCACCAAATTCGGATAAAATACGAAATGATCAACTATTTGTATTAAGGTTGGAATTTTAACTATTTTAAAATAACTTCAAATTTAGTCAACGTAAATATAAAAAAAATAATCTCTTAAAACGATTCAAAGTTAGGTTTATACGAGGGTTTATAGGATAATATTTTAGAATTTAATTAAAATTAAAAATATAATATAGGCACCTAATATAATTACTTATTTTTAATTGAAATATTACGGCAATTAATAAATTCGTAATAATATTACATAAAATTTGGCCGTTTTTCAAACTATGCAATTATGTCAATTATTGAAAAGTACCCGACTGCCAATTTTTAATTAAATGACAAATTATACAAGTTCGTAAGACTTTATATCCTTACAAAAGTAAAACTAAAATATTTTATGTAAGTTTCACTGTTTTGTGTTATACTATTTCCTTTAATGTGGCATTTATAATATACTTCATCGAAAGAAGTGATACGGAAAAAATATTCAAATCGATTTTAATATTTTGGCTATTTTCGATAGTCATGTATGCACAGTAATACTTAAATACATATTAAGATTTCAAAATACATGTGTATGTACAACGGTGTTATGTAAGAATCGAGTGAGGCATAAAATCGGTATATATAAAAAGCCAAAAGGGTTAACATAAATATTTGATTTGAAAACAATATAATACAGAAATAAGACACAGTTTAAACTCTCTTTCTCATTCCCTTTTTCTCTATCTTATAATAATATTAATAATACGCTCTGGATAAATTTGTTCGAGAACTACAAATGCAATGTATCTATTAACTAGTGTTTTAAAAATAAAATAAAATTTTAAATATAGTCGAGAATAAATTGAACAAATAGAAAATAATAAATATTAAGATAGGAGATATAAAAATCGATAGATTGTCTACGATAAGACTTTTAGAAATTCAATAGGAAAACGAAAATAATATATGAAATAAGAGTAAAGTAAATAAAATAAAAATATTGTAAAGAAAAAGTTCATTTTATATAAGTATACATATTATATAGATATTGTTTTACAATATTATAATATTAGTGATATTTCTATGCTATAATGAATATATTTTTAAATATATTTTAATTATGAAGATCTTGGAATAAAAAAATGTAAAATTGAATTTTAATTTTTAAATGATGATATAAGAGTCAGATGAGATACATAAGAAGGGTAATTGATATTTTATGAATTTTAAACTTATAGGTGTACCGAAATTACATTCAAAAAAAGATTCTGAACGGAGAAGGGCAAATATATTAATTTATATTTCAAAAGATAGTTTTAGCCTTATCTTATTTCAGTAAGTTAACCGAACTCTAATCAAAATAATTAAAATTACTTAAAACGATAAATCGTTATTATTCGTTTTCATCACTAATCTCCTTAAAATTTGATCTTAGAACGCTTATAAAAATCAAATATGACTTTTTCATCATAATATACTCTATACAGATGTATACAAGTGTGAAAAACTTAGTATAAGGAACGTTGAAAATGTGTTCGGTACGTATGCCTTTTTTATTACAATGCGTTAAACATAATTGATTAAATATTCAAAAAAACTCTATAATAGGTAGTAGCCGACGATGGAATAGTTTTCTATTTATTCTAGCTTATTCAGACATCACTGCGGGTCAAGCGCGTCACGTGATCAATGTTTTTACACGGAAAACATTAAGCTCCCAGACGATGACGTCGAAATAAAAATTTCGTCACGGCAACACGAAAGCCGTTTGAATCGCGTCACCGTGAATTTACCGGTACCGCCTTTCAAGGGTGGGACGGGAGAAATGTAGTTTTCTGTAGAATTTTAAATTTACCCCGAATCTCGTCTTTAAGACTTAATATTTTAAACCGTACGTCATATAAATTAAATATAAATTTATCACACGTGATATATATATATATATAATATTTATAATATACGCATAGCGCAGTGTCTTCTCCTATCGGTATGACTTCATTGACGTTACGCCAATACGACTAATAATAATAAGATAATGTATATTATGATAAAACTAACCTGTCGGGAATTTCTGCCATTTTGTTTTTTTTTCTTGCTCGTGGCGTTAGTGGTTCCCCGGCCGGTAACGTCCCGGTAACTGGGTAACGTACGGTTCGTCGAGTACCGTTCCCTCTACATCTACGCGAGCGGCACGGCCGTCTACAAACGTGGTCAAATGCGCGATACGATACCGCAGTACTGACGAACTTTCGACGAACGCTTTTCTCTCGACCGTTGTCGGATTTTTCTTTCCGTGTCATTTTTGCGCGTGTTTCACTCGTTCTGAACACAAAGAAATCACTTCGTCTCGGCTGTAACAGAAATAATTGAATCGGCTATTATAATCACATTATGTTTACGTGTATATTAATAAATAAAACGCGAGGCACGATGAAAATAAATCTATTAACATATCAAAATTAATGTCATATCGAAACGAAGAGACAATGTTTCTTCCGAAATAAAAATCGATATGTTTCATCTTAAACAGTACAACATTGTTTTACCCGTAGAATATCTATCACAAACAACGCATGGCTGTTGCTCTATATTGATGTCGAGGTCGAGATAACCAAGGGAGGCGGAAGTTTAAAGTTTCTCAGATATCGTGAAAAGCAAACATTAACAATTGCAACACTATTAATTTTATGTAAAAGCAAAGTGTTATCCATACCATGTTTATATTATAGAGAGACTATAATTTGATGTGGAATAAATTTAAAATAATAATTCTTTTATAAAACGAATAGGATTCAATTAACATAATGGACATGCGAAAAAAAGTAGATATCTATGTGAAACAGATTCTCTTTGTTCGACGAATTTAAAAAGACAATTGACAAATTTCAACTTGCCCGTTTAGAACTAAACGTCGTTTCGCTTCATTTGCACGGCATAAATTAGTATTATATATTTATAATATATGTTAAAGCGATGATGAGTAATAATGATTTCGGAAAACTATTTCGAGTGTAGCAATGACGTTTACCATGTTTAAATCACCATTCACTACCAACAGAGGTGTGCAAAATAAGTATTGAAAACGGTACAGACAATTATGGATATCTCTTTCTGTCGAATAATCAAATTAAAAGTAAAAATAATAAATGTTTTTAAATAAATATCCGTGTTTGACATCATCAGTACTAAAAACTAATTGTTAGGTCAGGTAATTTACTAAGATAAATAGTAGTTTTATTATTAATATTTATAATTAATATTTTATATTCGAATGATGTCATCGTCTGGTTCTTAATTTCAGGTTTCTAAGTGTGAACTGTTTTTAAAATGATCTTCTTATTTTAATTGATCAATAAATACAATTTATACTATACCTATAGATGTTAACAATAAAAGTATGTTTTAGCACAATGTTGTTATCTACATAAAAATTGTATCCTCTCATGAGGCAAGTACAAATCAGATGTCATTATTTCACTTGACCGTTACTTTGTTACTCATCTAAGATTGGTTTTCATATCAAATAGGAATAAGTTTTCAATTAAAGTTACTAACTGGGGAGGCCGAAAGTCCATTGTCATAACCTTTAAATAAATTTACTCAATTCAGTAAAAAAATATGGATCTTTATTTTATTTAATTGAGTACTTATTTGTATAAGATTTAACATTTTCAAATTTAAATGTAAATCACACACAGAAATAAAAATACTGCTGTAGATCACACATAGTGCTTCATTCTGTCCACAACAAACTTTTATATTTAAAAATATTAATTCTAAATTGTAAATATTAAAGAAGTAGTAAGATTTTGTTTTTAATGTATATTTTAAACATATTTAAAATCATAATTCTTTATACCTTAAGTATAATATAAATAACTACTAGCAGATTATTTTTTAATTAACTAATACATTATTTAAAAGCAATGATTTTTCCATGTAGAAGCTTGTCTGTGGGGTTTTTTTTAAAAATTCTTGGATAGTTTTAAAAATAATGTAAGTATTCAAAGTAGCACATGTGCCCGATTTCCGATCAATAGAGTTGCAATAATGCTATATGGACATTTTGGAATATTATTATTATTCTACCAAAAACCGTGGACAAAGGGTAAAAAAAATACATTATTTGAAATCTCGCGTACACTGTTCAGAGTTGCAAAACATTTTGTAACGGAAATTAAAATACGCACTACATAGGGTACGCACACACCAACTCGTATATACAAATTAAAGATAAATAACACCAAGGTTAAAATGGTATGTATTTTTTGGGATAATTGTACATCGAATAGAAATAAAATTCAGAAAACTCAATCAAGAAATTAATATTCATTCGGGTGTACTTATCACTCGACAAATGTTATCGAAAGTAAATAGTGATATTAAATAATGACAAAGTAATAATATTACTGTTATTGGTACAGCGTACATTGTATAATCATAGATTTGTTGTCTGTAAATGTATTTTTAACCTTTAAAAATAATTTATCAACAAAATGTTGTTATTTATTTCTTTACGAGAAACACATTTTTATAATAATTTATAATTTATTATGAATTCGTTTTCAATATTTATTTGATTTAGATAACAAAACTCGTGGACTTATTGTAACACGAATTCTAAGAAAATCTAACACGAGTTTATACCCCTACAATACATTTCAATTTGAAAAAATACCGCTGGTGAAAAATATATTAATATACGAGTATTTGAAGCCAAGGACATACAAGTTATAATTTTGAAGAAATAACACTATTTTGATATTGGTATATTATGTAGCAAGTTAGTGAACTCTTTCAATTTTCGACGACCGTGTATCGAGGTGTTCAACAATACCCTATTGACCTTTAATATTATTGGAAAAAGTGTCAACTATACAGAAACTGTTTTCTTATTAGTTATAAGTTATAACCGACGAAGAGTGAAGAAAGATATGGAAATGATTTTTTATTTTTCTTCTATAACTATTTATATCAGTAATTTTTTTCCTATTATTGCAATGTACTTCAATCAATATTTAGTATATTAAATTAGAAAAGTTAAGAAATAAATACTAGGATTTAAAACTAAAAATAAAAACATGTGAATGAATAAAAGGAAAAAATTATATATATATTATAAATTAGAAGAAAAGTAGTACTAGTGTTTCCGCTTGACTATGACTCTTACATTTTTCCACTCGTGTAAAAAAACTTAAAAATCTGTTATCACAATTTTTTTGATAAGCGACAAAACTCGTGAAAATCACGGAAACCTGCAAACTTTTTGTACATCGAAATTCATAAATATTTCAAAACGAATTGAAGTTACTCTTTCAATAGTTTTTATATTCTTAATATCTTTACTATTTTGAATTTTCTATAGTGAATAAAAGAAAAAAATCACAAAAAAAAACTATAAAATTACATTTTAATGAGATTGAATATTTCGATGAATTTTGATCAAACGATATTAATTGATTAAAAAAATATCAATATCAAGTGATAATTAAATATATGGGTTTAAAACTTATTATCATCTTTAATATTATTACTTTTTGCCATATTTTATCGCCAAACAAATAAAAAATAATCGATTTAATGTGTTTTAATTGTGTTAACTGCTACCGGTGTTGTGTTGTACAATCAATGTATATATAATAGTAAAATAGTAAATCAATGAATGATTGAATATTACAGTTTAAATGTCCTGTATTCGACTATAACAGGTGTATAATTTGATGAAATGGAATACCTTTTAAAGTAATTAATAGTCACATTAAAATTTATTATTCTACAGCCGTAATTATTCAAAATGTCAGGAAGTCGTGAGAATTGATAGAAAAAATGAGAACCCCGGAAAAAGAAAATGTCGTGAATTCCTGTTAAAATAATTAATTTTATTTGTACCATTTATCAAATAATATTGGCCATTTTAATTTAATATAACCTTACTAATTATTAACATATAGCTGTCATATGTTTCAATTTCATAAAAAAAAAAATGGTTTGCTACCTATATTTTATTTTCTTCGTATAAACTTGGAATAATATATCATTGATTTAAATTTAATAAGAAGATCGTTGCACGTACTAATAAAAAAAAAATGATGTAATCAAAATTAAAAAAAAATAAACATGGTCTCTATCACATGCACATTGTATATTTATTTTTTAACACTTTGATTTTTTGTGATTTTTAAAATATTTAAAGTGATCGTCGATGAATAAATTGTTTAAAATACAATATGTATTTAATTTGGGCAAAATTTACTAATATAAATTATTGTAAACACATTTTTTTATATGTTTTACTGTCTCAATTTATTTTACTGAAAAGAATTTGTAGGCATTATGAATTAAAACCTATCATTGCATATCGACTATAATTATAGAAAATATATTATATTGTTTATAATTCACTGATTCTTAAATCTTTGCTCAACTAGCTAAAAGACACTAGAATTGCTATTTTACCTCTTTACAAACACTGAATAAGAGTCATCTTACCGAGTGACTAAAAAGATAATTATGCTTTGAAATAGTTTGGGTTTTTTGTGATGTTTATAATAAATAATTAATGTGCATTATTTTTGTTAATTTAGAAATTGTAAAATATACCATTTTCTCCCTTTTTTTTGTTATATTTTTTGTTTTATTGTTTATTTAACATGAATTATAATAATTATCGTTTTCATTTGAACAATATTTTTAATGTTTTGTGTGGATAAGTTTTAAAAAGAAAAAAAATGATATTATAATATACGCCTAGAGAAAAGTCTTTAGATACTATAAAACATTACATTTTACAAAACCATAAATTGTAAATAATAATTGTGTCAACAAAGTGACTTGTTTAAAATAATGTGTGCGGACGTTTGTTTTTATTTTTTTTTTGAAATAATTTCGAACAGACCTGTGTACAATCGTACACAGTCTTACGTTTTATAACAAATATAGTAGGGGACGGGAAAAAGTATTCATCAGTCCACACCATATTGCATATTATTCGATGGGGTGGTGTGTGCGTATGTTTTTTCATAAAAATACGATCGCGAATGATATTGTTCAGACTGTGAAAATAGTTTCGGACAAATTATTCGCAGCGATATCAATTATAATTAGTGCGCGGCGGTAAAATATTATTTCGAGTTAGTCACGCACACACGGCGTGTGTGAATAATTCGAGCAAAACATGCGTATGACACGACGGCATGTACTTCGATGAATGAGGGCCGTACAGCATAATAGGGTAGGCAAACACACGCGTGTGTGTATATATATATATTATATTTATAAAATGTAGTGTGTCGGAGGCTGCGGTGGCGACGATGGCGTTATCGCAGACTATCATTAATAACCAACCTCGAGACACCTAAATATAATAATGCTCGGGAGAACGTCGTCAGTCGACGTGGTCTTATAATACGCGGCGCGCACCACGTATAAATTTATAAACGCGTGTATGCGCCGCCGCGCCCGCAAATGTCACGCATAATATTGAGTAACGCGCGTAAAACGCGTCGTCGTCGATTATAATATTATATATATACGTATAAATACTGTGTATCGACGACGCGCGCGGTATGTAATACGGTGGTCGCGTGTAGTGTAGTATATTCGATATAATATAGAGGTACTTAAATAATGTAATATACGCGGTTTTTTGTGTATTTTTTTTTTCGGCTGATTTAAAAGCCCCGTCGGACGCGACAGGTGTATGCGTGCCTATACTGACGGCTGTAATACGGTTTCGGTCTGAAATTCAAAACAAGAACGCCTATATATTGTATCGCGTTTGCGTATATACGATACAGATAATATACTATTGGTATTATTATACGTAGATATTATTTTTATTATTTTTCTAGATGACACGGGGACCGCCCGTTGTGTATACACACCGCGGCAAACGTTTTATTGGAAGGTTTTTTTCTTTTTGTTGAGAAAACGTTTTGAAAACAACGATAACTCAACGTATTTGGAAAAAGTTAACGAGTCATAAGACTTATTCGGCTTGTTCTATTATAGTAATTGTTTAAAGAGGCGGAGAGTTCAATTCAATCAATTAATAATATTCGAGTTAAAACCGCCGAAAACAAATCAACAAACGCCGAATTTAAATAGAAAACTTACTCATGAAAAATGATTTTTAATGGTTTTTTAATACTCATAATGGTCAGATTATTCACCCTAGTGTTGTTTAATGATAACTTTGAATTTAAATGTTTATCAGACAAAAATTATACACTCAATTTCATTATATTCGAATTAAATTATCTATTTCATAATTTTAACTTGAAAAGCTGATAAAAATACTATTTGGTTGAAGATTTTCGAGATTTTTAGAAAGGCGCAAGGTATGCATATTTATGATGTGAGATAAACATATGTTATATCTTATGTAATAGAATTGTGTCAGTCCAGAATCTGCATGTACGAAATATCATACAATGTGTAATATTAATATTAAATACTCGGAGGGTTAAATGTGACGGGTGATTGATACTGGCGAATGGGTTTTTCTTCATACCGAGTAAAAGGAGGACGGACAAATCAGCCTTTGTTTTTAGTTTATATGGACATTTTCAATAACATTATTTGTGATTTATTTTAAGAAAAACAACAAAATTTATTGAAACCCCTACTTTTTTGTCAACATTAAATTTTCCAACTCTTATACAATTTTTTTTCTGTTCACTAAAAAGAACAACTCGTAACATTTTGTACTAAATTTTCAAGTATTGAAATTGAAAGTTCCATAAATTTTTAACAACAAAAAGTTTTCAGATTTTCATAATATTTTCTTGAGTTAGGTCAAAATTTAAACTTCAAACTGTTATAAAAATGTTTGTGAAATTGCTCTTATATTTTAGTTTTTTTTTAACAATAAGAGCAATGTATGAAAAACTTTTTACTCTATGTGATATATTTTCAAGCTATTTGGATTGAAAAAAATATTTTATCAAATAAAAAATATCAAAATCTATATAATACTAGCTGAATAACCCGGCTTCACCCGTGTGCAGTATAACTTTTTATTTTATCAGTTTTTTTTTCATTTTTACCCCTTTTACCCCTTTTAACTCCGGTAGGTGTCGAATTTTGAAAAATCCTTTCCAATGGGGTCCCCACTATATAAAACGAAACTGCTGCCCAAATTTCATACTCAAAGCTCCAGCAGTTCCAGCCAGGCGAATTTTTCTAGTTTCACCCTTTTTACCCCTTTTAACCCCCTTAGGGGTCGAATTTCGAAAAATCCTTTCCCATGGGGCCTCTGCTATATTAAATGAAACTATTGACAAAATTTAATACCACAAAGCTCCATTGACTCAGGATTTTTTCCATTTTTACCCCTTTTAACCCCCTTAGGGTTAATTTTCTCCATAATTTATGCTATAAACCCACTCCCCGACATTCTCTATCATTTAAAAAAAATTTGAGCCAAATCGGCCCAGCCGTTCTCAACTGATTCAATTTCCAATTTTTTGTCTTCATTTTTATATATATAGATAATTCATATTATATTATATTAAATTCACATATATACGAGTAGTATATAGTATTATAAAAAGTATTCGATGGGAATTTCAAGTTCCTACAAAAGTTATTACATTTTGAATTAAATAAAAAAAATTATTTTAATCAAAATTCGGTATGCAGTAAATTTTACCGTTGTCTTTTTGTAATTTTCTTAATTATTAAAAAAATCTTTTGGAAAATGAAAAAAACAACCAGAATGCACCAAGTTGTTACTGTTTTTTACCAAAAACTATCCATGACATTGATGCTTGAACTAATATTTCTGGTTAAAATCATATCCATAGATAAAAAATAGTTAAATTTAAAAACACACACCATGGTAAAACCAATAACTTTCTCGTTTCTTTCAGAATCTAAAATGATGTTATACCATGACATAATTGAACTTGTAAAAATGTTCAAAAGCCTGTCAAGTTTTGCACCCTTACTCGAAAATTGAAATAACGCCTTAGGATTTTTTATATACATGCATTAGAAATTGTTAAATATTAAAATTAATTAGTGCAACGATTAAAAATATTAAAAATATCGTTTATCCTTTCATTTGATTTTCTTTTGGGAAATTTGATAATGAAAAATATAAATCTTGAAAAAGATACACAACTTTATATACCTATATATTTATAAAAAAAAAATTGATAAAATTACAGGAGGTAGTTGAACTAAAAAACCATTCCCCTCTAATATCTATCATTTAATACGACCATGACGTATTTGTATACACCTATACAATATACGAATATATATAACGGTAGGTACATTAATATCATTGGATGGGGTATACATGTCAACGAACTCGGTGCATTTTATAATTTGTGCCACGATAGCATTTTTTTAGATCCTCCCCACATCCACTTATTATCACTCTTAATTGTAATTCTTTATACATTAAAAAAAGTACTTCCGACGTTTAGCGTCGTATATTAACGTCGTCAAAGAACACCTTTAGAAATTACATCAAGTGTCCTCTTCGGGTCTCCTTAAGATTATATACATATACAATTATAATATATATATATATATATATATATATATAAATTAACGCGTGACTTTTGAAAAATATTATAGGACAAGAATTTCTAACGACTAAAGTAGGTACGACATATTGACAATACACTTGAAAAAACTAAAATTTAAAAGATTTAACTTTTGTATAACAAAATCAACAAATAAACGGTAATCAATTTTAATTAATACTGATTGGGTATCTTGATTATTATTACAGAGGTATTTAGTGCCTAGATAATACTTGTCTTTATGTCCTCCGTTATTTTAGATTCTGTGATAAGCGAGGAATTTTAGTGGAACATTGATGTTTGTCTTTTCTTTTTTTTTTTTGTGATAAAACTTTTGGGTAATAAATTTGCACCAAAAGTTTCGTGCCACAACTTTTTAGATGAAAAATTGGACACAGATGGTACTTTAGAGCATTTTATGTATAATGTATACATTATACTACAAATAAATGTATCAAGTAGTGTGTTAGTTTGCGAATCGTATATTTGTACATTGAATTTAAACACCGTTATTACACGTTTGTGACGTTGTTTTAATGATGTTAGAAAAATAATAATGAATGAAATACAATTCAATTATTTTATCAATACCATTCATACAAATGTATTACTTTGTCTCTTTAAATTTATGAGAGAAATTTACATATTTTATATCTAAATTACTAAATATCTAAATTGTAAGAAAGAACTAGAATTTCAAGTCTTGAAATTTCATCTCACAACTGGTGTTAATATTTATTTTGATAAACTGTATTATTTCGTGTTGTGTTACTTGAAATTGTGATATTATGCTAAACCTTAATATAATTGTAATATATTTTATTCAACGTTGAAAAATAAAAATATTTAATTCGGTACGTTTTTCTTATAAAAGTACATTACATTTTAAAATACGTTTTTAACGGATTATTAACACGGATTTCTACGATCATACCCAGCTATATATCGATTTAATAAATATGTTTACATCAGCCCTTGCTTAGAACCGTTTTCAAATACAAGTTATCATTATTTTCAGATGTATAAAATAAATGAAAAAATGGAAATACATTCGAAATCGATTTTAATAAAATAATCAAAATACTATTCTGTTTTCACTTTTAGTTTTTAATGATTATTATTTTTAACATTTGTATTAGTTGTTGTATAAATGAATACAGATTGTATATATTTTTGTTTTTCTTATAAAAAAATAAAGTAAATATAAAACATTTTCATAGACACATACATTACAATTGAGAAAAATAGTCAATACTTCCTAAGCATTTATTATTAATTTTATTTAGTTATTAGCATCAAAAGTTTTAATAGGAAAATAATGGAGCGATATTATGGCTGATATATTTTCAGAGATTAAACAATTTTCACATCATTTCATTGTTTGTTATCTACTAAACTTTAAACTTGTATAGTTCTTTCAACAATATACCTATTGTCAACGTTCAATAACTATTTATAATTTATTATGTTTAAAGTAAAGTGTAGCATTGTTATTGGCTTCGTAGTATATATATATCTATATAAGTATATTTTTTTTAAAATCACTTTCACTTATCAAAGTTATAAAAGTACTTATAACTTCAATATTCTATCTAAGGAAAAATATATTATGAAAATTTCGTAATAACTTACGGCAAAATTTCCCTTTTTTATTTTTCGTATGTTTTTATTATTAATAATATTCATTAAGGCATTGAACGTGTCTTTTTTTGAATCAAATGTCAAGAACACGTAAGTACTAAGCATTGTTTATTAAAAAAATCTTTGTAACATTTGCCATACCCACATTATGAGTATAACTAGCACGATATCTATATAATTATCACGAAATTATTATTTAAAAAATTATATTAACTAGTTAAACCTCCAACAATTATAACATATTTGATCTATATTATGTGTTTAGCTATACTACGTAAATACTCGATGGTAAAAGTATTTTATAGCTACCGAAAAAAAAGTAATTAAATGCTTTAAAATATTTTACAATACAGTGAAACTTTATGACACGTGTAATCAGATCGATTTTATTACGATAGGAAATCCAATCTCAAATAAATTATTATTGTTGTGGTACTGCGTTTGTATTAAAATTAAAAATACTACGTCGATTGAAAAGTATCTCTCGACAATTATTCAGTATTCTCAGTAAAAAAAAAGTGATGACAATTTTATCAAAACTTCTATAAACTTCTGATAAAATATTCGTGCCAAACACTACGAATATGCTTAATTTTAACCATAATGTCATATACAACAATTGTTAGTAGTAAAAATTCATCGTTATATTCTATTTAAAATATTTTCTTTAAATACTCGAAAATTGAAATGGACGTCAAGATAAATATAATTGAAAACTTTTTAATAAACTCAATTTCTATAATAAAAAAAAAAAAATCAATTACTTTACGTCTGTCTATAGCTTATACCTATACACCCACCGTGGTAACGATTTTATTTTTATGTTTGAAGAGTATACCTTCTGTGAACATAACAAATTATTGTGTTTGTTTATATACTATACAAGATATCATTCACTCGGTTACATAGTATTATATTTCTATGGACTTTATTCAGTGTGTCACACTGTCATCACATATAGCAACCAATATTTTAGCGCAAACAAAACCTTATACTCGTAATAAGAAAATGTATTAATTTTATAAAATGTAATGTGTAGATGAATTTATGTAATTGTTCATCAATAAACTATGTGTAACCCCGCGTAGAAACTAGTTTTATCGTTTATAATTGTCTTGTTATCAAAAAAAAATAATGTTTAGTAGGTATTCTTTACTAATATTTACAAGAAAAAGGGAACTAGAAAATTATATTATAAATTTATAACGTAGGATTTATATGGCCACACTACGTGCTTAAACAATTAAAAATGCAACAATTCCACCAACAAATTGGCAGTATTTTAATTTACGTCAATTAATTTATCATTAATTTCATCATTTAATTTACGTTAATTTAGTTTCTTTTTTAATTTATAATTTCCCCCTCTTGGTAAGAATTACATTTTTTTTTTTTGAATCATAGGACCAAAATGTATAGGTAATGTTGACACTTTTAAACAAATTACTAATTACCCATTGCCATTTTATTGTAGCAGGTCATCTCTTATTGCGTTATGAACCACTATAAGAATCTAGGATATTTAGTATTATGTATTCTAATAAATTGCTATCTATCTAGTATAAATAAAAAAAAAACCTACATATTACATTAACACTTATATAACTCATGTTATGTAATTTGACTACCTTTTTAGACTACTTCAATAAAGCATGGCATGAAAAAATTCATTACATTCAATCTACAACTAAAAGCGAAGATGTACGGAATCCAAAAATATTAAAAGTTAATTTAATACCAGAGTCTAAAAATGATATTGAAGGCAAGAATCTGAAATTAAAATAATTAAATGTTTCTATTTATTTAAAATTTAAATTCATGTAAATAATTTTTTGCACAAAGATTACTCCATATATACTTTATATTATGTTCTTTAATATAATTTTTTATATTTTTAAAGAAATATTAAATTTTAAGTCTGAAGTCTTTTTTGTACATTAAGTAACTTTAGTGATTGAAAAAAATATTTTTAATTATACAATTAATACTATACAAAAAAAAAAAACACTTAAAGGTTAACATTACAATGGACGCCTACTAGAAGTAGGAATTTTTTGTGGAATTATTTTTATTTAATTAAATACAATTCTAAAATTACTTTTTATGAAACTGTTATTTATGTTATTATTATTATTTTTTTAGACGATTCTTCTTTCAATGTTATGCTTTATGTTCGATTCAAAATTCTTTGTCAAATACTTATATTGAAACTGAGTCAAATTATAACATACGACCAAATTTTAATTTCCCAAGTTCATCAGTTTCTTACATTGAGTAATCAAGTGTTTATTACACCGAAATGGAAAATGCGACACTTTAAAGCGGCAATAAAAATCCAACTACACTTGCTCGGATGGTAAATATAATCTGAACATTTTTTTCAAAAAATTTAGGAATTTATTAATTTAATTTAGAGGCGCTAACTATTAATGTTTAAAATGTAGAAAAGCTTTAATGTTATTTTTATATCCAAAGTATTATTATTACATTTATTATATGTTATATAAAACTGATATCACTAATTTAAAATAATAAAAAATAAAAAAATTAGTAGCTACTGAATCAGTTAAATGATTATGTTAAATATGGGTATTATTAATTATTTTAGTACAATAACTTATCAACTACAAATAAGTGCAACAATGAATGACCAAGCACAAATTATACATCCTTGCCAGTTATTGAAGGCAAACATGCTTACCTAATAAAAGCTTATATATTTTTAGCTTATAAATTATATTAAAAATTTGTTAACATAAAGGTCTGATTTCAAAAACTGATTTTAGTGAAGTCAATAAACCAATACTTTTTAATGTATTCTAGATTTTATCTCTTATTCAATACCTTAAATTCCTAAGTAGGCAAAACTTTTTTTTCTTACATTATATGACATTAAAATGAGAGGACCTGCACGACTACCCTTGTCATTAATTGAAATATTCTTTGTCACTCAAAATCATATATTTATGAAACGATAGAATATCACTTTCAAATTTGCGTAATTAACAAACACCTAACTTGATCCATGTCAGTGCTCAACCAGCGTGCAAAAAAAATGGCCAGATCCAGTATCTTTCCTTTTTTTGTTTTAACCAATTTAGTTGGTAATTACTAGTAATAGTAATAGTAGTAGTAATTACTAATCTGTAATTAAACATAATCTCTTTTCTTAGAACCTACCTTTGTTTTTTACAACATTCTTGAAAATGACTAAGAAATTCGATACATTTGAAAAACATTTCATTGTAAAACCTGAATAGCTTCTTCGTCCCAGAATCTCTAGTGTATTAATAATATTATCCTCGTAATTCGTGAAATTCATAAATTACACCGTAACTAATTTAACAGTTAAAGCTTATAAAAAACAACGTTTGAGCCAATTTTTTTGATTTTCCAACTAATGTGAAAATAACATACTACGGCTTAATGGTTAACCTTGAGTTAAACTTTTAGCTTTTAAGAATTCGAAATTAAAAATTGAAAGTGGTCGAAGCCCATCTCTGAGGTTCTATAGAAAACTTTTTTAAAACCTTTCACGTAGTAAAAACAATTTTAATATATATCGAAATAATCTGAGAGGATTATACATTTCCAATATTATTACAGACATAATATTATTTTTTTTTTCTATTAGAATAAGTGATGAAAGAATTTCACATACAAATATAAGTAATTATTTTTACTTACATTGATAAATATCTTTCAACCATAAAAAAAATGTAATATTTAAAATATAAAATGTAAACATTATTAATACAATACATATTTGTACTACCCGAGTTAAAATAGTTATAAATTATAATACCAAATTGATAAAATTAGTAAAATAAAATATTATAATATTATATGTATTGAATAAAATGTATGAAGATGTTTATTCATTAATCTAGTTGACAAAATATATGATTTAATAAACATTTTCAAAAAGCAATAAAAATCCGGTCCCGAAAAATACCTTGCACAATGATACGTGCAAAATGGGATGACAAAAACGGCACAAAATTAATCTCGAATTTTTGGACCCATACATGGTAACAATTGTGTCGAGGTGGTGATCGAATCAGAATAAAGAATAATTTTCGATGAATTTTTAATTATATATTATGTAGATTATTTATTTATTTCGTATGGTTTTCGCGCAGCATTTACATTAATGATCAGGATAAACATGTAAAAGGAAATATATTAACAAAACAAATAGAGTATGATTAATAAAACTAGGTCGATAAGTCGGATAATTGGAACAAGTTGATTAGTACCTATATCGTAAACGTAGAAGGGGCTAATGCATTAGGTTTACACGTATTTTTATATCATGTAACAATACTATACGATATAGTGATACACAAAGAAATCCGGTTCCCGCAAGTGGCCGAGAGAAAACAGTTTTTTTTTTTTTTAATTTCGCGCGATGGGATAGCGTGGGATTTCTCTAGTAAAATTTGAAAGTCGAAAATTCCTACCGTCAGCCGGCGGCGGGAATATAAAAAGTTCAAAACCCTTCTATCGATAATAATAATTGTCTCGAATCGTAGAAAAAAAATAATAATAACGAAAAAATCAATATCGTTCGAATAAAACGCTTCCGGTAAAGGTTTCACTTTTCGCGCGAGTTCCGAGAAACGAACCCGTACGTCATCGTCGTCATTTGTCATCTACGGCGAACTCGAGCGAAGAAAATATCGGTGGCAAACTCAACACGTCATTATTTCATCGCGATTACCAATGTTAGTCGGGTCATTACTGACGCCGCCGTGTGACGGCGATACAGAAAAGCAATCGAAGGCAAACGAATGTGTTTTCGAAAATTATTTTTTTAACCGCGTTTATGCGAGATATTTCATTCGTTTTTGACAAAATATTGGCCACGGTGGAGGAAGTAGTAATGCGCGACGATAACGTTATCACACGCGTTGCCGCCGCCGCCGCCGTCGACGGTCGCGACTGATGTACGAAACGTTTCCGTCGCCGCGTCGCGCGTCGCTGAACTCGCTATCATAACCGTCCGTGAGCGTACCTACGACGTCCCCGCTGGTGCATATATTATTTTTTTTTATTGTTGCTGAACAATGTTAAAGTGGTAGATAACGCGTAATGTAATGAATCGGCTTTTGTTTACATCGGGATAGGCGACGTCCGCTTAGCGTTGCAGTCGGACGTCAATCCACCTCGGATTTCTCGAATCTCGCGTTCTCGCCGCGGTCGTGACTGTCGATTCTCGGAATTCTGAACTCGTCGGAGGACGTCTGCGTGTGCGCGTTTAGCTCGCTGTGTTTTGCCGAAAGAGCGTGCACTGGTGTCGCAATGCGTTTGAAAAAATAATGGGTAAGAGAACGCGCGTCCAATGTCTGCGCATTGAAACGCGTTCTCGCGATTCCTTTCGGTTTTTGTTTACGTTTTGACACATTTTTCTATTCAGAATGCGCTTCGAATAAAGTCGACACGATGGTTGCGAGTCTGCAGTCTAGGCGCAGTGCCTTGGAAGCCAAAATCACGGAGAAGAATCGTGAGTTGAAAAAATTATGCATACAAGAAGCCGAATTGACTGGCAGCTTACCGCCCGAGATCCCATTGGAACCGGGCGAAACACCGCCGACATTCCGTCGACGAATCGGAACATCATTCACATATCCAGAAAACTTAATAAACAAGTTGAAATTTAAAGAGGTGAGTATTCGTTTATGTTATTACTATTGTTTAGGCGGTGTACGGCATTTCTGATATATTTTATTTCGATTGTCAGGATGAAACTGTGGCTTCACTTGAACTAGAGTATAAAATTCAAAAAGGAATTGCCGAAGCTGCTTTGGGACTTGCCAACGATGAGACTGCCAATAAATCTGTTAGACGTAAACATAGATTGATGTATCAACAGAGTCAACAAAGACTCGTTGAACTCGAAACAAGAATAAATTTATGCAATAATCAAAAAGTAAAAAAGAAACCTCGCCCTGAAAGCAGTTATACTACTGGTAATGTTTATAACAATTTGTATTTTTAATTTTAGTTTAAGTTTAGGTTGGTTAAAATATTTTATTTATTTATAATATATGCAAATCGTTCGGATATTTTTAGATAAACTTTTACTATAAAATTTCTTCCATCTTATCTTCGATTTTACCTTTTCAAATATGACTTCTTATATTTTCAATCAATAATTTACTATACACCTACTGGTAACCTACATAGTAACCTTCACGGAGGACATTGTACAAACAAAAATAATATATAATTTAGTTAGTATAATAAATAAAAATAAAAATGAAAATAAACTTAAAAATTGATCGAATGCTTGCAGCACAAACATATTTTGTGGTGTACATATCATAAAATTTTATAAATATTATTTGATTATTTCTGTGTGTTGTAGAAATTATTTACATAATTTACAGACAAAATTTTTTTTAAATATGAACATCACTTTTTATGCTTTTTGTTAGGTATACATATATTTCATGTTTGTGATATTATTTTTTTTATGCATGTTTTTTAATATTTATTATTATTTCAGGCATGTGTTATAAGTTTATGGTTTTTTGAATGTAGTGTAATTATGCTCACTTTTATTTTAAAACAAAATCAGTAAGAAAACAAATTATTTATTAATAACTGTTAAAATGTATATTTTGTATTTAATTATTATTTAAGCTTAGCAATTTAATTGCTATTATTTTATTACTATAGATTTTGTGACAGTATCATTTAAACATAATATGTTTGATAAATAATATACAGGACTTAGGTTTAGAAAATCTATAGTAAATTCAGTTTACTAAAAATTACTTTTTGAACACATACATTTATTTTAACTTTAAAATTCAATCTCGTATGACATTAGTACTATTATTATTCCATCCATTCTATTATTTCGATAATTAAGAATAATTTCATTTTACCATGTAGAAAAAGAAAATTTATTTGATCTTATAAAAATGTATAATTTGTTCTAGGAAAAGATTTAAGTTTTATTTTTATGACCTGAATTTACAATTCATAATTTATATAATTCTGAATTTTAAACAACAATTATTGATATTTTAAATTTATTTATTTATATTAAATTTATTCAAAAATTACTTTGTTTATGAATTATAAACAAAAATACATGAATAAAATGCATATGCTTTTTTAATATTTTAATTACATTTAGTTATTAGTAGTTATTTTATTTTTTGTGCATTAAATATTTTTGTTTGGTTTTATTAGATTTTGTGAACAATCATAGTGTGACTGATGGTAGTTTTGTTGTATCTAAAGAGCCAAATGTCCAATCTTTTAACCCGAAAGTCTTACCCCATAAAAGTAATTTAAGACAGTCTCAATCTTACAACAAATTTCCTGTTCAGAGAAATTCTCACGATCCAAGGTAATTTTAAGTATTAATCTTTTCAAATATACTTAAAAATTATTATACTTCATGTATTAATTTTTAATAAATTCAATAGTTTGGTATATTCAGACAAGAAATTTTTAAAAAAGTATTGTAAAACTTAAAATTATTGTAATTCTAAATTAAATTAATTTTAATGTGTTTAAAGTTTGTTTTTTTTCATACAAAACTATTTTTTACACAATAGTTTATTAATTATTAAATAAATAATTTAAAACCTTTTTTTACAATAAATTATTTGACTAATTTGTTTATGAATAATCTACTTTTTAAATATTTATTTTAAAAATTTTATTTTATTTTTAGAATTTCAAACACATGGAATACTCATGACCATGTATCAAGTTCTAATATACAACCAATATTATTACCCAGATCAACAATAAGCTTAGAAAAAGACTCGGGTAAATTTTTAATAAGTCAATTTTTATAATTAAGTTTTTATGTAATAAAATATGTTATATTACAGTGACTTACCCTAAAGATAATAATGCGTTTTTTAATAATAATCCCAATACTGCAAATTTGATACCAAATAATGAGTTGTCAAGTAAACTAATTGATCAAGATTTTACTTCCAAGTATAGAGACAGGTATTATTTGGTTTATTAATTACTTTTTAATTTTTAATCAAACCACTTTTAATCAATCAATTATTTATAATGGTTTTAGGTTTGGAAGTTTAGACAGAAGACACACTAGAAGTTCAAGTTCTCGGAGTAACAGTAGTGTCGATCATGAACCACCTGTTGTACCTATGCCACGTTACACAAATCCGATACTTCCTACAACTACGGTTTTATTACCAAATCAAATGTACCCAGAAAATAGTTTAATGAGAACACATTCTCTGGGTAATATTAAAAATGAAAATCAGCAACAAACAGAAAAAGGATTCACAGATATAGATCAGGTGTCATTAGTGGCCGAAAATAGAAAAAGTTCAGAGAAAAAATGGCTTGAAACATCATTGGATAGTAGTAGCGTTGATTCTGGACCAATATTGACCCATGATTTACCACCTCCAGTCAAGATGCATACACCTCCATTAATACCACCACCAGAAAATAAACATCAACATCCTTATGAGCCACTAGTCAATCATTTTGATACTGTAATTATTTCATAAAATATTTAAAATTTAAATTGTATTATTAGCTATCTAATTGTGTGTATTTTTATGTATATCATAAATAGGTACCATTTGAATCACCTAAAAACCATACAGTGGTTCAAGTTGGAAAGTGGCAACCATATCGAGAAGTAACTAAACCATTTGAAATGTCTGATTTCTATAAGTATAGTACAAGATACAGAAAACCATCCGCAAACTCTAGTACTGCATCTTCAGAAGTAGTTCAAACCATCAATCCTTCTCCACCTCCTCCACCTCCACCGCCACCAATACCACAAAACAAAGGAGTGTATCAACCTTTAAAACCACTTAATTGTCATCCACTTATACCTCCGTAAGTTTGTGTACATTTATTTTATGAAAAATTAAAAATTAACTGTATTATTTTTTGCAGGAATATTTCATTAATGGAAGAAACCGTTTGTCCCGTAGATACATTTGAGCCTAATAATGAATTATGTTTAGATGAAAGCGTATTTGATAATGAAATGTTATCTTGGTACCAAGACGAAGCTACACCCCAGTCCAGGACTGCAACATTAGTTTAACGAGTAATAATTAAACATTAAATAATTAAAACCTATTATAATACTTTCCCACATGATCAATTTATGATTGACAGCTAGAAGATGACCAATTGAATGTTATATATTATTATAATGTTCTTATTTTCGCTAACATTTTAACGCGACAAATTTTCTTTTGATTTCAAATAATTTTTGAATTTAATGATAATAAAGTTATTTCATTAATAATACCAATTCTATTTAAATATCTATTTAAATAAGGTGGCCTACTGTGATATCTTGATAGAAATATCTCTGTTGATCATAATTTTTATATATTAGTAGGAGTCATATTAAACACTTAAAATCAAATTTATATTTTCATTTCTTAACCTTACGTAAAATAATTTTTGAGTTTTTCATTTTATAAAATATTAAATGATTTTATAAAATTACAAAATAACATGGTTTTATAACTTTAACAAATTTATGTTTATAAAAAAGGTGAAGTTTACCTATTAGTTTTATAAGCTGTTATAATTAATTAGTATACATAACCTTTACAATGTTAATAATTTTATAGCTGTTATTTATCGTTGCAATAGTATGTGAAGATAGATAGTACTGCTATAAAGTGCCTTATTATAAAATATTTCATCTTAAATCGTTAAATATATTATCAAATTTTACTTTAATTTAAGAACTAGCCATTAAAACTTCTAGGAATGATTTTCCTTTCCATAAACTTACATTAGTTATAATTATAAAATTAATTGTTAAATTTTTAATTTCATAATTTAATATTTTCATAATATCTTTAACCAAAGAATGGCTACTATTAACTTTGATAAAAATTCTATATTCAATAGTTTTTTTTTCTAAACCAGTTGAGAAATGAAAAAACAATTTGATTAGAAGTGCTTACCTTCTACAAGGTCAATACTAAAAGTATTTGACATCCTACTATTATATCATACTAAAACAAAAATTCAAACATTTAAAGAAATTCAATATTTATGGAGATATTTCCATTGGGATATCACGGTACTCTCTATCTTGTATGTATATCTAGACTATGAATTCATACCTAGTATATGTAAACTATGGACTACAAATTATTCAAATTCAATTTTTAGTTAAATTCTTCTTTTTTTAAATATATACATATTTACCGATAATTATTTCTAGTTAAATAAAAGCAAAAATTGTGTCTAATTCAATATTTTTACAAACATATCTATTTTAAATGTGAGATAAATATGAAAATGAATTTAACCTGTTCCTATTGGGTGATATATTTTTAATAACAATGTCTAACATTTTGCGCTTTACGAACAAATAGTACATTATTGTTGTGAATGTGATATATCTGAATTTAATGTGAACAATTTATAGTATTTAATAAAACATCACATTTTTATATCTTTTCATATTTAGTATTTATATTATTGGTTGTATAATGTATTGTTATTATGTAATTTTAGTACATTTATAAATAATTAAGATCTGTTCTTTTTTAATAAAATGGCAATTAAATTTCAACAATCCTTCTTTAATTAAAACAAAATGAAGTTTACTCTAAGAAATTTATAGATAGTTAAAAAAACTTTAAAATGCAAAAAATTTCAACTAAAAATATGCATAATTTTGTTCTTAAGATAAGACTGAATATTTTGTGCAATTAGTTTTTAGTAATGTTATATTTTTACTTGTTCAGGTGATTTTCAACTTAACCAGTATAAATTTATAATATACAAAATAAGATGCTAAATTTTTCATAATTGTCCGATATCTTTAATTTTTATAATTATGTGTAATTTATATTTATGTATAGAGTAGATAAATAGATTAGATGTTTAGCAATAGTATAAAAATGGATCATTCAATTTAAATATGAAGTGTTTTTTTTTTTTTATGTAGAAATGTGAATTAAATACTTATGTTCAAATAATAAAACCTATTTTATTTGAGTTCATTATTTTATTTTACATAATATGAAACAATTTTTATATTCTTTATTAAAAATTATATGACCTAATTTCAATTGTTATAGATATTATTCAACTTGGTTTATTTAAATCATATTATATTCATTTATTTTGTGTTTTATTTTATGAATTAGAGTAAATTCAACAAATTGTTTATATCAATTCTATATCTTAAAACTAAGCAAGATATGGCATAATATTGACCACTTGACCCATCATTGGTATCGCTACGCATTGTCCCACCATTGGTTAAGTGAGCGCCGTATTGTTTTTTTGTAATTATTTATTATATAATAAACATTGAACATTGAAACTTACACCAAATTATTTATATTTAAATATTTTACAAATTATTATTTAATCATTTTTCTTAATTATAAATATTTCAAACAATAAAAATTAAAAACTACATCTGAATACAAATGAGGTGAGCGACGCGCTCACCACAATACCAATGACGGGTTAAATTCCAGATGGATGGTCAGACCAACTATATGATACTTATCTTGTTCCACAACTTTCAACTAAACTTATCTTATAATTGTCAAAATATATTGGGACTTAAATCCAGAATCTCAGCCCTAAGAAATAATACAGAAGTATAAAATTAGAGCCCGGAAGTTCATGCATTAAAAACTATCAAAATATAATATATGTTTATAATCACTAAAATATGCATTTAATTTTTTTTCATATAAATAATAGTTTTGAAAAAAATGTTCGGTATTACATTTTGATAATAATTAAAATATGTAATGTGAAAAATAGATTTTTTGAAAAAAACAATTTAACTAAATATAAAATATAGTTGTGTTTAATTTATCTTAAGAATTATTACAGCTATCAATTAGTGCTTTGAATAGATTTTCAAATTAAAACAAACAACGTTTATCGGGGGATATTTTTTTTTAAACAAAAAGCTTCGTTCTACATCCATTTATGAGATCGGCACATATTTCAATTAATGTATAAAACTTTTACTATTTATTTTGATGCAGACATATTTTTAAACAAATTACATTTAACATACTTAAGAGTACATTTTTTGAGTGTTATTTATTACTGGACCGTAAAAAAAAGAAAACATATTTGTAGCTTATCTAGCAACTTTTTTTAGTACTCAGTAAAATGACCTTTTGGGCCCTATATATAATATATCTGTAAACACAAACACCTAACATATTATTTGAAATAAATATTTATAGTATTAAATACATTATATTCTTGGATATTGAATATTTTTTAATATTTAAAAATGATTATTCTCTCATTCACTCTCAAAACAAATTAATGTATTCTAATTACCTTCAAGTATTAAATTAAATTGAAACTTAACTTCCCAATATTATTTATTTTTAAGATAATATTGGTTATAATAAGTCAATACGATTCTAAGATTTACAATTTTCTTTTCATAGCAATTTATGCACAATGATAAAGTTCACTTCTACTACATCCTCTACATCTACAGTATTTTTTTTTGATCATTGATTGAAAATAAATTTGAATTTTTCAATGTCTAATTTGGTATCAATTGAATGTATGTATTATTATTATACATTAGATATAAGATTTTAAGCTTTTTTTCAAAATTTCTACTACTATTTGAAAGATACACACTATTTATGTCATATTATTATTTGATATCACATATTATTTGAATTTTAAAATGTATTAATTTACAAAACTGTTGGATTGATAGTTTTGAACATATTTAAAGTTTGAATCTTGACTTAATGCATTTATTTTGGTAAAATATTGTTATTAATATTTTGGTAACATTTGTAGATTTTTGTTTTAAAACTTCAATAGGTTTGAATCTGTGACCTTATCCCTTGCCACAGAAATTGAATTAAGAAGGAAAAAGTATCAATCAATTACAGTACTAGTATGTAAGAAATATAAATCTATGTATGTACGATAATTAATTGTAGATTTGAGGATTTTATGGAAAAAAAAGTGAATAAAATAAGTAATAACAGGATATACCTAATACAATTATTATAACCTTATGGGCACTATACTCAAGGAAAATACAGTTTGGATATCGGGAGTGCAAACGCCCATTCTTTTTTCTAACTACTATTATTATTATTTACTTATAAAAGTTATATTTAATTACTATTATTGGTTAAAAAAATATACTACTACAATCTGCTTTTCCCCACAAAAAAAGTTTAATCCAATAAGAGACTACTCCACAACTGTTAATATTATTTAGGAATGTATGTGTTATAGCCTTATAGGTCATATTTTCCACTCTTATCTATTATTTACTATAGTAAAATTATTATTTTTTGTTTTTTGTATGATTTAGCAAACTATGAAATACTATCTACCTACTTACTTAATATATGAAAACGTGTAACATAAATAAATACTTTAAGATACAATATGATTGGTAACAATTTGGTTACAAACTTGATAACAATGAAATTTAATGACACACCTAATACTATAGAAGAATACAATTTTACTAGATAGAATACTACTTATTAGATATGTAAATGAATACCTATCAAACATTTTTTAAATACTAAATTAAAATTTAGTAGGCATTTGTACATTGAATTTCAAGAATTTGTAGTTAGGTTTACCGAAACTAACACATGTCACACTATTATAAGCAATTATTTTTGAATTAAAAATGTACAAGTTGAAGAGGTTTATGGTTTCACTGTATGTGGACAAATACTTTTAATAGAGGCCCTCGGTAGAACTACAGATTAAATAAAAAAATTAATGTGTCTAATTCAGTGATCGAAATGGAAAATTGTATGAAATGGAACGCTCATTATTTTTTTTTTTTCCGTAAGCTAGACATTTGGAAATCTTTTGTTTTTCCAGTATTGACTCTATATTGAACACTTTTGCCATGGCTTTGAAATACCTACATACATATTTTTCACCAAATAATCCTAAGCAATTCTCTGTAATTGCATGATTTTTTTTGTATACCGCATAACGTAACTTTTTATTTTCTAAAACTAATCAATTATAATATGATGATTTAAAACTGTTATAGTAACCTTTATTCTGGCAAGTCGTAGGTACACCACAATCAGAATCATCAACATTTTCGGTGACCGTTACAGCAGATTCTATAAATGCTACTATTTCATTAGGCTTTTCTGTTTCTTAGCAATCACTCGGACGTTTTTTGATCAAATTTAATAAAAACGAACTCTTAATAATTTTTATTTAAAGTAACACGCACGTCACACATATTATACGCATAGGCCGAGTCGCCGACCGATATTATAATAAAAACACCCTAAAAACACGCGCGTCACACATATCATATACGCACACGACAGGTCACCGACCGAAGTAATACACAGACTAAATTCGTTAGTTAACATTGTCGGCTTTTACGATCACAATTATTAGACCTGATACACGGTATTAGATACAGATAGTCCAATGACAAGAGTTCTCGGAATACATTAGTCGTTATCGATAGTGACTGCGGTCATGGGTTTTATCCGTAGCATAGGTAGAAACACTTGGATTTTCAGAAATTTGATTTTCTATACAAATAATTATTGATAATTTCGATCCCCTCGATGGTGATACTGTCGGAAACGTATTAACCGTCGTAATAAGTTATAAATTAACAATGTAAAATAAATACATAATAAAACAATAATTATTGAAATCGAAACTTTGTATTACAGTATATTACAAACCAAAACTTATACTTCAGGCCAAGTTTTTATTTAATTACATATATATTTTTCATACATTGTTAATTTTGAATACAGTAGATTGTTTTTGATTAAATTAAATACTTGATATATTAAATTATTATATTTTTTATTCATTTATGATTTTCTATTTACTTATGACAATTTTTTTGTTTTTTTTTTTACTATATCAAATAATACTAATTTATAGTAGATAAAATGTTTATATTACCTAATTGCTGTCAATTTTTTTCTAAAGTGCAATGTGCAAGTCTGGATTAAATAAAATATATAGGCTGTGTTAGATAATATTATTAATAAGCATTGACTATAAAAAGTATAATGTAATTATTAATTACTAATTATAAATTTATCTTTGGTTACATTGAATAGTAAATGAATAGGTGTCTATTTTAAAATATAAGTACCAATTATATTGGTGATTAATTATTTTTTACTTCATATTATTAGGTTTTAGTATGCATAATAATTATCCAACCGACAGAATACATTTCGAAGGAAATATTAAGAGCAATCTATATTTATTAAAAGGTGTATTTAATCATTTGGACACCTTATAGACCAGATATTATTGTTTTTCACCTGAAAGCGACAAAATTTGCTACTCAATAATGTTTTTGAATGAACACTATTGTATAATGGTATATGTATATTATTGTAAAAAACATCAATTATAGGGCCCTCCCTTCAAAACGACACTAGGGCCCAATTTAGCCCAGTCGTGCCACTGGACGAACAGCGTACATTTTTACTAGTGTGAACCCAAGAAACGTATAACATGTAGTTCCATCCGCCGCCGATGTTATTTATTATTTAAGCTGTGCCAAATCCGCATTACCAACACTAACAAATGACTGCGATTCAGCGCGCGTGATAAGAGACGATCGGATAAATAAACATTAAAACATATGACTATAAGAGTGTGCGTACCTTATATAGACGATTTGGCGACGCACCTAATGGATTTTATCCGTTCTCGTTTATTACTCGGCGCCGAAATGAAACTCATTTCCGATAATCGTATTGATGACAACGCGCAATTTATCAGTTCCAACGCGCGTTGTTTAACAGCGGTTTAATATAATAATACATAATAATAATAATTTTTGCATAACGCGTCAGTGGGTCGTACTTATTTGTTACATCGATATAATAATATTATAATATATTATCTATCACTAACCTCGGGCCGTCGTCGACTCCATTGACGACCGTATTCATTCTGCGGGTCTGAAATATTTCACAACGTAATTCGTGCTGGTACACTCGAATAAAAACACTACGACGCGGGCAAACACGCCGGAACGATTATTTCACTACTCGCGCGAACTACGATATTACTATGATACGTTTGTTTTTGGCGGACGGTAAAATTCACAAGCCGTTTTGGCGAACGGCGGCGATACGATATGAACCGACGACGACGTCAAAAAACGCACACTCGAAGCCTTTACCGGCTTGAATTAGACGTCGTCCGGGCCTGGACGGAATCGTTGAAAATCCGAAGGCGACGGTCATTACACTCGCGTAATGGATCGCGCGCACCGGACGCGACGGCGGCGATACGATAGGAAAAATACGGTGAACACCGGATATCGACGGTACGGTAGTATTTTAGCGACGAAATAATTTGGTTGCGCCCACGCGACCGCCGTGAGACGTGCGATTATTCGTCGATAATTACTATTACCATTGCCGCGAAAGGAATTGTAGAAACCGTGAAACGAGACTATGGCGATCGGCATAGAAATCTCGAAACATGGACCCGTTCGGAGAAGCCCACCACATAAACGCAAACCGACGAAGACTGAAGTAACGGCGGAAGGGTAATCCCAGCGACGGCCGAAACGGTTAAAGAAAAAGAACGGCCAATGAGAATTATTCACGAATCATGGAAAATGATTTTTTTCGTAACGGTTTTTTGTTTACCGAGAATCGTTACCGCGGTATCCGGAGTTCTGTCCGCGGCGCGCGACTGCGTCGTCGTCGTCGTCGTCCCATCATGGCGGCCACGCTTATATAGACCTAGCGTCGCATTTCTCATTCGCTCGACCGAGTGGCCGTCGAATTCACTACTACTATACTCGCAATTTATCAGTTTCAACGCGCGTTGTGAACGGGGGTTTAATAATAATATATAATAATAATAAGTTTTGCATAACGCGTCGGTGGATCGTACTTATTTGTTACATCGATATAATATTATAATATATTATCTATCACTAACCTCGGGCCGTCGTCGACTCCATTGACGACCGTTTTCATTCGGCGGGTCCGAAACATTTCACAACGTATTTCGTGCTGCAGGTACACTCGAATAAAAACACCACGACGCGGGCAAAAACACCACGGAACGATTATTCACTACTCGCGCGAACCACGGTATTACCATAATTCGTTTTTTTTTGGCGGACGGTAAAATTTACAAGCTGTTTTGGCGAACGGCGGCGGCGCGGCGGCGGCGTAGCACCGCGACCGAGACGGAAAATATACTAAACACCGAATATCGATAGTACAAACGGCGGCGATCGCACCGACCACGGCGGATACGATACGAAACGACGACGTCAAAAAACGCACACTCGAAGCCTTTACCGGCTTGGGTTAGACGTCGTCCGAGCCTCGACGGAATCGTTGAAAATCCGAAGGCGACGGCCATTACACTCGCGTAATGGATCGCGCGCACCGGACGCGACGGCGGCGATACGATAGGAAAAATACGGTGAACACCGAACATCGATGGTACGGTAGTATTTTAGTGACGAAATAATTTGGTTGCGCCCACGCGACCGCCGTGAGACGTGCGATTATTCGTCGATAAATACTATTACCATCGCCGCGAAAGGAATTGTAGAAACCGTGAGACGAGACTATGGCGGTCGGCATAGAAATCTCGAAACACGGACCCGATCGGAGAAGCCCACCACATGAACGCGATTAAAAACACGGTTAAAAAACAAACAGCCAATGACGATTCACGAATCATGGTAAGTGATTTTTTTTTAACGGCCATTTTACGAAAATCTGTCGCGACCGCGGTATGTAGTACCGTTTATGTTCCAAAGTTCTGTCCGCGGCGCAGTGACGGTCAATGACCTCGTCGTCATTACGTCACTGCGGCCACGCGACCACGCGGCCACACGGCGACAGCGGCGGAACGTTCACACTGCAACGCGTGCCGCGCGTCGCGTTTTATTATATTATTATAATTTATAATACTCGCGCCTCCAAGTATACGCACGTATTATAATTTAAAAAATAAAATAAAACCGTTATTATTTTTTTCGTGTACGATGTGTATACGTTACACACGGATAATACAATATGTTAAATATCATGATAATAATGTTTCAATAATACGAGAAAAGAATAGTAATTATTCAGTGTAATATAGAAATAATTTCAATAATCGTGTTCTTAAATAATAATAATGACATATTGCCTCGTTGGCACAACCGAAGCATAAATAAGTTGGCTGTTTGAATACGATATATACAAATGAATCATATTATTATTATAATAATAAACCTTACCTCGAATGTAGGTTTGTTCGAGGCGGCGCGGCGTCGCAATACAATAATGAACAAACGTGATGAACCCATTGTGGCTTGCCCGCTTTAAATGATCGCGAATTCTTTACACGCACAAATCGAAACGAAACGAAAAAAAAGTGTCATATATTTACCATCTGAGCCGTGGCCGTGACTCGCGAAACACCAAAAACAAAATGGTGGACGGTAAAATTCACAAGCCGTTTTGGCGAACGGCGGCGGTGGCGGCGATACGATATGAACCGACGACGACGACGTCAAAAAACGCACACTCGAAGCCTTTACCGGCTTGAATTAGACGTCGTCCGAGCCTCGTTGAAAATCCGAAGGCGATGGCCATTACACTCGCGTAATGGATCGCACACCGGACGCGGCGGCGGCGGCGATACGATACGAAACGACGACGACGTCAAAAAACGCACACTCGAAGCCTTTACCGGCTTGTATTAGACGTCGTCCGAGCCTCGACGGAATCGTTGAAAATCCGAAGGCGGACGGCCATTACACTCGCGTAATGGATCGCGCGCACCGGACGCGACGGCGACGATACGAGACGGAAAATACGAAAAATACCGAATGTCGATGGTACGGTAGTATTTTAGCGACGAAATAATTTGGTTGCGCCCACGCGACCGCCGTGAGACGTGCGATTATTCGTCGATAAATACTATTACCATCGCCGCGAAACGAAATTTTGAAACCGAGAAACGAGACAATGGCGGTCGGCATAAAGTTCTCGAAACACGGACACGTTCGGACATACGCGCGAACCGACGAAGACTGAAACGGAAGGGAAAACCAGTGGCCCCGCGTCACCCGAAACGGTTAAAAAACACGAACAGCCAATGATAATCATTTACGAATTCATGGAAAGTCATTTTTTTTGTAACGGTCGTTTTACGAAAATCTATCGCGACCGTGGTATGTAGTACCGTTTATGTTCCAAAGTTCTGTCCGCAGCGCAGTGACGGTCAATGACCTCATCGTCATTCCGTCACTGCGGCCACGCGACCACGCGGCCACACGGCGACAGCGGTGGAACATTCGCACTGCAACTCGTGTCGCGCGCGTCACGTCTAATATTTTAATCGGAAACGGAAAATTCAAGTTCGCGCCGCCTGCAGTGCTGTGCTCCCGCCGTATATACATATACAACCGACTCTCCCAACTCGTCGTTTTCGGCGGTTTTACCGAAATAGTTTTTCGAATAAAACAAGCTCACTCCGAAAGGATTAGAATTTAGATACGCAGAAAATACAAAGACGATACGGCGGAGAGCCTTTTCAACGCGAAACGACGTGCTTCCGAGAAAAGATCATAGTAAAAACGCCACACAATAATTTCTGTCGAGTACGTGACTAAATTCTTAATAATACGCCGTCCCGTCAAAAGGCTCACGAGCGTTTATTATCAATAGTAATTAGTACTACGATAAACAAAATATTGACGGTAATTGACTTTTCGGTATAAATTCTCGTTTGATTATATGAGACGTGAACTGTTTCAGATTTCGCGTCTACGATCATTAACAGATATAATATGTATGTATATAATATGTAATATCTGGTCCGCGGCATTGTTTCGTTCGACCTAACCGATAAACGCGCTCGCGACTCCGCGTGCCTACCTCTTTGCCCGCGTACGCGACGTGTAAATCTAAACGTAGGGTGTCCAATACGCGGACACGTCATGTCCTACTGTTTATTCACGTTTACTATTGACCGGTGTCCTACCCGCGATCGCGACGCGCGGCAGATATTTGGTCGCCGCGGCCCGCGACAGATATTTGGTCGCCGCGGCTCGCGACAGATATTTGGCCCGCGACGGCACCGGTCCGAGAGCAGTGGAACACGACCGGTCGCGGCGGCAATATGGTATCCATAGTGTTTTCACCACAAGAAGATGACATTTTCATCGAATATATGTATACATACATAAATATCCCGAATTGTACGACATTGCCAACATGTAATACAAAAATCGTGGAAAAATAATGGATCAATTTGTTTCCTCGTTTTAGGCGTTAAAATATAAAAGTAAAAGTTCATCCTCTACCGATTCGTCTTTAATTAAATTCGGAATCAATTTATTGTTATTAATAACGCACGTCACAATCATTTTGTGACATGTTGTACGTCGCCCTTCGTTAGAAATCGGCGTACTAATGACGAAATTTAGAACTGAGTAGCTACGACCGGTTGCGCAATGCATTTGTATTTGGACACCCTACCTTAAGCGAACCAAGGGATTACCAACATTTTTTAAGCACTAATAATGACAGTTTTAACGAGTCGTTGGAAATTGCATTACCAATAATTACAAAACAACATACGATGACGAGAAAAGCTATTGTTGTACGATATTATGCGCCTACACGTACACATTTTTCAATATTACGCAATTAAATTCAAACAAGCACAATTTTTATCGAGCAGTACGCGCAATATTCGTATCAGATACGCAATAATATTGCAAAATATACTTGATCGTATAGGGGCCGCTTTGGGAATTTTAGGATTCTTACGATAGATCGAGATTGCTTCATGGCAATGAACAATGGCTGCACGTTGTTCCGCTAAAAACAAGGAAATCCGAAAAAATATTACACAACACGTTATTTCCTGCCGGTTCGTGATGAAAACACATTGACGTAACAATAGTAATAGTAATAAAACGAATAACAACAGGCGTGGGTTTGCGCGAGACGGGAAAGTTCGCGTCACAGCACAAAACTGGGCGTGTCACACAGCCAATGAGAGCCGAGCTGCTTTATAAAGCTCCGCCTAGCCAGTGACAGCCGAGTTGCCCACGCGACCCGACCGATCGAGAGACTCGCGAATCTAGGGCGGCAGCTCACCGACCAGGGCCGCTCATTATAGTGTCGACGGCTGTATTCATACATATTTAAATTTATATTATATAACACTAGCTGAATCTACCCGTCTTTGCCGGGTTTAAGTATAATAAATGTGTATGGCCCGAATAATAATAATAATTACCCGTCATCAGCTGACTACTATTATTATTTAATAGTTTATTATACAATCACACAATATGAATATATTATTGATGTACAATTTAACCGTACAAATTAATTTTTACCGACCGTCCGACCGACGTCGGTGTGTGTGTGTGTGTGTGTGTGTGTGTGTGTGTGTGTGTGTGTGTGTGTGTGTGTGAGTGTGTGTGTGTGTTATAAACTAACTAACTAACTAAGGCATAATTTGATACTCAAAGCTCCGGCGGTTCCGGCCAGGCGAATTTTTCTAGTTTCACCCTTTTTACCCCATTTAACCCGCTTAGGAGTTGAATTTCACAAAATAAAGTTTATAGACAATGTTTATTTGTGTTACAGAGTACGTATACTTCATTTCAAAAAAATCGGAACAAAAAAAAACGTTTTCAATTCGTACCGCTTTTACCGTTTTCGTTTGGTCTGGGCGGCGGCGCGGCGGACGTTTTTGAAATCGGCCGTGTGAAACACAACGAACAACGTAACGCGTGTCAGCGATTTAACGGCGCGGCGATTAGCGTATTAGAGGCGGCGGCGGAATAATATACGGGCGGAAGATATTTGGCAGTCAAAGAAGACGTGCGCGGCTTTTGGGGAAAAACCGTTTTGGCGGAGACGATAGTAACACGAGTAAGTAGGGTTTTTTTGTTGTTAAAACTAACACGAGTCTATAATATAATACGGCCGACGAGAGAACGCTAAACCAGTCCGAAAAATGGCTCCCGTCCGCCGTGTCACGTGGTCAACGATGGCCACGTAGGAAGTTTGGAGAAATTACGGGCGGCGGCGAGTCGGTCGTAATATACCGGTAGATATTTGGCGGTCAAAGAAGACGCGCGCGGCGCTTTTGGTGAAAAACCGTTCGGCGGAGACCATGACCACTAGTAAGTAGGGTTTTTCGTGAGGTCGTTGTTAAAACTTTGATCGTGAGTATATGGTACGGCCCCGCGAGAGACGCTACTGCTTGGCGCATTTAAACGACGAGAGCTCCGCGTTCAACGACGACCTACTCAACTCGCTACGCGGCGATCGTTGTTCAACACGTGACCACGGCGGAGGGCGGCGGCCAACGGGAGCCGACTTTCGGACTGGTTTAGCGTCTCCTCTCGTCGGCCGTACTATATACTCGTTAGACGATCAAAGTTTTAACAACAACCTCACGAAAAACTCTACTTACTTACTTACTTACCCTTAGGGGTGGAATTTTCTCAAAAATCCCTTCTTAGTGCGCGTCTGCGTCATAATAGCTATATTCGTGCCAAATTAAGCACGTTACAGTTATATATATAGAAATTATGTATTTTACGGGCGGAACTCGCCCAGTACAACACGCGCGTATACCTTATGATAAATATCTTGTGAATGTACCACACGCTTGCATTACATACGACTCCACTGGTCGCAGTATAATCGCCTAGCTGCGTTTCCGCTATTCGAACTTCCATATTATACACATACATAATATAAACTAGTAGTCCTGATTTAGTTCTAAAATCTTCTTGAATTCTTTTTTTATTTTCCAAAACTATTCTTTTCTCTTCATATCCACGCACTTGCCACTTTTTGACATCGATTTACGGGGATTTTGCGATAATATTATCTTATTGAGGTCATCATATCTCCACTAACTAATTGCAAAGTTATAATAGATGTACAAATTAATGGTTTGATTGAGTACAATTTCAATTTCGTGGGATCTGAGAGACGTAAAAAGTATTTTTCACAACCACCGCCGCCTACGTGACCGACAACGAGAGTCTGCACCTCAAAAAACCTGTATCCTATCGGCAGTCCATATAAACATAGTTTAAGTCACCGAAAACACCTATACCGTGGGCCATCTGTTTATTATGAAATCAATGGTAATAACATTGGCCGGGAATAGTAAGTGAGTACTAAGTTTTCACTTGTTTTTGCATTTTAATGTAATTCGCTTTAAGACATTTCGATCTAACCCAAATAATTTAAATTATTATCAACATATTATAAATGGATAAAGTAACTTTCAATAGGATTTAAAAAAAAAAATTGTATACAACTTCTATGGTCTTCCCGAAAGTTTAAAATAAAAGTATGCGAATTCTTTGAACTATTTCAAAAGGTTTCGATTTTAAATTATGTTCTTTATTAAAAAATATTATAAATTATTATTGCTAGGTAGGTTTATAGAATATGATAAAAATCTCATTTAAATGTGCAATAGTGGAATAAACCTTGTCCGTCTACCTTTCTTGGCTCTATCACCCATCAACCTATCAGCTAATTCAAATTTGTTTTTAAGTATACCGTAATGTAGTCAGAAATAAATAATTTATTTTCGTCTACGCCAATGGACAATGATTATATATTAATAGGTACTAGACACGCTTGTTGGGAAACCTACAATTACGTAAGTGAATGAAAAATTCTGTTATGAGTCTCGATTGGTTAAGATTAGAACTTGAATATTTGTGTAAAATAATTTAGAGAATTTCTTATTTGGTACTTGATTTTATTTCAAATAAATATAAAGGTGTAGACCCGAGTAAGAATTAAATTGAAATCCGTTGAAAATTAAATCCATTATCTATGTAAAACATTTTTTTTTTTTTAAATAATAGCGATAAGCTGATAAATTACCTCGTTGAGTGTTTTTATTGAGCATTTATTTTATATTGTGAGTTTTGGTTATAACATTTTTAAGTTGTATTGTAAAATACAATACTCATAAGAATTTAAATATAAATATATTATAATAATATTAAATTCATAAACCAGGTTAGATTAGTATTAACTAGGTTAGTATAATGATTATTCATAAACAAGTAATATTAATTCTAATACAATAATTTATTGATTTATCTTTATCTTAATAATAAATGAACACAATACTAATATAATTTTAATTAGAATAATAACTAGAAGGGAAGGCAAATAATATTTATATTTAAATATACTCTATATAAGAAATATTATATATTCGTATCATATTTTATTATAATATAGACTCATATATTCTAATGATTGTAGGCGTAATAATATAACCTATTTTAAAAGTTGAATTCAATGTGATTGTTTATTACATTGATAGACAAATACAATAATACAAATTATTGTGTTTAAAAAATAGTTAAATCAGATGAACATTGTATGTAATAATTAATTACCTACTTTTTTGGCTTTTTCTTATTATTTAGATTAAAAATTACGTATGCATTAAAAAGTGTAGTTTTGTACTAAATATTTCTATCAACATAAAATAAAAACTAAAATAATTAAGAATCTAATATTTGTCGGATTCAATTTAAATATGATGTTAAGAAAAAGACATATTACCTACTTTCATGACACAAATAAAAATAAAGTAAAGTCTCTGTGAGAGTTGGCTTGATAATATTCTAAAAATGTCAAAGAAGGTAAATGAAGAGTGGCAACATAAGATTAGGAAGAGTTGATGTGATGAATGTTACTGGTCAAGGACATTTTTAGTGAAAAAGAGAACTTAGATTAATGTAAATCTTAAAAATAAACTATATACTAATATTATAAAATATATAAAAAAACAATACTAAATAATATTAAAGTATATGATGCAAGCCGTGGTGAATTGGGATGGAATAGGTATCGGGCCAAAAATCCTTAATTTATCGGTCCCTAAATCTTCATAACCAAACCCAACGTGGAAAAAAATATTTACTTTACTGTGGATGTACACTATACATTTCTTTTTATCTACAGCCTTTAAAGAACGATCGTCATTTTATTCGAAACGTTAAATTTGTTATTTATAAATCGCAATCAATTGAATATTAAAATTAGCTTTGCGCATGCATTCAATGAAAGCGGTGTACTGTCAAAAGTGTTGTAGTCGAAATTGATAACCAAGGTGACCCAAGCGGCAAGCATAATTGTTTTCATTTTCTTATTAAATAACTCGCTCAACGGTGGACATCATTAGTCAACCTGCTGCTATGTGTTTATGAATTACATTCGAGTAATACTAGTTTATTAATCAATTTCATAAATCATTATTTAAAGTCGGGGTTAAAACTCTTTTTTAAGTAACAAAAATAGAAACAATTCGAAAAAAACCAACTATAAAAACTCGGTGTAGTGTTATAATTGAAAATATTATCGTTGATTATTGTAACTATTATTATGAAGTACCTGCCTATTCTATTTTCATAACGCATAAAATAAAAAACTATACTGTATCAACTATTAAAAAACTCATTTTTCAGAAAGATTTGCATTAACCTAATAGGTAGGTACCTAAATTTAAATATAGGTATTTATATCCAAATAAAAATTAATAACCGTTGACATTACAAATACAAATACTCGATATTACAATTATAGATACGGAAATAATTATTATAATATCTATTATTTTTAAATTTAACACATACATAGTAATAACTAATAACTATAACAATTTCATTAGGTAGGTAGTTTCAAAAAAATAATTAAATTTTATTTTACCATATTAACAATTAAATCCCACATTCCTATCCAGATATACTCTGATTTCTCATATTATGATACTTGTGATTTCAATATTTAAAAGTAGCTGTTTTTAAAAGTAACTATTTCTGACTCTTATCACTCAAACGTACACATTATTCGTTTACAGTCACGTATACAAAACATAAATTAATTTGACTTAATGATTATCGAATTTTTCTTATTGTAAACCTGTTTTTTGCAATTTTTTTTTAATTTAGGTTAATCTACCTGTTTCATGTTTTGCTTTGTGACCTCGTAAATTTAGTTAGTAAAATTCTACGCGTAAATGCCAAACGTCGAAGTGCGGTGCTAATCGCACAAATACAATCCATTTATAAAATGATTTACATAATAAATATAAAAAACCGTTTAAAATATTTTTAATTCGGAATGGTTCTTAATGTTCTTATGAACTGGACGAAAAATCTTTAAATTTTCGATTATTTAATTTTACTCATTTGTGTATTCGTATAAGTGGTCACTGCCGATTGAATTACTTGAGTACATGGAACATCGTAGGTACTTTATACATACCCTATTTATTTGTATTTAGTGGCGACAAAAAAATTATGAAGAAACTCTGAATTATCTACCGTGCAAAATTTCGAGGACATGTATTTCGTTGCGGTAGGTGATGTAAAAATCTCTTACGTTAATTCTCAAAATAATTTTAATTTAAAAAATACACACACACACCTAATAATATTACAAAGTCATACTATAGTACAAGTATTCGTTGCATAAAGTGTACCCATATTTTCGGGAGCTTAAATCACATGTTTGATATATCAGTAGGTGCCTACATAATAGAAATTCAATTATAAACGATATTAATTAATTTTCTTTATATTGATGGGCCCCAAACTTTAGGAAAAAAGTACCAAGTAAAGCAATAGTGTGAAAACAACATTTTTCGGGTTATAATATAAAAATTAATTCCGATATAAAATGTTTTAATTTCATACGATTTTCCTTCCTTTGAAATAACATTATGAAGTATTAGATCGATTTTTTAATTCGAGTAGCTTGTTTAGTTAATGATTTGAAGCAATGTCGTTCTGAAAATGTACGATAAGTAATTTCTTATCCATATCGTGCTGGTACAATAGTTTACGTTATAACGTGTCTGTGGTTCAAGGGTGACCAAAATAATTTTTATTCAAATACCACGGGTTAATTCATACTGAACAATGGTAAATAAAACAACAACCTACCCGCTTGTGATAATAATATATAATATTATCAGGTACAATAATAATTATAACCCTATTTTATTCTTAAATGACGTCCACCGTAAACGTACAAGGTACAACTTACTGTGTATAGTGGGCTTAGTGTAGGAAAAGAATTTGTTGTTTTAGTAGACCAAGTAATTGTAAACAATAAAGAATTTAATTAGGCATTTTATTTGTCGTGTTATTATTAATTTTTTTTCGCTTATTTTTAGACCACGAATGCATTTTTTTTTTTTATAACCTACTGCATTCGCCGATGTTTTTGGAGCATTAAGTCCGAGCACTAGCCATAGTTATATAAATAGGTACATATTACACAATATCTGTAATATGTATACATTTTCATCAGCAGACGTCCGTTGTGCCTATTTTACCTACATGGTTCGACATTTCCATTTGTTTCTGTAATTCTCTTATTATTATTATTATTTTTATTTTTTTTCATTCTTGTTATGAACGTTTTTATATTCTTTTCTGGTAGTTCACTGAAGCAGACCGAACTGTCCTGGCACGCGGTCAAAAAACCAATGGAAGTAGAAAAAAATAAGAAACCCGTCTATTTTTACATGGCAAAATGTATAAATAACCGCCATAGCCCTGCCTTTCCTCCCTCGAGTGTCACATCACGGCTCATTGATAGTAAAAGTGAATATTGACGCTCTATGAATATTGTCCACTTGCGACCTCCGAGGGTAATTTTTTCTACGATTTTTTTCTCACCTAATAAACCGTTTTTACTTACCGCTGAAATGTACGCGCGATTTTCGCCTGGGGATTTATTTTGCACGTACGACATTTGAAAATTATAATTGCGAATTCATAGCTAAAAATACGTATGGTTGTATTGAATTACATGGATTGGGACGTGGAATGTTGCCAATTTTCGGTGTGTCAGCCATATTTGTGTAACATAGTAACATTTATGTTATCGGTTAGTGACATTTTTTTTATGGATTCGTTAAAACATTAAATTATTGCGCAATGTTATTATTTTTAATGACGAAAAAGAACGTCCTGTACACAATGGAATTTATTAAACACACACACACACACACACCTGTACGCGTAATAAATGCGGTCGTATTGTCATTTTCCTGTTGGCCAAATGCACATTTCTTTACGATCGAACGAGTCATTGACACATCAATTGCGCCTTCAAAGTGTCACTTTCGCTTATAATTTTTCAATGATTTTTAATTCATGTTGACAAAACAGAATATTGTGTCCAAATCGCTACGGAAAAAATATCTCTCATTATATAACATACACGAATCATTTAAAGTGATCAAAATTAATATCTCATATTAATTATTCCATCTATTCGGTTCTAATTTTGTTATCGCCTCAATTTTAAGGTTATTCGCGTAATAATTTGACGTTCTGTGCACTCGCCGCGAGTGCTTTTTTAATGACAAAAATTAACTTAACTGCCAATTAATTTTTTCGGACAAAAAATAAATATAATTTCCACATTATTAACAGTTATTGAAGTGTTTCAAAGTTTGGAGAGAGTAATAGTGATTTTAATTTCGTTTTAATTGGCTTAGTTTATTAAAAGAAGAAATTCCGTGGGAAAATGGAAATAAAACTCGATGTGAAAATTATCAGATTAAAATTGTTTGAGCTGTTACCAAAATCAGAATGGAATTAAATGTTATATGGAAATTTACATTTATATATTCATGCGTAAGTTACACTTGCTTTGGGTTTATAAAACGGTATAAAAATTTAATGTAGATGATTCTACATCGTGAGAAAATAGGTGCCTACTAAATTTGACGTATTTTTAATTTTTAACATTTTATAAATAAACATGATTTGAAATTTTTTTAATCCACGACAAAATAAATTAATAATATGGACGTAACATTTTATAACATTGTGTTTTTTTCGTTTCTCGTATTTTTAGATCTACAAAATTACTACTTATTTTTGTCATCGTATAGTATACGTTTATATATATAATAAATATTTGATATTTTGATAAATGGGTAAATAAAAAAAGTAATGAGTGAACAGATTATATTACAATTGTATAAATTGGGTAAGTAATAAAAGTGAACGTTTTTTTTTATGATTTTTAAAATGAAGTTAATTTTTTATGCACATTATTATATAATAGGTATATGTTTAAAATTCCAATAAAAATTTAAAATAAACTTAAAGAATTGCTTGGTAGTTATTAACTCATAGTAAATTGCTCGCGATGACACTATAAAAATGAATGGAAAATATTTATTTGAGATTTATAATTAATACCTTACCATTATACGTTGTAAATTGAACTATTTAATTTGGATATTTTAACTTACCTTTTAACTAATATTTAAGATTTATTTATTCTAACAATTTTAAATTAATGAATGTTAACAAGATTATATTCATTTTATAAGTTTTTTTATAAGCTTTTATTTAAACGATATTTAACTGTTTATAATTTAAATTTTACATGATCAAATAGACGAATATAAAGTAACGCGTAATTGTAATAATGTAATTTAAGACCTATGTGTAATGGTTTATTTATTAAAACTGTTTAAAGTTTATATTACATACCTAAGCAGAGAATAGTATTCTAAAAATAGGTGACAAAATATACCCATACGCCATAGGTGAAACCTTAGTCTGGGCCAGTTAGGCCATGGCCCAGTCTGGTCCATGTACTTGTTATTAAAAATATAATAGAAATAACTGTATGTAATTCAGTTTATCACGTTTTTAAAGAATAAAACAATTTTTAAATAATTTTCAAAACACGTGAAAACTAAATTCTTTTAGACTCATATTATAGACATGGCCACATAAGATTAGTATATAGGACTAAATGTAATAAATTTAATAAATAGCAAATATAAAAATCAAAACTTTATTTTTAACTGTCAAAACGAAGGATAATTAAATTCGAAAATCGTCATTTATCTCTATAAAATGTACACTATATATTATGTTGACATTGTTTAAAAATACCATAAAATTATTTATTTTAATTTTTAAAACAATCGAGCGATTTACAACAATAATAGATTTACTCATTCGTCCAATTCAATCGAAATTAAATTATAATTATCGTGTAAATATGAATTACATGTGTAGTTAAAAGTTTATTAAAGAGTAAAACCTACTTTTGTGTCCCAAGATGGAATCTTTTTATATACTTATAGAAAATCAACCAATAAACGTTATTTCATCATTTCCACCTTCTGTACAGTAAATAATTGAGGATTAAAATTATTTTTAGCCATAATTACAGTTGGAGCGCGGTATTAAAAATGTCAAAACTTTCAAAATTTAAAATTTATCATTTTAATATGCTATTTTATTACTTTATAACGTTTTTTACGTATTTTATTTAAGTGAAATATTCTAAACGCCGTTTTAAAATTAAATCAATACAACTTATACATATCATATACAATTTAATCGATTCAGATAAAAGTGAAAAAAAAAAAAAAATTGTTGCCGCGATATTGTCATCGTATTATTAGGGTATTAAGTTCTATTTCAACGTGACATCACAACACACATTTTATTTTCTCGTGGCATTAGTGACAAATTCTCCACGTATTTCGCTTTTTTCGTATTCGAAATACTGAAAATAAAATAAAAATCTTACGCTCGCCATCGTGATTTTGTTAAAGAATTTGGCGAAGATATTTATTTCTCTCGACAATGTGATGCTTTCTTTACAATGTGCACTGTGTTATATAAAGTTGCTACCGAAAAAAAAAAATAAAACTGTTATTTTCAGAAGCATATCGTTATCGAGACATACCCAAGGTCTTCGAGACGTCGAAACTCAATAATAATAAAACCAAATATTATTAATATAATAATATACTTTTAAAGAAACTTTTTATTATTTTTGCTAACATATTATGCCATAAATGAAATAGTAAACGGAGGAAATAAAATAAATACGCTATTATTTTGCCAGAGGCACCCGTTCCGATTGTAAAAACAATTTTATTTCTTTTAAATGTTTTTTATTATTTATTTTACAACATCCAAAGTTTTGAACGCGGTATCACATTTCTTACAAATTCGACTATACCACTTAATCTTTTATACGCCTCCGTCCGTCTTAATGCCACGTCAACACGTCTATCTGAATCAGTTGTTAGCGGGGTAACAACTTTTTTATATATGATACTGTGATGATTCAGGTTTTATTTGTAAGTATATATCAAAATCCAACGAGGTATATTAAATGCGAAATTCGAAACGAAAACCAGCGGAAAAAAGTATTCTTGGATTAAACTCGTAGATGTGTTTAATTATTATTACTTTTTTTTTGTCACATACGCCGAAAGCTTTAGATAAATATAATAATATCTGATAGTAATGTACAATAATTTTTAACTCTCAATTTTCACTAATATGCCAAAGTAATTAAATAAATGCAAAAATTCAAATATTTCAAATTCAAACAAACATGCACCTTTGTTGTCTCAATATGAACTGTTCTACGAAGAATCCAATTAAAAACTATACTACTAGTATACGAGCTATAACCCATGCAATTTTAATTGGCCTACATTAAAGCTCGTTATATTTATAGTCGATTCTATGTTAAAAACGGTGTAGTGTTTTTTTTTTCTTTCGTTTTATTGGCCTTTTCATTGGATTTTAATTATTTTCAAATTGAACAACTGATATTAGAATATAATTTTTTCCGCTCTAGATTGTCGGTTTACCGTCACATAAATTATTACAAAAAATAGACTTATTAGTAGGGCAAGGATTTGAATGCATTATTCGTAGTGTAGTACCTATATGATTGTACGCCAATTACAAAATACGGTTCATACTGTTTTTAATTTATTTTCAAATATTATTTATTATTGTTTCATAAGCACGTTAACTAGACACTTCTCAACTGTACTAGCCACTAGGTACATGTCATGTTTTTATACAATTATTCTGTTTCTATTCTCGATAATTGCTAATTATCCATGGTTTTCTAGTTTGTGTTTGGAAATAAAACAAAAACTTAAAAACAATAGTTAACTTCCATTTTTATTAGTGCGACTATCAAATAAAATGGTAAAAATACATAATATATAATGACAAACACACTCGCGTATTTAATATATTAAATTTACTAATAAATGTACGATTTTTCAGCTTTGAAAAAAACCATTTGAATTATTGGTTCGGTTCGAGTTGCTTTTAAGTTGTAGACGCTGCAGAAAATGTAATTTCTAAAGAATATTTCTAGTGAGTTTTTTTTTTTAAGTTTTAAAAATCTGAGGTGTTGTTAGTGAATTGTTGTTCGCTTTACAAAATAATCGTGTGAATTTTGTTTTTTCTTCTACCAAGTATAAAAAAATTACTTATTATTTTAGGTAGATAACATATTGGGTAAATAACTTTTAAAATAAAAAATAAAACGTTGCAAATTACACTATATTCATTAATAATAATTGACTTTTTCTATATTATAATCAAGGATTTTTACCGTTTATTCCATTGACTTTTCTTTTCTTTTTTAAAACTCGTTTAAATTATACACTAATAGATATAATTTTTCTAAAAAAAATATTAAATATTATCATAGACAGTGAGTACAATATTGAACTCGTATTAAACGGCATTTAACTATAAAAACGTTGTATTTAACCGATGCAATTAAATAACAAAATAAAAACAATTAAATGTTGTTGCGCACCGCCTGCTACTTGAAACTGCAATGTAAGACTCGAAAATAGGGGCAATGAGGTGAAAGTCTTCGAAATTCTCTAATAAATCCTATCGTTTCAGTCGCAATTGAACATAGTTGTCCGAAGTATTTTATTGATTTTTTTTCGTATTGGATGTGTGTGCTATAATCCTTTATCGAGTTTAACCCATTGATTTTGTTTGTTTTAAGGACGTTGAACTTACAAGTTAAACTTTCATCATAAATCCAGTGGATGATACAATTGAATCGTTGCAAACGCCTTTTTCATAGCTGTAAGTTTCTGATAGAAACGAATTACCCCTTCAAAGCAGGTAAACTTTATTTTATTTCGTTGTTGTTTTACTATGTTATGAAAAATACAGGTAGAATCATCACCACTGAATATAATATACTATGATAATTCAATATAATGTGATTAAACTTTAGGGTTAAAAATTCAAGTTTCTATTATTATTATAAAATATTATTGAAATAAAACATCACGTAATTGAATTTTTGGATAGTTAATTGTTTTGAGACACAAGTTATAACTATAATAGGTTTAAATGCAAATTTAATTCATTTACATTTAATATTTTAATAATATAATATCAACAAAAAAAAAGAAACGAAAATCCTGTTTTGCAATTTTTGAATTGTATTCTTTTAACATAAAGATAATCCTTTTTTCGTAATGCATTACAACAATCTACGCTCTATAGTTTTTTTTAGATATTTTACTAAATAAAAGTGAACCACACCAATAAAATACAAATAATTGCCTTTTCGTCTTGTCGATACTTTCTCGATATAAATTAATTTTTAAATTTAAAAGAAAAAACATTGCACTCTTACATTTTCATCGGGGGAAGTCTCCCTTTCAATTAATTTTGTTCTCGATTTACGGATTTGCGTCAAAGACTGAAATAGTTCACGCAACCACTGTCCGTTGTTAAGAGGTTTTCGTTGTTATACATGATTATATTTCGTTAGTTTGACGAGAAATATGCTCAACAATAATCTACGGATAATCAATTTACCTACCTGTATAAACTGTATTAACTCTATATGATTATTGTTGTTTTTTTGGCTCGACGTTATCATTCATTGATGGAAAATTGCCGATTAATTATTTCTTGTTCTCAATCCAAAAACTGTCTATCAAATCCCATTGTTTACGTTGGTTGGTCATTGCGCCTATATAAATTTGGCTCATCTAATTTTTATATAATATAAATATACTTAAATTTACAAGTATGTAAGCCAATCAACGAAATGATTGAACAAATACTATTATTATGTATGGGATGTCAAATCTAAAATGCTGTCGTCTTAACTATTTAGTTAATACTTCTGACGTCAGAAATATGTGTTCTATTCTTTTTTTTTCTTTTTAATATTTGTGGCCGCATCACGTTTCTCTCAATAGATTCACATGCTAAAAATATCTCTCGAGGAAGAACGAAGGAGCGAACGTTGTTAGTGCTCGCTGAGTTGTGGTCATGTGCTGTGTTAAGTGATTTTTTTATAATGGAGCAACTTATTCGACGGTGAGTCTATACTATTTTTCTTTTCTATAAGTATTTATTAAAAACAGTATTAATTCATTATTTTATTTCAATAACTGGTTCTTTCTTTTAAATTAATTTAATAAATTTAATTTCACAAATATCTACATATTTTAAATAATAGTAAATGAATACACCCGATGTTAGATAGATTTTAAATTATATTTTATAGTAGATAGTGTAGTTTATACAGTAAAATAAATTTATATTCAATACAACGGTTCACAAATATAATTTTTTTATCTAATAAGTATAAAGTTTTAAGAAATATAAATAGTTTTATATTAGTTATTTTTTTTTCAACTATATGTTTGCCAATTTTTACTAGTATTTTAAATAGAAAAAAAATTGTCTCTATATTAGAAAATAAATAAACGTTGATTATTGTATGAAATCATTATTTTTTTTTTTAAATTTCAGTATAGAAATTCTATACATTCTATGGGTTTTTAGTGGTTTTCAGTGGTTATTTTTTTAATTTTACCTACCGCTTTCTATCTAGTCAATTTTTTCACTGTCGAATAAAATAATTATTTTAAATATGATTCCGTTTAATGTAAAACTATTTCAATAATGTTCAAATTTTTCAAAATTCAAATATTTTTAAAGTAGATAGCGAGGTATATAATAATTTTTTACTAGATTATTTTTTTTTTTAAATTAAATTTTTCAAACTATTCAAATTTAAATAGTAAGTATTCAAATCAATCGAATGTCACTATAGGTAGGTATGCATTTTACAGTACATTCCAACCTATACGTTTTACCATCCTAAAAATACCAAAACTCATACCTGTTACATAACTATCTTACATTTTTATTGTTAAGCCAATATAGCTGTTTTATAAGATATGATTTATTTAAAGATGAAATTTAAAAATAATCTAATGATTTAATACTTTTTTTTTTTTTAAATAACAACCAATGTCGACATTCACCCTTAACGTTGTGAATATTTATCAGTGGAATTAGATTCAATGAAAAATGCATGGGTGGCTAATGGCGATATGATCAATTTTAATTAATAGTGTAATCATATTGAGTGTACGATTGCATAAAATAAGATATTTTGGACAGTGTCCACGCCCTAAATTAGTGTAAATATTATTAGTCATCTTTATTTTTATGTCCACTCACGCCATATTGGTTTTGGTCCAATTCCCACAAGTAGACGTTCTATTTTAAATAACTCTAGTGACACTCAACAAATTCAAATATTTTATTTCAAAAATCCACACCAGTACTTAAAATTTGTGTGTGCATTGAATACGTTATCTGATAAACATCGCGATTTTCCAACAGTCTTGTTAAATAGGTAAATAATTTAAATACAAAACTACTCACCGGTTTTGCATATATTTTTAAATATTGAATAATGATTTTTATGTATTTCAAGTATTTTCATTAGACTTGATTTGCATTTGAAATGCATGAAAAAATATACTCTTATAAGATAATTTAATAACTGTTGTTATACAATTGACATGGACATAACAAAACACACATGCACATTCTTGAGCGCGCACGCACGCACGCTCGCTCGCTGCGCACACACACACACACACACACACAACTTGTATACATATAATTATGTATACACCTATATTATACTATTGACATCATGTATATTACATGTGTATTAATTGTATAAACAATATTTTTCGTATTAAATTACTTTAAACATTTCAACAATAGTATTTATCAGAGACACAATTATATAATATTTCTATTGTTTCACATTTATACTTTGAAACGAATTGATTTTTTTGTAAGATTAATACGTTTAATTTTTCACACGGGGGTACCGTCATAATTTCGAAGAGCGTCGAATCATTGCGTTAATTTTAAGCGTTTCTGGATAAAATGGGTGTACGAAATAATACCGCGAAAACGATTAAATTAAACTGATATCAAAAACGTTAATAAATTAATTAAAACAACGCGATTACATGCAGTTACTTTGTAGTAAAGAAAGAACGTGTTTGGTATACAATAATTATGTCATATACGATTAATCGTCCGTAGCTTATTCTGCTTAAACCCGTGTTAACATTATTCGAATTGGTGTATGCATGTAGGATTAATTCTCAAGAATTATGGTGTTCTCAACTTATGTAAATTTAACATTATAAAACAGTTTAATTAAATTTGAAAAAAACCATTCAAATTATTTATTTGGTGCGAATTATTTATAGGTAGGTATAGTAAATTATACAAATATTCATTAAAACATGATTAAAATAAATTTCTTACTAATTGACGAATAATTCATTGCACGACAATATTTTTCCAATTTTTTTTATTCATAAATAGGTAATTACTTTATTCAATAATAATATTGTATAATCATTTTATTATAACTTCTAAATAATTCCAGTGTCTTATTGATGTGACATTTTTCGATAAAAAAATCGTTTTCCTTTGTGATCAAAAATACTACTGGATCTAATAGTTAATATTTTCCATGCTTTTAATCTATTATTCAAATGACTCAAATATGTAGAATATCATTTAGAAATTATTTCTTGGGCACAATACTAATATTGATAGTTTTTCATCATTATTAGTTTATCAACAACTATTTATAGTAAAAAATCATATATATATATGCATACATAGGAAATTTAAAATATATTCTGTTTTTTAAATTATTTAAATAAAAGGAATAACTTTTAAACATTATTAATTTGATAGTAAACTGAAGTATACATAAAAAAGACATTTTTTTTTTGTTTAAAATGTTATTCAAATATTGTCTGTTTCTACTTTGATGGTTAAATATTTTTTTCCCATCAGATAAAATTATTTAAAGATTACTATTCAAACTTCATTTAAATTAAATATACAAGGTAGTATAGAAACCCGGAAAAGATAAGTTTTTCTATAGATCTGAATATTTTCTAGTATAGTAAAATTAATTTTTTTTTTGCATATAAAAATAAGTAAAAATCAATGTTTAAAAAGAATACAAGATAACAAAAGAATTCTTAATTTGTTCACCTAATAACATTATTATAAACTAAAATTTAATTTATATTTTGTTGATTATAGTTAATGACTAATAGGTAAATTATTATTAGGTGCCAGCTGCTGGGTATATCTATATTTATTATTATAGTTGCATCATTCGTTACAATAAATATAGCGATACAACGATAAACAACTACAAGTACCTACTTACAAACATTGTTATAAATGTCGTTTTTATTTTTAATTCCTTACATTATTCGTATGCATCGATTCAATTTCGAAATTTAGGACGATTCCGAGTGTCTATATGCGAATACAATCTGTTATTAATAATTATATGACTCATATTTTCGTAAGAGTTAGTAGCTACTTGTTAAAAGTATTGCATTTTACCTAACATTTACCTACCGGTCTGAAACCAGTCTGATACCATTACTAGACAAGCCGATATATAAATAAATTGATAAATTGAATACGATAGCGATCATATAATATATTCGTTCGCCTTAATATTTTTACTTTAAACATTTTATTTCGCGTTATATTTATATTTACCGCGCGTAATTATATTATGTAGAGTTAATTTTATGAATATTTTTTATGAAAACGACTGTCCAAACGACATTAAAAATAATTTACATTACTCGTAAGTACATATCGACATTTGTTACACCAGCTATTCCGTATATTGTATATTGTACAGCTTGTCCGAAATGCTAATTATAGTGTACATATTTTCTAATATTAACCTTTACTCTGAGCCAGCTTAGAACGCTAAAGTGAATGGTATACATAACATATTTGTGACTCCTATTTATTGTTATCCATCGGATCAAAAAATAAACTAGTCATACATTTTAATTATCTATGATAGTGAGTATGTCGATACTCAGTAAATGTAAATAAGTAACTGGATACCTTTAATTTTAGCCATGCATTCCAGATGTGCTATTTAAATAAAATATTTACGCATTAGTTCAAATTACGTTATGCACCGCGGTTCAAACTAATAATTTTCAGTTAGCTAATTTTTTGAACGAATAAATTTAATAAGCATCTGTTGAACGAATTAAATTTAAAGAATCTCGTAAAATATATTTTAATGAAGCGAAAAATGTACTTGAATTTAACATATCTTATAGTTAAAACACGGAGCGAAATATGACGACTCGCGAAATGTTAAGATAATAATAATTATTGGTCTATTTATTATTTTATATAAACTTTTTAGTCGTTTTAAAAATTCTAAAAATAAAAATGAAAACTTATTTTCGATAAAAATTAATATGTAATTCCATTTGTTAATACACCGAGTGCAGTCGAGTAAAATGATATTGGTTTAATTGTCGATGTCGTCGTCATAGATAAAACCATGTTTCTTTCGATCCATACGAAAATGATAAAGTTACACGTGTACATGTGATACATGACTGTATTCGTTATTTTAAATTTTTACGATCCAAGACATTAGAAATAAAAACAAACTTTTTAGGCAAGTGTATTTTTATCATTAAAGCAAGTGCAAATTTTATATAGACACACACTTGTATTTTATTACGTTTATTATTAGACGAATTGTTTGCATAAATATAATAGATTTAAAGTAGAAAAAAAAAAATAAAAATATTTTTAGTTGATGACAAGATGGCAATTAGACTTTAAAGTACCTATTTGATTAAATAATTTAATAGTATTTTATTTTAGTTCCCTAATTATTCATTATTAGTATTCTCATTAATACAGATACAATAGTACACACGCACAACATGGAATACTTCCACAATACTCTAATATTTAGAATACAATCTAGACATCTACACGAGTATAAATTATATACATAAATATATATATACATTTTATATATATATATATATACGTATACTCGTGTGTGTATTAAAATAAAATTTCTGCGAATTCATTAAATAGGTTAATAGTTGTATTTGAACAGTGCTCTAGTTAATGTACAAGTGTATATATACCTAACTACAATTCATGTTTTTGTGTTATCCTTACACATTTATATTCATTTCGTTTAAACATACAAACGAGTTATAGATCTTTCTCATTGGCCATTTTCCCATTTTATTTACTTACCTATTTTTTTACTAATTATTATCGTTAGCCATTTTATCTAAATAAAACATATTTTCTGCTGCAAAAATACGTGTACAAATGTTATACAAGTACAAAACAATTCTGGTTCGTATCGTTTTGAAATTAAATGTGGTTTTTTTCCCCTTCTTTTTTTTAATTTAAAATCATTGATGTTATAAAAATATACAGACATTAGTTTTGCATCCAAAAGTATGAAATGTTTTTGACAGTGTAGTGAACTTACCCAAAGAAGAGTAACGTAGTTGTGAAAATTCTTTAACATATTTTTTTTTTTTAATCTCGAAACATGAATTAATTTTTTCATACTTGGAAAGTTCTGATCTTTTTTTTTTTTCGCAGTCGACGAGGTTTTTAAACTTTTCATAAATTATTATATTTAACGTTTATTACTATTTAGTATATTTTAATGTTTAATTTTATACTCGATATATTTTACACAAAACTTGTAGGCAAATTTCATGTTTGAAAAAGCGTTATTAATTAAAAGTGATTTAGTTCGATCAGTTTATTATTACTTACTATAGTAAATACTTTGTGAAATTAATAATATAACGTACGTACATTATGTATATATTTATTGCGAAATATAAAAAATTTTAATTTTCGATTTACAATAACTACACAAGTGAATGACATAATTTAAATAACTCATTGTAATAACTATTGTTAAACCAATGGAAGTTTTTTTAATTCGCAAATTTTTTTAGTTTATTTTATTCAAATTTTCAATTAATTCTTTTGATTGTTTTATAAATAATTGAACATTAAATATGAATTTTTGAACGATTAAGATCTCGCGGTCACTAAATCATCCTGTATAATAATAATAATAATAATAATTTAGTCTCAAGTGTTACGAACGCTATGGAAAATAACGCGTTTACCTCCAATAAAGTCTTTGGGCGATAAATCAGAATCATTATGCGCCACCTCGTGTACGCCGTTATTCAGTGAAATAATTTTTTTTAAATTATCAGTCATCACGCCTACGCGACGTGGTACATTATGTAATCGACTTTTGTTGATGTTTTTAGGTTTACGCATAAATTAATTTTAGATTTATATAAAAGATTGAATTTCTCGGTTTTTATATATCCGTACTTTATTTTCTGGCACAAAAATTAATAATTAAAAATTTTCGCATTAAGTTATACATAAAATTTATAAATAATATATCATTCCGTGAATAAGTATATTGCTGTATAAGCTGTTTTGTTTTACGTAATATACTTTTAGCTCTTGTGTTCACATAAGAATTCAAGTATTTTTTTAATATCGTTCAACACTTATTTATACATTGCATTCACTGTGAAACGTTTGGTTTACTACTTTGTATACAAATGTGATCGATTCGAGTGGATAAAAATAAAGTCGGCATCGAATTTTCAATTCGACTTCAATCAATAAAGCAATATTTTGTCGATACCTAAATAAAAAGTATTCGCGTTTGCAATTTTATTAGCTATTTCTCGATCGGTTGAAATTTGTATTAAGATAAAAATACACTATTCTCAGAGAAATATCTAAAGATCCGCTGAAACTCAAGGTGAAATAATTTCAAATACACTGTATTATTATAACTAACTATTTTCGTAAAATAATTTCGGTCGATAGTTAAAATTTCAAACTCTGATTTAAATATACTAGAATTAAATTTACCTACATAAATCGATTTGACGGTTTGCGAATTTCTCGTGAAATTTTAAAATTTCGGTTGATCAATTCGTTTCGTAAAATTTCTAATCATTTTGTAGAACTTTTGACATTGATTTGCAAAATTAAACGTTCATTGTTTAACAATTACTATTAAAATCGAAAATTTAATTTAAAAATACTGATGTGTTCGATTAAAAATGTAACACAATTACGATTTGTTTTTTATCAAATTAACTCTTATTACTTAACTTGAACTTGTAATTGTTTTAATATTTATAATAATCAACACGCCAACAAGACATTTTTTAAATTTTGGCATGAATTGTGCGCTACGTTCATTTTTAGTCTGTTTTCTTTTCGTAATTGCAATGGTTATTGGAAGTTGATTTATCCCAAAAATATAAATCGTACTCGTTGTACTTAAATAAAATTACCTATCTTTGTCATCCAATTTAAAAAAAAATCAGTTAGTAATTAATTAAAATGTTTGATTGTATTTTATGGATAGGGACACGAACGGAGTACTTGAAACAATTGTAAAATATTATTGAACATTTAAATTTGAAATATTATAGATATAATTTTGTAAATATTTTAATTTACCGTGAAAATTATGTTATTTTTCGATGTAATATTTATACCGACTATAGGGATCTATGAAAATAAATTGTTTCATAACTTTTAGCCGTATACATATTAATTTGTTTTGTTATTTTCACAGAATGTTTTTATGCAGAATTCCCTATACAGGAAGAAGGATGTTATTAAATTGTTAAATTGACAAGTAAAGTACCTCCACGCTAGAGCACACTGAACGACAGTATTTTTTTCGCCACTGAGCAGGGATCGGCTTGCACGCAACAATGGGTGTAGCCGAAGATTTCGCTCCTAGCTTCACGCAGAAGCCACAATTGCGACAAGAAGATGAAGGCAACCGATTGATATTTGAATGTCGTTTGTTGGGATGTCCCAAACCAGAAATCACGTGGTTCCGAGGCGAAACTCAGCTCGCCGAAGACCACAGAACCGTTATGAAAATACAAGCAGTTGCTACAAACACGTATGCCGTTATCCTCGAGCTGGATGACGTAGTCGAAATGGACGCCGGCCTTTATAAAGTTAAGGCAAAAAACAAAATGGGCGAGGTGGCAGCATCGATCAATTTGAATTTCAGCCGTAAGTGTCACAATTTTCATTACCTATTTAAATATTTTATTTTTTTTAATAATACATTCATATAAAAAGTATTCATTTTTTTCACTATTGCGGTTTACCAATAAATTCTAAAAATCATAGACTTCCGTTTACAATAAATTTAATATATATATATATATAATATATTTCACGTTAAATTGCCTTTATACGCAATTCGGTGCAACTAATCAGAATTTGTTATATGAATATAATAAATCTTTTAAAGTTCAATTCACATCCGAATTATGCTCCGGCAATATTACTCGTAATATAATCATCATAATTAATATATAATTAGCAACAATATTTATATCGGTGATTTTGTAAACAAAAATAATCGCTAACAATTAAATTCCTGTACCAAATGGTACGTAAAATGAAAAGCAACTTTAAAATTTATTTCAAGGGATCATTTTTTATCATTACAGTTCGAACGCTTAAATAATAATTGTAGATTAAAGGCTAACGTAGGACCACACCTAGTTGGGTGCGTAGTATTCAAAATTGTGGCTAGGTTTTACCACGCTAAATTCACGACTTTTAAGATTTTTAAATAAATTTCTCTTCGCGTTCAATCTGCTTTCGGAAATTTCTCGAATTTCGTTATTAAATTTAAAATGTCAATTAAGGTAGCAAAAATATATTCTTTTTCATCAAATTTCCAAATAAAACCATATTTTATACAGTTAAAAAAAAAAATCAGTGCGAAAAATCAAAAGTTCATGCTTAATGTGTCATTGTCATTCGTTGTTATTAGTCAACCATGTTATTTTGTTACTATGTTGTTTAAAATAATTAGTTTAAATTGGTATTGATGTAAAAATAGTTAATTTGTTTTGCAACATAAACAATTTTCTTAATTCGTCGATTGTGGCGCGGTTTTTTGTACGTGGTAAATTAAATAGATAATAATATTATAACATTTCCTAAAACGATTTGACGAAAATAAAATGTAAAAATGATTAATAATCATAAAAGAGTAGGCGGCAGAATTATTTCAAGCAAACTTTTTAAGTAATAGAAACTCATACAGAAACGATCGTATATTCTAAAACAGATTATTGTAAAGTTTTCATACTTGACTTGTTCATTTTCCCGAGTACATTGCGAAATTACAACCATAATTGATATGCAACCGTAACAATTGATTATATAATATTTAAAAAAAAATTGTCTATCTTCTCGAGTTCGTTAACATTTATGATGTTGGCACTATGTCTATGTAAAAATACTCAGTGGTCCAGTGAGAACAGTTGAGTGGGTTAAATTTGGCAATATACTCACATTCTCCTAAATATAGATAAAGAGTTCTGTCACCAAACGTTTCTACTAATGAGATTTGCATTTAAAATTACATTGCTAAAAAATGTAGGGATATTATAACTATAAAGTTGTATGCCTATGTCAAATTTACGGTATAAAAGTATTAATTATTGTAATTTATATTAACTATCCGGTGTAAGTTGACTGATCAATAATAAATAACCACCGAGTTTATATTACTATAGTGCTCTCATTTTATAGTACTCTCATCAATAAAATTATGCTGATATTAAATTTGAAAATTATCTATTAATTAAATGTGCAATTTTAAATCACTTTTTCGAGCAGAAAGTATGATTTTATAGATTCGTTTAACATTTTCGAACTGAATAATTCGGTTAAAATAAAATAATAATATGCATTGGTATAAAATGGTATATTAATGATCTATTAGAATGGTTTTTATGTGATGACAATCGATTAAAATTTAGTAAATAATAATTTGGACGATGTTACAAAATTACAATTTTGTATGGGCTCTTTAAAAACAGTCTGATATTTGTCACAATATTAATAATGAAAATAAAAATGTAAATTTTAAAAGTCAGTTGTACGATATGCGTATGCGGACAAACTCAAAAGGAAACATATTTATAATTATTTTCACATTGAAATTAGATTTTGCACAAAAAATAAACAGGTAGATGTAGGACAAATAATTTATCCAATAATAAGTATTAATGTCCATTATTATTACTTTTATTCAAAATATTCATTTGGGGAAGTATCTGATAGTATTGTTATTTAGGTTATTTCAATTTCAATAGAATTTTTTTCTTCTAAAAAAAAAATGTAATTATTTTTATAACAATAAAAAATATTATACAAAAACGAATACCTATTTACCAGGTATCCTCGTCGCGCGCGAACGGCTGGACCGATTTAGCTAATTCTTTTTTTTTATGTTGCGTTTGTTATTGTCAGGAGTAAGATATTACGGGAAAAAAATTAAGAAAATTAACCCTAAGGGGGTTAAAAGGGGTAAAAATGGAAAAAATCCGGATCCAATGGAGCTTTGTGGTATTACATTTGGTCGATAGTTTCGTTTTATACAATATCAGAGGTCCCTTAAGAAAGGATTTTCCAAAATTCAACCCCTCAGATGCAACGATCGGCGAGCGCGTGGTAATTTGCATTTTATTTATACAAATAGATTATTATGTCATCGAAAAATCCGACGATTTTTACCGAAAGGTATTGATTTTGCAATATCATATTATTGCATAATTTTTTATCGAAATCGCGTGCGTGCGATGAACAATACAGAACGAATACAATAGAACTTTTTTCATTGGACGGTCGAATACGATCGCAGGCAATTCTATTGGCCGTGACGTATACAATTAAAGCGAAAACCCGACGATGTTTACCAAAAGGTATGGATTTTGCAACGTCATATATTATTACATGACTTTTACCGAAATTGCTTGCGTGCGTGCGCGCTCCATTCCTCTTTCAATCGTAGACGACGCCGCGCCGTCCCCGCATACTTACATTAAGTTTGTTATTTTTTTATACTACAAAATTCACTAGAAATATATGGCAAAACAACGTTTGCCGGGTCAAGACATTATATATAAAAATAAAAAATGTAAGATAGCAATTTAGTTGTAGAAGAAAAAAATTAAATATGTATTTTATTGTAAGAAATAAAACTGTGTATTGATCATCTTATGACTAATTGAATATTTATGGTTTGTTCTTTGTTTCAGCGGTTGACGAACCACATGAGAAGTAAGTACATTGATTTTATTATAAATTACAATTTATTAAATCGTCTACAATAACGTGTAAATGCATATGCCTACATAATTATAACAGTCTTATAATTATGAATTTCACAATATGATAAAAATATATTGACAAATTAATGTAAATTTATTAATCGTTTAAAATAATCTGTAAATGCATATGCCTACAAAATTACAACGACCTTTTAATTATTTTGAAAATTTCACAATAAAATGTTAATGTTATATTTAAAAATAATTATTATTCACAGACAAATTGATGGATTAGCCCCGACATTTTCAAAAAAACCGTGTATCAAACAAGAAGATGACGGCAAGAGACTATTGTTCGAATGTATTATTCAAGCGGATCCAAAACCAACAATTGCGTGGATCCATGGTGGAAAGCCAGTGATTGATTCTCCTAGACATAAGGTACGCATAAAAATTAAAATAATATATATTAAAACATCCAAATAATTATAAGACAAGTAGCCCGTAATAGATAATCAATGTAAACATTATTGTTTGCGTACATTTATACAATGTTGTCAAACATTATATTAGATATATTTTAATTTGACAAATACAATTTCAATTTGAGCCATTCGTTTCATTGATTTAGTTCTAATAATATAAAATATTTAAACTCAAATTTTAAAACGATTAGCCTATGGTCAAATATTAGATGTAAAATTGTTTAGGGAGCTTGAGCATTATTTAAAGTGACTTTTTAGAAACTTTCCTCTTAAATACTCGCCTACGCTATTATACATACACAACCAACTAATCACGAACAATAAGGCACTATTAAAATTGATTATTACGTTTTATTCCAGATTGTACCTACGATATGCTTCAGATTTGTGTATATGGTATATTTTTTTATTTCGCCACCCTTTCTTTTTCTTCCGCCGAAAAAAGTTTACATTCATAAACGACGAATAAAGTTGGTTGTATTTCGGTTGAAAATTGTTTATTTTAATTTTAATTTAACGATCATTGAATCATCCAACTACTAATATAACTTACTAAATATTTTAATTCCGTAAAAAATCAATCTCGATTCGTATCGAAACGATTGAATCTACGTTCAATATTGTAATGTTTCGCGGTGATACTGTTTTTACTACGATTTGTAGCCAAAATAGTATCCATGTTTTGTTGTTTTTCTTTAAAACAACATTACCGTCTATTAATCATCGACAACGGGCATTCTTCCCAAAAAATAAATAAACAAACAAATCAAATGCCTCGTGGCCGGATTTTTTTTTTTTTTTTTATAATCGGTTAGATTTCCAACCGATTCTCGTCTTGAACATCGATTTTCAAATTAAAGAAAACCTTAAAACGTAAATTTTCTATACATTTACAGTGCAATACAATTGAGTACTACAGGTGAACACTTGATTTTTATCACTGTTGAAAATTTCCCCTTGAGAATTTAAACGGACCTGTACTACTCCGTTGTGTGCAATATTCTCAACGTGCCCACACGTATAGGTTATTTCCTACTAGCCGTCTCTGATTTTATTTTTATCTTACTCGTCCTTTAATGGCTTCTCAGGTCGACGAGGACTTTCTCATCGATATTTTTGTCCGTTTTATCCCACTCTATCGATAAAGGTGCTAGGGGTAGACATTTTGAGTGGTTGCCAATAAGGTCTCGTGGTTTAGAGGAATCCCATGGCTTTAACATTTAAAAAAAATAATGTCGGTTACCAAGAGTTATTAAATATAAATTAAAAACAACGAGTTCGAAAATTAATTCTAATCAGGTCATTTATTGTAAAATAAAATGTTTAAACATGTGCTATGGCTATGGCCGGTGAATTAAATTCTTTAAAATAGTTATTGTTTATTTCAGAACGTTTGAAATATAACAATGAAAATTTAATTTGTATCAATTCGTTTACGATAAAGTAATCTATGTTAGTTGAGATAATACATTACCAAAAAAGAACGACGGTTAAGTCAAAATAAATATTAAATACAATTTCGCTGCGTCTCCGAAATTGAATAGTTCGCAGTGCCTTAAATCTTACGTGTCATACTTTTTTGGGTTTTTTGATTTGTGTATTAATCAGTTTTATATCACAACATTAATGTTGTAACATATATTTTTATAGGTTTGCCTTTAAACCCATTTATTATTAGGTGTAATATATGTATATAATATAATATATATAATATATATACACAATTAAAAATAACGATTCTTTTTTAAGCCAAATGTTTTAGTTTATATTTATTTTGACCATAAATTAGAAACCATATATATAAATATATAACAATTCATACCAACTCGATGTGTGGTCTCATACGATTTATTTGCTATGTTTACAGCAATATGTAGATAAAGATGGACATTCCTATTTAGCAACTCTAGAAATAAGAAACGTCACTGTCGAAGATGCTGGAAAATATAAAGTTACAGCGAAAAATGAATTGGGTGAAAGTAATGCGACAATTAGTCTTAATTTTGACAGTAAGTATCTAAGTTTAATTTTACATATTTACACATTTATAAATTAAATATTAGGCATTTTGATTGATTATAATTTTAATTTGAAGGATTTGGCTTTATTGCTTATTTATTGTAGAGCTAATAATAATATTTATTAAAATTAAATTCAAAGAAAACATATCGTTTAAAATTAAATTAACTCAACTATTAAATTATGAATTTTATTTTTTTAGTAGCAAAATTATTATGTAAGGGCAACGCAAAAATAAACTATAAAAATGTAACTTGGGCTCAGTAATTTATTGCAAAATGTGTGTGGTATAAACTAAGAATTCATTTTTCTGTGAGTTTAGTTAAATCTTGTAAATTTTTTGTACATACAATTACTTTAAATGGTTTTTTGTGCGTCTGTTTGTGTGATATTATATTGCTATGATAAAAGTTTATAGTCTCATTAAAAATTACATAAAATATTATATTAAAATAAATTTTGCACTTGATTGGCTTGCCTATTTCAAAACCCAAATAATTATTTTATTATTAAAAATTAGATATATCGTAGTGACGTGGGTAAAAATAAAATTATCAATACTTGTTTGACGAGGTCAATGAGAGCATTTAGTTTTCTTCGTAGGACTTCAATAATTTCGTTTTCGAATTGAGGAAATTATACTTTTTTTTATAAATACGATTATAAATTTGGTGAATTTTTATCAAGCAAATATTATTTGAAACCTATTTGCATTTTCGATTTTTATGAGTTCAATAGTTATAATATCTATTGGATACATGATAAAGATTACATATTTCCATTTAAAAACATTTTTTAAATTTTATAGTTTTATCGATAAACACATTGTTGTTAATTCCTTAGAATTCAAAAGTTGTTTTTGTCTATTAGAATTATAAAAAATCGTATTTAAAATTTTCATTTCCTTTGAATAAAATAGTAAGAAACACATTTTTTTCGTATAACCTTCTTACCATCAATAAGTAAATCAAGCTATTCTAAAATTAAAATATTCTTTATACCTTTTAATTTGCAATTGAACTAATTATTGAGCTGTTAGGAATCTAGTAGATAATAATAATAATAATAATAACTATACTTTATAATAGCGAGAACATTTTACTCGATGATATCACATAACATTAAAATAATGTGTTGATGATGTCACAATATTAAAACATCAAACTCTTAAATTATAAAACGAATATTTGTACACATTTATTTATAAATAAAGCAAATCAATTGTTGTAAAACTTTAGCCGGATATTTTATTGGGTTTTGAATAGAACGCCTATCAAAATAAATAAGAAAAAAACATAATTAAAAATACGTGAATTTAATACAAACATAGTTAAAAAGCTTCATGTAGATCTAAACATTGTAACATATATGTAGTGGTATTTAATACATAACGTGTGCGTTCTCGATTTTCAACATTTAAAATATTATTATATAATATAAAATAAGTATTGTATGTAAATAAACGGGTGAACAAATAGATAATATGTTAATTGGTAAACAACAATTTTTATGTAAAAAAATGCGCGGTTCATGGTCCCAAACATTACCCACACGAGTTTAAATTACGTTATTATTAGTAACACGTTAGGCGATGGATTTGAAAGCGGTGGTCACAGTTAGTGAATATCTTAGATAGTGTTGTACCATCTTTTTATTGTATACATGTTATGGTAAAATATGACGTGAAGCCATTATAAAGACGTGTACAGTTTAAGTAGAGCGTGGAGATGTGTAGGTTTTCAGTAAGTTTTCACTTTAGGTGACGAGGCACCTGTACCTGAAGATGGGATAAAGCCCACATTTACCGAAAGGCCCATAATTACACAGACTGAAGATAGTAGAAATGTTATTATAGAATGTCGTCTGGTGGGAGATCCGAAACCGGCGGTTCAATGGTAAGTGTACATTTGTCTTAATTTCTGCGTTCCGCGTGTTGTGAAAAACTATAGTACAAATTCGATTATCCGTGTTGATTTTAGGTACCGCGGTAAGACTATTGTGAAAGGTAGTAGGTATTCCTCGTCATTAAATATAGATCAAAAACTATATTACTTGGCAAAATTGGAAATATCGAATACCGAAGAAACAGATAGTGGTGAATACAGAGCAGAGGCGGCTAATGTACACGGCAAATGTGTCGCCACTGTCAATCTGAATTTAAACGAAGAAAAGGGCCATATTAAGTGAGTACAATTTCTATTTTTTGTCCATATTATTTCTAGAACCGATAAAACAAAATAATATGTTCACTAGTACTTTGTTTACGTACTACACAAACGAATTATTTCATTTTATTATATATTTACATTTATATTACTTCAATTGTTCCATGGTTTACCATGAATAATCATTATTATCTTTTACTAAATTAATTATTAGTTACGATTTATTTTCATCGGTTACAAATCGTATAATATATGCTCGAAAGAAGTTTCTATATTTAGCCGGTACCTAAATACTTATGAATTACTATAAATTTTATGAGTATAAAAAAAAAACGTAGCATTAAACTTTATAAGTTATACTTTCTACGGTAATAATAATAATTATTAATTAAACATAAATACATTTAAAAATAATTTGACTGTAATAATTGTTACTCATATCAGTGGTAAATCAAATGGCATGTAAAAAGCATGTCTAACGTCTTAAATATCTATACTGAACATTCTATAAACAGTAAACGTAGATATATGAGAAAAACAAATTTACATTGAAATTATTTTATTTTTTCTATTGCAAAATTGTTGTACAGAAAACATTTGTTTTTTCTCAAAAGTTTTCATTGGTTATTATAGATTTCTTTTTTATTATTATTTTATAAAACGGTTTTTACATCTCTGTACGTGTAATGAAACAAAACGAATAAATAATTAAATTTAAACAATCATTATTATCGTATGAAAAGCGTTGAAAAAACAATTAAAACGATTATAATAAATAGATCCGTTGAAACGATGAAAAATTGCGTTACCTACAACATTTATTTTAAGCATTTGAAGTGTTTTTTTTTTTTCATTACAACCATATGAATACGTACATTGTAGTACTAGAAAGATTTAATACGGTCCAATTTAACTATTTATAACCATGTGCCCGCCTATAAATGTTTCACTGTATAAAATATAGGAATTTTGCCAGGCCATAAACATCCGTTATAACCGATTTTATTTTTTAATAAATTCCATTACTATTAAGGGTTCCAATTTTTTTTTCTTTTAGAGTTCTCTTCGGTTATACGGTTTTTTTTTTAAACGCCGAAAACGAAAAATATATTATTTTTTTTTAATTAATCGATTTTATATATTTTTTTTTTATAGAATACCCGAAGGAAAACAACCGAGGTTTCCAAAGAAGCCCGTCATACACCAAGAGGGGGATGTTTTAGTAATGGAGTGTGAGCTGGAAGCTAACCCCATGCCTGAGATAAACTGGTATCAAGCATCTAAACTCATATTAGATACAGGACGGATTAGAATGTCTAAAAAGACAACTGGAAAAGACATGTATTTACTTAGATTAGAAATCACAAATCCCACCAAAGAAGATGGTGGAAATTATCGTTGTAATGCTTGTAATATATTTGGTGAAAGCAATGCAAACATATCATTGAATTTCCAAGGTATATAAAACCCAAAACATATTATTATAATACATCCTTGTACACATTTGTATACTCAATTTTACCCTGCACTTCCTTACAACCGCGCATGTTACCATTAGGCCATAATGAATTTAATGTTAATGATAATATATCGGTAACACAGATAATAAAATTAAGATTTTCAGTGGGTATTGATATTAATATATCGTGTATATACATTTTTTTTTTTTTTAAACATGGAGAAACCCTTCAAACGGTATAAGGTGTTAAAAGAAAACGTTCCGGATTTGATTTCAGGCGGCGACAGTGGCTCTGGATTAGCGCCATCGTTTATCGAGAAACCTCGAATAATTCCAAACGAGTCTGGAACGCTGATAACACTCCGATGCATTTGTACAGCTAATCCCAAACCAGAAGTCACGTGGTTTAAGGGCACGAAGGCTGTCGCGGAGACGTCGAAAATTTCAATGAAAGTAAACGGCCAAGAGAACACGTACGAAGTGCTGTTACTGATACAGGTAACACGTTAATATATTATATATATTTATGTATATAAATTTATTTGTGTAAATCGTTGTCGCGTGCGATTAAAAAAAATGTCCATTTATTCTAACTCGCGCGTGTCTCGCTTTTGTCGAACGTTAGGATCCAATCGGTCCGGACAGCGGTACGTACAGGTGCCACGTGAAAAACGAACATGGCGAGAGCAACGCCAACTTAAATTTGAATATCGAAACCGACCCCGAACCGGAAGGCGAGCCACCCACGTTCTTGATAAAACCGAGAATACTGTCCAAAAACAACGGAAAACTAATCGTCATGGATTGCACTGTGAAGGCGAGTCCCAAGCCGGAGGTGATCTGGTACCACGACGGAAAGGTGTTGACCCAGACTTCTAAACTTTCTTGGAGAGTAGAAGAAAAAGGCGACTCCTATTACATATGCTTGGAGTTAAAGGTAATAATATATATACGTATTATGTATTAAATGTTATTTGATATCGTACGAACCTCGCACAATTAAGTTGTTAATCGTGTGACTAATCCATACTCGTAACGAAATGTTATTAGAATCCGGGCAAAGAAGATACGGGGTTGTACAAATGCAGTATAAAAAACGGGAATGGTGAACTGAATGCGAATTTAACACTCAATATTGAAAGTAAAACAAAACACACACGTTTAGATTACGACGACGCGTAATAATTAACGCAATTGTATTTGATTTGTCAACAGTTATACCGGTGATTAAAGAAGTCCCACGTGTTGTCACGATATCAAAAACAAAATACGTTGTCATTGAGTGTCGCATCCAGTCCGTTTTCGAGCCCCAGTGTACGTGGAAAAAAGACAACACTGTGATTAAAGACAACGTTACAAGAGAGACGAAAATCGAACGCGTCAAGGATGTAATAATTTAAAAAATCAATTAATATACGTTTGTGGGCCGCCGGCAGTGACTCTCGACATTTGTATAGAAAAAAAAAAAATCGAACGTTCGGTTTTTTTTTTCTAATACAATTTTCTCTCTTTATCGATTTATCAAAGGTTAACATGACTTTTGATTTCAAATGATTATATTATACGGGTTGATTAATTTATTATTAACATTAACACTAGTTCAATTTTGTTTCTTCACGTATCAATCGAAAATGTCGCGCAACCATAGATCGAGAATCGCTGGCCTAAACTATTTCAAAACATTATGACTATTATGCGATAGGTATTCGTCATTGTGTTATTTTTTTTTTCTTTCTAGGGAGAATATGTGGTAAAATTGGAATTAAAAAGTGCATCGTCCAATGATAAGGGTATTTACAATTTGGTTGCTAAAAACGAAAAAGGTGAAGTGGTATCGAATCCTATTGAAGTTAAAGAAGTTGCCGAAGAAAAAGTAGAAAAACCGTCTATAGACGAGAAACTAAAATCAGTCGTGAGTAGTTGTGAAAAAAACAATTTTTGTGTGTGTTTTTTTTTAAAAATTTTATATAGTAATTCAACTAACAAACGAACCCTATATTGCACAACGATTTTTTTTCCTAAAATGATTTTTGAATATAAAGCGATTTCAGAGAAAGAAATAAGTTCGGATATTTATTCAAAAAAACACAGGTAAACCTAAATGAATAATTATTACATTTGTACAACTTGTAAAACGTCGACAGGATATTATATCGATCAAAACGGTCGTGTATAATTTTCATATTGCCTTACAATTAGTTTTGAAAGCACCGATGAGAATACAATGAAAACGAAAATTTTTTTTGTTTTTTAATTATCGTACGTAAACGCATTTAATCGTTAATGTGAATTTTATACGATTAAATGTCGTTATTTTTTCGCATTTTCTTCATTGGTAATACTTATTGGTCCTAAACGAGGATACTGGCCATCGTACATGGACCAATCGTTGGACTCGATTAGGTTTTTATTTTGATCCTTCCGCAGTTCTTCGTCCCGCATCCTTACTTTAAATTCTCTGTCTTTGTTGGGAACTTCTCGAATATATTCCGTTTCCTTTCGCACTTTTTCTTTGAATTCGACCGCTGAAAGTTTATAATCGTTCGAGTCTTCCTTTTCCATGCCGCGCAATAAGTGTTTCTGTCGTGTAAAAGTATTAAACAAACTGTGTATTATTTCTCGTACGAATATAAACATTTAAACAATCACTTTGTATCCAATGAAAATATATTTAATTGAAGCCAAAACAGAGTACGTGAAAACGCATACGTGTACTTTACCCAGATCGAATTCAAATACATCTAAAATAAACGTGCGTAGACGATTAATACATTTTTATTTATTTTCAAGTAATATAATCAATTTATATTTTTTGGTAGTTACTTTGCGCGACATAATTCTTCGTTATTGTATTTTTAAATATTTTCGTTAAAGTTCTGCGCGGAATATGGAGACACGCTCATTATTAACGGTTTTAAATGTTCCCTTTACATTTTTATAAAGTTTCACTAAAAAGTCACTAAAAACAGTGTTTTAAACTCTGCTCTACGAGGTGCGTGTATATAGATAGTACCTAAAATACGATTGAATTTCGTTGTCGATAACATGAAATTATTATTATTAGGCAACAACGGATACGGTGTACAATACTACACACACCGGTTATTGTTCAATTGATGTGTACGTTTTGCTTTTCGAAAGTGGTTATAATATTACGTCTTAGTGCAAATAGTTTTGATTTATTACGCGATATTTTATTTATTTTGGTGTTTGTTGTTGTTAAATATTAATTATTAATGCTTTATAAGCGATTTTTTTTCATAATTAAAAAGCAATACAAAACATATTTACGCATTTACAATTTGACAACAGCTTTGAAAATATTGCCAGAACTCGTGATGTATATTATAATTTAGTGAGTATTTTTTTAATTTTTTTTAGATATTTAAATTGGATAATATTTTGAGAATCACAGCAGTGGAAATCGGTCTTAACGACTAAAATCCTAATTTTTTTTTTTCGACACAAACGATGATTTGTTATCGCATAAATATGAAACTACGTGACGATCTGTGACGTGCTCATTGTGTTGACATCGTCCACTTAAGCCTCCTGTAAATCAACACAATTCGGTTGAACATGAAGGGGTGGCGGCGAGGAATATATACCTACACTTTAATCTTTTTTCGATTCCAGAATTGATGCCCCACATTACACCATACGCGTTGTAAATTGTTTGCTAATTCTAATTTTACATTTCAATTTTTTTTTCTTTCTTTCGTTTTTGGCACCTCTTATTCATATTATAATAGATTGTACAAAAAAAAAAAACTAACAACATATAATATTTACATGCGGCGAATAAGTGTAATTATAATATTGTTTAGTGATAATTATTCATCGTGAAATATTAATTAAAGGTAATATCCGGAAACGGCTTGAATTTCGAGTGAAGCGAGAACGTTTTTTTTTTTCTTTTTTCAAATATGTACTCTTCAAGTGAAAACATTTTAAATTCAACTCTGAGCCCAACGCACACATTGTGCGTCGACTTTATAAAACTACCAGACAACTCAAATTGTAAAACTTTTTCACTATCAGTCGCCGAGACAGTCCTTGTAGACGGTTTAATGTAAAATAAAATAAAATATATTATTCGGTGAAAACATCATTGGAAAGTTCAGCAGATAGTCGTGTTTGTGTCCGTAAGTCTTATTACAACTTCAAATCGAACTTAACGATTTTTCCCGAGCTCTCGAAAGTCGTTGTTATCGATTTCCATTGTATAAATATTTTTAAAAAAACATTGTCGAAACACAGTACATTATTTCGATAAATATTACTTTGCTGTTTAATCGTGCATAAAAATTTATATATAACATCTGATTTGGTTTTTAATTATTTTAGCGTGCTAATGAGGGCGAAAGAATAGAATTCGTTTCTAGTCTATCGAAAATCGACAAAACTGTCACCGTAATTTGGTATAGGTAAGAAATTACATTTTATTTTTATCAAAAAAACTTGATACCTATTCTGAAATGAAAAATTTATCGTAAACTTATGCTCTCAATAGGAATTCAAGACAAATTACAGAAACATCAGAAACGATCATAACCTTTAACGGTAAACGAGCAAGTTTAGTAATCACAAAAACTAAAATAGAACATAGCGGAACTTATAAAATTGTATTTAAGAATTCTGCTGGCAGCGATGAATCGTCCGCAGAACTCAATATTACCGGTTAGTATGACGCGCAACAATAATATTTTATACGTATATCTGCTCATAAATATTGACCTGGAATTATATATTTTATTTTCATTTTCATCCAATCTAAAGAACAAATGGAAGTCGATGAGAAACAGGAGGTAAGATAATGTATTAAATTAAAAGCCATAAGTAATATTACTATCTAAATAAACTCAATGATAACATTATGTTATTACGATGTAATAATAAAATATTATTGTAAATAACTTTAGGAAGAAAAAAAAGAAACAAAAGAAACGAAAGAGAAAAAAGAAACGAAAGAAACGAAAGAAAAAACGATAAAGCGAAAATCATCGATTTCAACAAAGGTATATTTCATAAGTTAATTCGTTTAAAATTTAAATACAAAAATAAATCCCCGCAATAATTAAACACGGTGGGGATACAGTTTTCAACACACTTCTTGGCCACTATTTTATGATAATAAGTATTTTTGGGATACCTTGTAAATAGGTCGAATCGTTAATTATAATAATTCGAACATTAATTACGTCAACCAAGTAAACAATTTAAATTTTTAATTAGAAAACCGAAGAGACCGAAACAAACGAAAACACTCCGCCGGAAGAAAAACGAAAATCATCTTTGCTTAAGGTAAGAATTTCGAAATTTATCAAAACTATCTAACGGCATTAAAGTGTACAATAAATATTGCCATATAAGTGTAATTATTTTAAAACATTTTTATTTTTAAATATTAATTTAGTAACGGGTAACTGCTTTTAATGGCTCTAAACACAAAATCGATTGGTTTATGTGTTATTATGGCCATATTATGTTTTTTATAAATTGATAATTTTTTTTTCTGTCGGGTATCTACATTTTGGTGAATTTGATATTTTATTTGACTCTCTGTAATCCGACATTGATGACGCATATTTTTAAAACATAGATTGAATAAAATTATTATTTTTACTTCGGTTTAAAATTCAAAATATTGTTTACAAGCGTACGCCCTATTATCCTAGTTATGTTTTGAGATTTCTCAACTCTTTTTATTCAAATGTTTACAATTATAAATAAAATAAAATAAATTGATCGATTATTTAAATTTGATTCATTAATACTAACTGATTTTTACAATATTTGTTATCAATAATCATTCTTTTGATACAATATGAAAGTATATAAATAACAAGGCAATTTGTTTCATATAAAAAATAATTCATTTATCTAGATTCACAGTTAAAATTTTCTTACAAAGCAATTAAAATGTGAATGGCAGGTCAAAATAACAAACTCAATTTACTGTAAAAACTATATTGTTAGATACAAAAAACTCTGAAAAATTAAACGAAAAAATATATACGATAATAAATTAAATATAACGATAATCAAATATTTCCAATGTTTAATATGATATAATATATTCGGCGTATTTTATAATATTATGTACTTACAAATGGTGACTAACAACGATAAATGATGTACTTTTTTTAGACATCTAATGGAAATGACGTCAAAGAAGATGGTCAACCTGAAATAAAGCGGCGATCTTCTGTATTAAAGGTATTTATTTCACTTAATTTGATTTAAACAATCAGATATTTCAGATTTGAATCACGTGTTATTTGATATTTTAGAAATCCAGCGAAAACAACACAACGACTGTAGTAGAAGAAAAAAAGGAACAAGAAAAAAGAAGATCCTCGATATTAAAGGTACTTATTAACTTTAAACTAGAAATCGAATATTATTTTTCACAAACAAAACTAAATCAGACTAATAATCTCTTTAAAATGCTCGAATTAAGTCTTAATTTTATTTTATGTTTAGAAATCGAGTAACGAAAAAACAGAAACTCTAGAAAAAGAAGAAGAAGAAGTTAAGAAACCTTCGACAAAAGTATGTACTTGTTATTAAATATATTTACGTTCTTTTACAATAATTGAGTTGGCACTCTTAAAATTTTAAAGTTAACAAAGTCCCTTTGTATGAGCTTACTAAGTAGTTGTTTATCATATTTAATTCTTCAATATTTTAAGTAAAAAATATTATTATAATTAATTTTTTTTAGAAAACTATTACGGAAAAAACCGAAGTTAAAGGAAAAGAAGAAGAGGTTAAGAAACCTTTGACAAAAGTATGTATAAACTTTTGGCCTTATTTGATTACTATTACATAATTTATTTTACTGTAGGTAAAATGTATCTTATATTCTACCTAGAAATTGATTTGTAATTTATAGTATAGCCAGTTAGTGCTTTTCTAGTGGTTTTAAAGTTAAATAATTTTTTATTGCTTACAAATTTGTATTAGTAGTTAATGCAGAGTGATATTTTCGTATGTTGTGAAAGTAATTGAAATTCCAAGGTGTTAGATGAAATTCATATCAGTCCTGTCTGATTGTATGAAATTTCGAAGTGAAAATATCACTTGAAATATCAATAATAATTTGGTTTATTTTTTCTTTTAGAAAACTACTGTCGAAAAGACTGAAGTCAAAGAAAAAGAAGAAGAAGTTAAAAAACCATTGTCAAAAGTACGTATTAACTTTACTAACGAATGAAAAATATTTCTTACGCTCGTAATTTTCGTCACTGCAAATCACGAGAAACGCTTCTCTCGACATCTGCTCATATTATAATATTTTTAAATCATTACGGAAATGTATGGGTCGTGATTTTAATTATTTTAGAAATCCGTTAACGAAAAGACTGAAGTTAAAGACGAAGAAATCAAGAAACCGTTGATCAAAGTATGTATGGTTTGTTTAAAATGTAGAAAATATTTTGTCACTCGCGTGATTCGTTTCACTGTACATATTAGATATACACACGTTTAGAGTAAATTGTATAGAGGTTTTATTTTTTTTTTGTGCAATGCGTGTTTTATTTAGAAAACAACTGACAATAATAATTCATTACCGACTGAAGAAGAAAAAGTAATCGAATCACATCGACCAACAAAAGTAATTACTAATTGCCTAAACGTTTCTTTTTTAAATATATTTTTTTGTTTTCCTATAAAGTATTGTCGACGAATACAATACGTAATAATTAATAACTATAATCGGCCGTTATTTTAAAACCACGGAATAATTTTCACCCCCCCCCCCCCCCCACAAAAGTACCATTTTATATTATAAAACGAGTTGAAATTTATAATTAACTTAACACTTAAACAAGTCAAATGGATACGAGTACTTGATTTTGAAATCAGATTTTATTTAACATTAATTTAACTATAATTCATATCTTATAGTATACAAATTAACATCTTTTAAATCATTTTTTTTTTCTATGTCTTTAATCTCTCTTTTTACATTAAACTCGTCTATTTCTAAATATGTAAATTAACTGACCACGGAGTATGGTTATTACTCCCGGTTCATCTAACCTCGTGCTCTATAGTTTTCGCTAAAAACGTATTTACCCATAACGTTATTCTTGCTTGAAATTTTAATTTAATAATTTATCCCTGTTGTAATGTTCGTGTTCATTTTTAATTCAACGATAATTTATTCTCGAGTACAATTTAAAACCACAGACTATAGAATTCGTTACGATAAAATTAATAGATTGACTAGAAACCCGTTGAATTATAAATGAATACAACTAAAAGACAATATTGATTGTACCGTAAAAAAATATATTGCTCGGCACTAAACGATAGGTGTAAAATAATATTCTAAGTATCGTATATTCTAATACAGAAAGCCACAGAGGAAAATAAAATAAACAACCACACTGAAACTCCGGTGGTTCAAGAAAAAGTAGAAGAAAAACGAAAAGATTCGGTTTTAAAAGTAAGAATATACGATAGGCCAAAAAATAAAATTGCACGACTGTAATATACGAACTTTGTTAAAAGATTGAAAACGAAGATAATAACGGTTATACGTCCCCACCTGAAAAGTCTATTCAGGATAGCCCTGTAAAAAGGAGAGGCTCTTCCATAAAAGTACGTTTTGTAAATAAGTGTTAATGAAATAACATCAGTAGCCTATAGTTTTTTATATTTATTTAGAAGACCAGTGATTCGTTAATTGAACCAGTCGAGGATAGTAAAAGTGAGATTAAACGACGACCATCAGTAAAAGTAAGTCCATTCGGCCTATAATAATATACTCGAACGAAATTGTAAAAACAACGACGTGTTCGTGTGATTACGAACCGTTTGCGTAAAACCCGTTATTTAATTATGGTATTCGACGCTAATATCGGCCTGTCATTGTTAATTTCGAAAAAGATTTATAACTCAATAAAGACCGATGACTTTTTATCGTCACATTATAAACATCACGAATATGTTTTCATCACAATTTTCAGAACACAATCGATGACTTAATCCGTTTCTAATAGTCATACTCGACTTTGTAATTTTATTTATATTATAATATATATACGTATTCGTTTTCCTTTCAAATCAATTCATTCAAACAAAATAAATACAATTTACTTCTGTTTCGAAGTCGTCTGTCAATCGGTACCAATTATAATTATTAAATATGTTTTCCAAAATCGATTTTTATTCGGATAATAGGTACTCTAAACACAAACTATTTCTAATAAAACTAGTACCGTTAACACGACGACTTCTAAGACACTGATTTCTTCATAGTGCATAAACATCATCCGTCGACGGTTTTATGAACGAACCTAAATAAAAAATCGACGTCGTTACGATAATCATAGTAATTATATTTATCTGTTTATTATTCGATACCGACAAATACAAAACAATGACTAATGATAATGAAATAATATTTTCTTTAAATTACAATAAAATTAGTACTGTTATTATGCGAATATAACCTTTTATAATTATAATACATATATATATATATATATTTAGAAAACTGTTGAAAATAAAATATCAGTAGAAGAAGATAAATTAGGAGTGGAACGTAGACCTTCAGTAAAAGTAAGTGTTGCAGTACTGTGTGCATATACGAATTTTGATTTAAATTATTTAGTACTTGAATCGAATGATTGTTTTGGAAAAAAAAATGTTGCTTTGATTTATAAATATAATTATTTGTATATATATAGTTTGAATTGTACATATTGTTACCTATATTGTATTTAGACACATGACGACGATACTGCTCCCGCAGAAGATATTAAAATCGATGAAAGTCGACGATCATCGATTTTAGACGTAAGTGCAATGTATATAAACACGCATATATTTTGAAAACAAAAATTAATTGATATAAAGTATTATTTTTTTTTTATATCGGCATACTCGTAAACCGTACGTGTCTGTGTACAAATATAATGGAAACTCATCGTTTACGTTTTTTTCTCTTTTTTTTTTTTTTCAATACAGAAGAAAACAACACTTATGCCGGAAGAACAGCCAGCTGCGAAAAAACGACCGTCTATAAAAGTAATAATAAAACTTCAATATCGCGTACAATATTACTATTTTTTCAAATAAATTCCACTCGTACCGTACGTTTTATTTTCGATTCGGAATACAACCCGATGACTTTATATGAGTATAGGTGTCACTCTGAAACGCTTATTTATTTTGTTTTCTTTATTTCATGTGTGCGCTCAGAAGAAAAAAGAGACCGTCGAACCGGAACAGCCGGAGAAGAAAATGCGACCGTCCATAGCGAATGTACGTTATCATTACGAGTTTACTTTGAATTAATATCGCGTTTCGATATTATAACAATATGATCGCGATCGGCGACACGTAGTCTTATATATTTATGCTTTTTTTTTTCTCAGGGCACTAAAGTCGACAATTCGCAAGACTCGTTTGACGAAAAGTCGATCGACGATCGGACACCGGTACAAAATAAGCACATAAATAAAAGATTAATAACATTGTCGTACATATTATAATACCTAACATTATACTCGTATTGTTGTCAATAGAACCCCGTCGGTCTTTCGATTAAAAACTTAACTAACTGTCAACACTGTTATTGTTTAGGAGACGAGTGTAGATTATTCCATGATGTCAGAAGACGAAAACTCTATACAAGAACCGAGTATAAAGTTGGACTCTTCCGACGAAAAAGCTCCGACGGGCAGGGTGAGCACGACATATAATAATTAATTCGTATATAATAACGACATGGACAAAAATATTATAATCGACACGATAATAATAATAATAATATGTAATAATTGTATAATCGTCGAGAAAGAATATTATGTAATATCATGTGTAAGATTTATTATTCTGTTGTATACGAACGCGTCGTTTAAGTATGCTATAGACAAACATACGAAATACGATTGGTATTTAAACCCGATCGCATTCGATAGAGCTTTATTATAAGTACAATGTACCTACACTCCGAGGCATTCAGGTCGTCCAGGTAAACACGCACGGTTTTCGTTGGAGGACAAATGTTACAATCACATATGTTCTACTCGTTGATATTATTTACCCGCAGTTGATTTCACTATATTATTTTATGCATGTCGAAAATCCTGCTCGAACTCATAACCACCGTCACATAACACGCCCTCTCTGATTTATAACGTTGTAAAGCGTATTTGAGTAGAACTATTCGAATACTATCGAAAAATAGTACTTGAACTTTTTTTTCTTCATAATATCTAATACTATTTTAAATACTTTTCGCGTACTACTACACGCATTGAAATATTCAAAGTTTTCAAAATATATTCTTTCTTTTTTTTTAATCGCGAGCACTCGAACAATACGTTTAACACTGTTTCATTCACAAGGCGATTACCGCAGTGGGATTTAGATTTCATAGAAAAAGAAAAGAAAGAAAAGTATTAACGTACGCGTTGAAAATATATTATTTAAAAAGTACTCTTTACAACACCGTAGTTATTAATCGGCCGCACTTATATTTGCTCGTCGACCGTCTGCCGGCGTGACACGATTCATTCGCGATTTATTGTCTGTGCAGCCCCGAGTGCCGGAGATCAAGGCGCCCGACATGCCCAAGATCGAAGTGATCCGCGAACAGACGCCCACCGACAGCCGGAAGAGCTCGCTGGGACCGAGTTCCGGACAATCGAGCCGCAGGGGCTCGCTGATACCGCCGCCGGAGGACAACAAGGGCCGGCGCCCGAGTTTGATAATTAGCGACGAGGTAAATGATCACTGTAAATCCGACCGCCGCCGCAGGACGGCGGCACTCGTTGACCGCGGTCTTTATTTTTGTAATTATCACACGCTCAAATTCTCTTCAATTCGTTCTATAAATATACCTCTTTTTTTTCTCTCTCTCTCTCTCTCTCTCTAAAGCTCGTTTCCACGGAAAATCGTACATATTTTACCTGCAAATCATTCTTTCTTCTTTACCTATATACTACCACCTACATAGTACATATATATATATTTTTTTTTTACCTATTTTATTTTATTTTTTTGTTCTTGCGCATTCCTAACGGTGCTCAGTATGTAAAGAGTGCCAATTTAGTGAGCATGAAGACAATTTTATCAACCGCTTTTATTTAAATATATATATATTTTTTTTTATACCATAGATTTTACAATAACATTTTTTTTTTTTTTTTTTGGTGTTGAATATTGTAGATGAAACGTAGATAAAAAACAAATAGAATAGACAGCAGTAAATATTATCATAACCACACATTATACATACATGTACAGCGGGTTTTTTTTTTTTTTTTAGCCTTTATAATTATTAAGCCTTTGATTAAACGTATATTCACTTCGAATTGTTTGCAAACACTGATCATATATATGTTATATTTTGCCGATCACGCATTGGCATCATCGTTAATAATAATTATCATACCTGTGTAGGTAGACACCACGACTTGTACACACATACACACACACACACACGTGTATTATATTTTATTTTTTTTCTCGCTCGAGGATCTCATAGTTTTGCGTCTTTATTTACTACGAAACGGTTACAGCTCAATGGAGTAGGGATTTGAAATAACGTCGGATTTTCAAAAATACATTTTAATTGTCTATTTTAGGAAAATAGAAAATTACGGCCCGGAGAGGTCCTGGAAGAAAAAAAGGTGAGGGTGTTAAAAATCCAATGTGAACAGCGTCTCTTTGGTGAAATGAATTATTAATAAACTGAAAAATAACAATGGTTTTTTTTTACCCTCATCGGCTGTTGTGACTTTCAAAGTGGACGTTCATTGGTGATGACGAAATCTATAGTACCTATCGATAATAATCACGAGACCAAACACATCGTTCAATTATGCTCGTCGTCGATCGTTCGGATGACAACCGCTATGAATACATTTTTATTATTGTCCAATCAAAACCCGCCTCGATAGTTCCGTATATTATATCAATTCGTCATCGCCATCTCTATCGAGATTTCCAAAATTTTGTGTTTCTGTCTTTGTGTCGTCTCCCTCGGTTACTTCTGGTTAACCGCAACTTGTTTAACGTGCTTTCAATTAAATTATGTTTATGCAGGTTGGAAAATTGCGGCCTGGTCAGGTTATTGATGCAAAGGTGAGGTTTCATTCATAGTGTTTCCTCGTCACAATAGTCACTGTCCCGATATGATTGCGTTTTTTTCTTGTGTAACCTATTTTGTGATGTCGAGTTTTGATTTTTTTAATTTAATTTTTTTTTTTTTTATTGATCGTCGTATTGTGTACGTGTTGGTCCTGTGATCGTTCGCTTGAAGATTGTTAAATGGACTGTGAGAAATAAAAAATAATGTGAAATTCACACCACTAACGGAACTAAAACAAGCAACAATAATTTTATTACAGGGATGATTTATTTATTTTTTTGATTTTTTTATAATTTCACGATATATTTTTAAACGATTCAAGACCGTGAATTTTTTTGTTAAAAATCACATCGACTACATCGTCTGCGAAGAAGACGTATTCGTACAGAGAGCCTAAATAAGTTCGCCGGCAGTTAGTTTAGATAAAATACGTTTTGTAACACTGAATTGGTAATGATAGTTCCTTTTTCGGATATATCCATGTCCGGGGAAGGGGGGGGGGATACTGTTGAAAAGACGTGAATTTATCCGAAAAGGGAAATATTGTTATCGTTTAATCCGCGAGGACTTAAAAATCGATTCACAAATTATTAATGTTAAAATATTAAAAAATTGTTATAGATTAAAATAATTTAGTTCTTTTTTTTCAACTAAAAAAGGTTTATATAAATAATGAAAAACACTATGCGTTCATTTCGTCTGATCCGGTACTGTTCAGTATTTACTTCGGAATTAAATGTCATTTGGACGTAAATACGGTAAATAATCAGTCTTGTTTAGTACATTTTTCATAAATATCTAACGTTCGAGACGATTATTATAGAAAAACTTAAAACGAATAAACGGCAATTACGTAAACAAACAAAAATCGTATCGCGAAGAGTTCTTATTGAATTCGACGAAAACTTAAAGTTATCAAAATAATTTCGTCGGAAAACGTTTCGCCACTTCCCGTTCGTTTAAATTATTCAAATAATCGCGTGTTTCGTGAAAGTATTCTGCCGCGAATGACATTTTTTTATCGTTTTTATCTCCGAGTCGATATAAATAAATTCGAATACAATTTTAAAATTGCCACAAAAGCATTTGAATTTTTATTTTATTCATTTGGTACCCGAATTTCGAAAACAAAAATCCATCGATGTTTATTCAATTTAAAACCGTGTAAAAAGGTCTCTGATTTGTACAAGCTCTTACAACGTGCACGAAAGAATCACACGTGGTTTTTTATTGGCGTGAATATTATTTTTTAAACATCCGTCATTTTAGCGCACAACGATTTTGATCGAATCGACAAATGACAGTATGGAATCGTCTTGCCTATTGTACATAATTCTATTTTATATTTTTCAAATATTCTTTGTTTCCTTTTTTTTTTTTTTTTTACGAGATTTGTGTTTAAAAATAGGAATGCATTGTGTTCTGTATGAGTATGTCGAGTTGATCCAGTTGCATTTCGCACAGTCATAAAATTTTTGTTTGAAAAACTATTGATTTTAAACAGTTATGGACCCATACACATTGAATACCTAATATTATTGCACTTTTACTTATTTTTGTTATCTATCGAATTAGTTGTTTTAACCAAATTGTATATATCTACATGAATACTAACATTAGTGATTTATTTTTTTAATCGATTGATGTACCTATTCGTGTAAATAATATATATATATAGTATATGTACATATTTATTGTTTTTAAAGAAGTATATTTTTTTTAATATTTGCATTATTTTCTTTGAAAATAAGTCGTAGTAGTATTTATACCTTGTTACTAATCATATTAGTTTATAAATAAATGTACCTATGTATTCGTGTTTCTCGAAGACAAGTCAAGTCAAGTCAAAAAAAAATGTGTATTCATGATAATAGTTGTACTCGAACGTTCAGTTTATCGATTTATCAAGCTTTTCGACTACTAGAAAAAGTCAAAGCGATTAAAAATCAATTCATTTACTTAAGGTTTTTTTTTTTTCACACGTTCGAGTACAGTTTGTTTTCAACCTTTATTGTGTTTACATGTTTGAAAATATTTCAATACGGGTAGTTTTGTCTTACATAGTTACATTGTCGAATATGTTTTGTAACATAATGTCCTTGTATATATACATTTTCCCCTTAGATGTAAGAACGTATTAACATTTTACGTTTTGTAATATTAGTTATATTGTAAAGATTAATTTCCGTTACATTGCTTTGAATCGATTAGTTAGTGAACATTTTTAACACCGTCGGATTAAGTAGTTATACATAATTGTACATATTAGTGTTACCGATATTATATTAGTTTTTTTTTTAAGTCGTAATTGTAGTTATTATTTTTATCAGCTTAATGTTAGTCATTGGAGACGCGTTGAAACTACATCGGGAGAATGGATGTAGTGGGAGTTGAATGTGAAAATCGTTTAAAAAAACAAAAATCAAAAATAATACTGACCAAGTGATCTTATGTGTTGTTCTGACATTTTTATTTTGTGTGAACATTACAGCGTCGTCGTCCGAGTACCGAGATGAGGAGACCTAGCATTGCAGAACTCGAAGAAAAAATCGATAAACCCTCTACGCCGCTCAAAGACGTCGGTTCACCAGGTCCGCCGAGCATTGTAGACGTGGCCGAAAGTTACTCGGCCATTGAAGATCAAACCGGATACATGACAATACAAGTGGAAGGAACGCCAGCTCCGACATTTAAGTTCTTCAAAGTAATTATTATTTTCGACAGTTAAAAATGCATTCGAATAACACGGTTTGGGTATTTTATTATGAATTTGTTTATCGTAATTTTTTTTTTTTTATTAAGAGTACAAAATTAGTATTGTTCGTTTTTAAATTTCAAGTAGACATACTTACTTGTCTTGGAAAGTTTAAAAAAATTAACCGTTTATATTCAGGATATTATGATGGTTATTTTTCATGAAAATAATATACTCTATCGGTTCACTCGTTATCCAATAGGAATAGACAACTGTAATTTCCGTTTCGGTATTCGGTTTAAATGTCGCCTTTGAATAATTAGTGACCGTAACGAGAGCAGATTCGCAATTTTTTAGCTTTCGACTAAAGAATTACGCTTTTCGCGACCGGAGAGACAACATTTTCGGTATCTTTTTTGTAAAAATGTAAAATTACCATCGTAGGGAATAACTGAGCTCATTGAAGGAGGACGGTTCAAATTCTTGACCGACGGAGAAACAAATACTATCACGTTGTGTATGCGAAAAGTAAAACCAAACGATGAAGGAAAATATCAAGTAACGGTGAGCAACATCCATGGGTCTGATTCCGCGGAGATGCAATTATACGTATCAGGTATATACTTACCATACTCGTTAATGTTAAATAAAATTGTTTTTTAAAATTATTATTATTTTTTTTAACAATAAAAATGATATATCACATTTTTTTGTTATGATAAAGCAGTAAATTAAGTATACTTACTAAAATTATTTTATTTTTTTTTTACTTTTAATTTTAGATTCTGATGGTTAATTACCGGTCTCTTTAATACATAATAACTTTGCAAGTTTCCTATTTAAGCTAAAAAAAATTAGTTGATGCTTCTAGGTGTTTATAAAAATACCTACACTGCAGAAAAAATCAATTATAAATAAAATTAACAACGATGAAAAAAAAAAAAAAACACTTAAAATCCATTTAAATTTTAGATTCCAGTGGTATGGACTTCAGAGCTATGTTGAAGAAAAGGAAATATGCCAAATGGGGCAAAGACAAGGACGATCCGGAATGGGGAGACTTAAAAGAAACAGAAATACCAGTACCAGCGTTGAAAAAAGTGGAAAAGGTATGCGTTCATATTTTAAATAATGTCACAAGTACAGTAATAATCTAACGTATAAATTTATGTTAAATAGAAACCAGAATCCTTTTTAAAACCATTGGTAGACCAATATGCCAAAGAAGGAAAAGACAAAAAAGTCACATTCGAAGCAGTGTTTTCCAAACCTAATTCTAAGCCGAAATGGTTTTTACGAAAAGACGTAAGTAAACTACTTTGATTTATATGATTTAGTAGGAACAAATATTAAAAACAATTTGAAAATATTTACACATAGTTGGTAGCTAACCCTTTCTATCGAATGTCTAAGAAACATTGTTGTATGAAGTTTAATCACAAACATTATACATAATAATGATTAATTGTAGAATTATTGCAATAAAATAAAAATAATTATATGCGAGTAGTAATTGGTTAATTAATTTAACTATTAATTTTAAATAAAAAAAAAAACATCAAAGTTTTCAATTGAACCCACAGTATATTTTTAATACGTAAGATATTAGTTTTATGATATATTTGAATCGCTTTAATGTATAACTTTCATAGGCGTGCACAGGCCTTTGTGGCAGGGAGGGGCCAAGTCAATGATGACACTTAGATAATTGAAAGAAATAAATAAGTTTTACATACTTTAATTTACATAGTCATGGCACAAGTAATGTTTCATATAAAATAAAAATAAAATTCTTTGATATTTAATACCATAAAATTTCATTTTTCATGTAAAAATAAATACAATTTTTATTTTTAAAATAGAAAAAAAACTATGATATGTTACATATTATAACTCATGTAACATGCTTGTAAAAGATAATATAAACTATTAAATTAAATATCTAATACACAATTTACCCAAGTAACTACAAATTTAAATAATTAGACAAAAATTCAAATATATATAAACATTTTTACCTTGTTTTCTATTGATAAAAAATTACAAAATTCTTCATGATAAATCTATTGAAAACCTAAAGATGAAAAGAACTTCTTAGACATTCAAGTTAAATTATATTTACTGCGAATAACAATTGCACATTTAAAAACATGATATGCATGCAATATTAAACCTATATCAAAATCATAAATATTACAATTACTTACTGACAAAATTAAATAATTTATATTATGCAATTATGTTCATAAAATAATACCTAATAATAGATTATTATTATACTTCTTTATGAGAATAAAATACATTGAATTCATTAAAATGATTAAAATATTTTATGACGATAATGAATACAAATATTTACGTTTATCCACATAAGCCTTACCGGATAATTAGGAAAATACACTATAACTTATAAAATATTCTAACACAATCGTGCAACATCTCGATCAAAGATGATAGGTTAAATGGTAAATTGTAAACTTAAACGCACAATTTACACGTATAGCAAATACACTGACAAATAACGACACGATTTTAATGAGTTAAACACAAACGCATACACATATTAGGTACTACCTAATAATTAGATATATCACGTAAATCACGTTTCATTCATTAGCTTGAATTAAAAATGTATAAATAATAATAATTTATCGAAGTGGCCGGAAGGTCTTTAACTAACCTTTTGCGTAGCCGACATCGCTAAGATTCTGCTTTTTTTTTTAGTAAGAAATCCTACGGAGATTTTCTCTATTTTCACTCGTTATGTTTAGTTATATTATGTAAAGTGTAGTTACCTAATTGTTTTTTTTTATGAAAAAAAAGAGAAAAGTTGTGAAACAAATCTATAATATTATGACATATACACGAGCGACGAAAACATTGATAATAATTTATGATAAATGTGTGTATACGGAACATCGTAATCTCGGAAAACCTTATCGATTTACGATTCCTATTTACCAACCGTCGAAAATGATTCGATTTTATTGTTCGAGACGCCGCCAATAATAGTAATAATAATCGTTATCATTATTCGGTCCGTGCGTGAACCGTGCACATTGATAATATCTACGACTATCAATTATTATACACGAACTAACGCATAATACATGTGGTTTCGCAACGCTTATAAATCGTGTAATAATATTATAACAGTTTTGTGTGTTGATCTTATTATTCGCAATGTATTACGCGAGTACGGTACGGCTTACGGTAACATTAAAATGTCGGAATTCGGTTCTCAAACGCGCGTCGTTAATAAACAGATCGACGATAGGTATATGTTATAATATAATTATATTGTGTATGAAATCGTTGTGTCTTATAATGTTTTTCTCCTGTTTTTTTTCCAAAGGAATTATTCACCGGATCCAAGTACAAGTTCAAAAACGAAGGCGACGTTTATCATTTGATTATAATGACGCCGAAAGTAGAAGACACTGGCAAATATACAATCGAAATCGGCGGCGTCAGTTCGACGGCGTACCTCAATGTCGAAGGTTCGAAACATTACGTTATAATATAATATTCTTAACGTTTATTACGTTTTTTTTTTTCGTTCGTACTCGAAATAAATTCACGCCCATTGATTGATCACTACATTTTTTCACTATCGTTTACCCGGTTTATCGCTTATGCTGTTATGTATTTATCTCATAGAACCCGCGCCGGTTTATACGTTTTTGCGACCGCTCGATTCTACCACGGACGGCTTTACAAAACATGAAACCAGCATGGAATGTACGGTCAGCAGTAGTATGGCTATTATCGGCTGGTATAAAGAAAAAACAAAGTTGGCTGACGGCGACAAGTACAGCATATCTAAAGACATGAGTGGTATTTGTCGGTTGACAATCAAAAGTTGTGAGTTAAACGACGCTGGAAAATATTATTGTCGAATTGAAAAACAAGACGACAAGACTTCGTCGACGCTTAAAGTTGTCGGTATGTTGTATGAAAATAATTCAATGTGAATTTTGTAAATTGTGTGATTTATATTTCTCGTCGTGTCCGTAGAATATCCGTACAAGTTTGTGAAAGTTCTCAAACATCAACAAATGATCGAAAAAGATACCGTCACGTTACTATGTGAGTTAGATGACGCGTCGGGTGACGTTAAATGGTCCAAAAATGGCCAGGAGCTCAAAGCCGATAAGAGGTACAGTAATACATTACTAACTTACTTTTGATTTTGTTCAAGCTGTATTTTATTCCGTTGTATTTTATGTATAATTTTCAGAATTCGCATAGTAAAAGAAGGCAGGAAAAGAAAACTGATTATAAATGATGCTAAAGTCACTGATGGCGGTCTGTTTGCATGTACAACAAACGCCGACAAAACAGAAGCGGAACTTATAATAAAATGTGAGTAAATGTTTTGAAAAAAAATGTTTGGTCGAACCTAGACATAATTAATTATGGGATTATTTTCAAAGTACTTTCAGTATATTGAACATATGATTGAATGTTGAATATTATATTTATTTAATATATTAAAATATACAATTAAATATTGAATTTTTGTTTGAATTTTAATAATGATTATTATCACAACTTTTTCACTTAGATCAAAATAAATTCAATAAAAAACTAAAGGACACGGTCGGAATCGAAAGAGAAAAAGTAATTTTAGAAGTTGAATTGCAAGATCAAACGGCTCCTGCCGAATGGTTCTTTGACGACCAACCAGTCACACCTTCAGACAGGTAACTTGACTAGAAATTTTTTTAATTAATTCATAAATAGACAAATTAATTCACCGAAAACATTTTCAGAATTGAAATTAAAAATTTGGGCGGTGGTAAACATCAATTGATATTTAACAAATTGGAACTGAAAGACGCTGGTGCAATTATGTGTAAATCGAATGATCTCACTTCTCTTTGTCTTTTGGAAGTAAAAAAAGGCGAAGAAAAGCCCGTCATTGAATTTGACGAAAATGTTGAAGGGCCTGTATCAAGACCAATTAGCTTTGAAGTTCCTTATAAAGGTAATTTTTTTCACTTTTAAAAAAATAAATAAATACAATCAAATTTAACTTTGTAACGTTGTTTTTGTTTTATCAGTAAATGGAACGCGACAATCAGCTATTGATGCAAAAATATTAAAGGATGGCAAACCGTTGACTGCTAAAGATTTGGAAGCTATTGTACATGATGATAAAGTTATATTCAATATCAAAAAACCGGCACACGCTCTTTCAGGCAATTATCAAATCAAATTGAAAAACGATCAAGGCGAAGATACTAAAGATATTCATATTAACATGCAAGGTAATATAATATATATATATATTTTTAATGTGAAATGGCTACATTTTTCTTAAATTGGTTACTTAATCAATTTAATCGAGTAATATGTTGTTAATAATGATTATTTATACATACAATTTTATTTCAGACGTTCCATCGCCACCCGAAAATTTGGAAGTATCTGATATTTTCAAGACTAGTTGCAAAATAAAATGGGAAGCTTCAAAAGATAACGGAGGATCTCCTATTCTTCATTACATAATTGAAAGACAGGATCTATCCTTAAAAAGTACGTACAATTACTAACGTCACAGTTTTAAATACTATAATACTGACTATAAAATCATTTTATTTCTGATTATCAGGTGGATGGCAAAATGTCGGAGAGGTAAAAGCAGATGCTCCCTTAGTTTTGGACGTTACTGATTTGACAACGAAAAAAGAATATAAATTCCGCGTAAAAGCTGTATCGAAGGTTGGAGCTTCGGAACCTACGCCATTAGCCAAAACGGTTTTGGCAAAGGATCCTTGGGGTAAAAATATTTGATTTTACAGATTGAATATATTTAAACGATAAACTTATTCACATTTTAACTATGTTTTTATTTTGATTATATTTTAGACGAACCCAGTAAACCAAACAATGTGGAAGTAGTAGACTGGGATAAAGATCATGCAGATTTAACATGGACAAAACCAGAAAATGATGGAGGTGCACCTATTACAGGATATGTTATTGAATTTAAAGTAATTTATTTTAATTTTTAAATATTATACAAAATTAGTAACTATACAACTATTTGTTCTTAATTTAATAGGAAAAGTTCGGAAAAGATTGGGTTAAAGGAAAAGTTTTTGAAGGCGATATAACTTCAGCAACCATTGATGGTTTAAAAGAAGGAACCCAGTATGAATTCCGAGTACGAGCGATCAACAAAGCTGGCCCGGGTGAACCGAGTGAAGCCACTAAACCAATTATTGCCAAATCGAGATTCGGTAAAATTAAAAAATTGTATTACACTTTATAAATAATAGATAATTTCACAATTCACATTATTACTTACAGTTAAGCCATGGATTATTGGAGACGATTTGAAAAATATAATCGTCAAGAAAGGACAAGTCATCAAGTACGACATTAAATATGGAGGCGAACCCGAACCGGAAGTTATATGGAAAATAAACGATACGGAAATCAAACCGGACGGCGATAGGTAAAAGAATAATCTCAGTTGAATTATTACTTATTTCATGATTATAATATATAACATTTTTTAGAATAACAATTGATAAATACGAGCGAAACACATTGTTGACAATTCGACGAGCTGTGCGAATTGACAGCGGAAAGTATACTTTGACGTTGAAAAACAGTTCCGGAGTTGCTGAAAAAGACGCTGAAGTCATCGTCTTAGGTACTTCACATAGTGTATATATCACACGCAATACAAATCTTAACTCAAACGTCTATTTTTAATTTATAGACAAACCATTAAGACCCGTTGGACCTTTGAAAGCCGAAGAAATACGAGCAGATCACATCACTGTGTCCTGGAAGAAACCAGAAGACAACGGTGGTTCAGAGATAACCGGTTATATCATTGAAAAAATGGACATGGATTCTGGTCGTTGGGTGGCTGCTGGCGAGGTGAAAATAAATTAAATAAATTCTCCTCAAACACTTGTATTTATGTTGTTCCAAATGAGTAATAATATAAAACAACATGATTTCTAGACCGGCCCATCGAAAGAACAATTCACGCTATCAAATTTAACACCGAAAAAGAAATATAAGATTCGAGTCAAGGCCGTGAACAAAGAAGGAGAATCCGAACCACTCGAAACAACCGAGGAAATCCTAGCTAAAAACCCTTACGGTATGAAAACGATTAACGAATAAATAATAAATAATAAGTGTTAATAATATTATGTTTTACTTTATTATTCAGATGAGCCTGGTGAACCTGGTAAACCTGAGATCATTGATTACGACAATAAGAGCGTCACGTTAAAATGGAAGAAACCAGAATCCGACGGCGGGCGTCCTATAACACACTATATAGTAGAAATGAAAGACAAATTCACATTGGATTGGACGGAAGTCACTAAAACACTCGATAGCACTCCCGAAGTCAAAGTCGAAGGTTTGAAAGAAAAAATGACTTATCAGTTCCGAGTTATAGCTGTTAACAAAGCTGGGCCAGGAGCGCCGAGTAAACCAACAGACCAGCACGTTTGCAAACACAGAAACTGTAAGTACTTACGATAATTGTAGAAAAATATGACTCCTCGATTATGTATTATCGGATAATTTCATTTGACAATATTAACTTCAAACCTCATATACGCCACTATATACAGTATTCGGATTTATTATAATATTAACTTATTATTGTTTCAGTGAAACCGAGAATTGACAAGGAAGGCATGAAGAATATAACAGTCAAAGCTGGTAGAAATCAAAAGTGGATAGTCGATGTGACTGGAGAACCAGTACCAACATTGACTTGGATTTTGAAGAACGAAACTGTGGTTAACAACGACAGAGTGAAAATTGAAAACATCGATTATCAGACGACATTGACAATAACTAGCGCTATCCGCAAAAACACCGGAGTGTACACACTTGTAGCAGAGAACGCTTCTGGTAAAGACGAAGCGACTCTCGAGTTCACAGTGTTAGGCAAACCAGACGCTCCAAAGGGACCATTAGAAGTATTGGATATCACCAAAAAGAGTTGTAAACTCAAGTGGAAGAAACCGGAAGATGACGGCGGATGTCCAATCACAGAATATGAAGTGGAAAAAATGGACGTGGCGACAGGAAAATGGGTGAGGGTGTGTAAAGTACCAGCTAAAGACAGTCTTAAGGAGCCCGAAGTGGAAATAACTAATTTGGAACCGGGCAGTGAATACAAGTTCAGAGTAACAGCTGTAAACAAAGAAGGCGATTCTGATCCATTGACTACTACTAAATCCATCATTGCCAAAAATCCATTTGGTAATAAAATATATAAAAAAATTATTTTTTCTCGAAGTAATATTATATTATTATTTGCTATATTGTAGACGAACCTTCTAAGCCGAAGACACCAGAAATTATTGATTACGACAATCAAAGTGTTACATTAAAATGGACAGCTCCAGAAAAAGATGGCGGTGCTCCAATTGAAAAATATTTCATAGAAAAAAAAGACAAGTATGTAATATCCTTATTCAATTATAGTTGTTGCACTAAATTCAATATTTATGTTTTCCAGTATAAATGTTTGTTTTTTCTATTATTTCATACATATTTTATTTCAATACTTGACAATTAACTAGTAATTAGGTAAATAGAAATAATTATCAATCACTTTATAGTTAAATTTTTATGTCAATATATTTGATGCTCAAATGATTTAAATCAATCTAAAATAATCTAAATAAAATTAAATTTTTTGATAAAATCAATGTTCATAATAATTCTTGCCGGTACTTAGTTTTTAGTGATTTTTAGATAGTAATTAAATTATAATTGATATCGGTAATCAGAGATCATATTACAAGGTACTCTTATAATAAATAATTAAAAAAAAACAACTTTAATTTTCATTCGTTAACTTGTAATTAATAGTAGTTAAAATAAACAGTTTGTACTTTATGTGATTTTTAAAGCAATCACAATATTTAATTTGTGATTTAATCTCATCAATCATTTAATATCACAAAAAGCAGATGAAAAATATATTTACTAACATATTTTGTTGACTTATAGATTCAGTCAAGAATGGGAATTCGCTTTAGAAGTACCAGCTACCGAATTAAAAGCCAAAGTACCAGACTTAAAAGAAAAATCAGAACTCCAATTCCGTATAACAGCTGTGAACAAAGCTGGACCGTCGCCCGCATCGGATCCCACTAAAATTCATATCGTTAAACACAAGTCATGTGAGTTGAATTGTTAACTTTTTTGTAAAGTAATACCTGTGTGTATGTTATGTATAATTTTTTATTTTTACCATTTCCAGTGAAACCAAGGATTGACCGCACTAATTTAAAGAGTATTGTCGTCAGAGGTGGAAAAACTGTCAAATACGATGTTAATATCAAAGGTGAACCAGCGCCGACTGTAAAATGGCAGTTGGTTAACAAGGAGGTTTGTATTTTTATACTTTGTTTAAAAAATTTAAATCATTATTAAATAGAATGTATAAATGCTGTTATGTTCCACAAAGTCGGTAGTCTTTATAAACAAAATAAAACTTTTTACAAACATAAAAGGCTCATAACTATACAAACAATGTCTTGATTAAATGTGTACTTAGATAGGTACTTGACAAGTATATTCTTAAGTAGGAATAGAATTATGACAGATTTTCGATATTATAACGCGTCGTTTCATTTTGTTGCCAATAATAATTAATGAAATTAAATTTTTAAAGTGGAATGATACCTATTTTTTTTAACAGAAAAAATATTAATTCACTTAATACATCATAATATTAGTACATATAAACTAATCGTAATAATACAATGGTTTTTTCATTTAAATATAAAATACAATTATAACTATAGGTACTGTAAACATAATATTGTAAACTTTTATATCTTACTATAGGCTAGTGTTACAAATAATATAATTGAATAGTTTAGAACCAGCTATTGTTAAGTATTTTTCATTATAAAAGATTTTATATTAGGTAGTATATACGTGTTTTAATCGAACCATACATAATATTTTTCCTACTATATCTTAAAATAAATTTTACTTAAAATAACTTTTACATTTCAGACTGATGAACTTATAAGAGATGTGAGTAAATTAAAAAAAAACGTTGACTACTTATGTAGAAATCGTTTTGGTATTGTAGAATTATTGACATTCGTTGTATCTAGTCATTATTAGTGATAGTCAGTTTTCACATTTCACTAAAGTAGTTATTCTAATATCACTACAGAGTAGACTTGATTATATTTTATAGACAATTTAAGCAAACATTTGGTTTGACGATTTAGAGTTGTAGATTTTTATTTAATTTTATAAACATTTCATAGTATTATTGTGTTTTGTACAGTAGTTGTTGTTGGTGTGCGTAGATACATATTTTAAGTATATTTTATTTGTTTTACAAACATTAGAGTATTGTAGTTAGTGAGTAATTGCCTTTATTTGATAAAATAAATTGCTAAGTAGAATTTGCCTAATGATGCTTATTTCAGAATTAATATTAAATAGCAGGTAATTGTCAGAGAGAACAAATCTCTATTGGACACTAATGGACGATACGTTCAACACGAATAAAAAAACGCTTTTAATAGAACGACTTAATTAAATTTTCAAATGACTGCAGGTAATATCAGAAGGAAATGTTCAAATCGTAAACGTGCCATACAACACCAAAATCACGTTGTCGGATACGGGACGTAAAGATTCCGGTCTGTACAAAATTATCGCTGAAAACGAATTCGGCAAGGACGAGGCTACTGTTGAAGTGACAGTTCTGTGTATGTGAAAAATCATTGATATATCCGCTTTGTAATCTACACACATTTTACTAACGATTTTACCGTTCACAGGTCCTCCAACCAGACCTCAAGGTCCGCTCAAAGTAAAAGATGTCACCAGCAGTGGGGCTAAAGTCAAGTGGGACAAACCAAAGGACGACGGCGGAAAGCCTATTACGGCTTACGTGGTGGAAAAAATGGATGCTCAAACTGGACGTTGGATTCCGGTGGGCCGCACGCAAGAACCAGAAATGGACATTAAAGGTTTGCAAGAAGGCCACGAGTATACGTTCAGAGTGAAAGCGTTGAACGAGGAAGGTGAATCTGAAGCATTGGAAAGTGATGGCAGCATTATTTCCAAGAACCCATACGGTAAATAAATTTAATCTCCACGCAATAACAGCCGTAGACACAGATTTTTAATAATCTATTTACTCATAGAAATCCCTGGCAAACCTGGAGTGCCGAAAATCACCGATTGGGATGTGGACAAAGTGGATTTGACATGGACTGAGCCTAAACATGACGGCGGGGCACCGATTACTGGTTATATTATTGAGAAAAAAGAGAAACTTTCCACAGTGTGGGATGAAATTTTAACGACAAAAGTATGAAAGCACTGACAAAAGTGTACGGTTGTAATAATTTATTTTTAATTTCATAATTTGTTTTAGACTCCTGCTTGTCAAGCAACTGTGAAAAATCTTAAAGAAGGAAACCAATATCAGTTCAGGGTTCGTGCAGTAAACAAAGCAGGTCCTTCTGAACCAAGCGAAGCGACCAAAATGCATACAGCGAAAGCAAAGAACCGTAAGTATTTGTCGTAACATATTTTTAATTAAATTACAAAAAAAATGAAAATGTTATCTTGTCTAAACGATTTGAATATGTGTATTCAATATGTGTATGTACAACAAGACTCGGATAAACACTAATATTTTATTTTTAATCAATTTAGTGAAACCTTTCATCAATCGGGACAAACTACAAAAAGTTGTTGTTAGAGTTGGTCAAGTCGTGAAATTTGACGTCGACGTACGTGGTGAACCACCACCAACAATGACATGGTCTTTCGGCAGTAAACCGTTGACAAATGGACGCTCAGTTAAGATTGAAAACGAAGACTACAATACAAAACTTGTTTTGTCTGATAACACTAGAAAAAATACTGGATTATACAGTTTACGAGCAGAGAATGCTTCTGGCTTTGATGAAGCTACTGTAGAAGTTGTAATTCTAGGTGAGTACTATAATAGTATTTAATGTTTTCATATTGAATCAGTTTGATTTATTTAAACATTTAAAATAATGATTATTGTAATTAATGCATTAAGTACTTCTCAATGTGTTTTACTTTCAATTAGTAAAAATAACTCATGTTTTTTTTTTTTTTAAATTATTTCCTTAATAGACAAGCCTGGACCTCCTGTCGGGCCACTTGAATTCACTGACATACATAAAGAAGGATGTACATTACATTGGAATAAACCAAAGGACGACGGTGGACTACCTATTACCGGATATTTAGTTGAAAAAATGGATACCACGACTGGCAAATGGGTACCAGCTGGATTCGTCGATCCGACAAAAACCGAACACAAAATCAATGGTCTTGAACCAAATAGGAAATATAATTTCCGTGTGAAAGCATTGAACGAAGAAGGAGAATCGGAACCGTTAGAGTCAGACGCTTCAATTGTTGCTAAAAATCCTTATGGTAACCATTTTTATTCTTCTTATTCTATGTACTTACCCAGATTGTACTTGTGTTTAAAAATTGAATTTTTGGAAATAACTTATCATGTTTGAGAGAAATTGAGATGGAAAATGTATAACATTTATGTTTTCTCGTGATCTATCTTTCATAATCCGTTTTATACTTTTTTACAGACGCACCGGGAGCTCCAGGATTACCTGAAGTAATCGATTATGATGAAAGCATGGTAGAATTAAAATGGGATCCACCGATAAGAGATGGCGGAGCTCCTATTACAGGTTTGTATTACAATATGCATTTTTTTTATGTATTATTTAGTGTTACAAGTACTCTAAAACATTATGATATCAAATCAATATTTACTATTTAAAAGATATTGATACATAACACATCAATGTAATAAATAAGTAAACTTGAAATCAAAAATAATTACCAGTTCTTAACTTAATTTAAGTACACATCATTAATCTGATTGTTTTGTTTAGGATATATTATCGAAATGAAGGGCAAATATGATAGCTCGTTTGTAAAAGCTGCAGAAGTCACGGGTAATGTTTGCAAAGGCAAAGTGCCTAAATTGGAAAACGGACAACAATACAAATTCCGAGTACGTGCTGTTAACAAAGCAGGACCCGGTGAACCTAGCGAAGAGTCTCTTCCTCATATTGCCAAACCGAAATTCAGTAAGCAACTGAGGTGTTATATTCTTATGACAAAAGTCTTAACTGTCCTGTTATTATTTTTTCTGCAGTGAAACCAAGAATAGACAGAACCAATTTACAGAACATAGTTATGAAAGTTGGACATACAAAATTAATTGACGTGAACATCAGTGGAGAACCTGTACCTACTGTTACGTGGTCGTTTAAAGACGCTGTAAGATAATAATTATTTTATTTAATTGTACAACTGAGTTAATTGAACGATTATTATTATATTCATTCAATTTATGTGATCTTATTTAAATAATAACATTTTATATCACCGGTATGACTGTGATATTGATCTATATTATACTTTAAATCTATCCAAGTAATCTAGACGTTTCTTTACATTATTTTATTATTAATGTGACTTATAAAATCATAGTTATAACATATTTATTTTTATTTCAGGAACTGACAACAGGAAATTCACTGGAAATAAATAGTATGGAATACAATACAAAATTAATGATCATCAAAGCTATTCGTGCCCATAGTGGAATTTATACGATTAAAGCAAAGAACTCCGTTGGTGAAGACACAGCCACTTTTGATATCACTATCTTGGGTAAAAAAAAATGACTCTTTAAATAAGCTATAATTACAAATATTATGCTGTCATAAAAATATCTAATAATTATGTTTACACTATCAGATTTAATTTAAACTAATTATTTCATATTAAAAACAGAATTCAACCAATTATGTTGTTTCTCTTCCATCGTTTAAATAGTATATGGAATTTAAACGTTAATACACTTTTAGGTAAACCTATGAAGCCAGGTGGTCCACTCGAAGTTACTGATGTGACAAAGAACGGTTGCAAATTGAAATGGAAAAAACCAGAAGACGATGGCGGAGCACCTATTGAATATTATGAAATTGAAAAACTTGATCCATTAACTGGCCAATGGATTCCTTGTGGTAAATCTAGTGAGCCAGAAGCAAATATCACTGGTTTACAGGAAGGAAAACAATACAAATTCCGTGTGAGGGCAGTTAACAAGGAAGGAGAGTCTGATGATTTGGAAGCTGATAAATTCATAGTGGCGAAAAATCCATTCGGTAATATCGACTTTATGTTTGTATCCAAAAAGACAGATTTTCACTATTTTCTTTTACAGATGAACCAAGCAAACCTGGAAGGCCAAACCCAACGAATTGGGATAAATCATTTATTGATCTTGAATGGGAGGCTCCTGAATCGGACGGAGGTGCTCCAATTGAAAGTTACATTGTTGAAATGAGAGATAAAGATGAGAGAAACTGGGTTAAAGCACTCGTTGTTCCAAATAAGTACGCTTTACATTTTATTTCTTTTTAACAGAATAATTTATGTTTATAATTTATTTTAGACGCTCCGGTCGAGTAACAGACGTTATAGAAGGTCATGAGTATGAGTTCAGAGTGATTGCAGTGAATAAAGTAGGACCAAGTCAACCCAGTGATATTTCAAAATCTGTTGTTGCTAAACCACGTTTCAGTATGTCATTTATTTATTCCATTATGCCCAAGTGTTGTATGATTTATTTGATAAACTTTTTTTCGTTTAACAGTGGCTCCTAAGATTGATCGTAAGAATTTGGCAAAGAAAGAAATTCGCAAAGGAAAGTTCTTGAAGTTCGAAGCCGATGTTGAAGGTGAACCTGCACCGACCATTACATGGACATTAAATGGACAAACAATATTATTCAATGATAGGTAAATTATGCAAATTTAGTATTTTTAGTAAGATTGTATTGATTTTTTTTTTTTTTTATAATATTTTCTTTTTCTTCTGTATTGTTCTTCACCAAGTAGGATTATGTTCACTTCTTTAATGATTTGTTTTCTTCCCTTTTCTGAAAATCATTTTAGTATCCTCTACTTTTTTTTCAGCCATAAAACTATGGATTTCTTTTTATTTATCAGTATTTCTTCTGTTGCATGTTGCACATATCAAGTTTTCTAGAAAAAATATATTAAATCAGTTAGTCAAATGTTTTAAAATAAAAATACTTGACATCCTATTGTAATTTCAATTTTATCCAATCGATAAACAAAAATAAATAAAGTTTTTACTTTATTTTTTCTATAACTATAGTACAAAACCATTAACTATGTAATGTAAATAGTTTTACATCATATAATCTGACATTGTCATTATGTTTAATTTAGGTTAACCATAGAGAGTGAAGAATATAAAACTACTTTCATATTACAAAAGGCCAAACGATCCGATACAGGAATCTACACTGTTACCGCGAAGAATGATTCTGGAACAGATAAAGCAGAAGTGGAAATTGTTGTACTTAGTGAGTTTAAATTATTATTGAGATAGGTACACAAAATAATTATTTATACTATAAACGATTTTTTCTTGATATTTTTAGCTGCACCAACTAAACCTAAAGGACCGTTGAAGGTATCTGAAGTCACAGCAGACGGATGTGAATTAAAATGGCAAAAGCCCGAAGACGACGGTGGTGTTCCGATAGATCATTATATCGTGGAACGTATGGATACTGAAATGGGACGATGGGTGCCCGTTACTATTTCGAAACTTCCCGAAGCTGAAGTAACTGGCTTACACGAGGGTAAAGAATATCTTTTCCGTGTAAAAGCGGTGAACGCAGAAGGGGAATCAGAACCTCTTGAAACTGATTTCGGAATCGTTGCAAAGAATCCATACAGTATGTATAAATATATTATTTTTATAGAAGTGAAGTATTAATTTTTATTTGAAAAACAGATGAACCAGACCGTCCAGGAAAACCATACGCCAAAGACTGGGATAAGAGCAGTGTACATTTAAAATGGACACCTCCTGCAAACGAAAATGGAGCTCCAGTTACATCATATATTATTGAAAAGAAAGACCAATACAGGCGAGTTTTATTTTTATACAAACACTTTGAATATTTGACAATATTTTAACATGATGATATTAAAAATGTACATGTACATACACAAAATATTAACCAGTGTAAAAAGAAAGATTTGAACAATACATGTGCTTTATAATATTAATATAAATATTAGTTTATGCGTTAATGGTTTAATGTTTATGAATCTGTTTCCAGTTCTAAATGGCAAAAAGCTGTTGAGTTAATTGGAAACAAATGTGAAGGAAGAGTCCCCGATCTCGCTGAAAATATGAAGTACACATTCCGTGTGATCGCTGTAAACAAAGGTGGATTCAGTAAGCCGAGTGAGCCAAGTGACCCAGTGATTACTAAAGACAGAAATGGTATTATATTATTGTAAAATGTAGTCCGAAATTTGTGACTAATATAATGTTTATACTTTTTATACTCTAGTTGCTCCTGTAATCGATAGAAGCACTCTCAAGAATTTGACTTTAAAAGCTGGTCAACATGTGAAAATAGACGTGAAGATTAGCGGAGAACCTCCTCCAACAAAAATATGGTATCACAACAAAGCACGTTTAGAAAGCAAAGAAAACTTTAACGTGGAGTACGAAGATTATAGAACCAAAATTTCAATATCGATAGCTGAAAGGTCACATACAGGTGTATATGTCATTAAAGCCGAAAACGATTCGGGCAAAGATGAAGCAACATTTGACATAACAGTATTAGGTATGGAAATAATTTGCCTTTTCATAAAAGTGCATGGATGCATTTATTACATGTTTTTTTTATTTTGATTTCAGATAAGCCTGGTAAACCCGAAGGTCCGATAAAAATATCAGATATACACAAAGAAGGTTGTTCCTTAAAATGGAATCCACCAGCAGACGACGGCGGTGTTCCTTTGAGTCATTATTTAGTTGAAAAAATGGATGCCGAAACTGGTAAATATCAATCTTTTTTAGTTTTATTTTAATAACCGGGCATCCCTTGCATTTTCTGTGTAATGTAACTTTTATTTACTTAATTTTTTAGGACGTTGGGTACCAGCTGGTAGATGCAAGGAGCCAAACTTGACCGTATCTAACTTGATACCGGGTCAAGAGTATACGTTCCGTGTATCTGCTGTAAACACCGAAGGAGAATCTGAACCACTAGTAGCTGATCATTCAATCATTGCTAAAAATCCATTCGGTAATACAATTTAATTATAAAATATATGTAATAACTAGTTTACAATACTAATCGAAATATGTTTTGTTATTTAGACGAGCCAAATGCACCAACTGCGCCCAAGATCGTTGATTGGGATAAAGACTTTGTTGATTTAGAATGGGAACCGCCAATTAACGACGGAGGATCGCCAATAACGGGTTATGTTATTGAAAAACGAGAAAAGGGAACGTCTAGGTGGATAAAGGCAGGTGAACTTAAAGAACCAGTGACTAAAGGTCGTGCCGAAGACTTGGAAGAAGGTGTGGAATATGAATTTAGAGTTCGAGCTGTAAACAAGGCTGGACAAGGTGATCCAAGTCCACCGAGTGAATCAATTATACCAAAACCAAGAAAATGTATGTATTTTTATTATTTTTATAGTATAGAAAGCAATGCAATTACTGATTATTATAAATTTTCTCTATTTATACAATTATAGTGGCGCCTAAGATCGATAGACGTAATCTTAAGTCTATTACTGTCCGGGAAGGTGAACCAATTTTATATGACGTGAAAGTGACCGGAGAACCAGCGCCAGATGTAACATGGTCCTTTAATAACTCTACCATATCTACTAATAGTATTTATCAAATTGACAACGTTCCATATAACTCACGATTTTACCAGTCGAATCCAATGCGCAATAATACTGGAATTTATAAAATAGTAGCCACTAATAAGTACGGTGAAGATGAAGAAGAAGTAGAAGTCACAGTGATTTGTATGTTAAACATTTAAATTTGCCGACCGTTTTTGATACGATAAATAAATAAATTTTAAATTTTCAGCAAAACCAAGCAAACCAGAAGGCCCATTGGAAGTGTCTGATATACATAAAGATGGATGTACATTGAAATGGAAAAAACCAAAGGACGATGGTGGCGAACCGTTGGAAGGGTACTTGGTGGAGAAGTTCGATCCTGATAACGGAGTTTGGCTTCCAGTAGGACGCACTAAAGATCCAGAAATGCAAGTGGCCGGTTTAATACCAGGACATGAATACAGTTTCCGAGTTAAGGCTCTAAACAGTCAAGGCGAATCGGAACCACTCGAAACACTGTCTACAATTGTCGCAAAAGATCCATTTAGTAAGAATTTATTTTAAGCGTACATAATTGTTTCAGTACACTAATTTCATTTGTCTTGTAAATTTAGCTAATCCTGAAGCACCTGGTGCACCGGATATCAACGATTGGAGTCAAAATCATGCTGATTTAGTGTGGAAAAAACCATTTAGCGATGGCGGTACTCCGATTACACATTATATTATTGAGAAAAAAGATAAATATAGGTAAATAATAAAATCAAATAAGTATATTTTAATAACAGTATTAATTTTAAAATACTTAACAAAAAAACTATTAACATCTAAATGTTTTTTACAGTGGAGTATGGGAAAAAGCCGGCGAAACAATCAACGAACAACCTCAGGGAACCGTTAATGGTTTGGTAGAAGGTAATGAATATCAATTCCGAGTTATCGCTGTGAACAAAGCTGGTCAGAGTGAGCCGAGCAGACCATGTGCTAGCTTTATAGCTAAACCACGATACTGTAAGCATTTCAATAAATTAAATATCAAACTACCAAACAATTTATTTCAACTACTTGTACTACTAATGTTACGTTTCAATTTTCAGTGGCCCCTCATATTGACAGACGTAATCTAATGGATGTAAAATTATCGGCTGGTTCATCGTTGAAATTGGACGCTGCTATTACAGGTGAACCTGCTCCTCATGTCGACTGGAGATGTGGTTCAATGCCATTAAAGTACGTTGTTTATATAACACAGTTCACCAGTAGCATAGTTCAAATTGTATTCATTATTTCAATTATTATTTTATAGATCGGAACCTCATGTGAATATCGAAATCGTTGACTATTATACAAAACTGGTTATTAGACCAGTTAGTCGTGCTAATAGCGGTCAATACTCAGTCACTGCAGTAAACAGTTCTGGAAAAGACACTGCAATTATAAATGTCGTAGTCACAGACAAACCGACACCACCAGTGGGACCACTATTAGTAAGACATACGATAATGATAATAATAATATAACGACATAGTATTTGTGTGTTATCGTTTTATTTTAAATTACTTTTTTCAATTTAAGGTTTCTGATATACACAAAGAAGGTTGTAAATTGAATTGGAAAAGACCAGAAGATGACGGTGGCACTCCGATTGAGTATTATTTAGTGGAGAAATTCGATACACAAAAAGGCAGTTGGATACCATGTGGGCGATCACCAGAAACGGGTATGTTCAAAATAACAATATAAATGTATGTTGTCGAGTTAACGTTGTTATTGATCGTTTGCAGCATTGACGGTGACGAGTTTGACACCGGGCAAGGAATACAAATTCCGTGTAACGGCTGTAAACGCAGAAGGCGAATCTGAACCACTTCAAACTGAAGAATCGATTATTGCCAAAAATCCATTCGGTATAATATACTGTACAATTAAATAATACGTTTGGACACGTTTTAACGATTGAAATATTTTCAGACGAGCCAGGCAGTCCGGGCAACTTAGAAGTGACTGATTGGGATAAGAATTTCGTCGATCTCAAATGGATACCTCCAAAGGAGGACGGCGGATCTCCCATTACAGGCTACATAGTCGAGGTGAAAGATAAATCGGGAACTTGGGAAAAGGCAATTACCGTTCCGGCCGGAAGTACAACAGCTACGGTTCCGAACCTAATAGAAGGTGAATCTTACGTGTTCCAAGTGAAAGCTGTAAATGCAGCAGGTCCAGGCGAACCTAGCAACCAGACCGATACTATTGTGACAAAGCCACGAAATATGGCACCACATATTGACAGGACAAATTTGAACGATATCAAAATCAAAGCCGGACAAACCATTAGCTTTGACATTAAAGTAAGTTGGCTAAGTAACTACTGAAAGTATTGATTGAAAATAATTCTTTGGCTTAGACAACTAGAGAAATTATATCAATTACTATTGGTATGCATTTTTGTGTAATGTTAAAAAAAAAAGTGTATAAAATTTTATTTTATTTTCAATTGGATAATATAGTAAATGTTGTTATTTATTGATTAGGTAACTGGTGAACCGGTACCAAAAACCTCATGGCTGAAGAATCACAAGGACGTACGAGTAGGCGATGGCGTAAAACAAACGCATGTCGATTATAATACTAAGCTAATTATTCGTATGGCAACGAGAGGCGATTCCGGATCGTACATGTTGACGGCCGAAAATGTCAATGGAAAAGACACAGCGTATGCTGAAGTAACAGTTTTAGGTGAACAAATAAACTCAAATTATTCCTTGAGAGATAAATTAACAACAATTTTAACTCTAACGCGTTTTATTTATTTGTAGACAAACCGAGTGCACCAGAAGGACCACTGAAAGTGGCAGATGTACATGCTGAAGGATGTACATTGAGCTGGAAGCCGCCCGAGGACGATGGAGGACAACCTATTGAAAATTACGTGATAGAAAAGTTAGACGAAGCTTTGGGTCGTTGGGTACCTGCTGGTGAAACCGACGGACCAAATACTAACTTCGAAGTTAAAGACCTGATACCTGGACACAAGTATAAGTTCAGAGTAAAGGCAGTAAACAAACAAGGCAAATCAGACCCTCTAACAGCTAACCAGAGCATCGAAGCTAAGAATCCATTTGGTAAAATATTTATTTTCATACAAAATTTAAACATCATGACTTTATACCAATTCTTTGTTATTTTCAGATACTCCTAGTAGACCATCGAATCCTGTCATCAAAGATTTTGATAGTGATTTTGTTGAGCTTGAATGGGATAAGCCCAAGGCTGATGGAGGATCACCCATAACTGGCTATATCATTGAAAAGAAAGATAAATTCAGGTATAAAAAAAATAAATATATAAGTCAAATATTCATTAAAAATTGATTGATATAATCTACTTCACGATTAGTTTTTGAAAAAACTTTTAATAATGTAAAAATTACCTTCAGTTCAACTCATTTTCACATTAATATTATCACAATCATATAAAATCAAAACGTTTCTCAAACACTTAAAACACTTGAACATTGAAAATATATATAATATTATGTCCCTAATGTAAATAACTTTCTTGTAATTTTGTAAATTAAAATATATTTTTTACAGTCCAACATGGGTAAAAGCTGCTGAAGTTGTCGGAGACATAAACAGTGGAATTGTTCCTGGATTAACAGAAGGCAACCAATATGAATTTAGAGTGCGCGCTGTAAATAAGGCTGGACCCGGTGAACCGAGTGAGCCAACATTGCCGCATGTCGCTAGACTTAAAAAGTGTAAGTATTTTTTAATTTTATTTGAAAGTGTTAAAATGAAATTTTCTAAATGAAACTTTTTTTTATTAAAGTGGCTCCTCATATTGACCGAAACACGCTCTCGGACATCAAAGTACGAGCAGGAAACATGTTCGAGTTCGACGTAAAAATATCCGGAGAACCTCCTCCAACTAAGGAATGGTCGATTAGAGGAGACGTTCTCGTGAAAACCGAGAGCATCAACATAATAAACCAAGATTACTCGACAAAGCTTAAGGTTCTTGACGCGAAACGTTCAGACGATGGAATTTATTATTTGGTAGCCAAGAACATTCACGGAATGGACAAAGCTGCTGTCAAAGTCACAGTAATAGGTACCTGATTCATTGTCATAAATTCCTTTTAAACTGACCGAATGCGTTTTATTAACATCACAAATAAATCAGCGATTTAATTCACTTTTGAAATATTATAGATGTACCGCAACCGCCCGAGGGTCCTTTGCACCCGACCGACGTAACAAAAAGTTCGTGCGTGTTGAAATGGAACCCGCCAAGAGATGACGGTGGATCCGAAGTGACGCATTACGTGGTAGAAAAAATGGATACCGATACGTTGAGGTGGGTTCCGGTCGGCGAGTCTGCTGGAACTTCATTGAGGTACGTCTGTGGTTTAACACTATTTGAACTCTAAGACAATATTATTAACCTGTGATATTTTAATTATTCTCTTAGGATTGACCATTTGATCGAAGGTCATAACTATAACTTTAGAGTTAAGGCTGTGAATAAAATCGGTGAGTCTTTGCCGTTGTCTACATTCGATAGTATAACTGCAAAAGACCCGTACGAAAAGCCAGACAAACCAGGCACACCAGAAGCAACAGGTAAAATTATTAGAAATTTCAGTTTCGGACCGTGGACGGTATAATAATTTAAAATGATTTAACCTTGTTTAGATTGGGGAAAGAGCTTTGTCGATCTACAATGGACTCCGCCGAAGAAAGACGGTGGATCTGAGATTACATCGTACATCATTGAAAAACGAGAAAAATACGGGTATAACTATAATGTTTACATAATTTTTTAAGTTTTAATTTTAATTTATACTCAAATTCATTTACGTTTAAACAGCCCTTGGGAAAAAGCTACGACAGTAAGCGGAAATAAAACCAAGGCATCAGTACCGAATTTGACCGAAGGCCACGAATATGAGTTCCGAGTAATAGCTGTTAATAAAGGTGGACCCGGTGATCCTAGCGATCCATCTGAAGTCGTTACTTGCAAACCGAAATTCCGTGAGTTTTTCACTTATTATTAAAATAACAGTTTTTTTGTCTAAATTTTCTCGTTCATATCGATTAAACTACTTTTAATCTTTATTTATTTATTTATTGACTCTGAGTGAAACGAGTGATTTATCATGGTATATTTTATATACACATGTCCCCAGTATTTCTTTTAAGCGTTGTTAATTATTTTTATAAACACTTTACTTATTCAGAATTTTTCATTTGTTTCAGTTGAACCGGTGATAGATACCACTTTCTTGCCCGATCTGATTGTACGCGCTGGTAACAAAATCAACTACACTGTTCCAATTGAAGCAGCTCCAAGGCCTACGGTGAAATGGAGCGTTAACGATAAGCCAATCGATAGTGGCGCTAGAGTAGACATACAAATTTACAACAGCCAAGTCATATTTGAAATTCCATTTTCAGTACGAAACGACACCGGTCGTTATACATTGACATTGGAAAATAACTTGGGAAAATGTTCGGCGTCTGCCCACGTTACTGTGTTAGGTAAAGCATAAATAATTTGATTGTAATAAATACATATTATACACTTTGTTGTTTCGTCGAGGTATAGAATAACGTTGTTTTTCGCCCCTGTAGATCGTCCGTCACCTCCCGAAGGTCCGTTAGACCCTTCGAATATACGAAAAGATGGATGTCGATTGTCATGGAAAATCCCCGTCGACGACGGCGGTGCTCCGATTTTGCATTACATAATTGAAAAAATGGACATATCCAGAGGAACATGGTCCGATGCTGGAATGACAACATCGTTGTACCACGACGTTATCAGATTGATTCACAAACGTGAATACCTGTTTAGAGTCAAGGCGGTAAACAGTATTGGCGAGTCGGACGTTTTAGAAACCGACAAATCGATTATAGCTAGAAATGAATTCGGTACGGCGTATATATGTGGTAGTTGAGAATAGTTTGAATCGTTTTATAATCGAAATAATTTATTTAGATGAACCGGACGCTCCGGAGAAACCAGTGGTCACGGATTGGGACGAAAACTTTGTCGAGTTACAATGGGAACAACCGAAAACTGACGGAGGCTCTCCAGTTACTGAATTCACTGTACAAAAGAAAGAAAGAGGAAGTCCGTACTGGGTAAATGCCGTTACTGTGCCTGGCAAAGAAACAAAGGTAAAATATTGACTATTTTAAATACTATACAATGTGTTTATTTTGTTTTTAATCGTGGTTTTCAATCTGGTGTTTCAGGCAATCATTCCGGATTTAACAAAAGGACAAGAATATGAATTTAGAGTTATTGCCACTAACAAGGCTGGACCTAGTCCTCCAAGTGATCCTTCGGACCCAATAACTGCCAACAACAGATACTGTGAGTAATTTCATAAATACTTTTTATGAACTTGTCTAATTAGTTTTCTTTTCTTTTTTTTCTAGTAAAACCAAAGATAAAGACTCCTTTGAAAGACATATTTATCAGAGCTGGAACAGTTTTACACGTGGACATTGATTTCATCGGTGAACCACCTCCAGAGGTGACATGGACACTAAATGGATCAGAATTAAAACCAGATAATAGAACAACGATAACGTCTATTGGATACCACACGATTATGAACAGAGTAAATTCAAAACGAGTAGACTCTGGAACGTACAATTTATTGCTCAAAAACAGTTCTGGAACCGACGAAGGTTCATTCAATGTTACCGTATTAGGTAAGGCAATTGTATTGAGAATACAAATAACGTATATTATTGCTCGGTTCTTATATTTGTTTAATTCATTATGAAAAATTTAATCGATAGATCGACCAGGGCCACCCGATGGACCGCTTACATACGAAGACATCACTGCCGGTTCGGTTACGTTGTCTTGGAAAGCTCCAAAAGATAACGGTGGAAGTGAAATAACGTGAGTAATAAAGTTTACTCATTTATCATACACTAGACGGAGTATGGTGTATGATAAACAATATGATACTGATGTTATTATTGTTGCTTACGTTTGTATTGTTTGAACAGAGCTTATGTAATTGAAAAACGTGATTTAACTCACGGCGGTGGTTGGGTACCAGCAGTTACATACATAAACCCAGCATTTACACACGCCACGGTTCCGAGACTTATTGAAGGAACTAGATATGAGTTCCGCGTTCGGGCTGAAAATCTACAAGGGTTATCTGAACCTTTGACTACGGCTGAGCCAATTATTGCCAAGAATCAATTCGGTATGATTTTACAAAAAAAAAAAGAACAACTAATACTAGAACGTGTTTGTTTCGATAATTTGTTTAAACCTCATTATGTGTGTATAATAGATGTTCCTGGACGTCCTGGCAAACCAGAAGCCATCGAAGTCGACCAAGAGCATATCAAAATAATGTGGACCGCACCGATGAGTAATGGAGGATCGCCGATTGTCGGTTACGACGTTGAAAGAAGAGAACGATCCACAGCTGGTCGATGGGCGAAAATCTCTCGGTCGCCAATAAAGGTAATGGATTCAGTGTGATATTGATGTGAGTGAATAATCTAATGTTTTGATGTGTTATCAACAGACTACCGAGTATGACGACACTCACGTACACGAAGGCAAACAATACGAGTATCGTATAAGTGCAGTTAACGCTGCAGGTTCCGGTAAGCCTAGCGAGGCGTCAGAGGTATACACAGCGAAATTAACAAGAGAAAAACCAAAACTACACTTGGACGGTCTACTGGGAGGCAGAATTAAGGTCAGAGCTGGAGAGCCTATCAACATTAGCATACCGATATCGGGTGCTCCAACTCCACGTATTGAATGGACCATAAACGGCGAAAAGCCTCCAGAAACTAACCGCATACTTGTAAGTATTCATCTACGCGTTATATTCCTGCGCATATTGTAATAATTATGACTTGATATCATGCTCATATTTGATTTACAGTCTGTAACCGGAAGTAACTTGACTAAATTAAGAGTTGACAATTCAACACGCAAAGACGCTGGAAAGTATACGATAACCGCATCGAATACATCTGGTAAAGATTCTGCAGATATATTTGTATCGGTCGTGAGTTGCCCAAGTGCACCGCAAGGACCTTTGCAATATCCTGGAGCTACACACGATACCGTTACCCTTGCTTGGAGGGCACCAGAAGATGATGGAGGCAATGACATAACCGGTAAATCATTTTATTCATCGTGATTGTAATTTTCTCATTTAATTATATTAACATATTATTATGTCACTACTGTAGGATACATTATTGAAATGTCCGAGTTTGGAATGGACAGTTGGAAAACAGTACCTGGTTTCTGTCCAAATACTACATTCACGGTCAAAGGCTTAAGCGAAGGCAAACGTTATGTGTTCAGAGTCAAGGCTGAAAACATGTACGGTGTTTCAGAACCTTTAGAAGGAAGCCCGATTACAGCAAAGAGTCCATTCGATCCACCCGATGCTCCGGGACAACCTGAAGTAACCAATTACAGTCCGAATAGTTGTAGTCTCTCGTGGACTCCACCTATAAACACTGGAGGAAGACCGATCACTGGTAAAATATCATAACTACGTCTTTATACTTCAAATAAATCACTTTTACATTTCTTTTTTTTCCTTTAGGCTACATCGTACAAAAGAGAGAGAGAGGTGGTGATTGGGTTAAATGCAACAATTTCCCCACTTCTAATACTAGTTTCACCGCTCAAGATCTTAGAGAAGGTAGCCGTTATGAATTCCGCGTTCTCGCTGTAAACGAAGCCGGAACAGGTAAACCTAGCAAGCCAAGTGTTCCAGTCACGGCTAAAGAACAAAAGAGTAAGTTTTAATATACTTATAATACATTGTATAATATTATACATATGTGTATGCATTTTTTAAATTGATTTTTGATTTTTATTATAATTAATTTGTCATTATTTTTTATTATAGAGGTACCAGAATCTCCCGAAGCACCGAAACCGGACCGAATCACAAAAGACAGCGTAGTGTTGTCTTGGAGACCACCGAGATTTGACGGAGGAGCGAAAATCAAAGAATACGTTTTGGAACAGAAAAAGAAGGGCGACTCTGATTGGTCAGAAGTTATATGCCCGACTATACACTCGACTTTGTGCACTGTAATATTAATTTTTATTAATTCGCAAATTAAATGCAATTATAACATTTCCCATTTTGGATTTTGACAGGTCGGAAATTTGAAAGAAGGCGATGAATACCAATGGCGGGTAATAGCTGTAAACGAAGCAGGAAGATCAAAGCCCAGTCGCCCGAGCGTGAATGTCTTAGTCGAAGAACAGCCCAACAAACCATGTTTGGATTTGTCTGGCGTCAGAGACATCACTGTAAAGGCCGGAGACGACTTTTCCATTCATATACCATATGTTGGATTCCCAGTGCCCACTGCCACCTGGTTTAATAACGACCAAATCATAAATGATACCGATCCAAGAGTACACATACAGGTTATTAATTTTTTTAATTATTTGTAGCGCTCGTAAAATTTACAATAAATATATATATGTTGTTCGATGGTATTTATGATTTATATATATGATATTTTACAGATGACAAACAACTCTGTGAGTTTGGTGATTAAAAATTCCAGACGAACAGATGCCGGACAGTACAGATTACAGTTGCGTAACCAGTCCGGATTCGATACGGCGACATTACACGTCAGAGTGTTGGATAGACCACTGCCACCAGAACACTTGTATGCCGATGAATTGAACGGTGATTCTTTGACATTGTTCTGGCATCCACCATTGGACAACGGAGGTGCTCCGGTAACCAATTACTTAGTAGAAAAGAAAGAAATGAACTCGACAACATGGCAAAAGGTAATTTTTTCTATTATTTAACTGTATCTGTACGTTGTAATAACTTAAAACGGTAGAGGACATGTTACAATTTTTAACTTGACTTTATCAATTGCAACGCAGTCGACTAAACAGTTAAACATTTTTAGTTGGAAATTAAATTTGTTTGTTTTAAATATAGGTGAGCAACTATGTCGCATCACAGCAATGTAAGGCCCGAAATCTTATTGTTGGAAAAACATACCAATTCCGTGTTATGGCTGAAAACAAGTATGGAGTATCTGACCCTGCTATCACTATTGATCCGATTACTGCAAGACATCCGTTTGGTACATTTATTACATTGATGATTCATGTGCAACAGTTATTTATTGAATTATGTTTATTATTATTACAGACGTGCCTGGAGCACCAGGAATGCCAAAGGGCATTGAAACGTCAGAAGATTCAATTACAATTACATGGTCAAAGCCTAGAAATGACGGCGGATCTCCGATCACGGGCTACATGATTGAGAAACGTTTGATTAGCGAAGAGAAGTGGACTAAAGCCACGCACGCCATAGTCCTCGATACGACCTTCAAGTAAGGAAAATGTTCTCCGTTCGATTAGAAAGTTCGCGTTTAAATGTTTTCAATTCGAATGTTTAGAATACACAACTTGATCGAGAACCACGAGTACGAGTTCAGAGTGTCTGCGCTCAACGCGGCTGGCCAAGGCCCGTGGAGTTCGTCGTCGGACGCCATTAGATGTTGTCCGCCTGCATGTAAATATTTATTTTTTATTAGCGAAAACCGCACGTGATTTCGACAATAACGTTGACTCGTATTTCAGCCGCACCGAAGATTACCAGCGATCTAAGTATAAGAGACATGACTGTAATTGCCGGTGAAGAGTTCACCATCACTGTTCCGTTTACCGGAAGTCCGTTACCGAAACCGGTGTGGAGCATAAACGGAGAGGAAATCATACCGGACGCGAGAATTAAATTCGAAACGTCGGCGACCGAGACAGTTTTCAAAAATAAATGCGCGAAACGCAAAACCGATACTGGAAACTATACCATACATTTGATTAATAGCATCGGAGCAGATTCTGCGTCTTGCAAAGTGCTCGTTGTTGGTGAGTTTTTTTAATAACAACGCGTAATCTATGAGCGGGTTGAAGTATACAACTCGTTTATAATTTTTTTTTTCCTATCATTACAGACAAACCGTTACCGCCGCATGGACCGCTGGAAGTTACGGATTTGACACCGGAATCTTGTTCGTTGTCTTGGAAACCACCATTAGACGATGGCGGCTCACCTATCACGAACTACATAATCGAAAAATACGAAACATCAAGTGGCGTACGTGTATATATTATTATTTTACCGTCAATAATCGGTTAGGTTTATGTATAATTAATTAATTAATTTTATCATTTGTTTTAGTTGTGGTCGAAACTTAGTAGTTTTGTTCGTCCGTGTCACTACGACATCATTGGATTGGAACCGGGTAAAAAATACAACTTCCGGGTCCGAGCTGAAAACCAGTACGGCGTGTCGGAGCCTATTGAAATGGACTCTGTTATAACAGCCAAATTCCCGTTCACGGTGCCCGATCCGCCGGGTCATCCACAGATTTTAGAATGGGACGAAATAAAGGCCACGTTGATATGGGAAAGGCCCGTACATGACGGAGGTGCGAAAATACAAGGATACAAAATCGAATTCAAAGACATCACTGAAGGCGGTAGCTGGCGCACGGCCAACGATTATGTCGTAAAAGAACCGCTTTACGTGATTCACAATTTGTTAAACGAACACGACTACGAATTCCGCGTGTTGGCCAAGAACGCCGCCGGTTTTAGCAAACCTTCCGTTCCCACGCCCAACTTCCGGTTGAAGGGCAAAGCCAAACCCCCGTCGAAGCCAGGCACTCCAATAGTTCTGAAGGTCGGCAGGACCTATGCCGATTTGAAATGGGAACCACCGATCTCCGACGGCGGTAGCAAGATAACAGGATACCTGATCGAAAAGAGACAAGTAGGAGTCGCGACGTGGGTGAAATGCAACGATTACTCGGTGTTCGATTGTAAATTCACGGCCATGAATTTGATCGAGGGCGCTGACTATGAATTCAGAGTGTTCGCTTTGAATATTGTCGGTAAAAGTGAACCGAGCTCGTGCACAACACCTGTTAAAATATGCGAGTTCGAAGGCGGAGAAAAACCAGAATTTATCATACCGCTTACCAACAAAGTGGTACAGTTCGGCAAAACGATCACGTTGAGTTGTGAGGCTACAGGAAAACCTATGCCGAACGCTAAATGGCTGAAGAACGGACGTGAAATTATTTCCGGCGGAAGGTATAAATGTGAATCGTCCAACGGCGTGTTCCAGTTACATTTCCCCGAAGTGTCAGAACTCGACGACGGTGATTATACATGTGAATCATATAATCCAGTAGGATTCGTCACGACATCATCACGAATTAAAATTGGACGTGAGTAAATTGAAAATGACCTTATTTGTATTACATGAATAATTTTGGTACTTTTTTAACTTATTTAAACAACGCAATCGCGATTTCGAATTTTTATTTTTATCAAGCTAATTTTTTTTGTTTTTTCTATGAAAAATAATACCTCAACTATTTAATATAGATACTTATTTATTTTATGATAAATATTATCAAGTAATACTATTGTAAAATAAGAAACATATTCGTTATTTTAATCATTAATTTATAAATTGTATTTATGATTTTTACAGATCCGCCTAAAATCGAACGCATGCCCAACTCGATTAACGTTCCCGAAGGAGAAAACAGTAAAATTAAGATATTCTACAGCGGAGATCCGTTGGAAGATCTCGTTTTGGAGAAAAATGGAGTATCCATTCCACAGAGCGATCACTTTAAATTCACTATCTTTGACGATTATGTTATCATATTTTTGAAAGAAGCCAAGAAAAGTGATGCGTCTGATTATACAGTTACTCTTACGAATCTCAGTGGTAGCACCTCGGGATCATTTACCATTAATATATCAGGTAATTAAACACGAACGATTGAAAAAATAATACATGTCCATTATTATATTATTTTCAATTGATTATATAGGTTATCCTGGACCACCACTCGGACCTTTGGCCGTCTCAGAAATAACAAAACATACTTGCTATCTGTCTTGGAATCCTCCGAAATATGACGGCGGTCTGAAAATCACACATTATATTGTGGAGCGTAAAGACATTAACTCCAACCATTGGATATGTATTTCTACCACATGCAGGGATACACATTTCCTTGTACAAGGTCTAACTGAAGGAAATGAGTATGTGTTCAGAATTATTGCCGTCAACGACAATGGACTCAGTCCTCCGTTAGAAGGAGTTAATCCGATCAAAGCTAAATCGCCTTATGGTAATATAATAATATTACTCATTAATCGACACAACAGTTTATTAATTATTTTAAAACTATTCGTAGACAAACCATCGGCACCTGGAATTCCTACCGTAACTGAGATTGGCGGAGACTTTGTAAACCTAAGTTGGGACAAACCGATCGACGACGGTGGCTCGAGAATCCAAGGATATTTGATCGACAAACGCGAAATCGATTCTGACACATGGCAGAGAGTGAACGCCGCCATTTGCGTCACTACACAAATAAACATTGCAAACCTCATCGAAGGTCGTCAATATGTGTTCAGAGTTTTTGCTCAAAACGAGGCCGGTTTGAGTTTACCGAGCCAAGCGTCTAACACAGTTACCATAAAGGATCCATTGAGTGAGTAAATTTGTGTTTGCAATGTGAGAACTTATAATGACATAACGAACGCTTTTTGCAGCTGCTCAACCTCCTGAGATTATCAAACCTCTTCACAAGGTCCAGGCCATACAGAATCAAAATGCTCAATTCCAATGTGTCATCACCGGCGTTCCCAAACCTACAATTACTTGGTTAGTATTGTTTAGGAAAAAAATATCTCGAGAAATGTCACTGTATAATATATATATCGATATTCAGGTACAAGGGAGCTCGAGAAATCACACCGAGTGCCAGACATCATATGTTCTACGAAGGAGATTCGTACACTCTCATTATTAATGGCGTGTATGGTGCCGATTCAGACGAATATGTGTGTAGAGCTAGTAATAAGGGTGGTATCAAGTCAACTCGAGGAGAACTTCTCATAATGAGTATGTGTTTTGATTTTTTTTTTGAAAGATTCAATATTTTTAAATTTTTCCTTCTTTTTTTCAGCACCACCGAAATTGAACGTACCACCTCGATTCAGAGATACTGCATTCTTCGACAAAGGAGAAAATGTTGTCATTAAAATTCCATTCACTGGTTTCCCTAAACCAAAAATCAAGTGGTATCGTGAAAACGACGTTATCGAGTCCGGAAGTCATTTCGCTGTTGAAGTTTCTGTAAATTATATATATATATACACTTTAAATTTTATCTACTTTAAATTAGTCAACTAGTTCACATATTAATTCAATTGATATTTAATATTACAGGAAAGACACGCCATTCTAACAATAAGAGACGTCAGCAAGTACGACAGCTCTCCTTACAGAGTGGTGGCAGAGAACGATTTGGGAGTGGACAGCGCCATCATTAAAATCCAAATCAGCGGTAAGAACGTGAAGAACTGATTGGTCCATTGTAGAGTGACGCTCATTCGATTATATTTGTTTTCACAGACCACCCTGATCCGCCATTCAGTTTGTCGATTGAAGATATCGGTCAAGATTCGCTGCTTCTAAACTGGACTGCACCTGCATGGGACGGTGGTTCTAATATTACCAACTATCTCATTGAAAAGAGAGAAATACCGATGAGCAGTTGGATTCGCGTTGGCAACACTCGATTCACTTCGACGGCTGTTACCGGTCTAAGTCCAGGACACGAATATGAATTCAGAGTGTACGCTGAAAATGTTTACGGTAGGAGTAAACCAAGTGAAGTGTCACCTATTGTCAAAACTAAAGAACTGTTGAAAAAGCCACCGAAAACAAAACGTTATGAAGGTAAATTATTCACTTTGTTTGGTGTAAAGAACAAATCTCTTTAATGTTGTTAATCGTTGGTTATAGTTGATGAGACCGGAAAGAAAATACGAGGAAAAGCAGATGGAAATATCAAAGATTACGATCACTACGGTAAGTGATGAACAATGTCCTCCACCGGACCATAGAAAACATTAATAATTCGAATTTTATTTCCTATAGTGTTTGACATTTACTCGAAATATATACCACAGCCGGTGGATATAAAATCACAGTCGGTGTACGATTACTATGACATATTAGAAGAAATAGGAACCGGTGCGTTCGGAGTAGTACACAGGTGCCGAGAACGTAAGACGGGCAATATCTTTGCTGCCAAATTCATTCCGGTAGCGCATAACGTCGAAAAAGAATTGATCAGAAAAGAAATCGACATTATGAATCAACTGCATCATCCGAAACTCATTAACTTACACGACGCCTTCGAAGACGAAGACGAGATGGTTTTGATATTCGAATTGTACGTGCACGCGGTACTGTTTTTACGATAAAAAATTATGACTCATTGATATGTGTTTTTAGTTTGTCCGGAGGAGAGTTGTTCGAAAGGATCACCTCGGAAGGATATTCGATGTCCGAGGCAGAAGTCATCAACTACATGCGACAGATTTGTGAAGCTATTAAGCACATGCACGAAAGAAACATCATTCATTTAGACATCAAGCCCGAAAACATTATGTGCCAGACGAAGAAGAGTTCCAACGTAAAACTCATCGACTTTGGATTGGCGACCAAATTGGATCCCAACGAGATCGTTAAGATATCTACGGGAACCGCCGAGTTCGCCGCTCCGGAAATTGTCGAAAGAGAGCCGGTCGGTTTCTACACAGACATGTGGGCCTGCGGTGTTCTGGCATACGTCCTGTAAGTTTGCGCAAAACCTCCGAGTTGGAATTGACAAAATTTCGATTTTTACATTTCCATAGTCGTCTTTACGCGATGATAACATAATATTAAAAATGTAATTATGTATTATTTTTAGCTTGAGTGGACTGTCGCCTTTCGCCGGGGAAAATGACGTCGACACGTTGAAAAACGTTAAGGCTTGTGACTGGGACTTCGACGAAGATACTTTCGCCATCGTATCGGACGAAGGAAAAGATTTTATCAGACGACTTTTAATTAAAAACAAAGAGTAAGTCTTAGTATTTATTTTTTTACGTTACAATAACAAACATAAATACCTATTATTGTACGCAATGTATTAAACCGCGTACAAGTACAAAACCTAAATTTAATATTTTATTAAAGAAAACGAATGACTGCTCACGAATGTTTATTACATCCTTGGCTGATGGGAGACCATTCAGACCGCAAAACGGCGCTCAACTCGGACAACTACATAAAAATAAGAGATAAAATCAGACAGAAATACAGCGATTGGGATTCGTTTGCCTTGCCGCTCGGAAGAATATCCGAATACAGTGCTCTTAGAAAGCTCATGGTTGAAAAATATAAAATTTACGAAAGCTCGTTCGGTATGTGTTTACAACGAGTTATATGATATTATGTTTCACTGCTGTAATATGGACATTTTCATTCTAGACCGGAGACAAGCGGCACCGCGATTCGTTATCAAACCGCAAAGCGCATTCTGTTACGAAGGACAGAGCGTGAAATTCTACTGTCGCGTTATTGCCGTGGCGCAGCCGACGTTGTCGTGGTTCCACAACAACGAAGAGCTACGGCAAAGTGTTAAGTTCATGAAGAGGTATAACGGCGATGATTATACGTTCATCATCAACAGGTCTAAGCTCGACGACAGAGGAGAATACATAATCAGAGCGGAAAATACCTATGGATACAGAGAAGAAGTCGTATTCCTCAACGTACAACGTATGTGTGGTTTTTTTCTCTACGTATATTTTAGTCGTTTTAAAAACGTTTGTCGGCGCGCGTTTATACGTTTGAAAAAAATCCAAGTATTTTACGCTGTAATAATATTATGTGTAATAATATCACGTGCACGTCATATGAAAACATACGGTCTGTGCATACCGTTGCGAAAGTGCAACGTGACGAAAATCATTCATAAATCTCGACCAAATAAATGTAAGACTTATATTTTTCTATATCATAACGATTCACAGACACACCAATCGGTAAGAAATTTCGAGCGAACTCGTCACGACTTTCAAAATAAACGTTTGAAGTCGGTGAAAAACACGTACTTGCCATCGGTTATCGTTTATTAAATTACAATAATCATAGTTATCGCAGAAATTCGTTTAAATATTTCAAGAATAGTATCGTATTTATACGATAGATATCACGTAGACGTAGAAAACAACATGTCGCATAATAATTGCAACAATATTCGTCGTAGGGTTGATCAATCTATTTGACATAAATCACACCGCGTCATACTCGCACCTCCAAAAAAAAATTACCGAAATACGCTTCTATTTGAAATGATTAGGAAACTCTCGGTCGGACGATGCGTTTTATTCGTGAAAACTTTTAACGGATTCTAACAAAACAAACACACATGCATTATTTATACATGCGTTCGATATTTTTATTCGAAACCCATTTGTGACGCGTAACGGTTACGTTTTAATCGACACGAAACCGTTTTGATTCTACAGCCGTGCCCAAAGCCGCTCCGGTGTACAGACACGAAGTGCAACAGGTCAGAAGACGAGAACCACTGGCCAGCACGTATTACATTGAAGAGAAGGAGAGCGCGCCGAACTTCACGTTCTTGTTGCGACCTCGTGTCATACAAATACATCAGACATGCAAACTGTTGTGCTGTCTGAGTGGCACTCCGATACCGACCGTACGTAATCCATTTATTTAACCAGTTTTCGTAAAAGGCCGCTTTTAAGTGGCACATTTGACTTGTTCCGATGGAAGTTGAGGCGTTGCACTACATAAATGCGCTTGTTATATCTTGTTATATTATAAAAATTAATCCCTATTTACCAGGTATTCTCAGGGGGTCAAAAGGGGTAAAAATAGAAAAAATCACCTCATACAACGTAACGGGTAACCACTAAAAATCCTATCGAGAAATAACGTTTTCTATTTTTACCTAATTGTAAATCGCAAACCAATATCAATCGGAGCAAGCCGTAGGGGATGGTCGAATACGCCATCGGGCACGCCTTCTTCAAATAAGCCACCGGCCGTTTTAGAATAATCAATTAAAATCAATGAGTTTTAATGTATTTTGTCGTTTTCTCGATGTCCAGATACAATGGTTCAGAGGAGCCAAAGAGCTGTCCAAACGCGATTACACCATCACCCACACGGACGGCGTGATCACGTTGGAAATCATCGACTGCAAACCCGAAGACTCGGGCAAATATCGCTGTGTCGCTACCAACAAGCACGGCACGGACGAGACCAGCTGCGTGGTGATCGTAGAAGGTAATAATAGTTGTCTCTGAACGTTCAGCACACGTTTTTACACACGCGCGCGCGTACACGAAACAAATTTTGAGTATTTATTTATTTTTTTTCAATCGGTCGTGCGATTAGGTAAAATATCGCGCTATGCGGCAGGTCCATGATTTCGATCAGAACTTTTTTAAACTTATGGTACGTTTGAAATTTAAATTTTAAAAAAAAACCAATAATAATTATCGACTGCGAAAACTCCGAATCATCGACTAATAGGTGCGAAACTGTCCTGCGAGCTTTTTTCGAGCTCATTTCGAGGTACGCACGCACCGTGTCCAGTCATTGTAATAATAACAGACGTCGAACTCTAAAAACGAGAGACGTCCGAGTACGGCCGTGTGATGACTTTACTTACCTGCCGACCGAAGTCGTTACCGTAAAATTCGAAAAACCCAAACGACTCCGTTATCTAGACGTGTGAATTCGATTGTTTGAGAATAATAATATTTCAAAACGCGATACGCCGCGTTGTTCGCGAAATCGTAACGTCGCGTGTATTCGAGTCTCGTGTAAGACATAACTTAAAATTGATCAAAAACACGTTCCAAATTAAATAAATAAATGTCGAAAATGTCCGAATGCGACGTCGTTCTTATTAATGTTCACGGCTGTTGTTAAATAACGACGTAAAAACTAAAAGTCAAGTGAGCTTCGCTAAAACCACTTTTTCGAACGCGGCGATGGTTTTTTTCTTTGTATTTTAATATAATAATTTTGTAGTAACACATTATATGTACGCCATAATACTGTGCAGCGTAAGTACGTTAAACTATCCCGAGACAGCGGATCAAACGTATTCTACGTTTAAAACAATACTGTTTAGACGTTGTATTTGAAGAGAAAAAAAAAAAAAAACGATAAAACGTTAAAATAATCAATAATAACAACCACGTGTTTCAAAAGTAAGGCCGTCATGTTACACATACGATATTATTACTATTCGTTATATTTTCATTTCTTCGGTGTTTGTCATAACGTTTCTGTCTTTACATAACATTTTATAATCAAAAGAGGTACCGAATGTATCAATATTTTAACTAACAAAGTAGTAATAGTTTAACACAATCGTGTAACGATAGGATTTTCAGAGCGGTCTATTTTAATCGGTATAAATCGTTTTGATCTCACGTTTATCAGCCCCATCAGTAATAAAACGTTAACATGGGCGGAGGGGTTTTAGATCAATTTCCCGGAGAGAATTCGGTTTTGTTCCACTCAAACTTCAGCTACGTTTAAATGAAAAAAAAAATTCGCACTATCATATTATAATACCCTTTATCGATTCCAAAAACAAATCAAATTAGAGTCTAATTATTTATAAATCATTTCATAATGATGGCAAATCGACTCGACATTTTTCACATACCGTTCGTCGTAGTTAACTTTTATTTTACAGCCTTATTTACACTCGACGATATGTTGAACTATATATTCCAAAAACAAATCAAAATAGAGTCTAATTATTTATAAATCATTTCATAATGATGGCAAATCGACTCGACATTTTTCACATACCGTTCGTCGTAGTTAACTTTTATTTTACAGCCTTATTTACACTCGACGATATGTTGAACTATATGATAATTAAATTAGTCCAGCGATGAATCTAATAATGTTTTGGGATACTTTATAATCTGTATCACACAGAAGCTTCTGTGATATCCCGATCTACACCCGTCCGACACAAACCATATTATTGTAATGATGTTATTTCTCGTCTGTAGTCGTCTTCCGTTTATGAATGCGTTGTGTTGATTGTGAGACGTTTACATTCGAAACTCGTTACGTATGTTGTTTTAGCACTATTACTTGTGCGACGAGTGACGGCGGCAACAACGCCGAAGTAAACAGTAGTTAGTTACGTGTGTGTGTGTGTGGAATCCGATCGACGAGTTTTTCTACTCTTCGATTTTCTCTTCTCGCTTGGTAACGTTATTTTTCGCCGCCGCCGCTACTAACACGCGCCCCAAACAACAACAAAAGCCTTCCCCACCTTTGCCGCGGTTTTTACGACGAACAATTTTTACGTAAATGTTTACGTTCTCGCGCCACATTACAACCGTACCGTAACACCGCCGCCGCCGCCAGCACACACCAATCGATCTTCTGCTTATGTATCTCATTAATATACAATCTATCGGCCGTTCGTCTAATACACTTCTATTCTACTGTTCTTTTTAATAGGTATTGAGCAAAGCGAAGAGCAAGCAGAATTATCACATAATTTACTTCACTCCGGAGGTACAGTATTCATTACGATTTAGATAAATAATTATTCACAATGTATACAGGTGAACGACGCGAGGGTTTTCGCCAATCGAAACCTACTCTCCTCTCGCCCCCTGGGGAGGCGTCGTCGTATACCCCCGCACGAGTCGGGGCCGACCGTCACGAGCGGACTCGTGCGCGGCGGACAGACCGAATGTCTACAGCTGCGTTGTAATTTGTTTTAGATCGCAGGTATATCGAGCACCATCACAGGCCCGCGCCCACGGTCATCACTACGCGCACCGCCATCACGTCCAACGTGCACGGCACGAGCTCGGTGTCGACGAACAAATCGACCACCACTAGTTCGTCCACGAAAATCAGCGACACGGTGAGTGCTGTCCGTGAATATTGCAAGGTTTTAGGGGTTCCCGAAAAAGAAAAAAACAACAAATTAATTTCCGAATAAAAGACGCGAAACCTCGCGTTCCCCCGAGAAACAAACATATTAATATAATTACGAGTGCGCGCTTGAGTGGCTGCGAAACTTAAAGACGACGGTAGTCGTCGAGAAATCGTATGCTCGCTCGTATTATGATTTTTTTTTTTTTAATTTATAATATTGACTTTTGACGTCCGACGAAAAACAATAACCGACGAGTAGAGATGGAAAAAATATTAAGGAGATTTAAAAAGGATATCCTACTCGAAATATCGCTCGAGCAACGTATACCGCGCCGTAGACGCGCCAACATTGATTAAAAACACATAAATTCCTCTCCTCCCGGTACTAGCGGACCCCATACGAAAATAAGGCAGTATAGAGAATCTTTAAAAATCCATTCAACAGTAATATTTATTTTTGCGCCGTGTTGAATTTAATCGGTACAACATATAATTAGGAAAAAAAAAATGCAATTTCGGTCTCTAAAATTATGACGTTATTGAACATTTCGTTTAGATTTTCGAAATTCATAAATAACAATATTGTCTTTTAATTTGTACGCTCGTGAAATACGTATAATATAATCGTCGTACTCGCATTTTACCCGGTGCAATTGAAACCACAATAATCTAACGTGACTCCGAACTCTGATAGGATTTATATTGATTATTGTATGTTTTTAAGTAGGCAATATTTTGTTCGTTCTTTGTTTGGATATAACGGCTCACATTTGTTTCCGAAAAATTGTGTACCATCTACTAACCCGTGCGCCTACATTTGTATTGTTTTTCAGACCATCAACTCGACCGAAAGGAAGAGCGTGAAAAAATACGGCAACAAACTGAACGCGATCGGAAGCCCATCGAGGTCCCGTAGTTCTACAAAAGAATTGAGATGTAAAATAATTTCTAGCCCATTAAATTTGTTCGTTTGACAATTCTTTTCCGCTCACTCATTGTCCGTTGGTTTTTTCCTCGATTTAGTGTCGCCCGACGAAGCCATGTGCCCGCCGGATTTCTCTACTCGTCTGACCGACACATCTGTTAACGACGGACAACCGTTGGAACTCATTTGCAAAGTGACCGGAGACCCAGAGCCGCAGATTACATGGCTAAAGAACGGAAAGGTAAATACGAAACGAAACCATTTGAAAACATGAACACAAACCACGGGGAAAATATTAAACCACGACTAATATTTTTAAGGGGAGTTTTTTTGTTTTGTTTTTAAATTCCGGCCGTTTAAAACAGTTTGTTTTTATCATTTTAGAATCGATTTGTAACTTTCGTCAAAACATATCTTAAACTCGATTCGAAATTATTTTTATATTCTTGTGTAAAAACAAGAAAATATTTTCGGAAAAAATACCGATTAATTTATCGGTAGACACTAATTGTACGGTACGAACTACGAGGTGTCGTAAACTCTGACCAGTCGAACCCATTGTACGCGATTCTTTATTTCAAAACAACATATACGTGTTTACATATTATATTTGATTGTCATTGGGCGCATTTTTCAGTGCCGCGTGTGAAACTATATTTTATTCAAAAAACCATCGCGCTATTATTTTACAGACCATCAGTTCGTCAAACGTTTTGGATTTGAAATACAAGAGCCGAATAGCGACATTGAAAATCAACGAGGTGTTCCCCGAAGATGCCGGAGAATACATCTGTAAAGCAACCAATTCGTTGGGTACTAAGGAAACGACTTGTAAACTCACAGTGAAAGGTATAAAAGCTCGTATATGAATAATATTAAATTACCGGATATAATTCTTACGTATCGGGAATATTCACCCGCCGAAAATATATTACGACCGAATAAATGCGAGTGTCTCATAAACTGCACGTGATGTTTTACGAAATATTTGTTTTCATAAAAAAAAAAAAAAAACACCTGTACATTGCGTTAAATTAAATAAATTAATAATCTAATAAAAACATTCTCTGTGCGAATTCGGCCGCAATTTCGGTTGTAAAAAAAAATCAAATCTAACTAAACACTAATGAAAAACGTCAACTCGGACGAACTACGTAATTCAGATTTTAATATATCGAAAGTCGAGTATAAATAGATGTAATATTTAACATGATATCGAAATTACCGTCGAAACAACAAACTGCGAATAGTCATAGAAATGCATACGAATCAAATACCGATATCTAAACGGTGTTTTCCTTAAAAAAATTTTTTTTTAATTATTAAAAATTACCGTCAATAACATTACATTCTTTGGCACTCGCGGGTTTTTTTTTCGAAAACCAATACAAATAGAGAATTGAAACCACCCCACCCATAGGTATACATTTTTGACCTAAGTACTGCTATCAACAATTCAATAAACACTGATATTTTTAAAATACAATAAAACAAATTAAAAATGTATAAGTACTTCAAGTACTTATGACGACCCCCCCCCCCCCCCCCGCGGTTGACCGAATCGCCGGAAAACTGGGAATGTTCCCGGCGAGTCATGACGATTTTTTTTCTGAATATACATTTTTTTCGAGATATTTAATTAAAATTAAAGTTTCCAAATTCATTGTGTTTAATGATCACAAAAAAAAAAACCATCGTTCTGGTGAAAAATTACGTACGTAAGTAACAACACAAGTACTTAATTAATTTTTGCATACTCGTCGTGTTCACATTAAAAGACTAATAAATTCAAAATTCAAAAGGCAAGTAATCGTTGCCGGTTAATTTTTAATTTACGTCGACTGAAAATATCACGCAAGCAGATGTAGGAGGTAGAGATAAATAATTAAATAATTTAATATGAGATAATTTTCAATTTCACTCGTTCGATTTTGTACAATTTGTTTTCTGCCTGCGAAATGATAAAAATCATTCATACTAGAACACAGCTCGACAGGCCTTAAAACGAAAAAAAAAATTACCATCGATTACACTATATTACTATTGTATTATATATTATAATATACAACAAAGGTTACTTAAATTATGATTTTTCCCCGTCGAAAATTTCAATTAATTTCTCATATCGACAATATTGTTTGTTTCCAATTCAGTAGGTACGCAACATAATGTTGTGCGTTTTTCGATATTTTACACATTCGTTATTTTATGACGACGAATTTTCACTTGATTTTGTTCGCAATATTGATATTACAGCCGTGGATGTGTCCAAAAAGGAAAGCCGAAACGACTCGCCTCCTGTGATTGCCAGCCACCTGACATCAGCTACAGTGACAGACGGTGACGCCGTGACACTTCAGTGTCAAATCATCGGTAAACTATAATAATATTAATGCACATGTTTTTTACATTTTTTTCTAATATTTAAGAGCCCAATGTGTGGCGTACTGTATGACATTGTTCAGCGTAAACTCGATATTATCAGACTTTATCCGTCGCAGTGGAATAGTTTTGAATTTTTTTTTTAAAACTGCGGCGGCGGCAAACTTCAAACGCGCGCATTTTGTCGAATGACGAGTAATAACCGATATTTTAGTGGAGAGGAAGCGTTTCCATCGGCGTCCGAAAATTATTTGTGAACCAAATCTTTTTTTTTTTTTTCGAAGAGAAATACTTCTTCGTTCGATCACACTCGTCAAAATCTTTTGGACATATTCTAATATTATTAGAATATGTTAGTTTTTATTCGATTTTAAATATTGAATAAAAAATTCCGTACTTTTACATTGAATTCGTGTTTAAACGTTTTCAACAGAGTTCGATAATTATTTATACGCACGGCAACAAATATTTAAAACTCGAGCACTTTTATAAAAAATGAGGTTTTTAATAAGTTTTGAAAAATAAATGTCTACACATTTTTTTCTCTCTCTTTTTGAATCGTTGACAAAACAATATTCGATTATCTTTATGACGCACAAACAACACGTGTTTAATTAAATATTATTTATAGGTATTTTGATTTATATTTAATGACTTCGACGTATTATTTTGACGTTGATACGATGTTCACCCAACGGAAAACATAATTAATATTATTAATCAGGCGTCTGTCCCTAAAATTATCCCTTTTGCTCATCGCGGCGAGGGCGAAAACAAATAAACGCGGCTGTCCGGGTCGTCCGCGCGTTAATGACTTGTTATATTCGTGTGATCGTTTAACACAGGAGCCAACAAGTTCGACGTAGTGTGGCTACACAGCCACAAAGAGATCAAACCCAGCAAAGACTTCGAGTACGCAAACCAGGGCAACGTTTACACACTGAAAATCGCCGAAATCTTCCCCGAGGATTCCGGAACATACACCTGCGAGGCGTTTAACGACGCCGGCGAAGCTTTCAGCAGCTGTTCCATCGTCGTTCTAGGTGAGCATACCCTAAGTTTAGCACTGCTAAACTTTTACCCGTGTCATAATTTAGTTTTACTACGAGAAACGCGTGTTGATTACTGTGTAGAAGAACGCACTTTGCCAGCTTAAAACAAACCAAAAAAGTAATCCTTTTGTAATTTGTATTTCGAATTTACCCGCGATAGGCGTGTGCAATTTTAGTTCTTGAATAATTTTTTCCCCAAACAATTTGTAAAATGAGACTATATTTTTCACAAGTACGATGCGGATTACTGGATCGCGAAAATAAATTTACAATATTTAAAAAAATTTCAGTTATCCATTTAGTTATCCATTTTGTAAAATAAACAACTTTTTTTCGTACACTTTTAAAATTATTAACTTATAATCGGTTTTGCAAACTAGACAGAATAACGATTACTCGAGTAGTGAAAAATAGACTCTTGTTCTTCGTGTTAGATTACATGTGGGTGTAATTTTTGAAGACTTTTATATAATATATACGTCAATTTTCGTTTAAAAATCACACACATATATAAATATAAACGACAGACGCGCGTCAGAAAAAAAAAAATACACATGCTCTAATTTTTGTGAAATGTTAAGCTTCGTGTTGTTATATCCTTCCATAACGTGTCGTGTGGTTTTTTCATTACAGGAGCCAACGAAAAGACCAAAGACGTAACGTTCCAAACTTTCCCGAAATCAGTGACCGTACAAGATAAGGAAAGCGTTGAGATCGAATGCGAAATCCTCGGAAAACCGACTACCGGTAAGTGCAGACATTATTGCATTTTTGTCGTGACACGTAAAGACGTGCCACGGCTAATTTTATGCAAATATTTATGAAAAACTTAATCTATCTTCAATACCCACCTCGTTATCAATAAAATAAAATATTACGATAAATTAAAAAAATGAATCGCCCGTCGAACAAATTAATTACGCGAAATGTTACAAAGTGTAATCAATTTTAACTTTTCTCTCTTGCCTTTTTGAGAACATTTTCAAAAATATTTCTCGAAAAATTTTTCTCCTAAGTTCTCAAGAAAAAGTGCCGATTCTCTAAAACGTTGCCTCGCGGGGCCAGTCTTTTAATTTTTTTCGATTTCTATTTAGTTTTTACTATATTTATATTATACGCGGTCGATTTGTGTTTACAGTAACATGGTGCAAGGACAACGTTCCCATCGGCGAGGATTCGAGCGTTTACCAATTCATGAAAGTGGACAACAAGTACCGAATGAAAATACTTAGGGCGGGCCACGACGACATCGGCCAGTACGTGGTCGAAGCAAAAGACTCCAACGGCGTACTACAGGCCACAGCCGCGTTCTCGGTCAACTTGTCATCCTTATCCGATTAAGTAAGTTCGTCGTCGGCCGGTTCGCCGCGTAGAAAAATGTATAGGCGAACGTTCGGTCGGATTTTCGGAAAGACTTCAATTTTTTCCAACTAAAAATTACTAAATTTAAAAACACACACAAACATACTGTACGTAATATATAATCATACTCGAAAATTTGGACCGAACTCAAGTCTAATTTATAAACAATTTCTAGAACAATTACACATCATTCCAGTGTTTCCTATTGATTAAATAGACCGAGTATGGTTGTCACAATTTTAACATTTAAAATTTTTTTTTCAAAGCCTTTTGTTTTTTTTTTTCGAATTTTGGTAATTACGTAATGAAATATACTATCTTAGTGCAGTTCCCTACACAATTACCAAACACTAGTATTCAACGATAACCCATTTTAAAATTGTTTTTTTCAAACAAAAAATTTGTGACAACCCCAGGCCCCACTTAAGGGTTGGTTGTCACATATGGCTTGGTGCTATTTGTCAAAACACGTACGTCTATGTTTCAGGTCATTATGACGCATTGTACCTAATAAAATCGACATTCAAGACAAACAACAGATCATTGTAAAAAAAAAAAAAAAAAACGTAAGACGAAACGAGAAGAAGATCGATCAACCATATTATTGTTTATTGAAGTTGTAAATTTCCACTATTTATGTATAGAAAATATTATTTGACAATTGTTTTTTTTTTTTATCAAGTAATATTTTAAAATTAATTAACACTGACCATTTTTAACCTAATGAACGCCGAAATTACTGCAGACGTGCAGTATAGAGGAACTATTTAGGATTTGTTAATTTAATAATATTGTATAACTAAGATGAAATGTATTGTTCGTGTCACCAAAAAGCTAGATTATAAAAATACTCGTTCGGTGTAAAACGAGTATTTTCTAATATTGTTGTCTGAAAGAATACCACTTGTTTTCAAATAAGTCTCTGTTCATTTGTGAAATCTTCTTTATGTATTTTTTTTATTTTTTTTTCGTTCATCCGAATCATCGTTGACAAACAACTGAAACAGAAAGAAAAAAAAAAAAAAAAAGGAAAAAAAAAAACGAAACAATTTATTCACGAAAAACGTGTACGATCGTCGCATACACACACACACACACACACACACTTTAGACCATACATGCAAAATAGAGAGCTACTGTTTGTTTAGATGACTTTTTTCTTTTTTTTTTCTCGAATGTTAAATGTTAGGCAGTTCAAACGCTTCCTTGTTTAATTTATATTGTTTAAACACGTTGTTTATTTTTATCCCATAGTTTTGAGCTTTGATAGACATTCATATATTATCAGCTATTAACTATTACATTTTAAGACGTTATAACATAAGTGTTTTAATTTAGTGTTTAATAATTTATTGTGCTATATTTATTTTAGGTTGTAATATTGTTTTAATTAAAAATAACATGTTCATCAACGGTGGTTTTGTTTTATTCTTTCCCGCGTTTCCAACAGGGGACTCGAGGGCGTGACCGGTAATACTGAACAATATTGGTGTCGATAAGAGGACAATAGACATTTTCAATATCATAATCGAATATTATCGTTTTCGAGAGAGACGAGTCCAAAATAATTCTTTATACCTTTTTTTTTTCTTTCTATATGTTTATTTAGTCCAAAATGTCTTATCGTTTACTAATATTGTTTTATTTCAGTCGGTACACTACACAATCAATAAAGTCGGTCTAAACGAAACCGATTCGTTTTGTTCAAATCATTATTACACAACTCTGTTTATACATACACGAGAAATGATGAAAAAACGACGGTCGAGTTCTAATTCTCATTATTTCATCAAGTTTAGATGACGCGAATTAAAAAATGCGTCGTCTCAAACGTTTGATGCGCTAAAAATCTCGACCGGATCACGGCATTAGCTTAGGATAAAAAACTATAATGACTGAAGAAAAAAAAAAATCAAACTAGAGAATAGTCTAATTTTATTAATGGGCTTGACCCGTTTCGCTCAAATCAGCCTTGTTCATGTGTCACCTGAAAAAAAAATAAAGGTGTGTCAGTTTAAAATTGAGTTGACAATAGATATAATGAAATAGAAAACACAATTGTTGGTTCAAATATAAACGTTATTTGAGCTTTACAATTATCAGGAATGTGCAAAACGGGAAAGGTCGACGAAACAATGGAGACATTTTTTCGACGAAAAATGATCAAAACAGGACACCGTGTACTCGAATCGAGTTCGGCGATGAAATAATATTTGCAAACAACTCCGTAGAAGTAATAATTAAATTGTATATTATTAGATAAAAATGTATTGTACCTAAACCTATGTATGTATATATATAATTATTAAACATAAAAAAAAAAAAAAATTAAAAACTAAACGGAGGTTATGTTTGCTTTCTTCGATACGAAAAACAAGGCGGCGGCTGAACTGCAGTGCTTTTCGACGACAATGTTGCGCGCTCGCGCGTGTTTTTGATCCGCGTCGACAGGCGATTTACGTATTTTACAAAATTATCGTTATACAGGTATTAATAATATCGACGTCGTCGTTTAGACCGGTCAACGTTTTATACAATATTATAATATTGTCATGTAAAAATTTGGAGAGAAAAATATTATAAAAAAAAAAAAAAAAAAAAACAATCATAATAACTTAATTAATAATAATAGTAATAATAGTAGTAACAGTATAGTAATAATGATCTCGGAGATTCGCCGCCGCCGCCGAAGACGACCGGCGGCAAGGGGGCTTTCGTTTTAAAACACACTATTACAACGTAATCGCTATAATAATAATAATAATTATCCGTGATCCGACCTCGAACCGTATATCATAATAATAGAACATATATTGTATACTGGTAAATTCATTGTTTGTATAAATGCAGTTAATGTTAAACACGACGACTCGTCTCGTCGTCGCTGTCACTCGCTCCCTCCAGCTCGCACACACACACACACACACACACACACACACACACACACACACACACACACACACACTCGCACACACGTCTCTCTCTCTAATACACTTGGGTCTCGTAACGTATTTGTTTCATATACGTTTCGTCCGCGGTCCGCCTGTTGTTCAGCTTCTCCACGCTGTTGCGAAGCCCGTAGCCCAGATAGATGACCACGCCGAGGCACAGCCACACGGTGAAACGGATCCACGTGGACGAGTCCAGCTGCGTCATGAGATAAGTGTTGAGCACGACGCTCAGGCACGGTATGACCGGCACCAAAGGCACCTGCGAGGAGACATTTCGCGTTTGAAAAAAAAATAATACAAAAACGACATATGCTATGAGACAATATACGTATTATATTCAGTGGCGGAATTATTAGATTCTTGGGTAGGCCCGCGTAAAAAACGTTCGTGGAGGATGTCCCATAGCTAGGACGGGATGTCTTAAATGTTGAAGGATTTTTTTCATTCGTTGAATCGTTGGAGGCCCGTGTGAAATCACACTTTTATCTATATGTAGTTCCGCCACTGAATATATTGTATCGAGCAAATCCGGTAATCGTTTGGCGGAGAGGACGCGGGCGGAAACTTGCCGTCGAAAAAAAACACCCGATTCGGCGTATTTCAAGTGCTCGCAATTGCGGTACGTACGACGAGGCTTGTTATCGTTGAAAAGGGAGAAATAGAAAATGTCGAATTTTCGTGCAAACGAGTGTAGAAATTTCAACGGAAAAAGTCAAATCGATACGGTCGAGTAACCACGAAAACGTCGAGTAATACAGCTGACGAATAGTGCGAAATTTATTTTTTAACGTCGACCGATTATTTTTCAAATTGACTACCTACATACAAATCGTAGTTGTTAATGTGTAGGTACCGCATTGAAACGTTATAATACATTTTATACATAAACTGTACCCGAGACCGGCAGGAAAAACGCTCGTTTCATCACGAAAATAATGTCACAGAAAAGTATTGAATGATATTCGTTATAGCCGTTCGTTAATCATTATAAACGGCAGAAATATAAAATATAATCGCCCTACCGCCGTTTTTTCGTAAAAAATGTCGATTCCCTCCCCTTTCTACGAACAATCTCTGGATTGCCGTCGGATTATAACAATACTGGCCCGAGAAGTGCGTGTTATAGATATTGATTATTATAATATAATTACGTTGAATGTCGGCCGGTTCGCCGACTGCGGTTGACGCGACAACAGGTAGCACAGCAGCAGTAAGCACACGCCGAAAATACTGCATATCGTATACATGGTTATAGAACCATGGTTTTGAGTGTGTGCGAGGGACGTGCAGAAGCATACAGCCATCGCGACTGAAAAAAAAAAACACACACACAATTTAGTCTGGTACGTTTTGCGCACAATCTGCACGGAAAAATATAAAAAAAAATAAAAAACACGCGTGTTTAATTGTACATATTTTTAAAAAAAATACGCGTCGGCGTACGACGGCGCTCTCAGTGGTCGCGTTTAAACGGGTTCAAAAACACATTTTTTTTCAAACATTACGACGATACGTCATACGCATAAATGCTATCGCGTTCTCGCCGGGTCCGCGGAAAAACCGACAATCCGTATCGGAGAAGCTTTTTCTTCTTCTTAGACGTAAGCGTTCTCGTCGTACTCGTTCTGACCCGCGCGGGTTTTTTTTCTCCACTTTCTATTACCAAACGTCAACACATACGCTTCCGCGATAATTTTACTTTTTCACAGACCATAATGTCTGCGGACAGGTCGTCGCAATGTTATAAAAAACAAATCGGTAGCCCGCACACCTGGGTATATGATCAATACCCGTAGGTCAGCATAAATTATTCGTACATGTTTTTTTTTGAAACCAATGTAACAACGGGCGATGTTGTCGAAAAATCGTTGTAGATCGTTCGCGACATCTACCTCTTGTATTCCGGAGGAAATCGGGAGGATCCGCGTCGAAGAGACCATAATTTTAAAGGACGCTCGGTCCGAATTTTTTTTTCCCCTCTCAGACGATATCCCGGTGCTTCCGATACGGACCGCGCGTGTGACTCGTTTCTGTACGCGACCGTCGATGGGTACAGAGAGCGTTTGTTATTCCTGGAAAATACCCGCGGGGCTGTCGATGTTTTCGACGTAGACGATAATTTGCAATTTATCGGTCTGACGGTTGACCGCGCGTAGGCGTATGTACGAATTGACCGCGAAACGAGACGTCGGTTTCTCTCTCTCTCACACTCTGTAACGCGTACGTTCACTTTTTGCGGAGGCTTTGCTGTCGAAAATCGTGATTGAAATTCGCGATAAAGAAGCCGGCGAAATAAAAAAAACACCGCTCATTTATTCCACATCGAAACCGTCGGGGGTAAAGAAGCGACGGGGCCGCCGTGGAGCGCAGAGCGTCCCACGCGCCGGGCCGGCGGACGGGGAGACGACGACGACCATATGGTTTTCTGATAATTAATCGTCGGGAGAAAAAACAACGGGTGGGTGCGTGTAGGACACTGCGGAACGACGTGGCAGACGGGGGCGAGATGAAAACAACGGCGTCGTAATGGACTCGCAATGATTCGGCGGAAAATATAAAAAAAAAAAAAAACGCGTATAAAAAGTCTCGCGAAAAAAAACCTCGCGTGATGTTATTACAAGTACGATCGCCAGCGGCGCGCGGCTGTCATTCGAGTTCGTCAAAAATTTGCGCGCGCCGCGTGGACCTCGTCCTCGGCTCGGCGATTTGTTCGAGCGCGACGTTTTCGTTATCTCGAGCGCACGAGAGAAAATTCGACGTTATTTTTCGCGCGGTCGCCGTTCTCGGAAAACGAATTGGTTATTTTTTTTATATTTTATTTATTATTTTCTCTAGCGCGCAACAAATCAATAAACGTCGCGTATATTATTACGGCGCACAAACAATTAATAGAGAGAAAATTAAATAATTTATTAACTAAAAATAAAAATAAAAAAAAAAACCCTGTTCACCCTGCCCCCTGTTTGGCACTGGCCGCTCTATAAATACAGTTTTCCCTTTCGTTTCAAAATCAATACGATGACGTTTATTAAACACCAGACTTTTACGATTGTCTGCGAACTCGTCGGCAGCATAATTATGGCGTACGGGAGAGACCGGGGGTCGGGGGGGGGGGGGGTTATGATATACGTAGTTACGTGTCTCATCAGTTTTTTTTTTTTCACGGTAACGTTAACACGATATCACGACGTGACGACGATGTTCGATTCTCGTGAAATACCTTTTTTTTCGCTCTTATTTCCGTATTTTTACAACACCTCCGGAAACAAAAACGATCAATCTATTTGTCGAAGTGTGAACGTACCGTCTTTATTACAAATATGAAAACAAAGAAAATAATCGACAATAATCACTTTCGACCCGCGAAAAAACAGTCTGAAATGTGTAAAACTAAAAATATAATATTATGTTTTTCTTCATGTGTGTCATCACTAACGACGTAATATAATTATCAAGTTGATAATCTGATTTGTACAGTTTCATTCGATATTTTAAAAAGAAAAATGTTAAAAAGGATCATCGTTGACATCGGATACTTACGGTAGGCCAGGATGAGCGCGACTGACGTGCGCCCGGTACTCTTCGTAGTGATCTGCGAGTTGGACATGTTAAAGCTAGACGACAACAGTCGCATGAGAGAAACGCCGGTGGTCCGGCTGCTGCCTCGGGCTCGGCTTTCGTTAGGACCTTCGTCCGTGTATCTCAACACCAGGACGCATATGCACACGAGCGAGTACGCCATCAACGTGCCGATCGACATCATGTTCATCAACTGTTGCAGGTCGAAAAGACTGGACAGCGTGGCTAAACGTGTGCGTACGAGAAAAAAGACCGTAATAATTATTACAATATCGTCGATAAAATAAAAATAATGAGTAGAGTTTAAAACCTATTATACACGTATTATATAAAATAGAAGCCATTTTCCTTGTATGTACGCGCATAACTGGAAAAGAACTCGGTGGATTTTAGTACGGTTTTCACTAATGGATTGGCCAACAATCGGGGAAAGTTTACAGCAATAGAAAGTCTCGAAAATTCAACCCCTCAGGGCGTAAACGGGGTAAAATTAGAAAAAATCGCCTAGCCGGAACCGCTGGAGCTTTGAGTGTCAAATTTGGTCAATAGTTTCGTTTTATTTAGTAGAGACCTCTGAAGAAAGGATTTTACAAAATTCAATCCCTAAGGGGGTAAAACGAGTTAAAAGGGTTGAAAATGGTAAAAGAATTAAAACACATTCGAAACTTCCAAAATTTTAAACGAGAGTTAACGTACGAGAGTGTTTTTTATGGCTTCATTAATCACCGAATTTTTCGATTTTTCGAAAGGGTTTTCTATGGTTTCATTAAAAACCGAATTCTCGAATTTTCGAGAGTGTTTTCTTTGGCTTCATTAACAACTGAATTTTTCGATTTTTCGAAAGGGTTTTCTATGGCTTCATAAAAACTGAATTTTTGTGTTGAAGGGTTTTTAATGGAAACTTAAATCTCAAAAATATTTCTGTTTACTTGAAAAATGAATTGCTTCTTTCTTCTTCTACTCGTGAAGAGTAGAAATATTACTTTAATAAAATCAATTTTCCAAGTGTGTTCTAATTCATACGAAATAACTCAAAAAAAACTTTACATAATCGAAAATTTGGAAAATATGCTCTTAATTTGTTCAAAATAATTCACTCGAATATGCGTTTGTAATATGCAATAACAACGAAAATATTATGCAACAGTATGTAAAAATAATTTTTGTAAATATAATAGCTTCTTGTGTTATGAAACCTATACGTTTCTCTTCGGCCTTTAATTGACAAACATGAAAAAACTAAAAATGCTCGGCCATTAACAATGGGTAATGAACAGATCCGCAGACAAAACATTTTTTTTTACTTTTGGCGGGAGGGGTCTAAAATAAATTGTTTTCCTTCTCCCCGTCCAAAACTAGAAACTATTTCAAGTCAATTGTTATCAATGACACGATTTTTATAAATCTTACGTTGAAAAAAAAATTTCTAACCACCATGATGACAATAAACATCGACTAAAATTCAAAAACATCAAACGATACTCGACCGTGCGCGGTGGTTTATTTTTATTCTATTGAAGTGTGCGACATTATTGTATTACTCGATACGTCTCGTAACACTAGCCTAACACTCGCATATTTAATCACGCGGTAGTTTATTTTTATTGCCGAGGATCGCGCGATTCTATAGGCGAGTAATTCAAAACTCGAGAGGCGATCTAGACGCGCCGCCGCGATAGGCGCGCGTGTCCGGATCGACGGAGTAAAGTGCAATAGATATAATAACGTTCTCGATCCGCGACCGTGTTCGTCAATAACTATGTAAACTCGTACTTACCGGCGAAAATACCGCAAATCAACGTGCCCCAGAAAGGCGTCTTGGTTCTGGAATCGACCTTGGCGAAAACTTCGAACAATAACCCGTCGGACGCCATGGCGTACAAAATTCTGGGCAACGGAAACAGCGTGCCGATCATGCTGGAAAATAAAATACCGTCGAAATAATGAAACGGTTTGTTCCCTACGACGACATCGTACGGCGGCGTTACATTTATCGAATACCACATGTTATTGTGGAATGGGAAAAAAAAAAATGGCCATTGCATCGCAAACGATTCACGACAAGTCGACGACGTAAGAGGATTAATTTTGTTTTATTTTTTTTTCGGGGTTTTTCGCGGGAAATATGCCAACGAAAAGCGTCGACGTATATGTTATATTACACGAGCATCACCTGAGATTCGCGGTCGCGAATGTCACGGTCTTGTCTCCCACGCACGAGCTATGTTTAATGAAACAGCCTTAAATCCATATCGCCCCGAGCGGCGTATACGACGACGCGTTGTACGTATATTATTACAACCGAACGCTTTTAACGTTATACGGTTAATTTTCGTTACACGTGACAAACCGCTATTAAACTCGATGTTTAATGATCGCGTAAAATCATACGTAAAAATCGTGTGTATCCACGTACTTTGTGCACAGTGCGAAAACAGCTCCAACGGTGACGATCCACTCGAGTACTCCCCATTTCAGCTGTTGGTATATGTGAGGGAACGGTGCTTCTGGATCCTTTTGAGGAAAAAAAAAATTAAAAATAAATATCCTCAAAGTATTTATTATATTGTGACGGTAGCGGTGAATTTAACAATAAAGTAACGACGGACGTTTGAGTTTCGTTCGAATCGTACGTCTACGTACGATTCTCAAATCAACGAATATCGTTTTATTACAATATTAATCATTAACAAATAGGTATCGACTGTTTTCTTCGGCGTTTCAATCTCGCAATGTTTATCTTTAGTCTTTGCCGCGTATTAAATACTTAACAAGCGTGTACAGTTTAAAGTCAATCGTGCTCAAAGACTTTCTTTAATCAGATAATCCACTATCCGCGATTCGAGCTAATCGTACGAGTACATTTAAACATAAAACCGCGGCACTCAAAAACAAACCACAATAATGAGATTCTTAAACGATCAATGTTTTTCCTTCGAAAAACAAAATAACACTTGAAACAAAATACTCATATTATGGCTTGTCATATTTCGATTGAAATTTTAAGCTCACACGTTTGTCAATACTTTTTCAAATACAAATAAACTGAAAACAACCAACTCGTAACGTAATTGATAGAAACGTTTTCGCGTGAATCGCTTCGATTTCATCCCTCCTCATAGAACTGCAGTATGAATTTTCTTTATTTCATTTTACTTTTATTTACTATTTTAAATTCGGCGTTTTATCGGTATAAAATTCAGGAAAACGTTTCAATAATCATATGGACACGATTTATCTTTATGCTTGGAAAAAAAAAAACATCAATCAAAACCAACACAATATTATTACATTGGAATTTTAATAAACTCGACATTGAATTTTAATTACCTGATGTAATGTTTAAATAATATTAAGTCCGCCCAGAAGGAAACGGATATCAATAAAATTATAATTTTAAAGGACGAAGTTTGTACATTATTTCGATAATATACTATACACAAATCTGAGTACGATACGGGGAATCTCTAAAAAATCGAGTCGCAATCGAGCTATGAAAAACGTGCATCTTCGACCGAACTTTCCTCTCCTCGCGTTACCTATTCGTTGGCATTCGCTTATCGCGTACATTAAAAAACAGCGAACGTGTTTTTACCGAGAAAACGCGTACAGAACTGCGCGCGAGCGATATATCGATAAAATATATAAATAGTGAATTGGCATGTGTCTGAAACGATTTCGTTGGCCGTTTCTGAATATGGAAATTACGTAAAGATACCGCGACAGAACGGTGCAATTGTGCATTCGACGTTATAATGCGAATTACCAAAACTGCCGCTTTGACGACAGCGTTTCGTCGTACGCCACGACATTGTTTAAAACTGAACTAAAACGTTTTCAATGCAGGTTGAACCTCTAACTCTAATCGTACCGACGACGTATTGTTTGACGCGTTTTACCGACGACGTGGCGATGTGCCGTAGACGATCGTGTTCTCGAAACGCCAATAGCTCGATATCACGCCGATTTCGATTCAAAAGAAGCAAAGTTCTTCGTCAGCGTCGTTTTTAAACGTATTTCCCGGGGGTGTTTTTATATTGTTTCTGTTTGTTTAAATGTAAAAAGAAAAAAAAATCAACAAAACTTCAGGCAGCCCCATATTCTACGTTTGGTTTTGTTCTTACGGCCGACAACAATATTAACGATTTGGACACGTCGATATCTACAAACGCACATACCAGTGAGAAAAAAAATGTAATGTCTAGCGAAAATATTCTCTGTAATGCGATGTAATTGTATTTGTGCGTATTGGAAAAAAAAAAGTCGACAAGACCATTTTAATGTGCCCCGTAGACACTGGATACAATATTATACGCTATACTCGTATGGTTTTGCAAGTAAGTATAATAAATAAGTTGACGCAAAACAATGCGTGGGTTTACCGTGAATAAATAGCGATTTAAATTATTTTACATGGAAAAACAATTATATTTTATGTACCGTGAGTAAATTACACATATATCTTACACACACGCGCGCGCGCGCGCGCGCGTGCACGCTCGCGCGAGTTAAAGATTTTTAATTTAAATGTTAATTTGTTTGTGCGAAAAAAAAATTTACCTGATAATAGTATGGCAACATGAGCGTCAAAATGACGGCTACGCTGCAGTACGACAGCGTGATGATGATTAACGATATCACTATCGCCAGCGGTATGTCTCTGGTGGGCTTTTTAGCTTCTTCGCCTTGAAAAATTCGAGAGAACAAATTTTTAAAATGAAGAATAAAAAATCGTTAAAACACGCTCCACAACAATAGGGTAAACGTTATGATAGAACTGAATACACACGCAGAGCGAACGATTCCGCCACTAGTCATAATATCGACCGTCCGTGTGGACGTCGTTTTTTTTTTTTTTTTTTAGTTTGATATTTACCAGTAGTGGCCACGGCGTCGAATCCGACGAATCCGTAAAAGCACGTCGCGGCTCCCAAAAACACTCCGGACCATCCGAACGGCAAGAATCCTCCTTCTCCGGCCGTCTGTTGTACATCTTGCGGTATATTATCTTTCGGTATGTTCCAGTTGTAAAAGTCAACTACAGATGTCGTGAAATTCGAATCAATTACAATAGCTTTGTAGAACGTTAAGTTCTAACATCGTGTAAAATATAAAAATACTCGTGTAAATTGTATACTAATATAAATTCTATACAACTATCGATACGAATAGATTTGAAGAAAATAAAATCAATACATTTTTCTACGATATTTTATAATAGGTATAATATATTTTACATACTTTTGAACAATCCAGATACGACTACGATGGAAACTGTGAGCAAGTTAACGACTGTAAATACTTTGTTGAGTAAAGACGATTCTCGCATTCCCCATGCAATTAAAACTAAAAGACAAAATAAAATAAAGTATTATTCTCGACGTATAAAAGTTATATAATGTGAAAATCAATATATTTCAAACTGCTATAAAAAGTTTTTACAAAAATAACATAACCATAGCCGTTATGATACTCGCGTATAGATACGTGTACAATGGCGCTTAAGAGTATAAAATTGTTAACATTACGAAATATTGGGGAAAAAAGGACACAAATTACAGTATACTCGACGACGAAAAGGAATAAAATTGAAAACTTTAAGTACATAATTATTATTAAACCGAAAAGTGTCGAGACCGACGTAAGTGTCCGAAAAAAAAAAAAAAAAAAAAAACCGTTCGTCGCAACGACGATAAAACCGCTATAAATAATACTCACTGGTCAACAAAAGTATGGCCGTGAACGAAAACATATCTGGATACGGCGCCATGAACGAGAGATGCATCGGAAAGTTTTGTTGGAAAAAAGTTTTCATCGGATAACCAAGTGGTTTGTCGATGTGTCCAGTCAGTGCTCTCGCAATACTCGCGCATCCTGAAATGTTACAAAGACCGCCGTTAGTATTCGACATCGTGACGCGGTCGACGCGCATAAAATCGTCCGTTTATAGTACGATGTTCGCCTCGAAAAAAATCGTCACCGTTCTGGGCTGGTGTAAACGATAAACGGACGACGACGTCGACGGATATTATCGCGTGTAAATATTATAATATCTAACGGGTTCGTCTTACGGATAAGTAAACCCGTAGATTTCGCTGGTAATAATATTATTTAGTAACTACTGAACGAGTTAGCGTTTACGTTCAATTTTTTCTATGCGTGCACACACTCACCAATACTGTATTCCAAAATCAAATCCCATCCAATTAGAAACGCCACTATTTCTCCGACGCCCACGTAGCTGAACGCGTACGCCGATCCGGCTTTTGGTACACGACTTGCAAACTCGGCGTAACACAATCCTTGATTAAAAACGTAAAAAAAAAAAAACATTTCGCCCGGTTAACAACAACAATTTTTATCGTAAACTATAATGAGCAATACTCGATCGAATAGAACGCGCACGTTATTATACGAGGCGGTTATTTCGTCGAAGAACATTGTTTGATTTCATTCTGTGTTTTTGCAAAAAAAATATTTTTGTACCAGTCGTTATAATATTACTCGACGACGTTTTTTAATACGAATTTTATTTCGACTATATTATATTTTATGTTTTTATTTTTTTTCAAAAAAGTTTTAAACGTTTCGACGACGTGTAATTATTTTGACATCGTGTTCCGAAGCGAAATACGCTCATATCTTTATTTGAAACTGCGTCCGTTTGAAAATTAATTATTTAATCGATAATTATTTATTTATACGTTAGACGAGCAAAGTAGTTTGCGACATTTTACGGAGTTTCCATAAATTGCCGCTCCACCCCGCTTTCATCTAACCTTTAAATACTGAATAATTAAATTTCAGTTCGGTATATTTGATTTGTATACACTGACACATTTTTGTTTCGAGTATTTCCCTTCGAATTTATACAATAATAAAAATATTGCTTGTAGATTTAGAAATTTATATTATAATTAGTTAAATTACTAGTTACGAAAATCACAATAAAAGTTTAAAAAATCATAATACGTATAATGACGAAAATCATAACAAATATTACGTAAAAACGTAAACGTAACGTTTTGTGATGATAAATAAGGTAAAAATAATTTTTTCGAAAACTTACTAGAAAATCTGATGAAATAATCGCTCGATATTAATTGTAGTGTATAATATGACGTGGGTAATATTAGACAAGTTGTTGGTAAGGTTTTGAAATGCAATTAATGTAAACGTCACACGCCATCGAGTCGTACGTGTATAAATAAAATAAACGCCTCTTATTTCTATGATTACGAATACTTTAAAGAGCGAACAAGTAAAGCAAGAACGAGTTGTGACCAATTTAATGGTACTCATTGAACTAAACTTTAGATTCCAATTAAACCTCATTGGTTGTCTAACGACTGTTGTAGAATGAGCGTTATGCGCCTATCAAGTTCGTTTAATCAAATTCAGTGTTGAAAAAACCATATTAACATTAAACATGTTTCCCGGCGTCACGATATTAACTTTTTATTTATTTATTCGCCTAAACAGTCAACGCATATACTGTGAGCGCCCAAATACATTACATTTATAGATATGAGTTTACCTATACATTAAAAGGACTTTTGAATGCTTTCGACACTTTTGCTAATGTAACGGTTCGAATCAATATATTATAATGAATGTACGATACACTTCGATAATAATATTATTGCAAGCGTTGCTGTGCTGAACATAATGCTATATAAGTAAATAGCCTCATTATAATCAGTCTCGGGGCTCGACAAAAAGATAAGATTATAAACAAGATAAATATACCGTAGTATAATATAATGTATACTCTCATATATACTATATAAATAGGCGGGTAAAAAACATTTTTACGAACCTTAAGACAATGAAAATTTAATTAAATACACTTCGCTCGTAGTCCGCTGATATCTCGTGTTAGGATATAACGTTGAGATCGAGTTTTTTTTTTTTTTTACTAACGATGGAAACCTAAGCACTTTGCTTTAATTGAATATTTTACCTGATAACGCCGATGCCACAGCAGCGAAAGCAAACGACAAGACCACAGCGGGTCCGGTAGTTTTATATGCCACTTCTCCGGCTAGCACGTAAGCGCCAAGCCCGAGAGTCGAACCCACACCGAGGGCGACCAAGTCCACCAGACCTAATACGCGGTTAAGTTTTTCTTTCGTCGGCTCTTTGATCAAATCTGATTCTTTTTTTCTTCGCAAAATCGTCTTCAGAAAAGACGAGTCCTAAAAACCAAAACACAATTATTATTACCTGCGCAGACACGTGTGGCGCTATTATTAACACAGAATAGACAAAATACTGATTCGACGATCGCGTCGTGTTGCGTTTCGTCTTGACGAATTAAAAATCACAAATTGGACACTATAGATATCGGATACCCATTAAAAATGTTAATAACATTTTATCGCCTAATACGCTATATCGGTTTGTTCTCGTGCAATATTTTACTACACTAATAAACAAAAACAATACTACAACCACGCAGTTCAAGGCGAGACGGACGGCCTTCGCAATAATCTCAAGTGCACAATTTCAGGAGTACCCTCACAAGTCACGAGGTCTTAGTGACATATTTTTATCGAATCGCACGATCTGTTGGAATTATTCAAATACCGATTGTCCGAGCGTTCTTCGTAGTTCAGCGTTGGGGTGTAACTAATATTTACCAAAACACGTCCCCGAAGTTCACGATCTGATTAATCGTAACAAAAATTAGAAACGGCCATGTACACATATTTGCACATAATATCGCCTAGAGTGTTACAAAAAAAAACACCTTCAACGCTATATTACGGATAGTAATATCTAATGTTATATGGATAAAAATTCTCTCAACACGAAAACGAACAAATTATAGAGAACTCGTTCGTATTGTTTGTGTTTAACAAAGTATATTTTAATATTATAATTGATGGTTTTTGAAAAAAAAAGAAAAGAAAAAAGAATTATAAATATCACTAAATATTAAGGTTTTTTTTTCAAATTTAAACTATACTTTTTTCTCTTGGTAATAAAGATGTTTGAATGTGTATAAAGTGTATTATAATTATTAACCGAATACCTAATGAGTATAGAGACACGATTAAGGAATAAAATTGAGGTAATTATTATGACTGCTGGTGACATCGTTGGACGTTGGTTTATATCATTATGGAGAGTTAATTTTGTTGAGCTTGGCGGTAAGTGGAGCTAGAAGTGGGTTTCAAATTAACGAGAAATCGTTAATGAATTTCGATAATAATGTTTAGTTCGCGGAAACATTTTTTTTTTCTCATTTATACAACCGGAAATAATAGAAACGCCTAAAACGGAGTAATTAGACTTGGGATTTAAATTTATATAATATATAATATATATTTAAAAAAATATATTAGAAGTCGTTAAAATAACATTTACTACGCTTTTTATTTAATTTTTATTTTTACTATTGAAATAGTTAAAATTATCAATATACTTTTGACTAATTGTCACGAACTCACTAATGAATATGATACATTTTTTTTTTTTTTAAATTTTTAATTAACTATTTATGATTGATTTTTCCAACAGGTATATCCAATAGCGCTGTCGAAGAACTTTCGAAGTAAGTTTACATTTTTTTTTTTTTATCGATTTATTTAAATACAACACATGCTCGTAATTTATTTTACCCCGTGCCCATGGAGCAATCGAAAATGTAAATATCAGTTGAATTTTATTCAAAAACTTTGATACGCACAATACTAAGTCATAAAAACTTTAGCAATTCCAGAATATTTATTATTATGACCAGCGTTATTAATATTATTGTTATTATTCACATCAACATTTTTTCAGTGATTTGTGTTACAATAAAATAATAAATAAATCACACGATAACGTCGAATTCAAAATGACGAATTATAGCCGTTAACTTTTTCCTAAACTCTGTTACATTTTTAGAAAACAAATTGGCATTATTTTAAGTTATTTAGTTATTATTAGGGCTCGGATTTGAATGACCTAAAAATATCGAAAAATACATTCATGACCTAAAAACTCCAAAAAATTTCCTGAAAATATGCCCAAACCAAAACATCGAAACAATGGTGTCGCGCAACAAGATAGCACAAACGTGCTTACATAAACGTGTACATTTCGTGCACTCGGATAATCGGCAGATGTAATATTGAATAATAAATTTAAGAATCGTTTCATTGATAAAAACCTATGTTATTTTAACACAAAATTAGAAATTATGAGTTGATATTTTATTTCAATCGTGGTAATTTTTTCTCCATAACATATTGTTAAGAATATATTAAAAATGACTAGAAATAATACGCCAAAAATGTTTGAAAAAAAAACCTCGGTAAATGCAAAAAGTGCCTTAAAAAAGTTCGTGTTAAAATATTGTGTACTTGAAACACATCTGTGAGTTTCAGAAAAAATATATATCGAAATTCGAGCTCTTTCTATATTTTTTCGTTTTTACCGTTTTGAATTTATGTTTGTTCCAAATTCAACTTGAAAATGTTTGATATTTTATTTGGCAAGTCATAAATAATTATTGTTACTCTGTGTTATTATGCAACTCATTCTCAATTTATATATAGTCCGGAAGTGTATGCACTGGAAACTATCTGACGTTTGAGTTTGCCTTTAGTTTTTCAATACAGATCTTTATTTGAGAAAATAAAAACCTTAAAAAACTAAATTTCCAAGTATTCCAAGTAGCAAACTGAATAAAACTAGGTTTTAAATTTTTCAAATTCAATCATTTTCGTTTCTACCCATACGTTTTGTCAACCGGACTACGGTTAATCGAATAAAATATTGTTATTTGAGTAGAAAAAACGAATGTTCTTAATCGTGTAAATTATAATTAATCCACCTCGATTGTAGGCATCCGTTTAACCGATTGGAAATGCAGTTAAAACCCATCGTCGATAAAATATGCAAGTACAATAGTTTTATTCGCTTGAATGAAAATCAATTCGTATACTTTATAGTTTTAAAAAGTACAAGATACACCGCCGTAATATAGCGACTAGTCCGAATAGACAACAAATCAATGTAACTACACAATCGGCCAGAGTGTGTAGAGAACGCAATGTTTCAATTAAACTTACAAGCAATTAAACGAGCGTCGTTTAAAAAAAAACCATACACCAGAAGCGATTCGTACCGAAGAACCGTATTATAGTCTTTTGTGTGTTTGTACTAATGATTGAAAAAAATTTAATTAAAAAACCACGCGGATAGATTTTAATATTTTTTAAATTAGTATCTACTGTAGTCAATTATGATTACACAATTATTACGTTTGATTTATATGATCATGATGTATATTTTTAATATATTTTGTAGGTTTTTCAATAATGATAATTGTTTTTTTTTTTTACATTTTTCACTTGATCGATGAAATTTCAAAAACTACAGAAAAATGATGATCCAATATTTTAAGTAAAAATTTCACGATGTCCAGCAACACGAAATTCGCTTTGGATATTTTTTCATTTGTGTTTTATTCAATATTTGTAAATCAAAACTCGAGCAAATGATTTTTTTTTATAACCATTGCATTATACGAAATCGAAAAAAAAAAAAATTCATAATTTCGAAATCGACATGTTAATCGATATGTATTAGTAAAAAAATTAGTCGAGAATAAAAAAAATTACTAGGCCGCGCCCACGGGTTTCCGATAACCCAACCCCTCTTCTTCGGTACGAAATTCGTAGTATAATCTGTACTACGCGACATAACGTAAACGCAACGAATCATTGCATCATGCAGTATTGCGGGCCGTCTAAATTCTTAGCGCTACATATTTCTCTCTATCTCGCTATCCAGTCGACCGATTTCAACGATTCGAACACGATTTTTCGTTCGAGTTTTGTAATGTTTTTGAATCTTCAGGTTAGCTCTCGCGGTTCCGAAGACGTGTCACATTAAAATATATATATTTTAGAACGCCGGAAAGACGGTTTATCGGTCAAACATTTAAGCTGGTCTTACGATTATTTCCTATAATTTCGCCGGTCAATTGTAATAGTAGTAAGTTTTATTTTTTTTCATTTTTACTCAACTTAATATATTTTAAAGTAGCTTAAATAACAAAAAAAAAAAAAATTACAAATTCTATTATTTATTCAGCGTTGCAATGTCATTGATAAAATTTATCGTAATGCTGTGCACGGTATGTCAATTAAAATATCTAATTGAGGGCTGTGAATGCACTAAAAATCCTTAAACACTAAAATAAATGCCGAAAAATTTTGAAGTTATTAATTATAAAAATATAATTTAACTGCCGCAACTCATCGAGTCGAAATAAATTTCACTGGAGTGGTTTTAAACAATAATTAATGACAAAAATAAAAAAAAATGATTTTTAACGAAATGTATGAATAAAAAAATGTAAATTATTACCTAAAGAATACCATGAAATGCGTTAAAAAAAAAAAATTATTAAAAATATCAGAATTGTCAAAAAAAACTGTAATAATATTGATTTGTTAGTTAGGATCTTATTCAAAGTTAGTGCTAAGAAAGCAGCTTTCTTAGAAAGCTATTATTTCACACAAAGGACTAAAAATGATGTATTTTCGTACAAATTCACAGCTCGGCTAATAATATCAATTAATTTCTGTCGGATGGCCCAACTTCCTAAAAAAAAATTTAAAGATACAAATGTCATACTCAGCACACTTACCTACTTAATGCACACATTTCTGTATAGATAGTAATTAAAAATAATTTTAAAAATTTTAAATTAATAAAATCGTTAGATATTTAAATGAATATAAATAATAGGTATTGACTGATCGTTTTCGATAGAATGTGTAATTCGAATTATATAAAAATATTAAGAGCCTTGGTCATATATAAAAAAAAAAAAAACTCTTTAAAACGATTTACTACGTTGTTTGTACACATCGATATAGATAATTCAACTCAAAGCTCTTGAATTGACTGAATTCGACGAATCCGAGATCATTCGGTCTGGCAATTGAAGGTCGATTTTTATTAACTTGAAGTATTCATGTTAGCGGTTCCAGAAATACATAGGTTTTCAGACGTGTCCCATTGAAATATGTATAAACAGTATCGGAATACTGGGGAAACGGTTTATCAATTAGGTATCACCTTCTCTAGTTAACAGGTAGTAAAAAACTCGTTATCAAATGTATTATTTCAAAACCACTTAAATACAGCGAAAAAACATACGAATACAACGGAAAGTCACGGAGAATGTCATAATACAACGTTGTATAGTGTAATCGTAATGTGTACAACGTACACGTTCTTTTCTCTGAATAACGTGTAATAACACTCTTAGACATTTCAATGAATTATAATCGGTATTGATTGGTCGTTTTAAATATAATACGAAATCGTCATGAAAATATAATTACACTTTGGTAACGCGAAGAAAAAAAAAAAACTGTTTAAAATGATTACCGTCTCGTTCGTATACGACCGATGCAAATGAATCAAAATAAAGGAACCGTTTTTAAGAAAACTATAAGAAGCAATAAATTAATGAAACACGACGACCCGTTCGTCGTCATGTAAATGCTTCCGACTCGACTAAACTTATCGAAACAATCTAAACAGTATATTCTAATTTGGTATAATTACAAATAGGCAGGTAAATTTTCGTGTAACAAATACAAAAACGAATTTTCTAATTTAAGACAAATTAATTTGAGTATAATATACAATTTTTTAGGTTTTAAATTTACAGATATGATTTTTAAAACAAGTTCCGATTTTTTTATTTCTGTTATTTTTATTTTTTTTTCTCATATATAAATTATAAATTTAATCAATTAGTGAACATTTGACTTAATATTTTTTTTTTCATAATTTTATTTATGTATTAAAAACTATATTGTGGTGTAAACAACACCTTTTTAACCGATTTTTAATGGCACAGTAATTTCTTTTGATAAAAATAAAATACTACATTATTGTGCCGTCGTCGTAACGAAATGATTTTTCACTTTTGCACAAGGTTTTCAAAATTGCACATTCAAGACCAATTGAGATGTACACTAATAAATTATGTAAGTTCACCAAGGTCCTACTTATTAAAAATCGTTTGTTGCCTGAATCGACATTTTGTTATTATCTAGATCACATTTCGTTGTAGATGCACCATTGTTGCACCCAGATATACGTACATTTCAACGTTCGAACGGGTCGGCAAATATTAACACTGAAATCGTAATAATTACTATAGTAAATAGTACTATGGTAAATAGATTTCACATTCATTTGTCGATCGATTGAATTCCACTTCAAAAATTGTATTTTGAAACAATCTAATCGACCTTGAGAGAAGACCATTGAATAATTACGATAGTAACGCCAAGATTAAGATAAAATAATTAATTTAGCGATACAATGTCATGTAGGTGACAAAACAGTGTTTCGTTTGCAGAAATGTGTATGTGAGATCGAGTTTTTAAAATTCTTAAACGCAATACGATTATAGGCGGCGTGATAACGGTACTTAAAAAAAAAAAAAAACGAAACGTCAACACATAATATACACTAACGATTATTATACCCGCATAATTATTGCATATTATACGGTAGGTACGATACACTATATTTATCGATATTGCTTTGCAGGTATTTTAGAACTATCCGTCAGCCCAATAATGTCATGATTTTAATCGATCGTGTGTTACGTCGAAATCGTATTCAACAAAACGCGTACGACATTAGGTTTAATTACGATTTAAAACGAGTCGAACGGGTTATTTGGCATATTCAGAGTTCGAGATGATATGTTTTAAAACACTAAATTATAATTTATATTTAAAAATCGTAATTGCTTTTATATTTTTTTTATAATCCGAAACAAATTTTGATCCATGAGATCTCAAAGACCAGATAGATACTCGACGATATAACATAGTGCATTCTCGTCGTTTCGATGAATCTACACAATGCGGGGCGTCCTGCCGCGCGCCCGAAACAAACGGAATAGAATAAACAATTTCACCACGGTTAAAACGTCGAGAGTTTTAGCGTCGTTATTGTTTCTAGCGAAGGAATGTTTAAATAGTGGCCCCAATATAAATTAGCAATTAGATATAAAGAATTATTTATACGAATGTACCTAACCAAGGCTCTACGAGATAATTTCAAAAATTCTAAAAATGCTACTATAGCGTTAAAAGCATTCCGTTCAGAATAATTACCCTTGGATTGCGCGACGGATAGTGATTTTCAAATGTAGGTATTATGATATCGACCCGACGTACTCGAAAGTGAATTAATCGACGTGCGAAGGCTATAAAAAAAAAATATATTTGTTCTACTACCGTATTGGTAAAACAGTGATATGCGGCGATTAAAACGCATAATATTTGTGTTCGTGTGCATAAAGTATAATTTACTAAACAATATCTAACATATTATACGGAAACATTAGGAAATAAATATTGTAAAACATGTCGTCGTTGATTCCAATCGTATGTATATACTAACCATTCTAAATCATACATACATAACTGTTTCAGATTTACTTTTAACTACCTGTAAATGGTTGCAATTCGTTTTATTTATTTTTAAATATGTCGACGAACTCGGAATGTAGGAAGTTCAATAAATCCATTAAATTGAAAACGAGTTTAAATTATCGTAATCGAACGTCGTGATATAATACAAATTATCTTACCTTGTAATTACGAAATTCCTCCATATTGAAATTTTACTTTCAGCAAAGTAAAACAGTTTAAATCGTACGCAGGTTATAGGTCAGTGGGTGAAAATAAGTACAGATTATGATTTCTCGTATGAGTTGTCGAACCTAGAAAAAAAAAAAAAGTACCAATGCAAAAATGAAACGATTTTTTTCCCAACATTTAGCGCATTAAGACAATACGTTATCTATAACTCGGTTCGCTCTCGATAACTAATAATAACTATTGTGTGATTACAGATAGTCGAATCACTAAACATACTAACTACTAGCGTATATTATATTTGCCAAGAGTGAACAATAGTTGTTCAGACTACACAAATATACATATTTAATCGCGATTACAGTAATTACGATATTACAAGAGGTACTCACTCGTTTATAATACGACGACACGGCGTGTTCCTAGTTTTCAATGTAATTAAATGTGTAATTGATAATCTGAAAAAAAATAAAAATATTGTATTAAATATTACAATGAAAGAAAACCCAAATCAATGCGGTTAATTGATAATTAAATCGATCATCCCACGTGAATATTAACTAGTTTAGTTGGATTATTTGATACTTGAAATCGTTTTCACGATTACCATTAAAAAGCAATGCGCACACAGTTATATATCTTTTCAATTAGATCGTAAACGTTATTATTAATTGTTATTCAGGTAGACATGCGTGTAATATAATTTATAATAAACATTTTATAATCTATAAGAATCGCATAGCCAATTATTAATAGTCGTCCAACACGTAAAATATGCCTTTTTTTTTATTTCTCCTTCGAAAAACATAATTGGCTTTTCGTCGTTATTATTATTATTCTTTCGTGACAATACATCGTTGGAAGCAAATCGATTTATTTAAGGAGAACGCATTAGAAAAAAGAAAAAAAAAGTCACAAAAATCGTTACGCGTACACCTATCGGCTACGTGGATTTATTTGAATTATTTTATTGCTCGTTCTATCGGACGTTAAGTACGTGTTATTACCAAAAAACGATTTTAATAATTACATGAAAATAATTATTGCAATAGGCGGTTTGTTCGGAAATACGTTTGCCAAATACGAACGCGTCGTCGAAAATACAACCGAATAGGTATTTGAAATACCGCGTCGCTTGTCAATAAACAAAACGTATAAATAATTTGCCATGGCATTACGGCGTGTGTATTATAGTTTTAAATTCGACGACGAAACGAATGTGTATTATCGTACACTTTGTCGAGTGTAAATATGGCTTACGATGATTCCATGTTCGTGCCGCCGTGGCACGAGTGGTCGGACGATTTCGTTGGCGCTGAGAAATGGGACCGATTCAACAATGTAAGTCGTCAAACCGAAAGTCGGGGTAGACAATACGACGAATATTTAATAAAAGTAAAAAAAAAATTATAATAATCTTCGAATGCTGATACAGCGGGGCGACGCGTTCGAACACCCGGGCGGCCACGAACGTCTACCGGAGGGAATCGCTCAGCTCGCGAAAGTGTGGAGAAGACCGAACGAAGTGTTCAACGGCACCGACGGGCTTGTCGTCCGGTCCGAAGAGGACGAAGACGACGTGCACGATTTACTGACCGTTAACGAATCGCTGATCGACGTGAAGGTATTTACGAATATTTATCGACCAATTACGATACGGTTATATACAGGTATTACGGCGATATAACCGACTTATGTAACATTGTTTGTGTCATCACGTGCCATTTGAAATTCACGTTTTGTGTGAAACATTTCGTCTGGTAAGCGAGTCCGTCTCTTTCCGAACGCAATTTTCTCCACCCTTGGTCGAAAACCACTGGTCGTCCCGTGGCCGCCCCCGAATTCACTCGATTTTTGGATTTTTTTCTCGTGGGGACCATATAAAATCGCGCGCACACGCTCGTAAAAGGCCGCACGTCGACCGAGCCGACGAAAGAAATTGTGGGACGGAAGTGACAACAACAATCGATAGTGAAATGACGAGTGATTTTTTCGACAAAGGTGTACTCGGGAGAATGAAAACCACAAAAAAAAAAAAAACCGAGTACATTCCATTCAAAAAATTCCAGGTCAAGTTGGTCATCCTGGACTAACTATAATGATGGAATTATTTTTATAATAGCCCCGGGCAAGTGAAATGTAACCGCCCCGATAAACTAAACCGACGCTAGGGAGTTCTTCTAAAGCTATGGTAAATACGAATATACGTAATATCACGCGCGGGCCGCGTTTTAGTTTTCGTTCGATCGAATGCGTCTAACGCGGACAACATACGTAGAGTGGATATTTTTTTCGAATCATAATTATTTATTGTCTTGTCGAATGATAATCGTAAAAAAATAAAAATAAAAAAAAAACCTCTGCTCCTCTCTGGTCGCGTCATAGCAAAATACAAATCGTAATTTAGTACAAATTACCAGCTGGAGGTAATCATTACAATAACACAACGTGTTGCACATATCGGGACTACGCTATAATTAGTAGCGACGCGATTGTTCGGTTCGGGTATTCATAAAATAAAAAAAAAAATGAAAAAAAAAAAAACACTCCCGGAGAAGAGCTCACCGCGCGATGTACACGCGCGAGTCGGCGTAAAAACACCCGGGCAACGTGTCGTGTTTCGAACGGTCGACGCGCGCGACGAAAATATTATAAATACGCGAACACGCGAGCGAGCTTGCTCGGCGGAACGTGCGCTGGAAAACGCGAGTATTGCCGAAAAAAAAAAATATGAAAAAATCTCGCCAAACGTATAGAATGATGATCGTGAACGAAGAACCGGCCTGTTTTCTCGTCCGAGGAAAAATCCCGAAACTAAAAATAATTAATAATAAAGAGCGCTTACCCGTTGTCCGAGCGACGGAGACGTGCAGAGTGAACGATGTGGTGAGAAGCAGATGAGTAGCTTTGGACTAGTTTGGTGATATATTTCGTGGTGGCGGACGCGCACGTGCGTGGCGGTGTGGCGCGTCGTGGACTAGCGGCGGCGGAGCGAGTGCGTCGGCTGTGCGTGCGCGACGTGTGCGGCGAGCGCGCCGCGCGGATCACTGTGTGTGCGACGACTACGGCGGCGGCGGCGGCGACGACGGCGGGACGGGCGGCGCGCGGCGATGGCCGAACGACGACAGCGACAACGGCGACCGGACGACTGACGGCGACGATCGCGACGGGTAAACGCGCACTGCCGGAGAGCGCGACGCGACCGGCGGCGCGGGCTTGGTGGAGTCGTCGGGTGCGCGGCGCGAACACGACGGGGTACGGCGAGAAAAACTCGCGGCGCGGCGCTCCTCGACGAGATGTTTAACGTTCTCGTTGTAATTCTTTGGGCCGTCTATCGTCGGGTCGCTGGCCATGCGTTTCTGCTTTTCAACGCCGAGGTCTGTTTTCGAGGGGTTCGGCGCCGACCGACTATCGTTACCCCTCCCGGCGGCGAGACCTTGAACTTGACTCGACCGGGCGGGGCCCCAGCCCGCTCTCGCCGCCGCGGCCGATGGAACGAAACGGGCCGCGACTGACTAAAACTCCGACGGCGCGGCGGCTCGAAATAACGGAGAAAAAATATACGTATAATCGTTTGAAAATCACACGACGACGCGAGTACCGTTCGGTCAACATTTCGATTCTCTACGACGATTGCTTTCGAGTTGCGATGGAAAAAACTCGATTCAGTCGAAAACATTTTGCCGTTTTGTTTCTGTTTTCTCGGAATTTCTCGCCAACTCTCGGCAAACAATTGGTGAAACTTTTGAAAAGTTCAAAAAAGAAACCGTGTTTGTACCGCCGAGACTGGTCTAAAGAAAAAGACCGGGTCTTCTTGTTGAAACCGTGTAAAAAAAAAATATATGTTTATATATGAACAAACACACGAGTGGATTTCTCAAGAATAAATTTAACTATAGGCGACAAAGTAAAAAATAATTGTTACGATTCGTCCTCTCGTCTCTTATTTTCACGCCTGTAACATTATGAATTATAATTTTTGTAATCATTGTTGATTTACGTTATGTGAAACTATTTTCAAATTTCGATTTTGATCTATACAACATATTATATAGAGCCGGGGTCGGCGATAGGCGGCCCGCGGAGGGGAAATAACTACAAAGGCACACAATAGATATTTGATCTTTTTTTATAATGCATTTGGAGATTACGATGACTTTGGTCGTTTATCGCCATGTACAATAATAGTCACGATAACACAACACTGGACATTATACCTACTGCTTGTAATAATTATTCAGTTCGTGCAGTTCGTTTACGACCAATGTATAAAATTGGCTACCACGTATGGCCACGCATACATATGTGAAACTTCGTTCTCCAAAACGACTGATCTCCACTTTGGAAACACTCTGCGCATTAGTTGTTCCCCGAGAGTACCGAATTTCAAAAAACTGGCTCAGGACAAGAAATGCAATTTCTCTCGTTAAACCCAAGTATAAAATTGTGTTGTTATTAGTATGAAACTTAATAATTTATATAACGTTATGTAAAATAATTTACCTTAAACTGTGTTTTTATTGCGAAAATAAATACATTTGTTAACTAATATTTTCTGGCCCTCGAAAATTGTTTTCCAAATCATCTGAAATAAAAAGAAGAAAAAAACTAATTGCCACAGAGTATAGAGTACAGAGATATGTTAGTTAATATTACACGTTGAATACGCACCTCGTTATAACGTCAGTGCTGCAGCGATACAGTTTGTCCAACTTGTCCTATGTGATGGGAGAAAACAAGTAGTAGTTAAAACTATATGACCGGACAATGGACCGGTTTCTGTATTTATTTTATTATTCGTGTATGTTGGATTTTCGTTCTTTTGGGCTATTCGAATTTCTCGTAAATATTTTTTTTCTTTTCCGTTTCGAGTAATGATTTTTATTTGTTTTTTCGTTTACGTGTGAAATTTAAATTTGTGGTTTTATTGTTTGTAATCGCCATATATTATTATTTTCTGTTTCGCGTTATTCTCTAGTAGTGGTCTCCGCCGATCTTTAGGCGCGGACACTCATTATCCACGCTGGTCCTTTCGTTTTCCTTGGCACCGTTGGAATTCTTAATTTAGATTTCAGTGATAACCTTTCGTCGGACGTCATTAATTCATAGTAAGGTGAAACGCGATCAAATATAGAATTCGTAACGTTCCGTTTAAAGTCGATACATGAGCGATACGAAATATTATACATATGTGTGTGTATTTAGTAACGAGAGATAACGTATTTTCACTGGCTGTGTACGATTATTCGCGCAATAAGGGAACGATATTCTAAAAATGCAATAGTTATATAACACATGCAGATTAGTGTCCCGCAGAAAGACTTTTTACGATTTGTAACTGCGACTTTCTGTTTACTCTAAAGCAGGGATTCCCAACCGCTGTGCAAATGGTTAAGGAAATGGTTAGGTTAAGGGTTTTGTTTTCATAACGATTGATGATGAAAAATTTAGAGAACCGCCGATTTATAGATGATGAAAGATAAATAGTTTGCCCATCGAAATAGTGAGTAATCTACACGATACGTGACGACCAGCCGATTCCATCGCTCCGATAAACGATTTAGTAAACGGCGCACTTGTTATACGAGTATTGGGTCGGTTGTTCGTGCAAGTTTGAAAGAAAATCTGACACCAGTGACATAATATGTGACAATTTATAACTCGTGTGAGAGAAAGTATACGCTGAACCCGATATACGGCCGAATATGTTTGTCCAAAACAAAGGATCCCTTAAAATACTTGTAAAATTACTTATGAAAATTATGAAATTTGTTATTTATTGATTAATTTATTTATTATTGAAGTGATATAATTGTAGATTTATATAATTAATACTAGAAAAGTAAACGGTTTAAAACAACCATTAAGTGTTCGTGAAAACAAACGGTTTTCCTAAATAATCGAGTGCGCAACAACTTCGGAGTTTTATCAATTTTTTTAGATTGACAGACATTAAGGACACTTACGGGCTAATATTTTTAAATAATGTTTATATACACACACGTTTATATACGACCCACATCTTCAAAATCACTTTGAAAGTGCATGTTTTATTTGCATTTTTTTTTTTTTTTTTAATTTTACGCTGCCGCCTTAATCCAGCCAGTCTCCGCCCAATCTACTTCAGTTACGTGCTGTAAATCGAAATAGAAATTTTAATATTTCTTTTCTCCTAAACTTTTTATACTATTTATCCATGATCTACTACGAAAATTCACATGTGTACTATTTATATAAGACGTAACCTAACCTTTACGGATTTCTCGATAAACATAAACGTTGGAAATAGGTTTTATGAAATATTTCCAATAAAAAATAAATCAACGACGACAAAATCGCGACGGGAAAATGATAAAACACACAAATTATATTCTTTTAACGAATCCTATAGTTGTTTTTATGTTTTCAAATGAGTTATTATCGATGGATTAATTACCATATCCATACAATAATCAATACGTTTTCATATTGTGTGTTATGTACTTATATAAGTTATTAGTTTAATCGATAAGTACCTACATTAGGTAGTGAATTATCATGACAAATGTAATTAATTATTATTTATCAATGAATTAAAAACGTACTTATCAATTTTCATCATATTATGTTGACATTATATGAACTTCTTCAACCAAATCCGGATTAAAATTGTCAATGCTTCAGGGCCAAATTTTTTAAAAGTCCCAATATAAAATTTAAAAATTATTCATGATATAATTGGATTTTATTTACATAGAATATTAAATCTAAATTAAATTCAAAATATTTTTCTCACTTAACACTGAAGCGAATTATTGAATCGTGTTGTCTAAATTTATTTTAGAAAGTAATTTAATGAATCCTTAAAACAGTGTATTTTAATGTGCAACACATGAATTAATGAATTTTCACTAAACTGGTCCTAAAAAGAAAAAAAAAATTAATTAGTTTTAATTATAATGTTGTAATAAATGTATGGTATGAAATTTAAGACCCCTTAAAAAAATCACAAGTCTTGTAGTCCGGGGCTCGTGGCATCCCTCTCCTCCTTAATTAAATCTGGTCTTCAATTCAAAATCTACTCGAAAAATTAGAAAAAAAAATATATAACTTTATATATATATACATAAATAGTGCAATATAATGAGAACCATATTAACCAGTATATGTTTTGTAACGCCTCCATTATCTTATCTAATTCTTTTGTATTCTCAAATTATAGTTATTGTATATATCATACAAGTTTATATACAAATCATGTGCTAATAATATTAAAAAAGTCAATCGAGAGAAGACAGTATAATTTCTTATTTATTATAGACTAGTACAACAAGTAACGACCGGTACCTCGCTCTAGGTTGGCTTATAACTATAAAATCTTTTATGTAAATTAAGAATTGTCACTGTTGTACAATTTATACACACACACACACACACACACACACACATATTTTGTATATATATGTGTGTTGATAGTATAACAATTCGTTATTAAAAAGCAATATAATAATTAACTGGTAGATTCTTCGGATACATATCGTACATTTCAAGAGCACATGGATATAATGAAACTTAACCATTATTTAGTTGTGTGTTTTAGCTGTTGATAATAATAAATTAATTTTAATTCGTTTCGAAGAAAGAACATTAAAATCCTATCTATCTGTTGTATCATAAAATGTACCGATTATTCAACTTGTAAAAGAAACGCGAATACGATTAGTATAGTATCGAGTTGTATGACAGACAAAATTGCCAAATTAGATTAACGTCAAATTCCAAAATACATAATATTCTTTCTTTTTAACATCAAAGAGTGATACATTGCATAATTATTGAGCATTTTGTGCTCGATTGTTCAGTAATAAAGCTGTACCTATATTTTCAGCGAAAATTCAAGACGTAACCGTTGTTTTAGTTATAATAATAGTTTCAGTGACTAATACATTTAAATCCCGTAGCAATGCGGTATGAGTATATTTTACATGTCTTTCGACGTAAAATAACTAATAAGTTTTCAACTTTTTAAATACGTGCGTGTCTACGAAGAATTATCGATGAAAAATTTTAAACGAACCTAGTTTCGCAAACCATAAAAAATGATAAAGAAGTTTACGTATGTTTTGATCGAACAAATTCTATTATTTCGTTACTTATATTCGGTTATACTAAATAGAAAACTTTGTACAACATAATAGGATGTTCAACGGTATAACTATTATATCTCCCATTATTCCGACGAATTTTAAACGGTGCGTTTTTTTTATACTACATTAAAAAAAAATTGATATCGTAAAATGTATCGTATTCATTGACGATCGATCTGTATATTAACTACGTCGACCCAATATTATTTAACTATCTTTAGGTTTATTAAACTTTATTTTACAATTAAGACTATTTAGAAGAAGAAAAAACAACGATCTCTCTCGCGCCGACCGCCAAATAATTTACCGTGAATGGACATTTTATCATCGTAACAAAAATAAATATATACCTAACCATTGTATAAATATAATAAAATGTACCTAACGCGTGTGTAATAGACGTCCGTGTAGTTCAATGCACGTGGGTAAAACAAACACTGTTTTCGCCTCGTGTGTGCAAGTACTTTTCACACGCGTTTGTAAAAAGTTTGTTTTACTCGCGCGTTGTATTTTTAACGATTTATGTAAAATAACGACGATGTACACTTTTTACGGAGTTTGTTTCGAAACGTGACGGTACTATTTTTTTTTTTTTTAGAAATATAATTACATGAGATATTAACGTACGATCACGTCGAGTAGGTATCTCGACTCGAGTTAGCGTATATCGATAAATCGAGCGATCGTTATGATTTAATATTATTATTATATTAAGGATTCTTTGCCCTGGTTTTCAGATTTATCGACGGATACTGTATCACATCGTGTTGTACTCGAGTCGGTTCAAAAACGAATGGCATCCGTCTAATTTGGTGTTCTCGCGTGACGGCAAAACGAAGGCGTCGTGGAGGAACGTACTATCAACGCCCGAGTACAATTCGTGCGGGAAATATTGGCTGAAATTGTTTTTTATGGTCAGTTTATAACATAATTCATTCGTTATACTCGGGATTTACACTGACGCGCAGTCTCGCGCGGAGCGAAATTTAACACCGCGCAGTTGTCGAAAAAATATAATTTTTATAATATCTTCTTACGTAATATTATGACGACAGCAAATATATAACTTAAAGTATTCCGAAACATTTATCGATACATTACATAAGTGTGAAAGTTTATAACAAAAGTGAAAAAAATCATAGACATTTTACGCTTATACGAGACATATGAAGCTAAGATTTTGAAAATATTAAAGCCTCGAATTAAAATAACTGACATGAAAAAGGGGTCGCGTATGGAAAAAGAAAAAATTTCGATCCCGAAATATTGAGATTGTCTGTTATTCGACGTGTCGACTGGCCGGACCCAAATATCATTTTATTTTAGGATAACAACTATAATTCCAAGTGAATAGTTATTTGATATGAATTACGATTTGACTATAGTTTGATCGCGGTCGTAAATAAAAGTTAAATGTTAATTTTGGAAAAATAGAGTGGCTCGTAGACGTAATATAATGAAAACAGAAATATAAAAATATTAATAGTATGACATTTTTACAGTAGCGAGCGACAATTTTTTTTTCTTTTCAAGAACAAAGTAATAACGTAATATCTCGGCGTAACTGGGGGGGATGTACGCGCGGTATAAGCTTTAATTTAGCACCTCCGGGTCTCATAACTTGAGAATTTAAAATTGCATATAAACACGTATAAAAATGTATTTAAATTATTTTTCCTCAGCCACTACTAGTCGACGACTTTAATTTTGTTTTTCTTTTTTTTCTGTATTCATCTCGCAAACCTCCTTCATCATACTAACAAAAGTCGGATTTTCTATATCATTACGGATGAACGCCGTAGCAAAGTAATGAAAATAAGATGTCGCGCGACAAACGCGGGGCGGCCTGTATTGAGTTACCGTGTAAATGTATTTCCCTCGCGGTATTTTACACGGAGACGCGACAAAGGCGCTCGCGTATCAAAATAAATCGTAATAAAAGCTTTTGAAATTGCAAAAAAATTCTCGGTTTAATCTTGGATTGAAAATACTTAATTCGAGTGTTAACGTCTTTATTTGTTCGAAGATTTGAGCTCTCCGGTCGCGTCGCCACCCGAGTCTCTGTACCCACGTGTATTTTTTCGTCGCACAAACGACGTCGATTCCCCTCGTCGTTTCCGCGACCGTACGTCCCTACTGTATTCGCGTCGCGCACTGTGATTTCAGGGAAAGTTCCGTATGATGTGCGTGAGCGATCATCTGCCGTTGGACGGCGACGGTCGCGTTCTGTTACCGTTGTGCGAGAACAACAAGGTCCTCTGGCTCCCTTTGCTCGTCAAAGGATTGTTGCGCGTGCACGCGTTGACCGACGAGTTCGAACAGTTCAGCACTATTACGTGCCTCACCGGGTGGTCCTGCATTCGGACAGATTGCCAGTAAGTGTCGTTAAAAGTGTAATTCGCGTGACGCGAAGTCTGAATACTCCGCGTGCGCGAAACGCGTCTATACTCGCGTCATTACGTCCGGCTACCGCTGAAGAGTCGTAATTTTTAGACGCGTTTTGAGAGATGATCTGTGGCAATCGATTTTATCTCACTCGTCCGATTCGGTTACGAACACCGACGGCGGCGGCGGCAAATGGAGAAACGAAAACCCTCCGAAGAACTTCGCGAAATGTTTTCCGATGAAAACCGACCGGGGCACAGATTGTTACTACGACCAAATCGATTCGGACGACGATACGACCAATCCTCCGAACGATTCTATAGTCACCGTGATTACATTATCGCCGACGATCTACAAAGTAAAATAAAAAAAAAAAACAATCGAAAAAAAAACGAGACCGCGTCAAACGTCTCTGTCGTTAAATTATTTTTACTACACCGAATTCCTCGTGTGTCTATTAGTTCGTAAAATATTGATCATTTGAATCGTACTGTTTAGAAAAAGAAACCCGTTACGAATCAATATTCGCAACCGGTATTCCTGAACTACGTGAAATTAGAAAAAAATAAATCTATAGAACCGTGGAAAACACACCGGTGGGCGAAATGGGCAATCGAAAACGATGTGATCAAACAACACGGTAAGGAATCTAGGTACTTATATGCAATTAATAGTATAATACGATTGTAATTATAATAGCTCAAAATTAGTACCTCAAACAAATCGGCGACTAATTAACTTTGAAATTCATACCTACACGTCGTCGGCAGATCATTATAAACATATTTTCCCATACGCACGCCGCCGCGTTCTAATTATGAAATTGCCACTCTCGTCGTAACGTCGTATTATAATGAATTTCAAACTGTATTTTCCACTTATAAAACAAATAATAATAATACACCGTGTTATATACTCGTATATTATACGTATAAGAAATAGTTACTCAACTATGTAATTTGCACTGCACGTAAGAACAAACAAAACGCTCTAAATTAACTTTAATTGTTTACTGTTTCTACGAACTACGACGTATCTGCGAAAAATCCACGCGGCTACCGGCAGAATGCCGACGACTACGGAGTAAAATAAAATTCATCTTTTGTGCGAAGCGTGAAAAATCGATCCCGCGCGCGTATTTTCACCGAACAACAATAATATCATGTTCTCACAGTGTCCCGTCTAACGAATGTGAAAATAAAGTACACCGAGTTGTTTAGTCTTTTAATTTCATCGTTTTCATTTTTACAAATATACGAAAAATATAACGCCGACAGTCAAAAAAAAAAACCAAAAAAAATTGCAATTACGCGCAGTAAATGTCATAATTATAATAATAACAACAAACGATCCGAAATCTAAAGAAAATATTATTTTTTTTTACATAACTAACAGATATATGAGAGTTTTCTAGTATTATGAGCAAGTCCGCGACCATAATCGCACATAATTAAGTGCACACGTATTTCACAGTTTTTATTTTTTTGATTGTTTAATGATATATATATTTTAATTGTTATATAATTATTGTTATGCAAGTTATTTTCAGTGCATTCGGTACTTCCGAACCCCACTAATCGATATTGAAAGTATTTAATGTCAATATTATCAATTATAACATAAAGTTATAATTAAATAATTAAAACGTAATTATTGAAATGTTATACCGTGAGCGTAAACTCGACAGACCATTTATGAATAACACAAATAATGCCATAACTCTAAAAAAAATGAATTAAGTTAATTATGTCATATAAATGTTGTATAAATAATGTAATACGCTATTTCGCTGATATTTTTTTTTAAATTTGTATTATGTTAATATCAAATATTTTAAATAATCACAGCGAATGTATATCTAAGCTGATTATTTGGCAGGTTTGATTTTGAAAAATAAACAACGACCGCCTGTTGAGACGGTACTTTTATTAGTACATTAAGTTTGGTTGTCAACTGATTATTAAGTTAACTTGTGGTCTAGAAGTATTCTATACGTGTAAATAATTGTTATTAATGCATATTTAACAATTATACCAGTAATAATTGTGATATTATTGATTATCGCAATTGCATAGGTCTTATATCTATATAATGCGCGACAATCTACATCAATAGGTAATCGACTGTAAACGATTAAAATGTAAAGCTTTCTGTTATTAATTTTATAATATCATTAATTAAATATGTTGATTATTTCAACCGTTATATTACAAACAAATATCAAAGACACGATTCATCGTTCGTACGACATTTGATTAGCACTTGCAAGTTGTTTTTTACGTTCATTTTTTTTCCCCCGAGAAGAACGATGACTGTCTAACCGGCGATTTCCGTCCACAATCCAACCGCGCGTGAAGTGAAATACCAACGGCGACACGGGGAAAATATCGATTTAAGTTAAGTCGTCCCGCCGCCGTGATCAAAAGGACACGTGGCCGGTCAGACTTTTCTTCTCGGAAGATTAAAAAAAAAAATGCACCACGACGAAATGTATTTATCACAACTGCTGCGACGTTAGTGTTTTTATTTCCCGAAATCATCGTGTCGCACGAGAAAACCTAATTCGATATTATACCTTTGCGTTGGTGTATTATCGTATTCTCGTCGTCGTCGATCGAATATCACTGGAAATTTGTTTCTATACTTTTCAGAACTGGGCGAATTCATGAAATTGATAAATATCTACGCGCCGTGCGCCGACGCGTTGAAAAAACCGTGTCCGCTAATGAAGGTCCTCAACAAATACAATTCGCAGGACAAAAACGATGCGCAATACGAACTCGATTTTTTATACCTGGAACCGTTTATAACGTACGTACACACTGCGCGTTAAACTGTTCGTAAATACATATGTCATGCACGTCGTAAACTTTTACAGTCGACTCGAATTCTACGTTAAAAGCTCTTCTCGAATGTTTCCGATTTCGAGATTGATATTTGTCCGGGACGAAGATGGCCCGCCGAACAGCGACCCGACGAACAATGCCGATACTTGTCCTAGCCTTTACTTGCGTATCCTTTTTCATTTGATAACCGTGTCAATTTATTATTTTTAATCGACGTTTCTGTGCTTAATTGTAATTTATTCGTCCTTGTATATGACTGTAGATATAATTTAAAATATTATAATATAACAATACGTCTTATTGAAATACACTATAATGATTAGTGTTATACAGTTAGCACACGTTAGTAAATAAGTTGTAAGATGTATTGTTTTTACTTTATGATGTTATACGATAAAAAAATGATCGATATAACACTCGTAGGCTCTCTGAATTTTCGACAAAGTTGCCCCGCTTAAATATGGGGAGGGGGGCTCTTTTAGTTCTAGAACTAGAGGCGTGTTCGGAGTTGCCGGTCATCAAGTGTAGCGACCAGTTTTTCACCGGCTTGTTTTACACCACAGATGACCCACTGACGAGATTTATAATAACTCGTGTTATGCTTGAAATTCTATTCGTATATTTTACTAAAATAAAGTAAAACAGTTGTAATAACAGTCGGTAAAACATATTAAAATTTCATATTTTACAATCGAGGATTTTTCTACCCAGTGGGTATACCGTATTGTGCGTATATCAGTTTAATCTACGTATTACACGGTGGTAATTGTTGTTTTGAAGTTAAATTACTAATTCCGTCTTCGCGTGCCCGTCGGAGTTGAACGCGGTCGTCCTAATCGGGCTTGACCGGTCGTTCCAAACGAGGCCAAATCGGTCGAGGGCAACAACAGCACACCCTGTATATCTGGGACAGTAGCTATGGACCCGGTGCGCCCTCGTCGACGGAGACTCATAGGTGGAAATCCGAGACGAGCTCAGGCCCCTCTTCGAACAGCTCTCGAGCCTCCGCCGAACAATTTCACATTTAATCGGTTAGATAATATCGTACGACTTAATACGACGCGCGATGTTATCATCGATTGAAAACAATAATGGTGTAATAATGATGAAAAATAGTTGTGTAATTGCGTAATCGTTGCGTGATCGTGTCGGGGAACGACTTGCCGATATTTTAGACATTATTCGTGAATTGGTAGGTAGCTTCTCTATTTTTTAGTAGATTTTCAAGACGATTTGGGACAAAGTGACGTGTATTTTTCCAACGTGCGGTTAAAAGTTTGAAGCCTCTCCCTTATAAAACGTCGAGACGACCTGCCGGTGTCGAGAACACACACGCGCGCGCGCAGCGTTGTACAGTTCCTTAAATCGCGAAAAAAACTACAGATTTCGAGTCGGCCAACTGCGAGTCCGCGCTGTTCACGCTGTCGGTGTGCGCCGACTACGCGATCCGCGACGGCCGCGTCGTCGTGACCGACGCGCCTTCGAGCCGTAACGCGGTCGATTACCCGTACGTCAACGTGGAACAATTTCTCTGGTACGAGACGAAACTGCCGACGCCGCTGACGTCCATTCGCACGAGAGGAGTGTCGAACGACGTGGTGAAATTGCAACCTGGGTGAGTGTGCCGACGTTTATTACGCGACATTTGCATGCGAGTACGTGTGGGGCGTAACAACAATGGTATAATTATCACGCACGCATTGTTGTGTACCGCGCTATCGTTGTTATTATCCGGTGTTTTGAAAAATACTCGTTCGCGATCGAATTTTCGTGTCGTCGTGTCCTTTTGAAATGCGACGTGAACGCGGCGAGAATGAAATGAAATTCTTTTTCACGACGATCAAGTCTCCGAAACTTTTCAAAACACCGTCGTCATCGTTGTGTGTTGTTATATTGTTATATTGTATTTACGATGCCCAACAGGATAAACGTACTGAGAGTGTGGGGCGAGTTGCCGGCCAAATATTCGCTGACGGTCGAGTCGACGGTCGACTTCTCCACGCACCGGACGGCGCGCACCGTTTACCGAACGCTCGCCGACAGCCGTCCCACGTCGCTGACGTATTTCCTCGGTGAGCAATGGGCGCCGCCCGAAATTTCCGCCGTCACTCGAGTGTGCGTTTGTTCGGCTCGGGACCAGATAGAAATCTCCAAACACTCGACACTGCGATTCGAGTACGAAACAAACACGTATACGTGAATCATGTATTTGTACGGGACACACGTGGTACCTACTCGACGACGCCGAAATGCGCAGCGTTTTCGCACTATCGGCAGGATTATTCGACACAATACTTTAGACTTTTGAAACAATACGACGACGCGCGGAGTCACTTAATATTCCGCGCGTATACATGCGCCGCCGCCGCCGCCGCCGACGAACGGTTCTCAGACGGTTTTTTCCCCCCGCAACACTGTTTCTGCGTGTCGCAGCGGTCGAGTGTAGTTGGGGCCAATAATATTATTATTGAATCGAATTCTCCGCGAAATAATATACGACCATCGCACGTTTTGTAGCGCCTGTGAGAGAAACGTTTCTGCAGCTGTGCGACGCGAAGCCCGGCACGGGCAGCCACGGACGACACTTGATGAAGTTCTACGCCTCGCTCATGCCACCGTGCGTCGGCCGAGAGAGCGAGCTGAAGAAAATCGAGAGATACTCGACCGTTTCGAAAGTACGCCTTTGTAGTCTGCGCTGATACGAGACGTCTCCTTTCTTTTTTGTCACTATTTCAATCCAGTCGACGATAAAAACATTACTATTTTAACGAGATGTTAACATTTCACGCGCCCGTGACTCAGACAATAGCGCAATCGTTCATGTCTTTACGATATTTATTGCACACTTTTGATTTACACGTCTTGTAAAATCTACCGATAACGAACACTCGTCGAGTAATCGCACTCTCAGTTTACTGAAACAAAATTAACAAAGTATTTACAATATTATCATAACTTTTAATACGTTTAGTACGTCTGAGCAGTACAAGTACGATTATTTTGCTTTAACATTTTTTTAAACGAATTTCGACAGAATTTAAGTGGATAAAATTCAAGTAAATAATACGGCGTGAAAAATAACGAAACCTATTTACTCTCCTTAAATAAATAACGCGTTCGGACTTTATTGATCTAAACATGGCGTAATTAAACAGTATAAAACATTCTCGTAGTGTGTCCAATCGGCCGTGGCGGAATGGGTCGAGAAAAAATTTCAAAACGACTTACCCGGCGCGACAAAAATATTTGCCGAGTTACAAGAACTGTTCCAAAACAATTCGTTCGGACAGAAGGAAATTTTCGACTTGGCCGCAAAAATAAAACTTCGACGAGAATTATTAGAAGCCGCTCTGAATCAGAACAAAAACGAAACGGCAGTCGAAACGCCGGCGCCGGCGACTATGTCGGGGAAAAAATCGACTTTCAAATCTAAATCGAGAGCAAACGTCGGTAAAACGCCGCCGCCCACGTAAGCATTAAAATCCACGAACAACAGTATATTATTCGGTACATCGATGTTTATTTTATCAGGCCGACCGAACCCGAGCCGATGTTGATGAAAATGATACATTTAAATATGTTTGAAATCGTATGGTAAGTCCGTTTTCGATTTGTGCGTTTGCGAATGCTTTGGTAACACTACTCTGCTCGTGTCGTGTAGCAACGTGTTGAACGCTGACGAAATCGATCTGGACGAATATTACTTGAGAAATGATTTATTGAACTACTTGGTATATATCGGTTACGACGAGAGCAATTCGCAATTCGACGATCCGTTGCTGATGTTTCAATTAGAACTCAACACTCACTCTGAATCCGTACGTATTTTTTTTTTTTTAATTCTACACGAGTTATTTCTACTTGAACATTTTAAATCACACTCAGTTTTTTGTTCGAACATTATTACATTTCTGATCGTTAAAATGGCTCATCGATTAAAAATTCCTGTATCTCATCTCGTACCTTTTAAAACGTTTAAAAATACCCGAATTTCCAAAAAAAAAAAAAATGTTGAAAAATCAAGCTCAACTAGATTTGTCGTTATCTCATCAATTTCAAATGGTTCGCGGATACTAAAATATTGTTTTCATATTGTTTAGGAACTGGCACCGACAATTGTACAGTTTTCGAATCAAAACAAACACGATCGCGCGCCTAATTTAATGTTTATCGACAACGATTCTCGACTAGAAATCAAGCCGACGAACATCGACATGACTTTGTTTGCGGTCAAAAGAAATATCAAAGGGTACACGCTGTTGGGTTGGCGTTCGGATAAGAAGCCCAATGACGAACGCGACAGCTATAAGCTCACGTTTTTCGGACGGCCGTACCAGATATTGCATCCTTGCAGCACGCGAAACGACACTTTCTACGAATACAGCACGACCACGTGCGACAACCTGCGCGTATCTAACTTTGTGTCCAAATTAGTGAAAAACAGTTTCTACAAGCCGAACGTCCAACACATACTGGCTAGGCGAGTGGCCAACGACGAAACACGTTTAATTCGATTTCACAACAACAACAAAAAAAACGCTAGGCCAATTACACAACATTGCGTTTCGTTATTCCTTTCAGGGTGTTTTTGAAGGTTCAAAACGCATCCTTGTTCACGATTTACTGTCATCTGGAAAGACTAGAATCCGCGCACGTGGAAATCCGAGTGGCTGACCAGAATTGTACTTCGACGGTGTTCGCGTCGTCTCGCACGCGCGGAAAAACGGTGCTCATTCCCGCCGTGTATTTGGATCCAAATTACAACAAAACTAGTAAGTCGTATTATTGTTTAATCGTACGACTCGCATGACCAAAATATACCTTATCGTCATTGTTATAGAATAGTTTGACTAAACATTCGATTACATGTGTAACTTCGATACTAAATACGGTTAGATTTTTTTTACAACTCAGTATAAATTGAAAACTTATATATATATATATTTACGTGGATATTGGTTTTTAAAAATACCAAAAAAAAAACCATATAGTTCTCGAAAAATTGTAATTTTTGTGTCGAGATGATGATTTCTTAATAATGCTTGATTATAATAATATGTATCCGAGTGGCTGTACTTGGAATAATAATACTTCGGAGCCGTTCGTACACAATATTTTTCAGAAACACGTGCGATCCTATTGGTGGTTCTGAAAACTCGATAAAGTTTTTATTATTATTTATTTTGCAAGTTTATGATTTCTCAATAATAATCGATTATAATGTGTATCTAAATGCATAATATATATATATATATTATGTAAATCATACTTCGGAGCCGTTTGTTCGCAAACGACATATTATGTTTTTCAGAAACAAGTGCCTTTATTGATAGTTCTGAAAACTTGATAAACACGACGTTTGTAATCGAGGTTGTTTTAATCAAGAATTTTGAAATCAATTATACCAATGATGGACAAGCTGAAATCGGTGATTACGATTGGACGATTTCGTGCGCATACGATCAAACGGTAACAAATTTTCAAACCCTGAAAATTTAAATAACCCATTATTTATATGCACGTCGAAGCGTTAATTAAACTACGTCTATTTTTAGCTTACAGATATCACGCTCGAAACGGATGCCGCGGGGAATTATTTTAAATTTTTCAATTCCACGCTATATCAAACGGCCGCAGAACCTTCGCTCGAGCTCGAATCTTTATCACGTAAACCGACAGAAAACTCGTCCAAACTCCGAAATAAGTAATAATATTTATTATAATCATGCTGTTATTTTTTATTCGACAGATTCGAAAATCGACGACAACGTAGACAACAATAATAGTTCCCAGCCAACTTTGAGTCACCAAAAAGTATTGGAGTCTATGCTGCTCACACAAGTATCGACTTACTTACAGACACGATAAAATCACTTATGAACACGTTCGATAAATATTTATTTTCGCGCAGGACATGTGTAAAGAAAAATTCGATAACAATTACGATCATACCGCAGAATTGTATACGTCGCGTCGTGAAAGAGAAAATATTCTAAAACGTTTAATAGACGAAAGGTTCGAGATACAAAGTGCCACCACAGACGCGATAGGAAAAATCAGTGATTTGTTCGTTGAAAATCGTCAAGTAAATGATAATCGGTTATTGATAATTATATTTTATTTTTTATTTTTCTAACGTCGTTCTACCATACATTTACAGGCGTTCATGAACGATTTAAACTACCAAATTTTAGATTTTCTTAAACTGCCACAGAAATCTAGTATCGGCATGAAGAAATCACGAATGTCGAAAAAAAAATTAGTGTAATTACTTAAAAATCAAAAATATTGGCGATTGTAAATAATAATTCAGGTGCAACCGCCGCCACCATTAAACTGTAATCATCGCGTATTCATTATTATTTCGGCTTTTCTTTTATTATTGTATTCGCGTAACCAAACAAAGTGATAGACGATCGACTAAGTCGTTTTATTACTTTTATCAGAAGTTTTTTACAATTTAATCGCATTTTCGATTATTTCTGTAACACTTACGTTATTTGTATCATAGAACATAGATTGAAATATCATGCCTAGGTAACTACTTAAAAAAATAAATTAATTAGCCATTGAGTTCTCATAACTTTCACAGTTAATCATAACATACAGTGTGTTGTACATTGAGTACTCGAGTTTAATTTTGGATGTAAAGATCACATTTTATTTCGATTTTATTTTATATTGAACAAATTTCTCGTCGCACATAGAGTCTATTTCGTCTAGAAATGTAATAATTATTTTGTACGTCGTTTAGTCAAAAAATATAGACGAACATTGTTCGAGAGTACACAAAATTATTAGCGCGTCATACGTATATTATTTTATCTTATTAAACCGGAAAGCTAATGCCGAGATATTATTAGTGAAAATACGATAACGAAGATTTCCGATAGGATTTGTATTCTTTATATACTTGCTCGTATATCTGTACAAAAGTGTACAAAAAGCGTGTTAAGGTAGGATTTCCAAGGCGCGACCTGTCGCCGCGACATGTCGTCAATAACTGTGTATACGAAAATAGTATCAACTGTTTTGCAAGACGCGACAGAACTTTGGGTCGCCGCGACCGACGACACTACTGCTCCGGAAGCAGTACCTACGCGACATGTCGTTCGACAGCATGGCGTCAAAATTAGTTTTTTCCCCGTCGGAAGATGAAATTCTTTGATAGTAATCACGATACTTGAACATATTATCTGTTTTCTTTTTTTTTTGACTTTAGATGGCAAAATATAAAATCTTCTTCATCATTTTCATCCAATAACAATGTCAGAATGTCATTATTATTAATGCATACTTCAATAAATGGATCCATAATAATTTAAACAAAACTGTATTAACTAACTAAACTTATTTGTATTAACTACACATGAACACATCTGTACTCGGACAGGTTTGTAAGCGAACTGAGAATATAACTACCAAAATCGCAGCGACAAGTCGCGGTCGTCGGTCGCGGCGACAGGTCGCGGCGACATGTCGCGCCTTGGAAATCCTACCTTAACATCTCACAAATCATAAACGTTTACATGCGTAAAGAATTAAACTACAACCGGCGCGCAGCGGGGGAGGGATATTGTTTGTGAATTTCAGTATTTTTTTGTGCCGTCGATTTACGACCGTGCGACTGCGGTAGGTAAGTATTTACTACCTAATAAACACCACGTCATACTGTTTTCCAAAAATGGATTTCATGCCCAAAACACAATAATAACACAATGCGACAAAAGCCCAGGGAGATATCGTGTAATAATAATTATATTATAGTAGTACTATATTAATATAGTAGTAGTACGACACGAATCGCAAACGCCCGAGCTCTCCGAAAATCTACACCGAATTTGACCATGACGAACGCCGCGCTCTATATGGAACGGAATGCGGGCGGCACCTACCTATACGACACGACGCGCCGCGTTCTATTGTGTGCGTACACTGCACGGCGTGCGAGAAATTTGATCCTATTTTCCCGCATAAAATTTTACGGCGGCGACGACGAAGACGTGAAAAAAAAATAAACGGAGAAACAGTCTGTCGCGTAAAACAACCGTTTCGTTGCGAACCGACGACGGTTGTGATAAACTTTCGCGTGAAGCGAAACGTATAAAACCCCAGAACGATAGTAAAAAACCCACCGCGAGGGGTAGGTACCTTTTGCAATTTTAAAATCGTCGACAAATAAGTAGGACGCACGGACGACACCCGTTATACAATGGCCGTGTGTTTTCATTAATACCTTTTCGATTTGCAGCGAACCAGACTGTCGTGTAGCCGTTACGTATCGTTTTTTGGTAATGTTAAGTCTTTTGTAAATGTATTTTAAATAAATAAACGACGAGTACCATATAAACTCGTAATAGAGAATCGTATAGTGAAAAATAATTTTATAACGTACTTATGAATAATACGGCCGCAGTGGCTATTTTATCGAATAGTTTATCGCTTTTCATATATTTTACGTTCGATTTACGAGTGAGAACGTTGAGGAACCTATAGAAAAAATAACCGAGTAGACGAGTAAATCGTTCGTGCACAACGTATTTCGAAATTATTATTATATTAATTATGAAACGAATTAATAGATGATATCGATATAATATGTATATGATACATTTAAAGTAACCACCACAGTTTTGTACACGTTTCAAAGTTAAAAACAAACGTTTGGTTGACTTTCGATCGAACATAAAATTAAGATATTATAAATATGAAAGAAAACGTTCGACGCAACGATTTTTTTCAGTCTTTTTAGATACAAATACACCTGTCGACGAGTTTAATTTTATTCGCGCCGAATCAAAGAGCTTTGGTTACAATATGTATATTACTGACGAAAAGCGCGAAGACGATATTCGGATCCGCTAACCGCACGAAACCGCCGCGCCGCCGCACGTCATCGTTCTGTTACACGACACTAACTCCGCGTAACATTGCCAACACGATATACATCCCATAGTAGCTCAGCGAGTACTATAAATAATCAAACGGACGTTTTCGCGACAAATAAAGAAAAACTTTTCACTTCCTACTCGAACGGTTCGCGTTCAATATGTTTATAATATATATATTTAATGATAATTATTAATATACCGAAGTAAGTTTATGCCGTCGATTTTTTTGATATTATACACTATAGTGGTATATAATTATATTATAATATTTTCAAGTTATGCAAACGCGCAATACCTATACTGTGGATCAATGATGGTCTCCTCGACTCAAAGAGACGCCCGCGAAATAAATCCCATCCGGGACGAGGTCAAAATGCATATGTTATACACATATAAAGAAATCGCTCGGGACCAACACATTTTTCACATTATTGAGAGTTTAACGTTATAGACGAGGATAAATTTCACTAGTAATTCCAACTGTTGAAATTTTCTACAATAAAGACAATTTCGTCTTAAAACGGGTCAGTTATACAGAGTTTTTAGTGTATATAAATACAACTCATATAAACGAGTATATATATATAGTTAAAAGACGCTTTTAGTTACATTTAGTACCTCCACTACAATCGACTCAAATCTTAAGTAACAAAAAGTACGTCGAAATGTCATAATATGTTTAAATAGGCACATCTATATGGTCGAACCGAAATCGAATGATGTTCGATTCGATTTTACTCGTTTTGGAATTAAAAGCGGGCCGTATAAAATAGACGCGCGCGCGGCCGGTTGCCGACCACTGCAGGTATATAGTGTGAAAATATCGAAACTACTTACAGGATTTGCATACGTATATAACACAGCTTCCGTCGCGGTACCCGCCAACAGAAGTTATTGTTCTCGCGATGTATTTAGTTTTCTAGATACCTAAAATATCACATTTTCGGCGGAGACGAAACACCAGTGAAAATTGTATCTACTCTTATCTGCAAAACTAATATTTATTAATAGCACTTGGATTTTAATTTCGCATTACAGACACTTGTGGATTAATTTTATTAGGCAAATCTTCAAATGACAATCACGATTGCGTGAAGTGTTTGCGTAGCAGTCTTTTCGTCAGGGCCATCTGTTTAATACGACTTTCAATGGTTAAGTAGAGTCTGAAAAATGCACTGTCATTCAACGTACGTACCTAGACAACTTACAATATGTAACGGGCAAACATGTTTTACGCCAATGCAGTCGTATGATATTAGAGAAATATAAAAATTAATAAAACAGTGCAGCGCATACGTGTTGCACGAGAAAAAACCCTTTTCCAAAACTATATTGAAATAAAACTATAGGTAATATACCGGCAATAGGTACCCAACCATTTAACCACAGTGGTATTATATAATGTCATCATTTTAGAGATAAAAAATAAATTATAACGAATTTAGTTGCCAAGTAATTATTTTAAATGCCGATAAACCTAACCCAAAACACATTTATATAATATATATTAAAGTGTTTGCACAAAGTAAATAATAATTTTCACATCGACTTTTCTGATCAAAACTAACTGTGGTCTGTGACTCAAATCGATTTACTTTGAAACAAGTCAACGACACGGAAAAAAACGTTCGCTTTGTTATGAATTTATTTATGAGAAGGTAATATGTTATTATGTATTGTGCGGAGTCTACGATCGAGAGCAAACGATGTACACGCCGTTTATACTATTCAAACATAATATTCCCGTCGTAAGGTTTATCGACATGATCAGCTACGTTTAAAGCAACGGCCCCCGAGAAATAATTTCGATTTTCATAATAGTCGTGCGATGGAATAGATATAAAATGGTAATCACTGATTGGACGGTTACTTAGATGATCGTTCAAAACGTCGTTAACCAGACCGCGCATATTATGTCAATTCGGTATTGTAATGTTAAAAACAAAAATTGGTTTTTTTCCCCCCCTTCTGATATATCTTTACGCGGGAAATAAATTTCATGTTTTCCGCGATGTAATTTATACGCGTTTTATAAAACGAACGAATTATACACGCGTTTTATCGTCGCGTTCTCTCAATATTTTATTTAATACGGAGCACACACAAACACTCGACGACTATATAGCTATTATTCTCGTGTTTTTTTTATTAGGTATAAATAATGTATAACCGCGCGCGTTACACGATAAGCGTAGGACCCAATAATCCGTGGGGGGTATTATGCGGAATCGAATACGCCTCGAGAAATTATTATTACAAATAAGGCGCCAAAGTCGATAGTAATCTATAAACCTCGTGTCGGAAACACGACGCAGACGAGCGCGGTTCACAAGGGGCCGACCTTTGTCTCACTTCAAAGACCCACCGTAGTGCTAAGCACGACCCGACGGTTCTTTAACGTACCATTAGGACCATAAAATCGAATTCACTTCGGACCGCGTCCAGTCCAGGTAGAACGGCGGTGCCATTCGGGCGTAGGGGGCAGACTGCGTTTTCCCCCGCGACCACATCACACGAGGCTTATTATATAACACTTTTCCCGGACCCGGTTCACGTCGTCGACAATAATAATTACCGTTTCGAATCTCGACGAAATCGAGTGCAGCAAAGCTTCAGACGGAACGTTTTGACTTTTCGCTTCTTTTTTTTTTTTATACACACGCAAAATCTGCGTGTGCCTGCAACACAATATAGCGTATTTATTAGTACAGTGGGCAACGTGAATTCATACATTGTATTAGAGTCGTTTTAAAAATCGCTCCTCGATCGATTATTAGTCTTGAAACGAACGTTTTTATTACCTCAAAGTATCCGTCGTCCGCTAATCAAATCGAATACATTATTATACCGCGCGTCGAGCGGCAGCAGACAATTTCGATTAGTGTTCAACAAAAAGTCGGAATGTAGCTTCGACCGAATGAACCGTGTGTCTATAGTTTTCCCGAGTCCTCGACATTATATTCATATATGTGTGCGAGTCATAATATAGAATACAGGGGCACTTTAGTAATTGGTTAAATTCATCCGACAAGTATATACCTACGTATATTTGTCTGGCCGATATTCGGTAATACCGAGAAGTGATGAAAACTATTTGCACCCGAATCGATTCGGACCTCCGACAGCCGTAAAACTCCTGAAAAAGAATTTAACTTAAAGTACTACGTTGTCAAGAATAAAACTCGTTATATTATTTACAAAGATAACTCTTTCGCAATCGGTTTTTAAGCGATAAACATGAACATCTACTCACACATTTTGATATCCACTTGTCAATTCACTCGCTTTATAATGAAATGTTATTATGTTAATAATATGAGGTACTATTTTCAAAATACTTATTGAAAAATGTGCGGGAAACACTGTCCTGGAAAATACTAAAATCAAAAAACTACAATTACTACTGCCGAGTACGGTGTAACTACGTTACTTTAATCAACCGTAGCCCAAAAATAATAAAAAGTTTATTTTATAACTTATTATATGTGTAAGGTCTATGCTTGCGCTGGTCAAATTAATAAACTCGACTGGTTTAAATAACCACAGTAATAACTTTGAATTTTCCAGTTAGTATGACAAATAATGATTTAAAATGTACTTGTTTAATAATAATTACCATTTCGTTTTTTAAATTACTATCAGAAGTATTAACTGTGTATTATTACTACTATTATGTAATCGCAAATCTTTATAATGAACGTTAAACACAATAATTAATTATCACTTAAAAATTGAGTGGCACCTGTTTTAAATAAAATACTGACGTTTATATTAGATATAGATATTGAAGAACGAATGCGTTTATTTTTTTTTATTAAATTAATATTTTCTTTCGATTAACAACTACAAACTTAAAACGTTCGTTGTTTATCGTCTACTATCTAGTGTAACGAGTTATGTAAATTAAACTTAACTGATCCGAGTCAACTTGTTCATTCTTTGCGAAGTCCCGTCTCAGTCGGTATTCAAATGGCGACAAACGACGAATGGCACCGCTCGTGTGAAAAATAAGGATAACAGTCATGAGAAAAGTGACTTAGTGCTCAAATGGTGTGATGCGAATTCAATCTTCACGTTTTTTGATTTATTGCTCGGAAATCGCTCGGGTACTGTTTGTTTGAACTACACACAGGTATAAATTATACGATTAACTGCAGTTTTACGTTATCGACCGTCCGTTTACAATGTATACAAACACTTTTCAACAGTTCGATATTTTACTTACACTCGATAATACCGTATATGAAATGCATTGTGTATCGGAAGAAAAATGTGCCCGTAATACAATACAATGTACTTGTAAAAATTAACCTTCAACACGCGTGCGCCCACACATATATACACACTCGCCCGTACATAATTATAACATCGTCTCGACGAAACGAGACAAGGCTATAAAACATACGCGTTTGTGTGTTGGTACAGGTTCGGAATCACGTAATTCGAAATTATATATCGTAAATAAATGTCGTCGCGATACAGGATTTCAATCGGGGCGTGCGTCTGAAAAGATCCTGAAACGTTATCGAAAACGAGGAGTGTGACCGGCGCGTAAAGGGCAGTGGATCGACGGCGGATACAAGAGCGACTATGGAGGTCCACGACCCCACCCCTCACATCCTTAGGGACAATTTCGAATAAGTCTTTCGTGATATTTATCAGTTGATTTCTATGAATAATAATTATTATCAGCCGATTCAGGCCGAACTAGGTTTTTTCCATTGTGTTTCATTACTTATTAGATTAAATAGCTGCTGGGTTTAAAAGTTATTTTAGTGATATATCAATGGATATTTACTATCATTATTTTATTAATATTATATTATAAAATTAATGTTATTAAATTGATTAATCTGTCGGGATTATGGTTTGTCGGAAATTTAATCTGTTGGAATTCGAACATGCTGCACGGATATATTCAGATATGATATTATCCTCTTAAATAACATAAATCGCTCTTGTAATTCTGTAATTATAAAATAATAATAGAAAAAATAAATGTCGATTTTATATCAAAGTATATTTTATTACATTTCGAAACTAATAAATTATTATCGAAATACCGACTCACTATAACCACTGGGATCATATCTAAATATGAATGTTTGTTTTACAATTTCAAGCCCGCGACTTGCTGTACTCTGTAGCGCAGCGGGGTCAGTCCAGTCCTGATCTGTATTGTATTTTCAATTTTTCGATGGCAATATTATTAAGTATAGATACTTAATACGCTCGTTATTAATTTTTGTTGATTGATATGTAATTGTAAATCGTATTACTCTGGTGGTAAAATGAAAGAAATGGTCGGCGTTTGTGTTGCATTAATAATGATTAACCGGTCTTCATTGTAATTCAATTAGTTTTAAATATCTGTCGATTATCTCCGTTCTGGCGTGAATGAACAAATTCGTAACTCACGATCATGCGGTCGACTTGAAACTACTGTTGAATTTAAAAATTACAACACCGAGAAATGATTAACGTGTATACAATATATTATACGGGTGTATTTGAATGTCGATACTTAGACACACATCAACACGTCATCGTTCAACAAATTCGACTAAAAATAAAAATGAGTAATAATACAATAATTATGAATATAACTTGGCAAATATTAAATTATCTAATCTGCGTTTTATCTGTTCGCCGAGCTTTTTTTCGCGTCACGTAATTGTAATTTAAAATTAATTATTTGAAGAGTTAAAATCCTACTCCTTCGTTTTTTTTTTTTTTTAATGTGCACCTACGGGTTTTATAGATTATTATACTGATGAATAATACGTTTTTAATACATCGCCGCAGAGGTTGCAGAGACGCAATAAGTAAAAACTACTTTAATGCACGTCGTTTAGACATCGTATTGACCTTTATTTTTCTGTTATTCTATTATTTGTATACTATTGTTTTGTGTCCGCAAGAAAATAACGAATATAATAAAATAATATTAACAATTTGATTTTATAAACAATGAGTCACACTGTAAATTTCAGTCATTATTATAATATACGTCGGAATCAACGCGTGATTTGTTTTTTATTTGTTATTATTTTTCAATATTATTTAAAACTAAATATTTTGATAACACACACACACACACACACCACGTCGTATGTCTGTATATTTATTCCGAATTCTTTAATTTTTTTCATAAGAATAAAAACGAAACGAAATGTTGTTATTACATCAGTTTGTTTGTATGGTAGATGTCACACGCGAAAAAAAAAAACGAAAAAAAATCGCCAATAACAATAATCGTGTTTTACTTCCGATAAAAATATAATCCTAGATGGAATTTTTGCTTTGTTAGATTTATATTTTAACAGAGTGTTTTAAATAGGATAAATCACTCGAGTGGTTCGATAAAAATGTAATACGCAACAATTTATATTGTTATATATATGTTATTTTATAATAACAATTCGCTTATTACTTTTAAACTGTCGTAGGAAATTTTAACTAATGCGATTGTTTTTATTTGAAATTTGAAAACATGAAAAAAAAAAAAATCTTAAACTATAATAATTATCTCAAGTGATTCTGAAAATGAATCGACCGCGGTTTGCAATGTTACGTTCTTGTAAAACGCGTGTACATGAATATCGCTTTTTATGTATCAAATTCCGAAAAAAAATCGCATCGACAAACGCGCCGCGGCGAATAGTGTAGGTCCGAAATCCGAGGACACGCGACCAGCTCTTAAGACGCTCGTACGTGATAATACGTGCTAACGCGGGCGTCTTCGCGGTGAAAACAATAACGAGGATATCGACGACGGGATAGCGATAAGTGGCGAGACACGTCGCCGCGCGCGCGATCCGAACCGGCTCCAGCCAGTCGTCGACGAGTCGCAAAAAAACGTTAAGATGACAAAAGGAATAAAATTCTTCTCGCTCGTTCGACGCGTCCTGTGCGCAGGACACTCGCGCGCGACGTTACCGCGTTCGGCACACGCCCGGCCGGGAGATCGAGTCGCTCGGCCGCACGGTGCGAAACGCCCGAGACGAACGACCTTTGTGACCCGGCCGCCGCGCGCGTCGTTGTCTGCGGGGAATCGTTTCGAGCGCGCGACAATAGCACGGCGCAGCGCCGTGTGATTCTGCCCCCGAGAGGTGCATTGTACGGGCATAATATATCGTAACAATGTGTAATAATAACGCATAATAGTAACACGCGACCCGTGGCGTTGTGAGAACGCGAGCGCGCGCGCGCGCACGAATATATTAAATTATTACCCGGCCGCGTCTCGGTGTTTTCTTTCTCTGCTCGAGCCGAAGAGCGGGAAAGCGGCGGCTGCGGTCGCGAGGGGCGATCGGAATTTTCGGAGAATATTTTTGATTTTTTTTTTTATAATCTCTCCGCGTTCTTTATTTGTTCCCGGCGGGAAACGTTCGCGTTATGATGTCCCGTTTCCGTTGTTATTTATCGGCAAACGCGCGTTAGATCCGTCGCGGTGTATACGACGTCGTCGTCGGCCGCCGCGCGCCGCTGCGAAACGTCACGCGTATTGATACGCGCGCAAACTCCGGCGTTTACGACGTGTAGCTGTTTTCAACAAATGTTTTCGCTAAAATTTACAGGGACGGCGCGGCGGTGTATCACGGGGACACGGAGGGTGTTGTTTATGGTCGTAGGTTTTATTATTTTCCCTCAACATCGGTCTAGTTCAATCGTTTACTCGACGCGAAAAAGAATTAATGTGCGCAATATAAATTAGATTACCATACGATTTCGCACCGGTCGATACCATTTTATTTATCAATAGTGTGTTAGGCAGGGAGGGGAGGGGGATGCCGATATCTCCGTTTATTTTATACCGTTATAATTATCATTCGATGTACTTACTATGTTTCCGTGATCGATTAACTCGATTGGTATTTGTAATGAATATATGTGTTGAAATTGTTCACCACGACAGACGTCGCACAAAAAACGATGCTGGAAAAATAATATAATCTTATTTCAATGGTAAATAATAATAATAATGTAATCGAAAAAGTCATATTTCAAAAATATGGTTATGGAAAACAAACGGACGAGTACAAAAATGTCGTCACTTTTCCAAAACACTATTATTAATCTATTCTATATTATGTGTTTGTCGCACAGGTAAATCATTTTTTCAAGTTCAATGAACAATATAATATACAAATCGGACCATTTGCATTCGTCGTACCTGCTGTATTATAGTATTTATATGAAATAGTTGTAATGGGATTTCCCGAAGCAGCGTACGAATAAACAATTTAAACCGTGTACGATACAGACGAACTGAACGCGACGTGTATTATAATATATTAGAATATTCGTAGCCGTTCGTCGTCGTGTATACTATTGTATATAGTGTTGTAGACACGCGATGCAAAGCATCTCGTTTATGTCATCGTTCGGCAAGGTATTTCTCATTAGTTGAACGACCAAACATCGTCGTCGAACGCATTTCGATAGTTTTCCAACGGATTTATTTTATTTGTTTTCTATCAGTGATGATAATTTTTTAAGTGCGATGGACAAAAAAATTAAAAATCCACGCGAATTTTTTCCCCGATGTCTTTTATTTCGCGGTTTCATAAAGATATAATCATCAAATTTACATACCGCGCATAAAAAGGTCGTTAGTTTCTCTATGAATCGGCCGTTGGGCAATATATGATATTATAAAACGCGAAATAAGCGCATTCTGTGTTTATACAGTGTATGAAATATCATATTTATAATAATAAATGACCGAAATTATTAATCGTATAATATTGTGAGTGCGTACCGTTGCTGCAACGATCGTACAGTTTTCCAAATCCGGGAGATTAATAGATGGTCCAGCATAAGCAGTCGTTTGAAAAATGTCGAAATTAATGTTAACGTGTTGAAAATAAACGTGTTCAGTTCTTACATAATCCTGTAATCCGACGAAGCTTAAATTTAACAGTGTACAACAGTGCAGTCTGTGCGATTATTTTGTGCGAGCGCCTATAGAAATAACAAAAAAAAAAACAAATTACAATCTTTTCAACCGCGAATCGACAAGAAAGAATGTATAGACTGAAAACGATAAAGAAATGAGCGTAAACAAAATAAAATGCAAACATTTAAAAAAAAATCCGGTCGCTTACATGTACGCAAACTTTTTAGTTTTCGTATGCTATTTATCTGCGCGACAAATCGTCCACGCGTTTTTCAACCTGTCAACATAAATATCACGACAAAGATAATACCAATCTCAAACTGCATGTCGACTTCTAACTGTACATTTCATAGTAATAGTTATCTTTACTCGGTTACTTTATAAAGAAGTGACATTTTATAAAATTATTATGTTTAAAATCATAATTTTATAATATATTGTACTTTTAAAGTTTTACTTTTATTCAAATAAAAAAAAAAACCTCATTTTCTTCTATTTATTTGGAAAAAGAGTGATCAAACTATCGAGGCGACAAAATTAAATCTTGCCTACGTATAAAAAAAATCATTAAAACCAAGTAAAAATACATCTGCTCTTATGATTTTCGTAAGTCGAACATTGACTGTAGAAAATAAATAATTATTATTACATTTATTATTGTTATTTATTACATCATTTAATAAATATTAATCTTTCGTCCAATAAGTTTTATTATTTTATTTCGTTATTATCACTTGAGATAAAATAATATTGGTACAGCACTAATAATAATGCGACAGTAGATTAAACTGTTTATGTAGATAGCGCGTAGCACCGCTATCAGAATTTTTTTCAAAATGAAATAATACGTATTAGAAATCAGATTTATTTATTTTTTTATAGACCTATTTCACAAACACGAAGATATCAGTGAAAAGTATATAATATCGAAAATATTATAATATCAGTGAATCGCTAGATGTCCTATCTAAGACTTACTCCATTAAAAGTATCGGTAACTTTACATCTTTGAGTTCTTGCCGACATACCGATAACATTTCCGGCCTTCTGAATACCGCTTTCGCTGACTTCCGGCAATGATACGTCCGACAATGCGATATTCTGTACACCGTGTCCGTGTGGGAGGTCTTCGTGACAGACAACTGCCGCGTTCATTATCGAAGTTGTCTAATTCACGGACACTCGTCCAAGACGTATAACTATTAACACAATATATTACCATAGACATTTATACAAACAAATTTATACAATCAAACAATTTTTCACGCGATATTTGTCATTATACTTTACCTAAAGTACCGGGAATTTAAACTTATATTTGAAATTGTTGAGTTTTTTTCGTAAAATTTCGATAATTTTTTTCTGGTTAATTATTAAAGCTCGAAAATTTAACACGAAGTTCCTCATCCATTGTTCTTATTCGTGTAAAAAAATCTCGAAAATATGAGTCGAAATTTTTTTTAAAATTTTTAAAAGTTAAAATTTTGATAAAATACGAGAAAATCACAAATTTGTCGTAGTTAAAAATTCTAATTATTTCAAAATGTAGTACAAGACTCTAGATAAAGTGCACTTTCTAGTGGAAAAAAATGTATGCTGAAATGACGCAAAAAAATTATATAAGCGTTAGAAAATTATATTTTGACGAGATCACATTAGTTATTTCGTCGTAACTTAAAAAAGTAATAATCGCAGAAATTTTTACCGAATGAATATTCGACCATTCTAAAGAGTTGATATAAACGTCAAAAGGTTTTGACTTTTTTGAAATATTTTTAGACATATAAGTTTATGAGTTTTCTCAATTTTTATTTTCGTAAAATGTCGTTAAATTGATTTCGGCTCGTCGAGAACTCTTTAGAATATTATTGTTATGTATAATAAATCACTCGATAAAAACGATTAAAGGGAAAAAAACCGGGTTGTCTGTAAAGTCGGTTTACGGACGATAATTTTACGTGATAACGTTATAAGAAAACATTGATGAAAAATTGCATACTTTTATGAATTGAATTATTATCACTGAATATTATAATACTTTCATTAAAATTATTCATATATTTAATAGTTTTAATAAATTATTTTATATATTTAATAATGCTTTATTTATTACTATTGATATATTTTTAACGATATTACTTCAATTAACTTACTAATACTTATGAATTTGCATTAAATATTTTATGAATTATAACGAATTTAGTTGATGATCACAACATTTATGTTGTAAGTGTTGGGATAAGAGATTAAAAAGTAACGTACGGATTTATACAATATTATTGGTATGTAAAAATTTAAACAGACAGTCTGGAGACCAAAAGGTTACAAACATACCGAAATATTCATGCAGATAATTTTACTAAATTTTCGAATTACCAATATTTTACGTCTTTAAATAATTTTTCGAGTCGTGCTTTTTCGTGCATGCAGCCGGCGGCGTTGTTCGATTTATATAAGACGTTATCGCGCAAAAAAAAAAAAAAATTAAAACTCACGATTAATAGTGTCTTGGAATTTTTGTCGTCGACGAAATAAGCAATAAGTTATCACGGAGAAATATAATGACCGAAATATTTAAAATCCCGACGTTTCCGAACCGTCGTCGACACTAGACTGAGCGTGCTCTGCTTTGCGTAAGCTATATTTTGTACTTTCGCGCGTCACGCGATCAGTGCCGTCGTCATTGGTCGGGTGGCGCGCGAACAGCTCGGCTCTCATTGGCGCCGCGCAGTATTGCTCAACTTTCGCTTGTTATTCCACGCAAACACGCCTATTATTACATAACTATTATACAATTATTGTTACATCGTCGTCGTCGTCGTTTTTTTCATGATTACACAATTGTTACGTATTAATGAAATACCATTTATTCATAATATCTTCTATATGACTAGTCCTGGGTGATTCATCGTCGCCCAGCCTGAACCGCTGAAGCTATGAGTTTGAAACTCGGGCAGTAGTTTTGTTTCATTGTGTAGACACCCGTCGAGAGAGGATTTTTCAAAATTCGACCCCTGAGGTGGTTGAAAGGGGTAAAAAGGGTGAAACTAGAAAAATTCGACATTTTTGATCTGACAACGGAAATCCGATATGATAGTGCGTGTGTACATAAATTGAGGTTACACGAATATCTGTGTATTTTTTGTAGTCTTGTAACTCGTTCAAGTACAAACGCATCACATTCGAGTTGATATCGGTATGGTATCCAAATAATCAATAATAACGATATTATTTATTCCCGCTCGTATTCGTATATGACGACTAACGAGGTTATGTAATATCGTATTTTCACAATACTGGTTACCTAATTACCATATTGGTTTTACCATGACGTGTGTGTGGGTTTGTTTTTTTTTCTTTTGCGTGTCTGTGTACAGATAAGTACCCGAAAAAAATGATCGGATTTTCAACTTTTGTATCGGTTTCAGTGGTAGAAAATGTCATGTTAGTTGGTACTTTTGAAACGTCGTCTTTCAAATTTCCCAACAGTTTTAAAAATATTGGCCAAAGACTGACGGAAAATTACAAAAAAAACCGATAAAATTTACGTTTTTCGACAAAATCGATGATAGTAACAGAATACTCTGTGACAGTAACACAAATGGATTGATGAAAACAAAAAACAATATCATTTACATAATTATGTACATGCGGTTTGTTATTTTTTTTTGTTGCAAAAGTTCATCTTTACTTCTACTACTAATATCAATCATCATCGGAAATAAAGCCGATCCAACCTCTTTCACTTAGAATCGTTTTTTTCGTGAGCTGTTCGAGAGTGAAAAAAATCTCAATATATTATAATTTAATTGCCCACTAATCAACGTATAAATGCTTATTTTTTATATTTAATAATAAAACCGTAATTGTTGTATTTAACTATCACAACTTTGGAACAACAATCGATCGAGAATTTATTGATAGCAATGAGTAAAATGGAAAAAAATATCCATTGTTTAAAAAAAAAAATAAAAAGTCATTAATAAAACCTAGTAATAATTATTATTCTTTGCACGATGAATTCCAAAAATAGATAAATATCTTTCGAAATACAATAGTATAATATTATTTATACAGTGTTGTATATTACACACGTTTTATTTGTTACACTTGAAATATTTCTAATAGATTTACATATATCAATGTTTCATTTGTTTTTTTGTTTCAAATAATTGTTAAATGAGTGCAAACAAATAAAATTTATTTAAATCTAAATTCGTTTAGATTATTTAAATCCGGGCACTAGTAATGAGTTGATCTTCTGCAGAATATTAGTAGTAGATCGCGCATACGCAAACGTGCAATAATGCATGGAGCATGTAAATATTGATAATTTTACGATAATTATCGATAGTTTATTCCGTTGTTTTAAATTATTCAAAAATAATGATACTATTACGGTGACAATATTAGTTTCATTTAGTATAAATTATAACCGTAATGGGTATTAATATGATACACATATAATTACGCATGGTCAAGTTTTACGATAATCGATATAATTTAATAATTTATTAGTGGAAAATGTGGCTGACGACATATTATTATTGTTTTACACATGTATAGATAAAAAAATATAAAATAAATAAACAAAGTAATTATATTAATATTTAATGGTCAATACTCATAAATAATATTTTGTTAACATGTATAGAGGAATTAAACACAGAAAATAATATTTTATCATCAAATGAATCAAATGACCAGATGACGTATAATTCATTTTTATTTAGCAACATACGTGGTTAATCTAGTTTTTTATGTATAAAAAATAACTCGAAAGTTCTAACTCTTAGCTATAAAAACTATTTTATGGTTTCTTAAATGCGAAACTAGAGTAAATACAAATAGAATCTTATATTCAAAAACTTTATAAAACTAAAATAATTATAATCGAAACTTGACTTTTGCGTGTCCCTATTTTATAAAGAATATTTCCGCAGGTAAATTAAAAATCTCGGTTCGGTATGTTTTACATCGCTTTTTCATTAGGTGTTGAATTTTTGTTGACCACCTCAAAGATAGCGATCTCCAGATTACGCATCACTAACGTATACCATAGACGTTCTAGTGACTTATAAAAGGATTAAGTACGTTCCATTCCTCCTGCCACTATTCAAAGATCCCTACCGGCATCCTATATCCTATTTCGTAATCCGAAAACGAAGGGATAAAGGACAGACTGTACGACGGCGATTTTCGTATCCTGGCCGTAATTTTTCGATTCCGAGTAAATAACAATTGGGTTTTATAAACACTTTTTTTTTTTTTTTTGAAAGGTAGTAAAACTACGCACTAAAAGTTTCACATAGTGTCTCATTAAACTGGAAATTGAGCTCGGCATAGTAACCGGTCTAATCGTAGTTTAAATCATAAAAATAGAGGATCGCTGTACAACACGTAGAATTGCATTTTTATTGTTTTTAATCTAGTATAGAGCATTCTATGTAAAGTGATATATTACACTGACCTTATATTTTAAGAACCAAATTCAAAATGCCAAAACCATGGCAAGAGAATAGGTATAGGTATAAGTTTTTTTTTTTTTTTAAATTAGCACCTGTTGTATTTTCGAAGATTTTGGATACACCTATTGTGTTCGCCTTTTATCTGCAAACGTACGAGTTCACTGAGCTCATTTTCAAACATTAGAAAATAATTGCGCAGTATTCGATGTCCATCTGGAAACATTTCAGCCTTGGATGTGTTAAACGCGAGTTCTGATATGACATTCACGATTGATCAAGCCGATTAAGGCAGCATTATACTCGTATAATTCAGTTTGATAATATTATTATTGGCCATCTTTAATGAGAATTACAAGGAAAACCTCTGATGGAAACGCGCGTACTGAGAAAATCATGAGTACGACATAAATACAAGTAGACTGTAGTTGGTACCTCTTAAGTGGTGTTAATATTCGTACTAAGTATTGAGCTACCACGGACGAAGTTGTAACGATAGATTATCAAGAGTCGTGTAAACATTAAATTAATAACAACGATTGTTTTGGTATGCTATTTAATTTGAAAAAAAAAATTGAAATTCGAGGCTGTAAGTGTATTATGAAATTTTTAGTGCTATTTGTCGCATAGAAATACATTAAATATAATTATAGTGTACCTATAATAGTGCCAATGATAAATGATCTATGGCAAAATAATTAAAATTCTTTTAAAAGTCAGTGAAAAATAAAGCAATTCGCTTGACTCACGGAAGATATTTTACGATCCAAGTCGGCCCCATATGTTGTAATAATAATACGACTTGTCATAATGATTGCTCGTTGAAAGTTTTCATCAAAACATTTTTAGATGAATTCTATAAAAAAATTAATAACAATTTGCGAGAAATTATAAGAAATAATAATATAGGAATTAATATACAGTTAGTCGGTGTATTGATAATATTTTAATTTTATCACTTGAACTAGTCGAGTTTAAGTATCGATTTTAAAACTATCAGTTGTTTGTTAAAAATAAGTAGATAGGTAGTACGAGTATATTGGTCAAAAAAAAATGAATTGAAATATTGCCATAGATCTATCGGGTTTTTCGACCAAAAGGTGTGACCGCCGCCGTTCGGAATGCGTTTCGTATAGAATACGAGATACAAACGTTTTGCAAAGTAATGGTCGCGATTGATTATCAGATTCGTATTCAGCACATTTCTGTATGGTATGAAATTTAAATTAAACAATTATTGCTTACACGAAAATGAATTTGCGTTCGATTGTTCTCTTTTGATTCGACCACGACGAAAGTCAATAGGCAGAGGATGTGTAGGTATTGAATTCATATTATTATATTTTTTATCAAACCATAGGCATTGTCATTGTTTATGAATAGTACTATTTATAATCAACCGTTATGAATATATTATGATATTATTATTTTATTATATGAATATTTCGGCGAAACGTTGTTCGACGGATAAATATTAGAGAATCGACGCGAAAGTAAATTTAGTAAGAATAATATCTTAGGTACTTTTGTCGGCGAGGTATAAATTCGGACTCGGCATTTGTGATCTAAACATTTCATCGAAAATAAAATTTTCCAAAATATATTATTCGGTTAAATTCCAAATAACGGCTGCAAATAGTTACGGGTGGAAATGATTGAGGAAACAAATCTTTCATTCGAGTTGGTCTACGATTGCCAAACGATACTCGTGTATAGAAAATGCTAAACGCGTTTTAGTTTTTCACGCCCGCGTCGTTTATTTCAGGGGTGCGGTCCTGGTGTCTAGTGACGGGACGAAGCCGTCGACCGTAATCTGACTCTAAACAATATTATTAATATTATTAATTAACATTAGGCTCGATGGCGAAAAAACGTACGCGGCGCACACAGATCGTCATTGTTTTACGAACAGTGTACACTGTACAGTGTACACGCGTAGACACTGTGGATGGAACGCGCGAGACGAACAAACGGCGAGTAAATACTAAACAGGTAGATACCATATAATTATTACAGTACGGACACGTCCATTACGATGATTGTTGTTGTTGTTTCTACAACGTTATACGCCACGGGAATATTTAATATGGAAACAAATTCGCGTACCCTTTCGGCTGTTGAATTCCAGACGTCACGAGGTGTCACGACTAGCGCGGGGGCGGGGGGGGGGGGAGATCGGAAAAATATTCCGAAAAAATTCGGGGCCCCTAAATCAGTAGAATTCCCATAGGCCTAACGACTAAATTTCGAGAACGAGCTGTAAAAAAGGTAAATTAAAAAAACAATGAAAATCCTCATCGATGGTACTTACCGATAAGTATATCGATAATGATAACGATAAAATCTCAATACGTTTTTCAAACGATTTTAAATTATAAAATGTTCACGATTTCTCACTGTTTATTTATTCGATATGGGATATTAGATTTTTTTCATCATATAGTGCAAACAATTACGTATTACTTTAGTATCGAAAACGGGTTCAAGAGGCTCTTTCCCCTGATAGAGACGATCATAGTGTAAACGAAAGCTTTTGACTATATTTTAGAAGGGGGGGAGGCCAAAAAATCGCTCGCGCCGGGGCCCCGGAAAACCTAGTCGCGGCACCGTGCAGTCAAAACCCATTCCAAAAAGGCAAGCGCACGACAGAGTAACATAACAATACGCGGCGAACAATACGAAAAATGGTGACGTCGCGCGCGAACGACGACGACGACGACGACGACGCTATCCAAATTTAATATAAATCAATGCGCGACGGGCATTATATTACATGTATTATTATTAATTTATGTTTATTTAATTATCCAAACAGAACGCGCGCGAACGCTGCGCGGACGGAGAGACCGCCGCCGCACATTAATAATTCCAACGGCAGACGCGACGGCGTACTAATCACTGTAAGGTCGCAATTGTTGCTTGTCAATTTCAATTGTATACGTAATTTATTACTGTTTGCCGGTCGTCGCGTGGTGTACCGTGTACGATGTGTGGATGTGTACGCGTCGAAGTCGTGCCGTTTGCCGTGGCGGACCCGGGGTATTTTTATTTTTTTTCGGGCCCCCCCATTTTATATTGTGAACGTGTTAGGAAACGTGGTCGAACTTGTGTGTTATACGACAAACGCGACTTTAAATTATTGTAAACGAACTTCCCTAAAACAGACAATAATAATTATTAACGAAAACGTCGGCGCAGCGCCGGCGGCGGGCGTCGGCCGGCTCAAGTCGGCGCTATGACAAATTATAAATAGAATTATATCCGTAAAATAATGTGTAATCAATATTATAAAAAAAAAAAACGACTATAGTTCGACGCCTACAGAGCGAGTCTACGAAATTCCGATGTCAATAATACGGCCGCCGCCAGATAAATTACGGAACAATAAATTTGTCCGGAAAACGACAAACGATACATCATTTTTTTTCTGACATTCTCATAACCTGTATAATCAATAATATATATATTAATTTTCTATTGTGAGTTTTGTTATTGAAATCGAAGTTAAAATACAATAATTCACATCGGCTTGGTTTTTATTTATTTTTTTTTTTTTTTCGAGATTTGGACCCTTCCCTCTTTTGTCCGCGCGCCGTTGATTAAAATTCGAAGAGATTCGTCTCGCTGGGCGATCGATCGTTAATTCTTTGCTCGAAACGTCGACCGCCTCGCACCGTCTCGAGACAACAGACTACAGAGTGATTCGGGATCCGTGTGGATCGCAAGAATCGTCGAGTGACGCGATATCGAATTCCCATGCCATTTCATAACGAATTCGACTTTTATTTCTATGCTCCGTATACCGTGAACGATATTTAATCGAAATCGCCGCGTATTACGTAATCGCACCTTAAATATTAATCCAAAAACTTGTATAATAATTCTAATTGCGTCCCGAGTTTTTCTCGAGCACAAAGTGCGTGTCGACCGTCTGCGACATGTAAAATGTCTATAATATAATAGGTGTTTGATTATCGTATTACTATTGTCCGATTTTAGATATACGCTAGTCTCACAAACGGTTAAATTTTAACCCGAATAATTTTCTCGTGACAAACGCAAATATTAAAGCACTCGTTCTCAAACATAACCACGCGATTTAATAAAGAAAAATGTTCAAAACAACCGACGACGACGGGTTTTCGATCAAAATATCCGATTCGAATTTATAAGATAATAATAATCTTTTAAATTTTTACCAATACTACTTTTTTTATTTGTTTACGACAATTATTACAAAATTACAAAATGCGTGCAGAATATAACAAGCAGAAAACATGTTTAACCTACCTGTAACAGTAATTATTGCTGCACACAGTCATAATTCCGTGTAAAAATGACGAGAGAAATATTTTAGTTTTTATAATTTACGAAACGCAACTTGTATGCAGCCGTATAGAAACAGTGCAGAACCTTGCAAGTGCCTCTTGTCGTTTTTTTTTTTTTTTCAGTGTCGATGTGATGAATACAAAAACCGTCACATCATTAATAGTAGGTATACAACGGCAAAAGTATTAATGTAATTTATTCGTCTTATCGTAATAAAATATAATATGCGAATTTGTTAATGTTCTTATTTTTTGTATTCATATGACCTGTCGACTATTATTTTTTCTATTTAACGTACTATGAAAATTACACGAATCCACCCTTCGATAAAAATTATTGACGTACAGCTCTTTTTTTATTTCGAAAAACTGCACACATTTATAGGTAAAACGCATAAACACTATTTTGTTTGGCGAGAGAAAAGCCGACAAATATTTAGACGAACCTACTGAAGTAGATAAGCTGTCCATAAAATGACTTGTTGTTTACGTGTTTAAATTTAATACTTTAAATTTTACCCCAACACATACGTTCGTAATACGTTTGGCAACATTTAATAGGACGAGAAAAATAGAATTCTACTTAATTATAAAATCGTACGTACCCCATTGGATTTAGTCTTATTTAAAACGTAATGCGTTTGGGCAGAACGTAGTCGCTTGGAATTAAAAACTGATTGAAAATTTCATAGATCGATCGATTGGTTTAATAATATTTCCTATTTCGAATTGGACGCGTTCGTGTCTTCAGTCGTGTGTGTTGACGTTTCAGACCCATCGCACGTGTTCTCGGTGTCGCTGCTGTTAACATACTGATTGCTATTTACCTGTTTTCGACCTTTATTTACATACATTAAGGGACTTGTTATCTTTTAGACACAATAACGACACGCGATGTTGTGAACAGCTGACAATGTGTGTATCCGAAAAAGGCAATATGATACTTAATTGGTATCTACAAATAATTAGTAGATTTTGTTTATTTATAATAAATAATTGGGAATGACACTACTACACTAGTGCGCCCTTTCTCACTGTAAACTTTGATTTAAAGCCACCCTGAAGCGTCTTTTAAAGGGGTAGTTTTCGATAATAATTATCCATAAAATCCTATTATATTGTTGTGAGACGATGATTTTTATCATATTTTATTGTTTTAATTACATCGATTTATAATCACGATAATATTACGAAGATTTATAATCACGCGGAGATCGAATTACAGGTTGTCGCCTTCTCCTGACACGTTGATCTAAAGACAGGGCCGCCCCGTCATCAACCTCTCTTAGATGTTCAAGTGATGCAATTGAGTTTATTTTGATTGCGCGCGCGATGCAGCTCTCTTGTCCGAGCGATTAACATAGTAATGAAACTACATTATTGTATTATACAACGTTTATTGTTTTTATCGTTCCATAAAATGGTTAGAGAAACGGACGAGCGACAAATTAAAGTAATTATGACGTTGGATTCATTAACTCTAATTTATTTTACTTAAATATTTCGCATTTTGTATCAATCAGTGAGTATTTCAATTATTTTATGACGCGGACGATTAAAACGACGTAGGTAACTAAAAACAAATATTCTGTTATTAACAAACACGTAGAATAACAACGATTAAATATTAGATTCTATGAAACATTTCATCACCTTTGAAAAATGGCATTACAACGTGATGGAAGTCGTTTAACAATGGATAGCAAATCTTTTCCGAACAAATAATGATCGTAAATCATATGATAATATACTGTAATATGTGTCTGTAATAGCTAATAACTAATAAGACATAATTATAATATACTAACACTAATTAGAACTAGTTGTATTCAATATTAGAACTCCAATCATGTGACTATTTAAGTAACGAGCGCGACGAGTGTGATGTGTTATACGTGCAACATAATATGTATAAAGCATTTAAGACCGTAACTGTGTTGATTTAAATAATTCATTTCGTATTCAATAGATTTGAACAGTAGGTTTTAAAAATATTTCGAAATCGTGGTTAATTAGACTACCTACTGCAAACGATTGGCAAACATTTGCAACAAACCCATTTTATGGAAACGTTATACCAATATACAAATGGATGGATATAGTTGTAGAAAATTCAAGGACAACGAGAGCGATTTTAAAAATTTGACACAAATATTGGTAGATACAATTATTATTGTTTTAGAAAAACGATTCCGAGTGGGTGAATCAACCTCGAGTTGTGAATCGTTTACTTAAAATGTATCGAATTCGACCGATTTCGAACGATTAATTTTCCTATCCTTTTAGGAAATTTTAAACGACGTTCCAGTATTGTGATTTTTTTTCATTATTATTATTATTATTGTTTTGAATTCGTGAGAAATCGTTGTTAATCGAAGTGTTAATATTAATAATTGTATGCATTTTTAACGACAAAAATGTTGCAGATTTTGACGATTTTGTCAGAATTTAAAATTCAAATGTTAATAAAATAAAAATCGTAACTATCAATTTTTTCACGAAAGAATAAAGATCAATATCTTCTCATATATTAGTGGTAGTGAAATTTTTACTGGTAGAAAAATGTGCGGTTTAGCCAGTTTATGTGGTGTAATATAATATCCTTATAGTATTTAAATCATCGCGCGAGTGTTAGTGTCGTTTTTCACGTGTCGTTATAAAAAAAAAGAAGAAAACAACATTCCACATACATCGCTCAAATATTATCTTTTATCGATCCGTTTAATCGGTGATTGTGTAATCCGGGGTGGTCCGCAGAATACATACGTATAGCGGTCCAGAGGCGCATCGTCGCCGGTGGTCCCAGATAAGTTCGTAAAGGATTTTTCGATTTAAAAAAAAAAAAACTCGTAAAATAAACATGGAACAACAAAAATTAATCGTGAAATCCAAAATATCAATTGAGCACTTTTGATAATATGCCGTCTGTATTTATATTGAGCGCCATTGCGTCTTTGGACCGATGCCAACGTTATACTGAAAAAATAAACAAAATTCGTTTTTACGATTTTAGTCTTAAACTACGTCGATTTTATTAGGTATTACGATATTTCATCAAAATCAAAAACCAATCGATATTTTATATGCCTATAATATTTACTAGGTGTTTCACGGTATACAAATGATTACGTGTTCGACACACTATACATAAATGTAAAAACATTTACCTACTTATATACGATTTGTACGACTGATTACGAAACCGTTCGATTTTTACTTGAATAACAAAGAAATTTATTTCTGAAAATTTGGCATGTTTTTTGGCGAACGTTCAAAAAATATTCATTTTTACCGATGTCTTATTTAAACCATGACCTTTATTACATCGATTTCTTGAGAAATATGTGAATACAAATCGATTCTGTCGGAGAACTATTATAACATATAAATTACTATAACAAAATAACTTTTGAAATAACTACAATTTAACTACAAGTGCTGATATAAGAATAACAACGATTGATCGTTAGTGACAAATTTACTGTTTAAAAATCGTTTAAACGTTTTCTTTTTTACGAGTAGACAGGCGGATGATTTTCAAAAATACATTTACAAATTTATCCAAAGATTTCAAACGTACTGACCATTTAGGAAGTCCTGTGGTTTCTTATTTCCACGTGTTCGGAAGAAAGTGCTGTGTACAATAATTAATATTGCCAATCATAGATCATAGAGGATCTCATCGTATTCCCATATCGATCTGTTGATTTTGTAACGTTTCGAAAGTTCTGTTCGTTTGAAAAACAACTATATGACGACCAATCGTTTTCAAATTCGTTTCTATAAGTAATACGATTGTATTTTGTTGATGAAACCGTGGATATTTGGTTTTCGACAGTACCAAATACAGTAGGTATATTACAGTAGGTTTACAGTAGGTAAATTTCTATAAAAAACATATCATTCCAGAACCTGATTCGAGTTAATTATTCCGTCGAAAATTACCATGTTGGAGCTCGCGTAAGCCACTAACTTTACATACAACCAAGTAATAAAACATGACCAATATAACAGGCGAACTATTCTCCATTAAAAATTGCCTATATACAACTCCTTAAACATACGACGGCGTGTCCTGCAGTGTAAATAGCCAGAAAAACTACATTAATTTATTTCGTTTTTCTTGTGTGAAATCTCAAAAACACCAGCACTGTGTACGGCCGAATACATTCCTCGCTCTGCCTCAAAATCGAAAAGTAAAAACGAATCGCACCGCGGTGTCCAATAACGATATTACTCGATAAATACGTACTGCGGTAAAACTAACGAGGCAAAAGTTATGATGTTTTATAAGCTATTTATTTTTCTCTCTCATCGCACGTCTCATAATTCTCTATTGTCTCCAAAACTACAGGAAACAGCGTTCTTTATAGGCCTGGAAAGAAACGATAATCTATTTTGTTATAACTGTTTTTGGCAAGTCAAATGTATTTCGTATAGAACTACGTACTAAACATCGCGCGGTAACAGCGTTTGTTCGTCGACGGTGTATAATACGCACAGTGAGTTGTTTTTTTTTTTTTTTTTTCAATATTATTTTATTAGATACAATATATTATCATAATATTATGTAGTGTATAAATATAGACATGTATATAATATATAAATTCAAATACTCTCGATACCAAAAATTATACTATAATATATTCAACTACCTATACCTGCGAGTAGTATCGCTAATATATTATTATGTTTTCACCGACACACACACACACACACGCGTCATATATACCTAATTATAAATATCTTAAAAAATTATTACAATAAAATAATATACCTCGAGTAACGAAACTCTTGGATTAATAAAAATTGCGTGTGACTCGAACGTAAACATGTATATAAAATATATAGGGAGTTTGTTTTTAGGATTGACGTTTGAAAAATGCGGAGGAGACGCGCACAATGTTGTCATAACAATAATAATAATAATAATAATATATACCTACTCGCATAAAACACTTTTGACCGAAACAAATAAAATTTTAAAAAAAAGACCACAATTACCCGGATACATAATGTACCGATGTTTGTTTAAACGCGGGACCAACATGGGTAAGGTAATAATAATAATAGTGTTGTAATTTCAGAACAATTATAACATTACACCTGGCACTTCTCGTACGCATACAATGTATGTATACCGAGTATATTGTGCTTACGCGTTCACAAGGCCGCGCGTTCGAGGGGGATTTGGAAGGTTAATAACACCCGAAATTTTATTCACGATGATTCGGTATGAATAACACGATTTCAATGCGACAAAACAATAATGTTGTTTTCCGTTTCAAAAGTAACGATTTTCAAGTCGCACTCGTCTATTACGCGTCGGAGGTTATCTGTAATGTTCAATATAAGACGGGCTCGATTTGTAAAACCCTCCCGAAATTTTGGTCCACAGCCTTGTAGCTCGCGTGCGCATCGTACCTGTACATATCAGGTATATTATAAAATAAGGTATGTTTATATAATATCACGTGGTACACCCGGATACATGGTATGTTTATAAATACCATGCAAATAGGTAGGTAGTAGTGTTAAAGCTCAAAATATTTAATACATAATATATATATATATAAGATGAAAGTAATAATAGTTTCACAAACAATTAAAATGATATAGCAATAATAAAAACTAATGGTGAATATAATAATAAAACTTTGAAATAAATTTAGACAACGTCGTAGAACATAGGTACACAGATTGTTAAAATATATATTTATTATTGTGTATACCTATTTCATCGTAAACGCGGGAGATCGGATTACTGTGAATCGACGTCGTGATAGTTGCTTATGCGGAATGAATCCATCATCTGTCCGGAGAACACCGAGAAAGTTTTCCCGCTATTCGAAACGCTTCGCTTGAAAACTGTAAACAAATAAAATACATATTTAACATGCCATAAACGAGTGTGTATATTATCAAAACGTCGTCGATCGCGTCGAGTTCAAAGGCCGCCGTTATGAGAAAAAAAAAACCAACGACACTACGTCCGCTATGTAAAGAGCGACGTAGGTCCTGACCGACCTGCAAGGGCGCGTGATGTGTGCGTATTCCTCGACGTGGACGACAGGACGACGACGCGTGCGGTGAAAAGCAGTGCATTTGTGCATTCAATAATTATGTGCATTTTATTAGGTATCGTCGTGCGTATGAATATTTGTTGTACACACACAAATATTACACGTCGTCTTGGCGTATCTACTAAGTATTTTTTAAGTGATGTTAATATTATTACAGGCTTGCAAACTAATACCCATTACCTCACTGCGAATATATATATATATATAAATTAAACTACGAGTGACCGTTTTGATTTTGAGCAAAGTCGTCGTAAAACGATCACTATCTTTTGTCTCGCCGAGAATACCTGCTTCTGTGGAAGAACATTGCGAAATTTCAAAAATTAAAAATCATAAAAATAAAACACGTCGGACGAGATATCCATCCTTGGGAGAGTGCAATCACCGGTAGGTAAATATAGAAACGATTACGTGCCCTCCACCCCATTCCGCTAAAATAACGAAGCAGCTGGTAATAATTATCTTTTCTCCGGTCTGCGCCCCGAGGATATGCGCGACCCGGAGAGACGAAAACTGTGAAACGTCTAAATATCTTGCGCCGCCGAGTCGTCAATTCCGAATTTCCGACCAAATAACAATTACGACGAAAACGATTAAAAGTATTATTTTAGTAATGTGTACGATTACTTTGAAGTACTAAAATGTCAATAAACCGATTGTATAATTACACGAAAAGAAAAAACAAGCTCGACTATTAATGCTCGACAATAATGACAACGTGCGTTACATAGTCATAACTATACTAGTCGAATAAATACAATCTATCGAAACCAAAAAACTGTTATGAGTCATTTCGTTAAAAAAACCAAAAGTGATAAAACTTCAAAAACGATACTTCCTGTTTTCGTCGAACGCGTTGAATCATTTGCCATATATTTAGCCTCTCGATAGCATATCAAAAGAAATCGCTCTAAATATTACGCACGCGTTATGTTTTAAGCTGCAGTTCTGTTATAATAGTATTTTGTTTGAATTCCGGTTCAGTTCGTAATTATACAAACACAATTATGTGATCAAACATTCACAACACGGCATATTATAATAATAGATACTTACACCTAAATCCTAATTATATTGTATATCGCGCGAATGCGCTTTTTTCATAATAGTATGCGAGACAAACGGTATTTAAATTTTACGCGTACGAACGAAAACGTCGTCAACTAAAACCAGCCTTAGGTTTTGGAAGAAGGAAAAAATAACGTGTTTCCTTTGTAGAGAGTCGAAAACAAAACAAAATCAACGCGCAGTTTGAGCATCGTCGCAGACAACAATACCGACGAAAACCATGCAGGAAACTCGTCGCATACGTAAGTAGGTGTTGCGCGCGTCGCCGTCGGTAACGTAGATAATGAGGTATACCGCGCGACCTGTGTTTCGGACGAAATGGGTTCGAACGTTGAAAAAACAAAACTAAACATAATAAACCGACGACGTGTCGTCGGAGCCCCTATCGCTCCTCGAACAGCGAGTGTCCGCCGAATCATGAGGGCGCGAGGGGATACCTACGCGATAAGGTGGCGAATTACGGTTACGCACGACGACGGCGGTGAATATTTACCATCATAATATGCTTGTACATACATATTTATGCAGATAAACCTTGGTTTCGCTAAGGACGGCGGCGGCGACGTTTAATTATTCATGAGGTACCTAACGAATCGATATAAAGGCTAGCGATTCTCGCGCGAGATTACTACGCACTTTGGCCGTCGATAAAACGATACAACCTCAACAGTCAAGGACTCGATCGGCCGCCGACCGTTGGACGCGTCAGAATGTCGCGTTACCATCTGATTATCTTCAATACTAATATCTATTAATACTATTATTACTATGTCGATTGACGATGATAATATAGAGTAACTGCGTAGTTAAAATGGTCTATGACATTTTTCACGAAAAATTAAAAATTTTAAACGAAATCAGTTCCAAACGATACACTGAACATCGTGGACTAAAGCAGTAACAAACTGCACGACTAGATAAATTCTATCGAAACGAAAAAAAATTCGATAAAATATCATTTTAAATGTATATAACGAATCGATCTAAAGGCTATAGCGATTCGCGCGCGAGATTACTACGCACGTTGGCCGTCGATAAAACGTACAACCACTAGTCAAGGACTCGACCGTTGGACGCGTCAGGATGTCGGTCGCGTATTCGGCGATGTAAAACGAGTAAAACGCGGGCGTGAAAAATTTACAGCCGACATCGTCGGGTCGAAAAGTAAACGCCCCGAGAAACGTGTACGTATACGACGACGGTTAAAACCGCCCGGTTTCCTGGTTCGCGCGCTAATGTTTCCCGGGGGGAAAACACGTCCGAATAAGTAAATATCATTGACCGACGTCAACGATTGTAATCGACGGTTTATGCGCGCCGATCAATGTCACCGGTTGCGTGTCTCCGCGGATAATAAACAACAACGTGCGAGAAAAAAAAAACCTGGTTCTCCACACTTCCGCGGTCGCCGCGAGATCATTCCGCCGAGAGTTGTAGTCGTCGCCGTACGCGCCGCGGTCGAATCGAGAGACGACGTTTGATTTTGCCGTTTTGAAGGAAAACGCGTTATCTCGTTAAAACTACACCAGTCGGCGGCGCACGGTGTCGTAAAGAATACTTGATTTTTTATACGTTTCGAATACGACTCGAATTCGATCGAAAATTTTAAATACTTTACTTTTAAATAGGCGCGTATGAATTCGTATGTTTTAGTTTTCCCACCAGTTCTAATGTTTCCGCTAAATGTATGTGTTCTATAGTGACGGCCGCGATTGCAACTCTTTAATTTGGCCCAGATTTTTTTTCCACTACGAAAAAATTATCGTTTTTTTTAAATATTTGTTTACAATTGTTTAAAAAACAATAACAGAAACGAGTACTTGGAAAAATCATCGATTTGTGCTCGATGTGCGGGCAAACGTTGCCAAGTGCATTCACAATCGATCGGTGGAAAATAATATGATTCATCCGAGGTATGAAATAACCCGAAAACGAATTAACAAAAACTACTCGGCGTAATTGTCACACTGCCCGAGTGCGTTGAAACGTACTATTACCGTAATGACGTAATGTACTTACATAATATAAATACATTGATTTTTTTCGATGGGTGTAAAATATCAGACGCTTTGTTGACCATCTTCGGTTCAAAATTTGTTATTATCTGATTATATTCAATACTAATATCGTTATTATTATTACTATGTCGATTGACGATAATAATATTATAGAGTTACTGCGTAGTTAAAATGGTCTATGACATTTTTCACGAAAAATTAAAAATTTTAATGAATTAATCGTCAGCAAATTTTAAAAGAAATTAGTTCTAAACGATACACAGAACATCGAAAAAGTCGACGAATAATTCACTATTTTTTAAATGTACCCAACAGTAATTGATTGAATAGAAAATTGTGAAACCAGTAAGCGTTTTCCGATGGAAATATTCACTCTCGTTAAGTGCTGTGTTTGAAATTGCAAAAGGAACTGAGAAATAATTGTATTGAACGACTGTTTTCATCATATTAATATGTTCTTATCCTGTTTTGCGATACAAGCACACATCGATAAAATTAACATTTTGTAAAACCAAATGAAATGTTAGGGACGTCCAAGTGGAAATTTAATATTACCTGCAGTATGTTTAGAACTGTCTGTTCGCTTTGAATGTCATACGAGACAATAATATTTAATTCGTCGACTTCAAAATTTGATAATAACGTACTATAAATTGCAATATAAATTTCTTTTCATACCTACAACGTAAGCGTTAACATTCTAACATTTTAATTTTTTCAATAAATAGACAATCTACTGAACCTGGTTTATGAATAAAAGTATACCTAAGCATTGAGCAAAAAATATTTAAAAAAAAAAACTAATAGTTTAATTCATACTTCACCTCCCCTCCACCACCATTGTATAATCTTAGCTTGGCCACTGGTGTTAAATATTTGAAAAGCAAAATGTTTTCAAAATTAGTTACAAAATGATAAATTAGCATAACAATTTTAGGAATTCAAATTTTCTTTAAAATGGCAATAGTTAATGCAAATTATAAAATAAAACTTGTTATGCAAACTACTTATGCTGTTGATGATTTTAGATAGCTAGAAAACCAAACGACAATAATTATATATCGGGAACAAAATATAGGTACAAATAAAATACTCTGTTATAATAATGACATGTATTTCAAAAGTCTGAAAAAAATAAAAAATATTGAGTACCTACTCGTAATAATTTCAGTTAGATAAAAGTACTAAAAGTACAGTAACAACAGTTTGAAATAAAATCGGTCAAGAAAAGAACAGTTACCACAGCCAAATACCACAATCTTATCAAAAATACATGTCATTAAAATATTGTGACACAAGTTGATACAACATTTTAGATAAAATATTTACAAAAAATTGCTCTAAATGATTTCTACAACATTAAAAAAAGAAAATTATTACATTATTATCTGTCTGCTTGGGAGATTAATTATTTTTACAGGAACAATATTTTATACTGAAATATTAAGGATGAGGTAAGACGCATATTTACTCGCAAATAAAATTTCATTAAAAACTAAACACAATAACATGGGTAGTTTATTTAGTCCTAAAATCCAAATATTATCACAATTCACAAAATGATATATATTATAAAACAAAATTAAATTTTCAAAGTTTAAATACAATATTATAATTTTCAACTAACTAAAAGCTAGTTTCATGCAACTTGTTGTACCAACTAAAATGACTAAATGAGAAACATTTTTTACGCACATGCTCAAAATAAAATGTTAAACAGCTGTTAATTATAAAAATAAAATATTTTTTCATATGGAGTTGCATGTTAAAAATTAAACTTTTTTTTTATTATTATTATTATTATTATTATTAGTATTATTGTAACACACCTCCAGTAACGATTTTCTCCAGCTTGTAGGTTGGATAATCTTCACAGTCCTTGGCAATATAAATACCGTATTCAGAGAGATCCTTAATAGGCGGTTGGACTGCGCGCATATTGTGCATGACACTGTTGGTGTCAACGGCATAATATCCTATTTAAAATCACAACGTTTTAAGTAAATCGAAATATTAGGAAATTACCATGATCAACTGTTGAAAAAAAAAATATATAATATATATTTAATTGAACAATTATTTCTTTGAGATCATAATATTATAAATGGGTCGATGTATAAAAAAAATCGGTGAAATACCACAAATTTGTGCCGTCAGAAAATATAATACTTATAATACACGATTTACAAACATAAATACTTACCACTTGACATTTTGAAGAGTAAGTCATACAGAGACTTTGGTGGCAACACAGAACTGCGATTTAACGGCATCACAAAACAACGTTTTCCGTCTACGTCTACGATACCAGTAACATTCTAAAAGAAAATAAATTACTATAAAAAACTCATTGTAAATTGATAAATATGATTCTTTAAAATTCATACCGCACTAAAATCGTGAATGAAACGAGCAGAGTTTGAAAGTGGTAGGCTGGCGACAATCTTTTCAAAGTTTTCGTCTTTTAGATCAAGTTCGAAATCTTCTTTGATTTCAGAAAAGACTTGATCATTGTTCATTAAGTTGCTTAATCTATCCAAAGACGAAGTTAAATCCTATTCAAGGCAGAATTAAAATTATTAAAATTAATTTAACCATACGAACGGTTTCTATAGATGTTATTAATTTTTAGTGCCCACAAAAACGAAAAAATATGAATATTTGGATATACAAAATTAATTGTACATAATTAAGGTGTAAAAATATTTTTGTCATAAATTTATTTTAAATAAATATAAAAACAGTGTCTTTAGATTCATAAATATTAAATTTACAAAATAATTAATAGACGTACTTCCAAACGATCGTAATCATTGCTAAAATCACTGCTTAAATCACTGCTAAAATCTATTTCAGGATGAAGAGCTTGATGAATCGATGGATCGTTTATAGCGATAGTTCCAGTCCCATAATAAGTATTAGACTAGAAAAAAATAAAATGCTATTTTTAAATTTTGATCTGATAAAGTATTTTTTATAATAATTTCACACTTGTGATAAAACAAGTGTACATTAAATATAATCAAAGGTTAGCTTATATAAGTAAAAAAAATTTTTTAATTTATACATTATGAGTCATGACATAATATAAGCGACTAAATTCTACTGACAATTTATCATCATCTCCGTTTTATTCTAGTTTATGTGAAAAATATGAGGTATAAACTCTATAAATTACTTACAATTCTATTGTAAATTTAAGCGTGAATTCTAACATCTATTATTTATTGAACATCAATAATAACGAATAGTTGAAAAAATAACTACAAGTTTCGTGGCAATAAAATATATCAATTTAACAATTAAGTTGCGAGTTGAAATAATTAATTGTACGCTATTCAGTTACATTATGTAGGTTTAACCCGAAAAATTGAATTGTAAATAAATTGTAAATTTATTATAGGAATAATTTGAAGAAATTCAATAACAAATAACACTAGAAAAAATCATCTTTGTTAAGATGGAAAGTAGAGAAAAAGCAATATATTAGTTTTTAAGTTGAACGAATAAATTTAGTAAAAAGAAAAAACAATAGCTGTTTCCAATAAAAAAAATGTATACAGATGACCTTGGTTATACAACAAAATCAAATGACAAATGCAATTTTTTTTACGTATCAGTTAACAAAACTGGATTGAATTTTATATAAAAATTTTAACATTTACAATATATCGTTGAAAATTTTATTTTAGTTAATTTTCAGAGTAAACACTGACGTCCTCTCAAAAATCAATACGTAAATACATAATTTTAGTTATCTGTTACCTATAGGCCAAACAACTGTTGAACAGCTGTGTAGACATTACAAAATGAATAATCATTCTCTTGTGTCTGCATTATTTCATTAAATTATAGATATTATTTTTCAAAATGTAAAGGGAACATTATTATAATACTCCAACAAAGAACGAATATTTAAAAAAAATGAATAAAACTCAAAATTAATAATTTGTAACGATCGACCTGTGGTAAATTATAAAATAAATTAAGTTCATTTTTTATCAGATAAAAGTTTGTATTTTAATAAGTCAAATTAATGTTGAAAATACTACTGTAAATGCATTTTTGAAAACCTAACAGTTTATGTTAACTTTAAGATGAACAACTATTTTTGGAACCAAAATTACCTTACAAAATTAATATACTATAACAAACATCTAAAAGAAAAAAATATGTATTATATTCAAATAATGTACGATTATAATAATAATGATCAAATATGATGTTAGATTTTTGTATTTGTTTGCCTCGATCGTTGTCTAAAAAAATTATAATCATTCCCTTGGAATAATATAAAAATGTAGATCAAGTCAATGAACAATTTTTGTATATTTATAAATCTGAAAATTAACATTTACCACCTAGTATTATTTTACATTCATAAAACCATACGTCCGTCAAATTAAAATAAAGTTATCAGATTAAAAAATATCAAGGTAACTTAGTTGCATATGTTGGTAGTAATGAGCGAAATTTAAACGTGGCGGCGCAACTTCACCGTAAAAACTACTAACAATAGCAACAGAAAATGCATAGGCACAACTAGGGGTGGGAGGGAGGTGCTTGGGCATGCTTTAGCAGCCCCGGGCTCTAATTCAGAACCCCCAGTCATTTTTACCAACAACATTTATAACATGAATATTTAATATTGGAGATAGATTATGATTTTTAGCATAATGGTAAAATACTAAACAAATGTAGAATAATATTTTATCTACAAAATTGTAAAACAAACCATATGTACAATCGCATATACACCCATGGTTAATTTTTATATCAATATTAGTTTCAATGTTTTAAATTACATGTTTTATGTCTATTTTCCTAACTATCAAAATACATCATGATTTGAAACAAAATTAATAAATTATTATATATTGTTACTTATTAATTATTAAATAATGCTGCGTAATAGTTGAATCCCAAATATAAGAAATAAGAATGAAAAAAAAAGGTCTAATAAATTATTGCGTCCCGGATTTTTCTGTCGTTTATCCGAGCAACATTCTAATTAGAAATTATACTAACCAAGTACCATTGAAAAAAAAATTGAAATTCGTCGTTAGAAAAAAAAAGTGCATTTATACCAAATCCCATAAAATCGTGAATTGTAAATATAATGAAATAATAAACAATTAAATTGATTTTTAATTGAAAGAACAGTAAATACATTTGTCCAATAACAAAGCAATTTTTTTTTTTACCTACCACTTAAAATGCCATAAAGTACAAAGTCTGTATGCAAATGGGAAAGAAAATCGTTTGATACTTGGAACACAACTAATAATAATATAATATGTGACTCGAAAACCTGGGACGCAACTAGTTATCAACATACATAATGTAACAATATGAATGACAATTTATTCAGTACCTAATGATATTAATATGACAATAACAATATCTAGTACCTTGGATAAATTTGGCAATAGAACAAATCACCTAATGAATATTTTACATAGATATTGTGATTAAATTAAAAAACTACGTTTTTCGAAGAATACCCTTAAATTAAAAGGTAACCAAGTAAATTTTTTTATAACTGTATAATATGCCTGATCATTTCATAAAGTAAAAAAGTTATAGGTAGGTACCAGATAAAAGCAAAAAGTACATCCGTAAAACGGCATATATGTACAATTCAATTTTATTTAGGCTTTAAAGTAAAGCTTCTTTAAAGTTCCGAAACAACTATTTCACTAAAAGTAATCGAAAACATTCTATTGTATTTAAAAAGACTTACCTCGTTACTGAAAGCATTTTCAACAGCTCTATAAATATCTTCTCCGTAGAGCATCATGCATACAATAAACAATGACATAAGTAGTACATAAATTAATGCCCACATAGAATACACACGATCATTAATCACTCTGAATACCAAAAATCTAGATTTGACCCGGTCATTTTGAATTTTTCCAGCTTCCAAATCCTTTTCCTATAAATTAACAAAAAAATGATTTAAACGAAATACTTTTATTTTACTGCTAAAAGAATATGTACTTTATTTTCAATACAAGTTTATCGTTGAATAGTAATAAAAAAAAAAAAATGTATTATTTCTACCAAACATTTATTTATGTAAAATAAAAATATCTTCAAAAATTTTAAAGGAAATGAAACAATAGGTAGGTACCTACATTTTTAAGAAATATAAAAATCTTTAGGTACCTATATAAGATTATATTCTACCCGAGTGCCTATTACATTAAAATAATTATAAAAATATAGTAGGATATGATGATTGTAATAATCACCCTGTTCTAAATAAATAAATGATATAATACAGGGTGTTCTCTATTTAGTATTGGCTAGAGTTAAACTGTTGGTATTTTAATTTATATGATGATGAATATGTGTACCTAAATCAAATAAATAACCAAACAGCACTTATTCACAACAACACGAGAAGTCTACGGTTTTAATAATTTTGTAATTATAATAACAGTGATAATGAAAATATAAATAATATTAATTAGCCGTTATTAAATAGCTTGTAGTTTAATTAAATTTTCATTATTTTATACCATGACTCATGGTCATTATAATTTATAAAAAAATAATTATAATTTAAAAGTTTTAGTAAAATTAACATAAAATTACAGTAACATACGTATACAAACAGTAAAAACAGAATATTTCTATAGAGGTATGAATTTTTTTTAAATCGCGTTTAAAATGTAATAAATATATAAGGAATTCTTTAAATAATTCGAGTCAATTTCGTTGACCATTATTATCAATCGGGGTTTTAAATGTGTTTAAATCGCAATTAAAATGGAAAAAAATATTTATGGAATTCTTTAAGTAGGTAATTATGGTTCATTTTGTGGACCATTATCAATCGTCACACAACGTAAAAAAAAAAAAACGAAATTTCAATTCAAACGAACTAAAAAAAGTCAACATATAAATAAAGAACATAATAGAAACATAATTTAATTTCCTTTGACCTTCACTTAAGGTTAGATATTAATACCCATATTAAATATAACCATCATGTTTTATATTTTTATTTTTTTTTTAAATAACATAATATCAACGAGATATTATATGGGCTATTAATAATTACCCAATAAAATCAGAGCGAACAAACACGACTCTACCACTATTATACCTATCGATTGTCGGTCGTTCAGTGTTACACGATCCGTTTGCCTCCTCCCCTCCCACCGCGAGTATGTTAAGTGAAAAAAAAAAAAAAACAAAAAATCGGACGTAATCGAAGGCAACGGAAAATCAAACGCCAGTACACGATCGGGCGGAAAGGAAGAGTTCGGGAAAACTTTGGGACGAATGAAGCGAACGGAATAATCCGGTCCCGAGCGGATCAAAGTCCCCGAGCGCGGTGGTAGTATACCGACGAGAAAAATGTGAAGAAAAAAAAAAAAGAACGTCATACGTAAAAAAATATATAAAAAACCACAACAAAACCGTAAGAATATGCGCGTCGTCGTCGAGCAGTGCGAACCACTGCGAGTTAACGGATACCCACTTGTTAGTGGCGGCACCGTCGCGACGACGATTTTTTTGGCTCGGTGCCGTAAGCGAATAGCAAAAAAAAAAAAGGAAAAACATAAAAAAAAACCGCTGCGAAAACATCGCAAATATTGCGCGTCTCGCGTAGACGACGGGACCGCCGGTGCGAAACGCAAAAAAAGGATTACCGCGAATCGCAATTACGTAGAATGTAAACCGTTCTGAAATCCGACGTGGAGTAGTCGGCCGGACGTGACGGAAATAGAGGCCGAACGTCCGAAAGCCCAGGACGTTAAACGTGGCGATCGAATGAGCGCATTTCTCTCGAAGCGGCCGAGCCGGTTATATGCGAGCGTGAATACCGTAGGCGAGGACGCGATTCGCGCGCGTTGTTTTCGCGGACCGCACGTCCGCGCGCCAAAGCGTAACAAACAACGCAATAACTATTATTTACAATAACGGCGCGGAGGCGGCCGACGAGGACGCCGCGCCGTACGTTTTTAATAACACACGTCCCCGTGCGTATAACGTCGACGATAATCTATTTGTTAATTATTACACTAATTATTGCGATTATAATTACGCGAGTCGATTCGACGTCGTACGCGGACGACGGCGAGGCGTCCGCGCGCGCGCGCGCGCACGAGTGCGAACGTAAATCGCGAGCGAAACGAGAACGTCGTCGGCTCGGAGAAGCGAATCGTGCCGACAAAGGAGAACGGCGATGATCGACGTCGTCCCGCGAGGGGGAGGGGGGCCTTTTGCACTGTACCTGTGAGGTCGGGTCGATTTCGATGTTGGTCACCAACGGTACGTTGTCGGCCTTCTTCTCCGACGACGGCATGGTAATGACGGTCATGTTCGCTGCGGCGACCGAATGAAGGAGTGCGGATGAAGAAATCGGCGTGAAAAAGCCGAACGCAAATCGAGACGGAGAGTGAGAGTGAGAGGATGGAAAAAAATGTTGAAATCAATCGACGAGCGACGACGGTGAATCTGGGACGCGGCGCGATCTGACCAGTGACTGTGGCGGACTGTTACACACTGTCGTCGCGCCACGGCGTATTCGCGCTCTCTGCTCTCCGTACCGTGCCCCCACCGCTCGGCCGATCGCTAACGTCGGACGATAACGGCGCGGCGCGGCGCGGCGATACACCTGGCGGTCGCGGTGCCGCGCGACGGGGAAGCGGCCCCGCGCGGTGGGTGGTCCGTCGTCGTACGGTGTCGTTTGGCGGCGGCGGCGTGTGTACGCGGAAATATTATTTCACATTATCGCCGCCGTAACATACGAAACTATAGAATATATATGTCATACTATTATTATTATTTTTATTATTATTGTCGTCGTGGTGGAAAGACTGCGCAGTATTGTGTGCGGCGGCGGCTCGGGTTATCTCTGCGGCTACCGCGGGGTGCCGCCGCCGCCGCCGACGACGCGCGGGCACAATGCGCTCGTTATTGCGACGTGACAAAACAAACGTCCGTCGTTTTATTGTTCGAGGTGAGGCCGCGCACAATGCGCCGTGCGTTGCCGCCCGGACGCAACGTGATCCCGCATAATCACGCGTAAAAAGTGTAACTGGCACGCGTGTGGGTGGCACGCCTAGTCGGGGCGAGCCGTGAATTTTCTAGGGCTCTCGCCCCGGGGAGGAGACACGGACGGTTGCGGGGGTGCTGTTGAGATGGGCACAGCAGCCCTTTTACGGGACGGGGAAAAAAGGGAAAATGCGGCGAAAAGCTTTAAATCATATTATGTGTTTTCATAATATATTTTTGATGCGTTCGGATCGGACGACGGAATCGATGAGTTTGCCGCGGATCAAACTGGTGGGCGGTATCGGTTATATTATGAGTCACGGCGGCTGCTGTTGACGGGCTAGATGTGTGATTTCGTCGTCGCGACGAGTGCTGCTGGCCCCGCCGCGCCGCACTTCTCGCGGGGCACGACGCGGCAGCCTGGCACGGGACAAAGCACGTTGCGATTACGGCGCGACGTTGTTGTTATCCCCTCCCCGTCGCCGACCGCGACCCTGACGACGTGACTTTCGTAAGCACTTTGACACACTGCACGCGGCGGCGGCGGCGGCGGCGGCGCGCGTGCGCAATCGCTAATCGGCGATGCTTGCCGCCGCCGCCGCCGCCGCCGCCGCCGCCGCCGTTGACGTCGTCGTTTTTGTGACCGCGAATCACACAATGACATACGTATTATTATTATCGTTGTTTAAAACGATTGTTGTGATTATATTGTGTTCGTGTGAGAAACCAAGATAAATAAAACATTGCACTCGTCAAACACAATAATAATCATGACGACTGTTTGATGTTCGTTCGATTTATTGTGCAACGTTTCCAAACGGGTTTGACGATTGCACGTTTTTACGTATCTATTGGTATATTATTACGTTACTATCTGATCTAACATAAAAAAAAACAAAACAAAACAAACACAAAAAAATATGTGCGATTATGCGAATTTTAACTCGTTCGAGTTCTCGCAACGATCATCGTAAAAAAAAAAAAAACCACAGTCGCTGACTTTTGGCGCCACGGCCGTGGCTTTCACTGCCCCGTTTCGGTAAAAACAGCAAAACTGGTCGTTTTTTTTTTTTGCTCGGTTTGCGACCTTACGGGCCACGTTATACTCACGACGTCTCACGATATATTCGTTGGGATATCTACCTACTGTTTATAATCAACGCAATTAAATATGTTTTTAAATGTAGAAAAGCTCAGCCTTACGATACGTTAAACGTGTATTGTCACGTCAAATCACACTATCGATTTTTATTTTTTCAATTAGAAATTATGAAGAAGAAAAAAAGTGCACAGGAAAATACGACACTTATATAGCCACCCCGTGCTTAATAACGCCACTGCGCCCAAATAATATTAAATATAACAAAATCTATTACTCTTTAAGGCGAAAAAGTGAAAACATTTCACTGGGTCTCAACCCGACCCATATAATTTATATTCAATCTACCTATATCTTTAATAGTTATTTGTAAATGTTAAAGAAAAACAATCATACGTATTAAAGCAGAGCATAATATTTCATATTCAACGGTGTAGGTATACCTACATATATACTATATATATATATATAGCTGGTAGGTACCCTAATAGAATAAAATAATCGGCTGACAATAAAAGGATACAAGTAGGTACCTACCTGTAGATTTTAGGTGAGATACAACCGCATACTCGAGCTGGGTGGTCCTGCGCTGGGGCAGGTGTTTGTAAACCCTAAACCGCGATAAATCATTGTATTCAATAAACGATCCTTAACTACACGGCTCTGCGACCACTACAATGGGTATGAATTTCACACGAATTTCCATTCAGTAAAGTATTTATTCTTGACGGGCACGCGACCAAAAGTGTATTCGCTGGAGGTATCTAAAAATAATTTATATTGTCAAAATAAACAAATTGTTTATACATACTGTATTGTTGAACATATTATCATTAACTGCAGTAGTGCAGTATGATACATATTTCAATCAGTTAATGACAACAATAAAATTGCAATAGCAAGATGCACACACACATAATAATCTGTACGTACCGAACAATCTATTTGTCATTTGTGACGATGTGATTATGTGAAAGCTGACATTTTTTAAAGTGAATTGGAACATTTTTATTATTTTTCCGTTTTCATTTTTCCTATTTATAAGAACCATCTTAACATATTATTATTGTTGTTGTTATTATTACAGTTGCGCCCTCTCTACAAAATTATGGTAGTACAAACATTGCAAACTCACTGAAAACATTTCGAATGCAAACAAACAACGATATTTCACAAATATTCGACACTCGTGTTCCCTGTGTAATATTGTACAATACTGTACACGACAGAAATAATACTGTTTTCAAATAGTTCAAAACTAAAAATACAAAATCATTTATTTTATTAGAATACACACTTCAACGATATCGTTATAATCATTAATCGATGGGCGAAATTAATTTGACGGATTACCCAAAATGTACCCTAGTCTTACAATTGTACATACGTCATATAAATTAAGTGATCATTTGAGCCTATTTATAGGGAGGACAAATGCTGTACATTACAGTATTATTTTATTAAACGTATTATATGAATATACACAGAACATACAATTATAATATTAAATAATTATTAATAATTATATAATTCATATTTAATCACTATTATTCATTAAATCTGTGTCCATGCCTAAAGCAATGTACACAGCAAAATCTAATCAGAAAATAAATTGTAGTGATAAACACATTTGATCGTTGTGACTTATTATAAATAATAAGTATCCATTTTCTATATTCCTATTAGTTGTAACATTTAGTGTTAGTCATTGCGTCGTCGATAAATAAGTCTAACTAATAATAAACGGTAACTAAGAATTACAATTTTTTAAATCAAATAATAATTGAAAAAACTGTCGGTGTCGCAAAATACTATAATATTCACTATCTCACTATATAAAAAAATAAATATTTTTAAGCTATTGGAAACTTTTAAATGACTCGTTCATTTACTTTGTTCATAAGTGTTTACCGACCAACTATAAATAGGATTTTATATAATATGTTTAAAGATCTTTGCAACATTTTTAGAACGCTCTTTTCAGACCTCTATGACTTTTTCCCCAAATAAATTGAATAGGCTTAGGTGGAAAACGAGGAAGAAACTTCGCGGCTTATCACTCCATAAAAATATCGTGAAAATATAAAAATATTGTGTAGGTTAACGCATATTTATTAAAAAGAATAATTAATATACCAAACATTAATTTTTAGATTGCTTTCATGAATATTTATCATAGTATTTGTACATTACTTACTTTGATGGTCTAACTCTTTGTTATGTTAATTCAAACAGTAATTTAGAGCTCAAATATGAGATGTTTTAGTCGTAAAATTATATAAAAATGACATTCTTATTTAGAAATAATTAGTTTATTGATTTAATTTTAATGGGTTAGAAAGATAACGATTTGAATTTTGAATCTTAAATTGAGAGATTGTTGAAAAGCTAAAAGCTGTAGATTTAAATTTATATGAAAAATAGTAGCCTCAACTCTAAACAATTTCAATGGATTTCTGCTTATAGGTAGGTATGTATACAAATATACAAAACTCTGAACTGAACATACCTCATCAATTGTCAAAACCTAAAACAAATAAAATTAATTTGTAAATAATATAGGTACAGTTATCATTTTATCAATATTTATTGGCTTCTCTTTTGTCTTTTAGTTTAGTCGACAGTCAATAAAACATAAACATCTAACAAGCTCGTTACAATTTTTCATGTATAAACTACGGTTCGATTAAACAATGGACATACTATAAGACATTTGATATTTAGAGAACGTTATAATTCACATAGCTAAAAAGCTACCTATTCTATAATATACTTCTAGTTTATACGTAAATAGCGATATCACGCACGTAATGTATAGTTGAAAAAATAAATAATTTCATTTAAAATAATTTTTGCTTAAAAATAATCTATTTATTGTTAACGGTCTCGTAAATATTTAAATAAAAATAATTCGTGATAAGTACAATAATTTTGTTCTGACAAACAACAGACGTACTAACACATACTATTTATTATAATATCGGAACAAAATGTTTCGACACTGTACGCCATGTGGTATACATTTAATATAAAATTATCGTGTTACATTTACCATATTGTATCTCTTACCAAAACACCATAGATGTGTATTATTTAACAGAGTAATACGATTTCGTCATTTTAACTTTTCATCAATTATCAATTATTTACTAATCAATACCATAAAAAATATACAATTAAAAAAAAGAAAAAATGAATTCATAGATATTTTAAATCATATATTATACACACATGATGTAATATGTCTAAATACAATATTTATCTGTTTAAAACTCACTCTGATTCACCAACGACAAACTGGCGTTTTGTAATAATAATAATTGCACATGCTAGTAGATATTATATAGGTATGTACACAAAACGATTTCTAATATTCTAATTACATGCTTATCTTAATTGTAATAGCAGTTTAATGGGTTTAGTTTGAATTACCAAAGTATAGCAAAATAGTATTGCGAGTTATTCAGTTACTGTATTAAAGAAATAAAGATAACCCGATTCCTAGAAAACCGTTTAAAAAATTATAGGCAGGTAGATACAGTACCCATACTATAAACCGTATGACTTACACATAATATATAATACCTTTGTTGATTTTAGTTAAAGTTAAGTCGGAGTTAAATTTCCAAATAAATATTATATAGTTATTTCAACGTTTATTTATTCAATGTAAATAAAGTAGTGCTTCTTTTAGTACACTATTTCAGTATATGACCGAAGGCCCTCGCTTTCTAATTTATCTAAACGGAAATTCGGTTCTACCCTTTCCCAGAAAACCACCGGCACATGCTGAGACGCACGTCGTGGATTGGCCGACTTTGTCTTAGTATTTCTTATTTTTATTGCGAAATTTGTTCATTTCGAATAAAAAAAAACTAGCAAGCCAATATTCGGTTACCGCGAAGACAAATTTTATCAAGTGTCTGGATCGTTACTGTTATATACCGTCTATATATACGTATGTGTGTGTGTATAGATTATACTGATTATAGGTGGTATAAATTGGCACCGCAGCCGCCTTTATACTCTATATATATAACATATTATGTGAGCGCAACGAGGGTAAATGGTTATTAGGAATGTTATAAAGTGGAACGCGAGTAAATCAAGTCCTGCGATTAGTTTTAACCTTTTTTTGTTTTTTTTTTGTTTTTTAAGGGTAGATCGGGTCTCGGATATATTATGTTTTGTACGATTCGTGAGATAAATTGAATTTTTTACCTGAAATCCTTCATTGTAGGCATGACAGGTATGTATATTATTATAAATGCATCTTGTCTGTTACGACAAACCCATTTTCCTACATTTCAGTATCTTACTGCAGTCCGGCTAAACACGAATAAATGTTGGAATTTAAATTTTTTCATCGTGAAACAAGATTTCAATAAAAAAACAAAAAAAAACATTTTTCATATTAAAATATTAAAACTGGTTAGTAAAAAAAACACTTGGGCGTTACTGTTTCTTATAATATGAATACGAACACCTATTATAATGACAAAAGGTGATAAATTAATGAATCGTAAATACTTAAGTATATCTAGAATATACCTAGGTATACCTATATACTGTATTGTAGTTATACTGTAGGCACCTGATTATATCGTTGTTTTTTTATTACGTACTTACGAATTTATTACAGTTTTTATTTTTTAAATTTATATAATAACTCACGTACTACAATAAAATTCAGCGGTGTTTCTATAGGGTGTTCAGTAAAGTACACAGGGATGGACTCGTAGACACCATAATTTTAATTTCTGAGTGACGCGAGGAATCTATTGTTATTAGGAAGCAAATTATTTTACCATGCACAGTGTGTTTTATTCCGTGTCTGTAGATTTCGACCTGAAGACTTGGTACAATTATCAACTTCAGGGGTAATTTCTGAAAGCACATGTTGTCTAGTTGGTACATGTAGGAAGTTATTATTCGAATTTCTCAACAGTTGCAATGATAATTGCGAAAAACTAACGAAAATTACAACAACAAAAAATGTTGGTATTATCACTGGCATTGAACTTGAACACTGTAAAAAAGATAATCTATATAAATAAGATCTTTTGGAAAATACGAATATATGAATATTTTTTAAATATACTGCAATAAAATTGAAAAACCCTGCACTGTTGGAGTGTTAAAACTATAATATATTATATAATATAAACGAAACTTGGCTAAATAATATGTTTACTTATATACATAAAATAGTTTTACTTATATAATAACTTTTTAGTAGGTACACCGTACACCACTTATTGGAGAAAAATATACTCTGGACTAAAATTTATAATAGACTAAACACATTGGAATTAATTATAATTCATGACAATGAATTAAGTAATAAGCGCAGGTAGTTAGATGTGGATATAGACATAATATTTAATTTTCGTTAAAATTGACTGGCAGCAACTTTGTAAAAAATATGTAGGTACTACAACTGGGGAACGAATCAACCATGTTTTTTTTTTTTTCGTAATTACGTGTTTTATATTTGCTTAACGTTAACTCACTACTACGTACGGTTAGAAAAATTGAAACCTACGCAAATAGTTTGTTCCGGTAAAATATAATTTGTTAACGCAGTCGAATTCATGAGTACAGTTTAAATTTTGCCATCTCGCGGTCATTGATCCGTGTTGCAATGACTTTGGCTAAGTATAATAACAATGCGTTGTACTAGGCACGCAAAGTCATGTATTATTACAATTTTGGCGTCCTGAAAGTCCAGGCAACACGCATTAAAAAAAAATAAAAATATACGTGAGCAGTGTACACATTATACAGCCCTTATACTCTACAACGTGCCATATTTCGACCAGTTTTATTCAATTATTCATTTTCTATTATTTTCCATCATCAGTCATACTATTCTGTCGTACACCGTTAATCGGCATTGTAGCAGGCGCAAAAAAGACCATTAGGAGAGGGCTCGGAAAAATACTTGGCATCTTTAAAAATGTGTGCGTTTTTGTAAACATAATTGTATACAAATATACAAACATAACATGTAGGTAATAAGAGGCGACTACAACGCACACATATATTTTATATATTTAATACGTATTTACATTTTACACGACCGGATTTTTAACAATATTTCGTTTATTCGAAAAATGTCACAGATAAGTAACTGATACATTTGAGTAATTGAGCACGGCCTTAAATTGGAAAAAGTAAGAATTGTTTTTGAAAATGACAACAATAAAAGTCAGTTGGATACTGTGATAAATTATATTACTTACAATCAGAACCTGATTGTAAGACATACTTTGTTGTTTTAGTCATTCTTATTTGTTAGTATTTCTTTGAAAACAATGATAAATCATTGAATTCGAAAAACAATTCAGAGCGAAGGCCAGTGTAATCTAAACATAAGTAGATACTATTTTTTAATAGCATTGTAATTGAAATATCTAAAAATTAAAATACGATTGTTTTTAAACCTTAACCGGCTATCTTTTAATATTACTTTATTTATAGGTGCTTGATGTGATTTGATTAATTTCGATATGTTTTAAGTATAGTAAAATTTTGTTTGTACATATTGTACAGTGTTGTTACCTAATTAAAATAGAATTTTATAAAAACAACTCAAGTACCCGGGATACGTGGCAATTTTATAAATTGTTGTACGAATGAAAATTATATTGATAATCAGAACGAAATCAAATTATAGCGTCTTCCTGTCCCCTTTTTTCTACGGTATAAGATTAACCAAGGAGTTTAACAGATTATTCCTTCTTGAAAGAAATCAACTAATTAAAATGGAGCAAGTTGTCCAAGTCTATCTATCGAATCGAGAGGTATTTTTATTTTTTAGTTTGAATTTAGAATTTTACCAATGTTATTCGCATGTTTGTACAATTTAATATGAAAATAGCATTTTTAAATGAATTATCATGTTTTTTCAAATTCTATAAAAAATTGAGTTCGATTATTGTTTTTTTTATAGATAGAAAATGTATAATTTCATTTATTTGTGTAAGTGTGTAAACTGTCAGCATATATTCGACCATTTTTTGTTATCAGTGAATTTTACAAGTCCCTGTCAAAATATGAAATATATATAAATGTGTGAATTGTGGTGTTCTCTGGATCACTCCGGATTACACTCATGTTTTATAATAGTTAATTTTGTCCATTACCAACTTAATTTAAAACTGAAGAAAAATTCGAAACGGGTCCTGGAAATCGATTTATCTAAGTACCAAAAATTAACATGAAAAGTATTTTTGTATATTTGTGCACAAACCTACCAAGACAAAGTTTAATTTAAAAAAAAACATAATTATCTATAGTTTTATTATTACCTTTTTATGAGATTATAAATGTATATCTAATTATATTATTCTAACATTTCTAACTGTATTTTATTTAATCATATCATATTATAATCTTTTACACTTATTACAGTTATAAATTTATAGTAAATTAGTTGGTAACTAAGAAATGATTCCTATAAAATAAAATAAAATGATCAATGTACATTGTACATACTTAATATAATTCTATGTACCAGCATAATATTAATAATATCAGTCATAAACATAAATTAAGGAGGGCGACAAAGAGCGGTTGTCTGTTGCCTTATGAAAGTTTAACAGGGCAATAACCCCTTGATTTTTTTATAAATTAAGAAATAAAATGTTACTTCCGATGGAGATTTATTTTAAAAATAACAAAAGTTCATTGAAAAACAGCCGATATATAATGCTTATCAAAAAATATTATGACTTTCCAGTAATGTATATTTTTTAGGAAATAAAATTGTAAATATTGTATTAAAATTTCTAAATATTAAGTATTGAAATTGAATATTTTTATGAATATTTACTTACAAAAATATTGTGACTACTAATTTTCAATGTTATTTTATACGAGTAAATTTTTCGACAGTTCTTCGCGATTGTTTAGAAAAATTGTAAGAAAATTAAAAAAACTTCTTAAAACTAGGTACCTGCCTACTAACTAAACAATATTTGCTACCTAATATAAACCGCCCATAATGTCGACGATCAAACCAATTCTGGTCAAAACCATGCAGACTAACACAAAAGACAAATATGAATTAAAAAAAATACATTCACACGTCATGGTAAAATCAGCAGAAGCGATGCAATAAAAGTACGTGCCGGTCTTATCGCAACTACATGAAACGTGCCGGCTTAGAACTTGGGAAATGAAATGCTAATGACCGCTGAAGTCTAATCGGCAGAAAAAAAAAGATGATAAACAAACAAATGGTGTTACAATAAGCAACATCACGACCTTGAGTGACACAGTAAAAAGAATACTCGATTTAAATTAGAACGCAAACACAGATTATTTTAATTATGAAGTTCGTGAATGTGTTGACGAGAGAGCGTTAAATGGCCGAACGAAAAATTTTATCCGATGTAGTCATTATGTTCGTGACACTAGAATCACTTGGACCGGTTATTGTTCCAGTTGAAATTATTATTGAAAATCGTTGGTAATCAAAACTTGGACGAAACCGCCCAATGACATTTGCCATATGGCATTATGTTAATACAATTAGAAAACGAATCGAGAACATTTACCACATTTTTTAGTAACCCAGAAATATCGCGATCCTTTTGTCGAAAAAGACAAAGCCACTAATGTGCAAACTCATGGATTCTCTGACGCTAATATGTATATAACCGCATACGATGCTTACAGAGTCGACAATGCGGGAGTGTTGGAGTGGGGTTCGATTCCTATATTTATTATTATTATTATCATAATTATTTATATCTACAGTTTTTATCATATTATGTAATATAATATCAATAAAAAATAATATTTATAATACGAAATTATAAACATAAAAAAGTATAAACTATTTTTACAAGTAAAAAGTAAAAATCAGCATTAATTATCGCAATAAAATCTGTTACTGGGCTCACTATTTCTCCATAGTTTACTACTAAAAAAATGTAGACGTGTTTTTTTTTTTTTTTCGCGATCCTGATAAAATTGTATTTATAAAAATTTAAAAACAGCAATGCAACACACTTGTGCCTTATGCGTATAATCACCAAGTGTATTGATGTTGATATGTTGACCCTAAGACGAATAAGATTATGTAATTAACAAGGGGCCCATAAAATCATCATCATAGTATAAAAACTAGTAGTGTTTGAAAATTTAAAAATAGCGATTTAATCATATTGCGTTATAGTAGGTAAATAGATTAAGTAAATTGTTTACGAGAAACATAAACATTACCTACAATATTGGTCCAATATACAATATAATTATGTTAAAAAAATTAATTACTTTTCCCCAATTCATATCTGTACTCTATTACAGTGTACGTAATGATTACACAATGCACGGCCATATTACTAATAAGGATTAATTTTTAATTATGAATTTTCATAAAATTGTTTAAGTAGATATGTAAATTTGCGGACTTGCGGTTGTACCTAATCCATATATCTATTGTCTATTTAATTATTTTTATAGTAATAGGATCCCTCGTTATAATAGTCATTGTGTTTGTTTTCTCAAACGGTACTGACGGGCGGGCGGGCAGCAATTAATAATTAATTGATATCATAAAAATGAAACGCAAAAAAAATAAATATAAATACAGTGGACCGTCGTGATACAGGCAATATTCTCGTTGAGAGAGATACGTTTAATTTTAAATTTCACGACGTGGACGTTTTCAAATTTAAAACTGATGATTTCATTAATCCGAAAATACTTTCGCGAAAAAAAAAACCGTAAGTGTGTTCTACACGCTTTGAGTACCAATACTGGTGCTCACACTGCTCACACAGTGCCATTATTGGTACTCGTTTAATTAATGGAATAGAAAGTACAGATAAAAACGATTTATTCCGTGTAAATAGCATGGTAATATTGTCATTTGTTCGTATAAAAAAAATCCGTCTAAAAATACAAAGGCCTACGAGACGAAACCAGTGAGTATCGGTACTCATGGAGTGTGAGGACAACCCTATAAAAATACTTCAGCAGTCTACTTGATAAATATATATGCGCAGGTATATAGTCTTGTCGGTTTTTCGAAAACTCTCGTTTAAACTATTCGCGATTCGTATAAAAGCCGCGGGATGATCTAACAGTACGACGAGAGTATCATAACCTATACCAGCGGTTCTTAACCTGTGGTCCGCGGCCCCCTGGGGGTCCGCAATACTCTTGTCGGGGGTCCGCGGCAGCCTTAACACCTAACATAAGTCAATACGTGACATGAGTGCATTGTTACAATATTTTTGGATTATTATTTATTTTTTTCATATAAAATTATAAAATTCGACAAAAAATTGGTAGGGGGTCCGCGATTTGTAAAAATCTTTCATCGGGGGTCCGTGTCCTACAAAAGGTTAAGAACCGGTGTCCTATACGGATTATTATCATTGTTATTTATGCGAATTATTATTATTGCCCTGCGATTATTTTACGGAATATAAAATACATTATTTTATACGATTCGATGCGATTCGCGACTACGTTATTATTATTATTATTATAAGAGAACCAAAAAAAAAAAACACGCGTGCGTATTCGCGACGGATATTTACGAAAATGAAATGAAATTCAAAGACCTTAGCTAAAAACAATAGGTACAATAATATTATAATCTATTGGTACGACCTTTAATCCACGATCGCGATTTTCCCGAGCCGATCGTTTTCCCAATCGAAACTTCCGTCCGGATAAAAATGACGTTATTCTTACGTGTGCGAACGATTTGAATTTTGAACTTCACGATCCGTGTTGATTGTAGGAGGTACTGTAGTATATTATAATATTAATCGACACGGCGGCGTTTCGACGTAGTCGTCTTTCGGCGTAACGACGCGTCGCCCCTAGCCCCCCTGTACCCGCGGTCTTGCCACGCTCATCGAAAGCCCCCCGCCCCCCGTAACGGCTTTGGGCCCATCCGCCGCCGTGCGATTCTCTCCCGCGCGTCCCCCCCGTCATTCCGCCGACACCGATTAGATTATTATTAGTGATTAAAATAATCGAGAAAACGTAATCGAACAGATACGAATCGCTCGAATAATATAACGGTAATCGAACGATTACTGTACCGTCTACTATAATATTATAGCGGGTATAAACTATAGTAAATAACATGAAAATAGCAATTTTTCTAATAATCGAGGAGTTACTCGATTGTTTTCTCTCGATTGTGTCCAATCACTAATAATTATTATTATCAACAATATAAATTAAAAAATTGTAATTAATTTGATTTAATTAATTCAACTAAAGACTGACCGATAACGCGCTCGTCCGCGAGTCCGCCGATCGCGTTCGTCCGCCGCCCCGCGACCATTGTGTGCCGTCCGGTCGCTTCGTTCCGCCGTATCAGTGACACGCCGTTATCACCGCCAGCCGCGTCTAAGAGTCTCGGCGGTCGCTCCAGGACGTCCATCCAACAACAATCACTCGTTTCACAGGCGATGTCGATTGTCCAGCGCGCCCGTTGATCGAAAGAAAATGGCCGGTAACTTCTGGCAGAGTTCACATTAGTAAGTACCGATCCCGCCGCGCTGCGGAATCGATCGAGACCGCGCGCGCGTTCGTCGCAATTCGTACCGTAATCATTTTGATCGCTATCGATCAATGGTCCCTATTACACGTGCCCGTTTTACGCGAATACGTAAACGCGCGTCTCGTCCTTTCCGTTTCGATTGCCGTCCATTTCGCTCTGTCCGTGTCGTGTCGCCGAGCGATACGATGATAATGATGATAGCAATGTATGATATCGCGCCGAACCGAACTTTTATTACCGAATTCAAAACCGCGCACTCAAAACCGGTCGAACTCGGATAGGTACTCGTTCGGAAAACGAGCGTTAGGAATGCGGAGCACACTTGTGTGTGTGTGTGCTGTTTGTTTGCATGAAGTTTATGTCGTCTGTAAGTAGAACCGTTTACGGCCTATGCGCTCTTCTATAGCTTTTAGAAAAAATAATCCATTTAACTTTGATTTTGACACCTACAATTCGAATGTAATTTCAAATATACTGACCAATATGAATTCATCGTATCCTACTAAATAATTATAATCTCTATTGTGTAGTCAGCAGTGGATATTGGACAAACAAGATCTGGTCAGAGAACGTCAGCTGGATTTACAAGTTTTGAGTGAAGAGGAATACCAAAAAATTTGCATATTTTTTTCTAACTGTGAGTAATGATTACAATTTTTCGCTTGATTAAATTCATGTAAACTAGAAAAATGTCTGTTTCTGTGAAAATACAAATTAACGTTTTAATATATTTTTCCAGTCATCCAAATTTTAGGCGAACAACTGAAACTTAAACAACAAGTAATAGCTACAGCTACAGTATATTTCAAACGATTCTACGCCAGAAACTCTCTCAAATCTATAGACCCTTTATTATTGTCACCTACTTGTGTTTTCTTAGCATCAAAGGTTGAAGAATTTGGTGTAATATCTAATAGTCGTTTGATAAGTACCTGTCAGACAGTTTGTACGTTTATATTATCTTTTGTTATTCAATATAATTATTTTATTTTATTTTTCTTGTAGTGAAAAATAAACTAAATTATGCTTATACGCAAGAATTTCCTTATCGTACCAATCATATTTTGGAATGTGAATTTTATTTATTGGAAAATTTGGACTGTTGTTTGATTGTATTTCAACCGTACCGGCCATTACTTCAATTAGTTCAAGATATTGGACCACATGAAGATCAATTATTGGCATTAGCATGGAGAGTAGTTAATGATAGTTTAAGAACTGATCTATCATTATTGTATCCGCCCTATCAAATAGCAATTGGTTAGCATTTATTATCATTTCCATAAAACAGTTAAATCTATTCAAAACTGAATCGTTCTTTTTTTAATAACAATTATTATTGTTATTTTTATGTAACAGATTTTATTCAGTTTTAAATAGATTTTTTTTTATCTGGTTAATTATTAAAAATCACACTATAATTAAGTTCTGTTCAATTATTTAACTATGAAAAAAAATACAATCATCTTTTGACCTTAATTACTTGGGCTGAAACATAAATTTAAATTCAAATTATACATAATTTGTCTGCCAGATTTTGTAGATGAATTCTAATTTTTATACTTTATGCAAAATGCATTATATTATAATAGGTGTCATCTTTCACCATACTTTAAAAAAAAATTTTATGACTTTTGGTGTTGATTTTTAAAATAAAACCCCTCTATGTAATATATTTTCTATTAAAATGTATTATTTATTTGAGTTTTTTTTTTTATGTACTATTGATAAATATATTTTAATAAAAATGTTTGTTATTGTAGGATGTTTACAAATTGCATGTGTTATGATGCAGAAAGATCTCAAATCATGGTTTGCAGAGCTGAATGTCGATATTGATAAAATACAAGAAATATCGAGATATATAATTAATCTTTTTGAACTTTGGAAAACTTATGATGAGAAAAAAGATATTCAGGTGTTATTAAATAAAATGCCCAAACCCAAATTGCAGCCTACTCGGTAATATTCTAATTTTATTTGTTGAACTTTCTTTCTTATGCACTATCAAATTATTCATTTACTCGACACAAAATTTATTTGTTTTACATTTTGTTTTAAATATTTTATATTTTATTTATATTTTTATGTTTGTATATGAAACCTTTTTTAAAGAATTTATACTACAAGATAAAAGTTAATTATAATTTACAGATTATAATTATTCTAATTTGTTTGCACAATGTTACTATATTTTATTATTTTTGAATTTTTGAATTATATTTTCCTTTTGAATTATATTAACTATTAAGTTTATTTTCTTCGCACTTCCAATATACCAACTAAAATTCAAAATAATTTTCTTATCAATTAATTACTGTGTTTTTATGAGGTAATAACAATTATAAGTATAAATAAAGTGAAAATATAATAAATGGTATTGTAAATCAATTAAAAGGTATACAACTTTTTCAATTACCTTATAGTGGTTCAATGGAAAAATGTAATTGAATCTTTTCTTCAATTTACACGGCTCTTAAAATGTATTTAGCTATTACATGTATCTACTAATATTTGAAATAGTTCTACCGCATTTTATAAACTTGGTAGATTTCAAAGTACGGAACAACTACAACACAGAAAGATTTATCTGAAAATTATTTGTTACAGATAATAAGCCACGAAGCAACAATAAAACAAAATATCATAAGAAAAACAAAAACAAATAATTGTTTTTGGTATTAAAAAGAAAAAAAAATCCTTTAATTATTGAATAATGTGCTTTAAAAAGTGATACAGTAACCTAACCTTTCTTAATTGGACCCTTAATAAGACGGAATCCTGTCCTGTGTGGACATTTATAAATTGTCCCGGCAGATGCATGTAATTTAACTTATATTAAACCCTTGATAAAGCGGAATCTGTCCAACGTTTGATGGAAAGCTATTGGTTAGTCTCGTTATTTATATGAACCTTCATAAAACGAAAAAAAAACATAATATAAATGAAAGAAAATAATTTTGTACTCTTAATTTTGTTATCAAATCAATTATTAAGGTCGATGATTTATACTTAACGATGGATATCGCTGCAGTATCTAATACATAGTTGAAACTGACGAAATTGTATGTATTACTGTCATTGTAGTCGTAGTTTTCCTGTCAATTTGGAAAATGTGATTGTATTAATTATAAAAAATAATAATAAATATGTTTCAAGGTTAATACACACATAATAATAACAAAATATTATTAAGTATACAAAATAATTTATTAAAGTGCGCTTTTTCTACCTGACGATGAATTTTATTCGAGACCAGGCGTAAATATTCAAGCACTTTTCTATTCTTTTACATAATAAAATATTATCTTATATATAATATTCTCCTGTCACAGTGTTTGTTATCGAACTCCTCTGAAACTGCTTGACCGATTTTCATGAAATTTTTTGTATATATTTGGTAGCTCTTAGGTTAGGTTATGTTAGGTTAGAACAAATAAGACATAAACTAATTTTTAAACCCCTAGGTGTTAAGGGTGGCCCACCACAAATAGTTTTAAAAATTTATATGTATACCTATTTTGTAACCATTATCATTGTTTAAATTTTTTTGGGAATCATTTTCAATAAAAAAATTTATACGTGTTTCATATACAGTAGAACCTCGATTATCCGAACCTCCGTTATACGAACCCTCTATTATCCGAACTATAATTAGCGTATCCGAACGTTCTATTATCCGAATTCGTCAAATTAAAATTGATAATTATGTCAAAAAATTATAATAAATAAAATAAATGTAATGTTTATTTAATTATGTATTTATTTATTTCTAATAATGTATGTATGTACCTAATTTATTTCTAATAATGTAATGTATTTCTGATAATGTAATGTAATAATGTAATTCTAATAGAATATTAATAATAATAATAAATACTTTTATTTTATATTTCCAATATCCGAACTTTTGCGTATCCGAACTAGGTGCGGTCCCAATTAGTTCGGATAATCGAGGTTCTACTGTACTTACAATAAGTTAGTTATTAAGTACTTCAATTTGTTATATTAAGTGATTTAAAGTGAAAAAATGTATTATAATACAAAATTATGTATGGCAAAACAACGTTTGCGGGGACAGCTAGTACTCATATAATAATAACAAAATATAATTAAATGTATAAAATAATTTATTAATTAAAGTGCGCTTTTTCTACCTGACGATGAATTTTATTCGAGACCAGGCGTAAATATTCAAGCACTTTTCTATTCTTTTACATAATAATCCAACGGGCAAGACCTCTTTTTGACTTTGTTTTTTCATTATTGAAGATATTTTATAATTTCAATTAATTATTTTATACATTAAATAATATTTTGTTATTATCTATTAATTACTAAAAATTTTACAACCTAGTATTATTCAATAACGATTATTTTTTTGAAAATTGTATACATGTGTATTTATTATATTTTTCTTATATTGTGTATTCATTTATTAATTGTACGGAATTTTTGCAATCCTAAATATATGGACATTTTTAACTCAATAAGATGGAATTTTCATTTTCACGGAAACCTGTCTAAGGTGGAAATTTGTATTGGTCCCATGCGATTCCGCTTGAGACAGGTTTCACTGTACATGTATTAAAAAAAATCACATGTCTTTGTAGTTTCTGTAGAGGTTCTCATTGCAAAGTTGAGCCTTAAACTAGCAATATTTTAATGTGGGCTTGTGTGAGACATTGGTATTTAGATAAGAAACATTGATGGTCAAGACCTTAAATGACATAAGCTCTAGTTAATCATAATTAACACATACCGTGTGAAAACTGGGCAACGAAGTTGATTCTTGTGGGTCGTAGGTTTTTCAATTATCATTCATATTGTTTCATTTGAAGGTATATGTAGTCCAGAATGAGGAAAACAAATTGGTAACTCTACAATAATATAATATATAAGCACAAAATGGAAATTTCGGACACTTAAAGACACATAATATCGAGTGTATGTGTTATTTTGCTCCACTAATAATAATTTTATATTTTTATTAATTTTGAGATTATCAAGATTTAAAAAAGAATCAACTATAGTTTTCATTTTTGACAGTCCCAAAAAATTTTTATACAATAATGTGATTTAAGGTTTATAGTATAGTTGTTATTGTTTCATGAAATAATTTAAATTCGAAGCTTTTAAACACAGAACATGCCATTTCACCGCTAGCTTCTGAATAAAATGGCATATTCTTATTTTGTGTACTTATATTATTTAATGTAGTACTAATCGGCAAAGGAAATGTAAGCATTAGTAAAAATTAGTTTTGTCAAAGTTCTTAGTTTCAACAGACAATAGATTTGTTCATATGTCCAAAATAAAAGTGGCAAGTCATATTTTCCCCTATATGTAACAAATAACAAGACGGTTAGTAAGAACACTTACAGTAACAATAATCAAATACGATTGAATTTTCAGGCAAGTCTTTGACTACCATATAAAACTACTGCAATATATCGGAACATAGTGGTTAAATATATTTATTTTTTTTACTTGGTGCGTGCAACGACAGTGTGCAATAGATATATGGTTTCATAACAACTAATTGTAAACAATATTAACGGCAAACAATGCACTTCTTAACCCAATTTTGAATCGAAATAATCTGTGCCACTAATAATTTATTTTTCACATTCATATGATATCCCATGTCTTACTTTTGTCATTTCTCATGTATTTCTAAACTAAAATCAATAAAATAAAACAATAATTTAATATTGGCATTCAAGTTGACAGTATATTGGTAAAAAACACTTATTTTTTTAAAAAAATTGAATAAAAATGACATAAAATACATCTCATTGACATTTATGAATAATTCCAGTGTTAAATCTCTAGTAAATACTTTGGCTTATAAACTATTGAATAAGAGGCATCACATACATGTTTCTTTGTGAGGCAAGATCATATTAAAAATACAGAAAATACACATCGTCACCTAGAGCACCAAGTGATTTTGTCAGTAACAACAGTTTTCTTTTTGTCTTTAACAAGGACCTTGATGTCCCTTGTTTTAAAAATGAGGTAATTAAAATGAATATATACATATTACTAAATTTAAAGTATTGCAAATTAAAATTTTAAAAATTATTACGGACTTAAATAACAGTCTTTGCCTTAATCAACAGTAAAAAAATTCATAAAAATAATATTAACTTTTTAAGGGACATTCTTTTTCAAGAATATGAAATGAAAACACAAACTTAAATAAAAAACTTAATAAAACGTAGAAAAAAAATGACCCCAATTTAAATGTTAATAAAATATGTAATACAGAAAAAAATTATTACTTAAATATCAATACTTATAGCGCCTAAATCTACCATTATTGATAATTATAATTTCAAAAAAATGTATTTTTTAAAAAAATGACCAAGACCAATGATATATTTATACTTTGTAAATAGAATACATTGTAGAATGAATAATAGAACACTAATAAAAATTTCATCGTGTTTATTAATTATTTTATCCCAGTGAATCAAGAGAGAATCATTTAACCTTATTAAAAATGATACTCTATGTAACACTGGGGTCAGGTGTCAACTTGCCATAACTCTAAAAAGTAAATATTTGTAGAATGTTTTCGGATTTAGTTACAATCATCAAAAAATCATATTAATTTGCATTATTATGCTTCTTCTGAAATTGATTCATTTTTGTCTTTCTTCTTTTTCTTCTTTTTCTTCTGAAAAGCAATAAAATATAATTATTATGATTAATTACAATAAAATGTTGATATAAATTTTTTTTTTTTAACTGCGTACGCAAATAAGGATTTTTATTTACACACTCGCTCTATAATATAACTTTGCACTCTTTGAAAAAATGTCTGCTAATAAGAATTGTACCTTTAGGGTCTCGCATACTACAAACTTACTATCAGCTGATAGTTTAGTCGAGTTGAACTACTAGTGTGCATACTGACCCAACTAAACTGTCTAGTTGATGGTGAGTATGCAGACTAGCCAACAGTTGGTCAATTGGTTTCAACAAATTCGCCAATTGGAAAACTGCTGTTACAAAGAACGGTTGCATAGTTAAAATTAAAATGTTGTCCAGAATTGTTACTATTGCTTTTATACAATGAAGGAGAAAGATTAAGAAAAGAAACCGAGAGTATAATAATCATTGCAAGGAAGGTTTCAGACGATGAATCACAAAATAATTAAATTTTCTTTAATGTTTTCCAGTCAACTAAACCAAGTGTCCGTGCATAGAAGAGCACCATACCGATTAAACAATCGGCTGATGGTTTAGTTTGAAAGCAATCATGTAGCCCATAAAACTCAATCATTGGCTGATACAAAATCAGCCAATAGAAAGTCTATAGTTTGTGAGGATCCTTTGAATTATAATAGAAAAGGCGGAGTTACCATTTACATTTAAATATTTCTTTGTACATAAATTATCTTACTTTCTCTACGCCGTCTTCTGGCATTGATTCGGCAAATTCAGTTGTTTCTTCTTCAATATATTCCTTTTTAATTTTCTTTTCTTTTTTTTCCTTCTTTGTAACTGGTGAAGAAGATTCAGGAGTAGTACTAGCACGTTTTCTCTAATAAATTAGTTAAGGTTAGTTATAATTTTTAATAAATTTTAAGCTAATTTAAATTTAAAATACCTTTTTAGATTCTTCATTGTCGTTTTCAGACTTCATTTGCTGTAATCTGCAATATAAATTTTTTTGTTTATAACTATTATATTACTCATAAAAATATAGTTACTTACACATCCGTAAAGAATGTCTGTCTCCAGTTTTCGGGAGTATTTTCATTTGGTTTTCCATATTTATCTAAAAATCCTTCTTTTATCATAGTCTTTTTAGCACTTGCCTAAAAATAAAAACAACTAGTTAAAAAAATTAAGAGGAAATATAAATTAAATATCAATAAATTTACTGAATTTAAAATTCTAATATACATCAACATATCATAAAATATATGTTAATAAAAGCATTTCTTTCAAGATAAACTATAACATGTTGATAACATTATTAACATAAATATTGTACCATTGGTCCCAAACCCCATTTACGAGGATAAGTATCTCGATCCATCAATACTCTTTTGATTTTAGCAATAATACCATGATCACAACTTGATATTGTAGATGTTGTCATCAGTGCTACAGCTACAGTAACAAAATAAAATAAAAATAAATATACAAATATAATTTTTATTAATTATGTTCAGAGCTAATGGAAATGTATTATTGTTTGAGTTATCTAAAACTTTTAATAATACTAAGGTATCAAAAAAATTTAAGAAACAGAAACATAATATCTAGAATAAAAAATGTATCCTCTTAGAGGAAAACAGATAAATTTCTTTCTCTCTGACTCTTGGGCTGAATTTGGTAAAGCCCCCCCTCCTCTATCTATATTCGAGTAGGTGTAATTTTTTTTAATTTAACATAAAATAAATTCATAGCTCTAATAATTACCTAACGCAACAGCTTCTCCTTTTGTAGAAACTATAACGACTTCCATGTTTAATTCAATTCCGTCGTCATAGCGTAGTACTCCAGGCAACATGATTTTAGCTCCATAGCAAATTGCGTTTATCTAAAAAATATTGAGATGAAATAAAGAATAGAATACTTTGTTTTATATAGTAATTACCGCACTATCCTTGATGAAAATTCTTTTGTAGTTGGTAAGTATACCTTCAAGAGGTCTGACTACTCTTCTCAAATAAGTTTCATCTTTATTGTTTTCATACATCCATTGGGCATCTATAACATCATGTAATGTTGTGAGGCCAATTTCTTCAGTAGTGATTCCTATGGAAAGACCACAAACATAAAATAGCATTAATAAAAGTATATTTTATAAATGACAGTTAACTATGTAATTGTAATTATTTAATTAGTAAAACGTCGAACCAACTAATATAAATGAAGAGAGTATTATACCAAAAACTACCAATTTTTCAAACCACCTTAACTATCTCTTCTGACAAAACCTAATGTTTTCTTTATAACTTATTTCACTATATAATGACTTCACACTCCAAATTGACATATTTATACAATAAACATCAACAATTTCTACAAACTTGACACTCATTTGGAAACTTATAAAACAATTCATTAAGTACATTAAGTATTCATTAAGGGAAAATACAAAAAATATATACAAATATTTCACTTCTATAGATCAAGCAAAACTAAATAAATATAATATATAATTTCCTGATGTTCAACTTAATATAAATACACTTAATAACTGTAAACATATTCTATTACTTCTTCTAATCTATTTCATATAAAAATATAATGGCTGCCAAACAAATTTTTATTTAGTAACATACAAACTCTTCCAGTAAAAAAAGTATACTTCTCCAAATGATGAGTATAATTACCAGAGCGGTTTCTGCGAAGTTCAATCATTTGGCCTCCTGTACCTAACATTAGGCCCATATGAACGCACAATGTTCTTACGTAAGTACCAGCCTCACATTTAAGCCAGATTATTCCTACATTTTCTTCCTCGTCATAATCTAACAGTTTGTTGTCATAAATAGTACGAATACGAAGTTGACGTTTAACAGCTGCTATTAAAGGAGGGCGCTGAAATAGAGCTCCACGCAATGATTCCATAACTCTTTTAATCTAAACAAACAAAAAACTAATATTAAATTATGTTAACTCTGGAAGAATATTAAAAATACCAACCTGAAGGACACTTTCAACTGGATTATGAAGTTTAAAAACAGAAAGATACTCTTTTCCACTAGATTGCTGTGATTTAACAAGTCGAGTGGCCCTTTCAATACATACAACCAGCACACCTGTAAAAGCAATACATTATTATAATTACAAAATAATAATATAATATGACATAAACATTTTCTTTTTTTGTAATCTAAATATATAATAATAATTTGATACAGTAAAAAATAAAAAATCAACTTTTTGTTAAATACAAATTTTATTACCTGAAGTTTTTGGATCTAATGTTCCAGAGTGGCCAGTTTTTTCAACTTTGAGAATTCGTTTAATCCAAGCAACAACCTCATGGGAACTTGGATTGGATGGTTTGTCTAAATTTATGTATCCAGATTTGATGTAGTCCTTAATATCTCTTTGGAGAGGATTTGATCCATACGGTAAAGGAGTATAATGATTTGATCGTACATTCAATGTATCAAAATTCTATAAAAATTAAAAACAATTTAAATAAAAGTATTTAATTATTGGGAAAAAATAACTCTTCAAGAATTCTTAATCGGTTTGATTGAATTATAGTCCAGTCATTTAAGCTCTAAAATTGATGTTTTGAGGAATTAAATCGGAAAGTTTTGAAACTTTGCAAAAAGTTTGGTTATAGGCTCCTGATTAACCAAAAAAAGTCGCCATCCCTCCGAGGTCCGGAAGTGTCCGCCATCTTGGATTTTATGTGCGATTTTTCAGTTTTTTAAAATTATCTTTGAAAATACTAAATTTATTTCAAAAATACCTCTATGCAAAAATGTAGCTGACAAAATTTTAAACAAATATGGTATTATTATTTTTTTTGTAGTTTCAATAGATTAAGAGCAAAATTTAACCAAGTGTTATAATATTAGACGCGGCGCGTATTAATACTATACACGTATATATGTTACGGACAAAGTAGAAAGTCGGGCATTGTGCACAATGACCGGGCACTATGCACAATGCCCGATTTTCAAGGGCAAAGTTGGAATAAGTTAACGTTGCCCGGGCATTGTATACAGTGCCCAATTAGGTTGGGGCACAGTAGATTAAATATTGAATATTATATATAATTAAATCGGTTGGAATTTGCGTTGATTTTAGGCCAACTTTAGCATGTGTTCCGAACATAGCTTCGTATGGCGAACGTTTTGTACCATGGTGAAAACTCCGATTCTTCATAAATTGAAAAAATTTAAGACCTTCGCTCCACTTTCTTGAATTATTATCGGCTAACCATGTTGCGAGAATATTTTGAATATCTTGGTTGGCCCTTTCAACAGACCCTTGACTTTGTGAGTGTCTAACGATTCGATTATGAAATATTATCTACAATACTGTGTGATCACTTTATCTAAACTTTATCGTTTAGATTACGGTTCGGTTTGTACTATCGCAGCTGTCGCGTTGTCGTGTACGAATAAAATATATAATTATAGTTTTGTATTGATATTATTACGTATAAATGCAATTTGATATAAAAGTGTGCAGCGCACTGTATAATTCACTTTTCCCACTTAAATCTGGGCAGGGTAAACTTTGCCCGGGCAATCTAGTACAATGCCCGGTCAATGTATGACAAATTTGAGTATTAAAATGATCATTCTTACATTGGCCAAAATGTTCGGGCATTGTGCACAATGCCCGGATTTCCTACTTTGCCCGTATTCAATGTGCCTACATAATAATGTTATAAAATAATATTTATATTTTACTAAATAATATGCGGTGTACATATATGATTATAATATTTAAATTATTTATAATATATAAACGTATATCAATAATAATGTTTACCTGTAATATGTATAAAAAACGTAAATATTGCGTTTCTAGTGGACACGAGTGCGGCGCGCCGCCTACGCGCAGCGTATGTATATACGTGTATAGTATTAATACGCGCCGCGTCTAATATTATAACACTTGGTTAAATTTTGCTCTTAATCTATTGAAACTACAAAAAAAATAATAAAACCATATTTGTTTAAAATTTTGTCAGCTACATTTTTGCATAGAGGTATTTTTGAAATAAATTTAGTATTTTCAAAGATAATTTTAAAAAACTGAAAAATCGCACATAAAATCCAAGATGGCGGACACTTCCGGACCTCGGAGGGATGGCGACTTTTTTTTGGTTAATCAGGAGCCTATAACCAAACTTTTTGCAAAGTTTCAAAACTTTCCGATTTAATTCCTCAAAAAATCGTTTAATGACTGGACTATAATTGTATTACTTATTTAGCTTACACTAGTGTACTTAATAGTTATCAAGAAAAAATACAACTGACATTATTAGAACAAAGTTCGAGAGAAAAGCAAAATAAATTACAAATAAAATAACACTACATTTTAATAATATTAATTTAAACAGTGAATAACTTCTTTTTTTTAAATATTATAAATATCACAATGCAACAAGGACAATGAATAAGACATATTATAGTCAGTCAGCCTTAGTACACTACGCATAATTTAAATATTAACCCTAGAATGGTAACGTTAATTTACTTCACACTATGGGTAATGATGCGTAAAATATACGCATATAAAAATATCATATCATTCCCATGTATTTAAAAAAAATAAATACCAAATGTCATATATTCTTTTTATTACTTAGTTAATATTATCCCTGAACAAGTTTTTTTAGAAAAAAATAACTTATAAAATAAACAAAATCAAATCAAAAATTGGTACATATAATATATTATAGAAACTTTGAAATCTAACAGTTTATACTAAATAACATTCCTTGTTTAAGTGTTAACATACTTTATAGTTATAAAAACAAATATGATACCTATATCTTCGTAAAAAAAATATTATGAAAAAAAAAATTGGTTGTATACAATAAGTATAGAAATAAGAAATTTAAAAACACAGTATTGGTAACCATGCGTGTATTTTACGTAGTAAATTTTACATTTATTAGTAACGATACGTAAAACTTACGTATGGAGGTTTTAGAAATGTTGTCATACACAGAGCTGGAGGTAAAATGTGATAAAGCACTTATCAAAAAATATACTCAACTAACTAATAAATGCATATCTAGAATTCTGAAGCAATATCATCAATAATAACATTTTGACCACATTTTGAGTTTTAGATATGCGTAAAATGTACGCACATTACCGTTCTAGGGTTGAAACAAAAATTTTAATTTTATAAACATAATGGAATAAATTGCAATTTAAACAGAAAGTTATAAATGTTAATAAAAATTTTTGTTTTTGTTTTTAAATTTTGCTTCATTAAAATGAAAAAAGTTTGAAAATGTATAGGTATATTTAAGACGGATAATATATAGGACACTCAATTTATCAACAAAATAAAATTATACAAAACTAGTACAAATAAAAGTAAAGTTTTTAAAAACAGTTTAACCAAAAATGAATGATTTTTAATATTTTAGTAAGCATTTATTTATTGATTAAATAAATGATGAAATTTATTTACATTTTTTTTCTAAGAAGAAATATTTTGGTTATAAACAAATAGGAAATCAAATATTGGATTAATTTTTACATATCAAACCAAAAAATATTTAGTGATGAATATTATTTAATATTATAATAGTATTTGTATTAATTAACTTGTATACCAAGCGTATTTAGATAAATTATTTAAACTTTTAGGAAAAATTAATTCAAGTTTATATATGTACTAAATTCAAGTGTTAAAAAAATGTAATTAAACTTGCTAATAAATTTAAATCATTTAATTTCTATTGTATTTGAAAATGTTTGATATTAAACAATAATTTAAATGTGAAACTTATATTTTACTGATTAAATATATAATATTTAAAAATAATAAAAAAATGCAAGGTGTGTATATAAGTGTCAAAACTTACCTTTAAAAGTAGAGGCCATTTTGAAGAGTCGATCGTAGCAATTTTTTCAGATGGTTTGAGAAAAAAGGAGAATTCAGCTTGTACTTGTCCTAAGGTTTTCTCATCAATGAGAATTCCTTTGGATTTTCTACTCTTCTTCTTCTTGATAACGGGTAAAGAATCTAAGATAAAAATATTTACTCTATTATACCGATTACCGGTTCAACACAACATTCTCAAGTCTTTCAAGTGTTTTAAAACAAATCATCTCAGTTTAGGTCCAACAAATAGATATTCATGAATATTTCTTAGATATATCATCAAAAACCAGTATTAGACCGATTATTGACGAGAAAATAAACAACATTGCACTATAGTCCGGCCGCCGGTAGAACGCTACTCGCTCGCTTACTGGTAGTCCAGAACGCGTGTGATTATTATGAATTGAACGACTATGGTTAACCATCATTTACGAAGGATTTGCTCCGCGGGAAAATCATTAAAAGAAAAACACCACGACAACAACGATCGACCGTTTCGAGTTGTGCGAGACTACGTTCAACAATAATCCGTGTCAATCGTCGGAAAAGCAACAGTTGCCATTGCCGGCCTCGCGTGGTCGCGGGCAGACTTTGCTGGGTGTGCGGAGGACACGCTTTCGAACCACTCGGAACCTAAGCGAACGACCATCACGCAAAACGATCAGCAAATGTGTGTGTACTTACGTGTACTTATGTCCATTTTCGAAAACGGCAACTCAATACGGATTGAAAAAAATAAAAAAATCAACACTCAACGGTTGGAATACGTCAGAAGGCGGTAATGAAGGAAATCACGTGCGTGCAGCACTGCGGCGAACTTGGATATTAGCTTGAATGGGAAAAGAACATTGGTCGAATTTTTAGGTTAACAGTGCGCGTCGTTTCATCTTTGTTCGCGGCGGCGGCGGCGGCGGCCGCCGGCTGTGATTAACCGTTAGCGCACCAACCGTTGATAACGCCGCCGAAAGTGTGTGAGATAGTATACGTCTCGTATTATCAATATTGTTATTGTATTAAAATCAAATTAAATTTGCATTTTCGCGTTTATTATCTATTGCGAACTTATTATACGATCACGGATTCGTACAACCTATTACTGGCTTGTTAATCGATCAGCGGTTGCGCGATACTGTAGATACATGGGACACTATCTATAGTATTTAATATGAATGTCGAAGACTGTGAAAAGTCTTTCGAATCTTTACGTTTGTGCATACCTATTGAATGTGAAATGACCGAAAAAAAAAATGAAAAATGTCTTCATTTGTAAAGGCGATCGTTTTTCCAATGTTCCTATTTGGGTCATAATATTGTTATGATTAATACTAAAAAGTTTAAAATAAAATCTGCTACTTATTAAGTAAACACTTACTGTTGGTCAATAATATTGAAACCCTTAGGCTGGGTTCCAAATACACTAGCTGAATAAGTTAATAATTTCAATTATAGCTGAATAAGTCTTGATTGCGTATTAGCACAGTGCATGGAAACACATAAATTACTTCTCATGTCATATTTTAAACGTATTTAATGCTAATTCGTTCTCTCATCGCCGGATTAAGGTTTAGAAATCTAGTCTTGTGTAGACTTCAAATAAATTGTAATTATTCTGAGGATGATCATTGTGAATAATTGTGATGTACAGGTTATGTTATTGTTAAAAAACTTAATATTTGGATGAAATTCCGATAGAGGAGAAGACAATGTTTTTTCATGCAGTTGATAGCAATTATAATTATCTTAGTTTTCATTACCATGGTTTTTTATTTGCCAGGTATCTATTCGTCCGGAGATTCAGCGTTTTCGATTGAAATCGTTAAAATCAACTTCATTTTGTTGGTTTTGAAACAATAAAAACAGATAAAGACAATAGTGCATTAGAATTTCAGTTTTAAAGTTCTATCAAAGGTTGTCTCTCGATTATAATACCCATAATGTACAATTCAAGATGTATAGCAGAGGTTCCCAAACTGTGCGCCGCGGTGTGTTGTCAGGGGAGCCGCTGTGCCTCGCTGCCGACCATGTAATCTGGTCTAAAAATAAACTACGATATTTTACGATGACGAACGCGGTTTTGTTTTTTTTTTTTGATTGAAAATTATACATGTTTATTTATTTTATCTGAAAAAAAAAAAAAAAAGGTCGTAAATTTTATTAAGGGCGCCATGAGCAAACTTCAGTTCTAAAAGGGCGCCACGAGTAGGAAAAGTTTTTGAACCTCTGATGTATAGTATAATACGGTAACTCGTAACGTCACGTGACAAATGGAATGTTCGATATTTATGCGCGTAATTAACTAGTTAATCGAAACTCGTGTCTCCGATATAGACACGATCGCGTTTTCACAAACTTCTGAAACGTACACGAAATCGTCGTAGTCACGACTCGTTACCGCCATCGATTATAGAATAAACTATATTATACAAAAAACTATTCCACAATCGACGTTTCAACGAATCGAAACGATTCCGGCGACCGATAGCCGGGGTAGTGTCGAGTCATCGAGTGGAATCCGGGCGGCGTGCGTTAGCGTTACAGTATCGCGTCGGACAGACAGCGCTACACCATAGTTATGTAATATTTAACCAATGGTTATACTGTTGGATCGTGATGATAACAATCAGTCGGGAGGCCAGTGTTTCGATCCGCCGCCGCCGCGCCGTGGGGCCAACAATAACAAAAACAACAACAACAATGCGCCATAACAGGACGTATTTACATTGTGATCTGTGATACTGTGTGGAAAAATCCGAATTCACGGTTTGATATATTATATTCTATTACCTCTGCGGAACAATTACGCGCGCGCGCGCGCTCGCACAAAGGGTCACCGCCGCCGCCGCCGTCGTCGTCGCCTTCGCCTTCGCCGCCGTTCGTTCGGTAATTCTCGTTATATCGGACTCGGTAATAATTTCCATTGTTACTATCATTATTGTTGTCGTACAGTCTGTCTATTATTCCATGACCCGCTCGGGGCTAATTGTCTACTATCGAGTTCATTCCGTCCGACTTTTCCAGCGTTCGCGACCCCGGCAGACAATAGTTTTCGCAGTGCGCCCGCCGTGGCCCATAGTTTTATGACTTGAGTACACCGGCAGAGTCGTCGGTTGTCCGGTTGTCGTGACGAGCAAAAGAAGAGGTGTCATGTCACCGGCCAACGAGCGAAAACGTCTGATGACGCTGACCGCCGTCGCGGTGTACTGCGTCGTCGTGTCGACGTACTCGACGGTGCTCGGGTCCGAATCGCCGACCGGCGTGTACGTGGACAACGGTATGCAGACGGTCAAGCAAGACCTGATGTCGGTCGAGGAACGTAACGAGGTTGAACAGGAGATACTGACCATGTTCGGCGTGCCGAAAAAGCCTAGGAAGGCGCCGAAGAATCTTGACGGTTCGGCCCCGCAGTTTTTGTTTGACGTTTACAAGTCTTTACAACAAGACGGACAGTCCCGCGACCGCAAGACAAGGAGTGTTTCTGACGTCGGTCAGTACGACGACCGCACAGTGCAAGACAGCGACGTCATTGTCACGCTTTACCTATCAAATCATTGTGAGTTATTGATTAAGACTATTTTAATTTCGGTGAAATAGTTCTCAGGGCATTAAGGTGTGTTTTTCATTTGTTTTTTTTTCTTTTAAATGCTTTGGTATTTTGGTTTTTTGCTTGCAGAACAGAATTCTTTGTTTTTCTAAAGATAATAATTTCAATTTAAGTATCTACTAAAATATTATTAATACATTTTAAAATATTAATTTAGTTGATAGTTAGAAGTTTGTTTTTAGACTAAACTGCTTTGAAATCCCATTAACCAGTAGTAATTACTTATGATCAAGGCTCGGAACTTTAGGCATTTGCATATTTGTTTAGAAAGTGCATATTGAACTTCTAGTTCGATACAAATTTGATCCATAGTATGTATATTCCAAATACAAAAATTTTTGTTGCATAATTTTGCATATTTCGTTATTTTTTGTACGAATTTGCATATTGTATAGGTTTTAGAACATTTTTATGCATATTTCATAGATTTAACGAAAACAATATTTTTTCCTTACAAATTTATAGTTAACAAAAAAATATTAGATATATTATAAAATAAATCCATTGAAAAATACGTCAACGGCTATTTTTGTATTGCTCCCAATGCATTTAACAATAATATTTATATCATTTCTAGTACTGAGAACTCGAAATAGTGACTGCCGATCGGCCGGCCCGTATTTATTGTTATCCAAATGTACCATGGCATTCATATATTCTGTACCATGATATAAATAAATTATATAACCTAGGTAATTTGTAAAGAATTAAGTTTAACCATTAGGTCATTATCAGTATTTGTTTGTATATTTATTTATTATTCAATAAATTGCATATTTCCAAATTTTTACTGCATATTTTACCGCATATTATGATGTTTTTTAACGCATATGTATACGCATATTTGAGTACTTTTTAGTGCATAAAGTTCCAAGCCTTGCTTATAATAATACAATGATAATAAATCTATAATATTTAATCATTTTAACAGATTGTGTGTTAACTTTTCTATCCGTGTTTAAATGCATTTATGAAATTCGTTTGATACATTTTGGAAACCAAAATATTATCTTATACCTATGTGTTGGTTATATTTTTATGATTTTCATTTACGTTAGTATATAATTATTTTAATTAAAAGTTTTTGTTTCAAAAGTATTAGATATCTATTATAGACAATTTTTAATTTCATTGAAAAAATACTAATGTACATTAAAATTACAATAATTATTAAATTAAATTAAATTTGTTTCTAATCATGTATTAGAGTATGAAATATAAAGACTTAAATCATAATGAATAGTAAATACTATTTAAAAATATTGTATTTAAGCATCTGTCAATGTTCTAAAATTACATTTTAAAATTAAATTTGTCTTGTTGCCCTTAACAAACTAATTTTATTATTTCTATCTAGGTAATTTATTAAGTAAACCAAGTGCAATTAGGATCTTTAATTTTTATTGTTTTAACATAGGTACTACTTTCAGTCGACTGACTGTTGTGTTGATTTAATTTAATTGGAAAATGATTGCTTAATTAAATATTTTATGTTTGATTAACTTTCAGCTCCAATCAGCAATGTACGTCATGAGCATGGCAAAAGAATTTTATTTGAATTAAATGATGTACCGCCTGAAGAAACCCATATGATTACTTCAGCAGAAGTTCATTTATATCAGTCTGGTAGTTCAAATACGATTAAAAAGTATTCGGTAACTTTATATCAAGTATTGATTACAGAAAGTGGGTAAGAAATTGTTTATTCTTTCGCTGATTCAAATTATGACTTTATTTATTTATTTATTTTTTATTTTAGGGAAAAAGAATTAGAATTTGTAGCTGCTCAAAATACAACAACAGATTATGACGGATGGCTTCGATTTAATGCAACCGGCGCTCTTATTTCATGGACCCATTATTTATATCCTAATCGAGGACTTTATGTTTCTGTACACTCACTGGATAATGAAGGTAAACTTTTAGTTTTCATGTAAATTTTAATTTTAAATTAAATCACCTCCACATGGTTTAATATAATTAAGTATTAGTGAAATTTGTGTTATCTTTAATATAATCAGTCAGTAACTGTATGAAAATCCTACATTTTAGAATGGCTATTTGTTCAAAATAGCGTACAAAGGTCATCTACCAAGAATACTTCTAAATAGACTATAACCATTGTATTTTGTTTCCCAAATCATTCTTTTTAAATGTTTTAAATTTATCCAGTCAATTAGTTTTTACAACAGTTTTTGCAATCTATTTTAATCATATGTATAACACATAAATTATATACCGTTAGATCGTGAAATTAAACCTGAAGAAATTGGTATGGTGACTTGGGCTGACAAACATCAACTGTCTGAAGCAAAGAAGCCATTTATGGCAGTTTATTTAAAATCCAGAAATGGAGGTAATATCGTTGGTGGACCATCTCTTCAAAAACATTATAGACGAAGGAGGAGGAAAACAATTGAAAGCAGTTTCAATACCAATCCATTCCAAAGTAAATATTAAATGTTTTAAATTTATACTAAATATATAATAATAACCTGTAGGGAAGAGTGTCTGCACTAGAACTAATGCGTTTGTGTTAGGTACCGCGTACAAGGATAAAACAACGAGAACAGGTTAGTGTTGAGAAGTGTACAGGACAATAGTTATAACTTATAAGAATTATTTGAAACACTTGACATTCTCTTCACTAGTATGTGCTTTATTTAACTACTGCGTAGCTATAATATAAGTAACTTTTTATAAACATTTTTTCACACTTAGTATTATTATTATTAAAAATAATTATACAACATTTTAATCTTGGTTTTTACTAAACATTATTTTATCTTTAAATATAAACTGAATAATAATATTATGTTACCCAACTGTCCTTATCAGCCAGTAAAAATAAAGTTTAATTCTTAGATAGTTTTGAAAAACCTTTCAATTAGCAAATAAATTAGATTAAGTAAGACAATACGCATCAAGGCATTAAACCTTATGATAGTTTAGTTATAGTATACACTCTGCTTCTTTTTTTTTACCACAATAGCACTGAATATATATTTACTACATTTTTATAGATATCTAAAATTGTGCGATTATATAGTTTTTCATAACTTCTAATTTAAAAATATTAAATAATAAAAATAAGACAAAAACAGATATTTTATCTGTTTCAGATATTGGAGATGGATTCCAATCTAGAAGTTGTCAGATTCAAACATTATATGTAAGCTTTAGAGATCTTGAGTGGCAGGTAATACCAACAAATTATTGAAAGGTTTAATTCAATTATATCGCATTCAAACTTGTGATACAATTTACATCGGAACAAAGTTTATTGTTCAAAATTATTTTTTTTAGGATTGGATAATAGCACCGGATGGTTATGGTGCATATTACTGCACTGGGGAGTGTAATTTTCCTCTTAATGCTCATATGAATGCTACTAACCATGCAATAGTTCAAACTCTGGTACATCTAATGAGCCCATTGCAGGTTCCTAAACCATGTTGCGCACCTACAAAAATGGCACAACAGGCTGTACTGTTCTTCTTAGAAGATAACAATGTCATATTAAAGAAATATAAAAATATGATAGTTAAAAGTTGTGGATGCCATTAAGCTACTTAATTTACTCGTAAGACATATTTATTATCCAATTATTTGTTAATTTTTTGATAAATGGTTGTGTCAAATAATGATTTCTATCTATAGCGCACATACATTTAGCATGTTGAGTTTTTTTTTTCTAAACTTTGTTACAAAAATAGCAATGCTCAATTTTGTTTTATCATGTGCCTTAATGAATATTTATTTTTATAATAAATTATAGATAAAATGTAATGTATTGTGATGAAAAAAAGTATTTTGTGAATACTACAATTATTATACAGTGAATTATATTATTTGTAAATGTAGTGTATGGTGTATGCATACACAATTTTAGGGAAGTAAAAATATGCATACCTATAAACGGTTTTTAAAGGCCATATATTTCATTAGAAATAACTGATAAGTTTATGAACATTTAGTTATATATTTTTATACATAGTACATTGTCAAAATAATAATAGTTTAAAAAACAAGACTATGAAATCGGCTTACACGCCGATATTTTAACTTAGTGCAGCGGTTCCCAAACTTAAGACAGTGGTTTTCCTTTTTCTGATCAAATACAACCACTGTGCCTCACTGTGAATACTTTAAGTAAATAAAAAAAAAATTCTAACCCTGGGAATTCATGAGTGTAATATCTAAATTAATATGACATTTGAGGTTCGGTTAGTTTAGCGTGTGTAATATTAAATATTGGAAATAGTAAAACTCGCTTCAGACACTTCATGAGACCTGTTGCCTAGAGTGTTTAAGTGAGAAAGTGTCTTGAACGTGAATCGAAAAAAAAATTAAGTGATCAAAATATCAAATTTATTTATTATTAATTTTTTCTCGGTCAATCCTTTATCGTATTTCTTAAAAATGTTCAGTTTGTCCCGAATCGATAGAGCTTTATTATCTATAGCATTAGAACTAGCCATAATGAAATCACAACACAATACAGTTGTACAGTTGCTAACGAACTCCACTATACTAAACCTTAATAATACAATCAAGTACACTATAAAATAGGTATAGAAAAGATAAAGCGATAAATACAACTTGTACATGTAAACAAGTAAAATTTCTATTTTATATTATCTCACAATAACTAAAATTTATCATAATGTGCTGAACAAAAAAGTGACTTATCCGATAAGATAGAGAAAAACCAAGCATGTTAGTATAGGAAATGTCTAGGGACCAACAGTAAACGTCTTAAGCAAGTTTTACTGTAATTGACAATTTATTTCATTAGTTTTAAATTTTCCTATGGGCCAGTGTCCCTGAAATGGACTTGCTTTCTCTAAGGACACTGCGGTGTACAGTTAGGGAACCGCTAACTTAATATATTGTATAATAACTCATGTAATTCAATTTTTTTTTGGTACATTTTAATTTGCCATGTAAACCATTAAATAGTTAAATGTTTACAGTATCATTAACATTGTGTAGTATAAGCTACCAGGTATAAGACGTTAACATTATATAATATACACGTCAACTGTTCCTATATTTTTACAAATTATGTTCATCTATTTTGAAAATTAACATTATACCTTTTGTGATACTTAAAATTTTATGATTATATAAGTATAAGGGTTTTTAACAAACATTCATAGAAACGATATTTATAAGCCAAATTGAAAAAAAAATTAAATACTTTTACATTTACTGTTGGTGCAATAATGTCATTTTAAGTTTCAAACATATGTAGGACCTGGAGTTTGATGACTGACATTTCTTGAAATGTCTTTAATGATAAGTAAATTTGAATAACTTATTTTTATTTTGCATCTTTTAACATTTTAAGGTCATTTTTTGTAATTTGAATTATTTTTGACTTGGTGAGAAAAGAATTGCCAGAATTTTATTATTTATTTATTTGCAATCATTATTGATTGTTACAATTTGACATTTAAAAATATAAAGTTTATATTATATTTAATATTATATAAATAATTGTAGTTATTAATTTAAACAGTTTTAAGGGTAATTTTATGTTTAAGTTATACATTTTTTTTTAAGGACATTTTTGTTGGATTTTAGGGCATCAAAGTCTGGGTCTTAAATATTTTAATACAATCTTTATAGTAAATTAAGCTTGTACATTTAATTTAACATATTGGTGTGACTGAATACCAAATATTCTAAAAATAAAAATTAATTTAAAAGAAAATCTTTTTGTTTGATAAAAATTTACACAATATTGTATATATTTTGTAGCTTATATTGTAATTTTGATGATCCGATTTGTAAACAATTATAAAATAAGAAACATTTATTGTTGATTTAATGTTTAGTTTACTTAACATCGCATTTAATAAGATACATCAAGGTTTATACCGGCCAATGTGTCCCTTGAAGATATTAGATTAATTATACTTCTGTAATTATTCAGAGCTGTGGTTTCATATTCATTGTAATTATAATAAACAAATTATGTAATATGAATAAAATAAAGTACCTCTAATTTGGTCTTTATGAGATCGAACCACTAAAAATTTTGAATAAATGGAATCTGCTTTAAAACGTCTACATAAAGTTTTAGATAAGTAAAATTATTTAATCAACGGTTCTCAAACTAAATTCTGCAAGAATAATCTAGGGCAGCGTTTCCCAAACTGATCTGCGGAGCTCCTATTGGTACGAATGTAAAATGAAAATATATATAAAAACCAAAATACCAATGTATTATTCGTATCACACTGGAAAATATACTGTTAATACTACCACCCATATCACATAGTAACTTTTTTTACAAATTGTACATGTAAGAACATTAACAATAACTCGAGATTTAATAATTTATAAAAACTTTTTATGATAAAAAGTATATTTATGGAACAATGTTTTTAAGTATAATAAACTTTGGGAACAAAATTATAAAAATTTATAATTTGTACAATTTGTAGTGTGAAATTTAAAACCAATGTAATAGTAAAATTTACATAGGTATATAAAAAAAATAAAAGATTTCCTCGAGAACCAAAAAGTGATGAAATATAAACTCACATTTCCAGTCCAAACTTCAGGCTATGTCTACTGTTACTAGTCAGATCAAAGATTTCAATAATTTTAAATCTTGTCGGAACAAACTCAATCATTATGCAAAAAACCGAGAGTAAATTAGTCTAATAGTTTTACGTCTGTAAAAGACGAAGAATGAGGCATTCGTTTTAATGAATATAGATATTGATTATGTCCGAACTAGGCAATATTAATAGTTTTAAATTAGTTTTTTTGAACATTTTATTTAAGTAACTACAATGAACAATCATAATCAGCCGTGATAAATCCAATCTCATACAAGTAGGTATTTGAATTGAAATCGTTGGGCTAACAAGTAACAGTTGACTTGTCTGTGCAAATTACTCGTCATTAATTTGAAAAAAATAATACTCACTCATGATTTCCACAGTGGATTTCAAACTTCTATATTCGAATTGATTGTTGTTGATTCATTGCGATTTGAAATCAAAATTTGACGTAGAGTTTTTAACTCTACGTCGGGCAATTGTAGATTCGCTAGATAAAAGAGAGTCGGACAACGAGTGCATAATGTTCGTATTGCATAAAGTGTACGTACGGTAAGACACATATTATTATTATATTGAACAAATTCCGTCCGGCGAATCGGTTTTGTTTAATCACGACGACGCAGCGAATTTCAATGATAACGGCGCCCGGCGGCACGGTGTGATAACGAACGCAGAGTTTCCCGTTATCGCCGGTCACCACGAACATTCATTATATCGCGTCCCCAAACAATCGTCCGCGATAGTCTTGCCACCGCTCCGGGCTACTGACCTCAACGTCAGCGACATCGTGTTATCGTTCAGTGGCCAACGGGCCGATTACTCAGATTCAATTCGCACCGTCCGCCGAGAGTCGTTGACGATTGAAAATATTATGTGATTCGACGACGATCGTTTTTCGTGTTCGTGTTCCCGCCGTTCGCGTCGCACGTCGAATCCCGTCGTTTGATGATAATCGATTAGACCGCAGCCGCCGCCGCCGCGACTTTGCGCCCACCCGCACGGCTGCTACGTAAACGTTTGCCGTCGGCACAAGCGATCGGTGTCCGTCGACGCGTACCGGCGCTCTCGGGCCTATCCCGGACCGGACCGGTATTTAGTAGCAACACTCGGCCCGGCCTCTAGTCGAACGATTGTCGCCGAGATGACGTCCATCATAAAGTTCTACACGCTGTCCGGCGCCATGGACGAGTCGCCGCCGTGCTATTTGTTGCAAATCGACGAGTTCAAATTCCTGTTGGATTGCGGTTGGAACGAACGGTTTAGCATGGGAGTCATCAACAAACTGAAGAGGTTGGTATCGTCCGTGCGACTAGTTTTTCTTCTTCGTCCCCGAATCGTTACGTTTTAATTCATTTTTATCCTTTTGTTTCTTTTTTTTTTTTTTTTACCGAACAAGGTACATACATCAGATAGACGCCGTTCTGTTGTCTCACCCCGATAGATTTCATCTCGGAGCCTTGCCGTATCTTGTCGGCAAATGCGGTCTCAACTGTCCCGTATACGCCACCATACCCGTTTACCAGATGGGTCAGATGTTCATGTACGATTTACATCAGGCACGTTTAAGTTGTTTTTCTTTTTACCGTGAGACGCGTGAATATAATTTTTCTTTTTCTTTTATCCTTTCTGTAGTCTTTGACCAATGTGGAAGATTTCAGCCTGTTCAATTTGGACGATGTCGATGCTGCGTTCGATAAGGTTATACAAGTCAAGTATAATCAAATTGTTTCCTTAAAAGGTATTTATTATTTTATTGACTTTGTCTTACATAAATAAAATAATTTTCTCAGTAATTGAAGTAATTTCTCATTGTTTAAATTTTTGCTCATAATATTATTGATCTAAAAAATAAAAAAGTTTAATAAATAACAATACGGTCCAGCCGTTCACGCGTGATGAGGATACCTGTTAAATAGGAATTTATTTTTTTTTATATAGATTACACAGAAATTCAAATATTTTGTTTGTTTTGAAATAAAATAATTTAAAAAAATAATTAACATAATATATGTTATTAATTTTACTCAGATAAGTTATATAGCCTGACTTATTGATTTATGAATTTTTTAAATTATAATGCAATTTTTACATTTAGGTACATTTGTTTACATAACATCTAGGGATACATTTAGTTATATATAATATACAGAGTATAATATTTGTACTAGTTTTTAATATATTAAAATGGTTATTTATAAGTATATAATATATAAATAATTGGGGTTTAAACATTTTGAATTAATTAAAGTATCATATTTTATCTTTTTTTTTATTTTAGGAAAAGGAATTGGATTAAGAATTGTAGCATTGCCTGCTGGTCATATGGTTGGTGGTACAATATGGAGAATATCTAAAGTAGGCGAAGAAGATATTGTATATGCAGTGGATTTTAATCACAAAAAAGAAAGACATTTAAATGGGAGTGACTTAGAAAGACTTGGGCGCCCATCATTACTCATATTGGATAGTTTTAATTTTTCTTATGCACAACCTAGGCGTAGACTTCGCGATGAAGCATTGATGAGTATGGCATTGTTTAATACATTCTGATATTTATCAAATAACTTAATATTCTTTTTCAGCTTGTATTATAACGACACTTCGTGTCAAGGGTAATGTTTTGATAGCAATTGACACGGCTGGACGTGTTTTAGAATTAATGCATATGTTAGATCAACTGTGGCGCAATAAAGAATCTGGTCTTGGTATTTATTCGTTAGTTTTTTTAACAAATGTTAGTTACAATACCGTGGAATTTGCAAAGTCTCAAGTATGTTTGTTTAGTTTATTTTATATTTAATACTTGTAATTGATTTTGATAATCTTAATTTTAGATTGAATGGATGAGTGATAAATTGATGAAAAGTTTTGAAGGTGCAAGGAATAATCCATTTTTCTTCAAACATGTAAAACTGTGTCACAACTTGAATGATTTAAGTAAAGTTGTCGGACCTAAAGTATGTAATCATATTGACATTTTGCTATTAATTTGAAAATCTGTTACCAAATATCCAATAATGTAAATTATAAATACTTATTGACTTCTGTGATAATACTAGGAAACCAGCCATAAGTGTATCTATACATTTATGAAACTAGTTTCTAAAAAAATCAATTTTTTTTAATATGCTCATATTAATTTATTATCTTCTATGTTGATTACTGAATTTTTTTTCTTTTTAAATTGGAATTAATGATGTATTAATTTTTTTTTTTTAATTTAAGGTTGTATTAGCTAGTAATGCAGATCTTGAAAGTGGATTTTCCAGAGAGGTCTTCCTTATGTGGGCTTCAAAACCAAAACATAGTGTTATTCTCACAGACCGGTACTTTAAAATTAATTATGCTTATAATAATATAAGATTTTCATTCTATTAATATTTCAATATTTATATTTACATCTGTATTACAGAACAAGTCCAGGTACATTAGCACGCAGATTAATTGATGATGGTGGTGATCGCTATATGAAAATAATTATTAAGAAACGAGTGCCGCTAGAGGACAGTGAGTTAGAAGAATATAATATCAAACATAATGCAGAAAAACTGGAAGCCGATCAAAAGTAATGCTTTATATTAATATATATATATAGTATTGATGTAGAAAATGTTCCATAATACCAGGGAAAAAAATCTAAACATTAATAAAATTATATTTATTTATTGGACCGCCATCTATACTCTTTTATTGTTGTGGTTGGAAAATGTTAAGGTTAGTTTTAACATTTTTTTAAATAAATAATAATTTTAGTGAACAAGAAAGTTCTTCTGATTCTGAAGATGAATTAGAAGCTATGAGGGGCAAACATGATTTATTAGTAGATGGTGAGATACCTCATTCCAAAAAATCTTCAAAAAAAGAATTGCCCCCAATGTTTCCATATTTTGAAGATAAATGCAAATTTGATCCATATGGAGGACTTATTAAGTAAGCTTATACTTTTAAAATAACCTCAATATTGCAAATCTACAAGCTGAAAAAAATGTATGCGTTTTTCTGACTAGTAATTTACTTTTGTCAGAATCTCAAGCTTCTAAATGTTTTTTTTAGTAAGTACACATTAAACAAATTCAAAGAAAAATTGATATGTAGTTCTATAATAGGTTAACTTGAAATATAATAATTTAATGTAATCGGGTTACATTTTCCATAGGTTTATTTATTTTTTTGTAAAATAGGTAAATTTTTAATATTATTATATTCAATGTAATGGAGTGTCATTATACATTTCTTTTTCTATGTAATAAATTAACTTGTAAAAGTAGTATTTAATGCATTAGAAATTGCATTTTTCATTCGTAAAATATTTTGTTCTATATTATCTGTTTTAACGATTTTCAATTCCATTAACAATAAAAAAAAATGACTTCTTATTGTATACTTTGTGGAAAAGAACAATACAAGCTTGGCATTTTGACTTAATTATTTAAATCAAAATTATTGGCCAGAAAAATACTTGATTTTTTTTGTTGGCTAGGAGATTTACATTATATAGGCATTTTTAGAAGATTTCATTTCATTTTCTTTGTGCTTTTAGATACAATACTAAGTAATATTAGCACAATTTTTTTATTTTTTGAGCACTACAAAAGAGGGTGTGAAGGTAAAATTATATTCTTTTTTTAAACAATTATTTTAGTCTTTGTTATGTTTTATAAAAATATGTTTGATGTTTTCTCTAAAATAAACTGACCAAAAAACTGGAATAATATGGCTAAAAAGCAATTTATGACAATTTATCTGGTTTTTTCTTGTAGAAAAATAGTTTTTAATCTTTTTTAAGTACTTAAAAAGTTATTAATAAAGTTATATGTAATTTATTTTCATACCTTATGCTTTTGGCATGTAATTCACATTTGTGTTTGTTGAACATTATGGCTGTTTTTTTCATAGAATATTCAGGGTATTCCACAAAGGTATACCCGCTGTCTCTTAAACTCATATATCTTAGTTGGATATCTGTATATCAGTGTTGTAATCTGTTTGAAATATATTAATTTTTTTATTAGACTGTTGGGCAGATGTACCAGACTGCTTGATTATAATTTATAATTATTTTATCATTTATTTGAAAAAATAAACAATTTTATTTTAATTTAGGCAAGAAGAGTTTCTTAAATTTGATATCAATCCGGGAGATGGATCAACTGCAGGTGAAGTAAAAAAAAAAGTAGAAGAGGAAGAAGACCCTGAATTAGATATATGTGATGTCCCATCTAAATGTTTACAATATGAAGATACCATTTATGTTGCTGCAAAGATTGTACATATTGATTTTGAAGGTCGCTCCGATGGAGAATCATTAAAACAAATTATACTTGCTCTAAAACCAAGGCGTTTGATATGTGTAAGAGGGAACCCAATCACCACCAACAATGCTGTCAACTTTACCCAAGTATTTACAGACAGCAATGTTTTTTCGCCTAGAATTGGACAATGTTTGAATGTGACAACTGAATCTCATATCTATCAGGTAAAAAAAATCTAGATCTTTTTTTACTGAACTTCAATGTGATTTTAACACTAATAACTTTAGGTACGTTTGACTGATGCACTTCTATCAACAATACATTTTCAAAAAGGAACAAATGGAGATTTAGCATTTGTAAATGCCAAATTGAAATTAAAACTTAAAAATGAAAACAAAAACGTTAATGCGATGGAAGTGGACAAAGTTGTAACTTCTAGAAAGAGTAAACATTTATTTTATTTTTCATAAATATTTAATTAAGTTTATTTTGTAATGTGTTATTGTTAATTTATAGGGCATAGAATGGATGATCAGTTGTACACACTAGAACCTTTGGCAGATTATGTAAGTTTGATAAATTCCCAGTTTACAAGACATTTTCATTTATAATTTTGATTATTAATTAATTATTTTTATATTAGATTAGATTATTATTAATTATAGTGAAAAAATTTGGCATTCAGAATTAGTTTCAAATGTATTGTACTTTAAAGTAAGCAAATTTGCCGTGTTGAGTGTTATAGCCAATTTAGTTCTGGTGTATAGTTCAGTGTTTAATGTTAACACAAATATTTAATTTAAACACTTTACTGATTTAAATCCCAGAACATTTTATGTCAATTTTTTATATTTTCTTAAAGTTTGTATGACAAATATTAGGTTATGCTATAATTGTTTTTTTTCCAAACATTTTTTCTATTAATTTTTTTTCTAGTGTAAAATATTAATTTTTATTTAATATGCTGGTATTTTATTTTTATCAACTTTTATTTGATTTTTCATTACAAATCAAGAATAAAGAACTATGTTTGACAGTTAGTCTTAGTTAGAAACTAACTAGTTTCCCTCTCTGTAATGAACTAGAAAATGAGAATATTTAAAGCAAACGGCTGTTTGCACATAACCCAAAAACTAATGTTTTTTGCCAAATTTTTGTTTACGATAATTTTAAACATGCTAAAATACATGAGTTAAAAAAACAAACTAATAATGGTGTTTTGTAAACTAGGAATATTCCTGTAAGTTCTACATGAATTTATTTTTATTTCAAATAACATAAAATATGTATGTTTTTACTATAGGAAATTAAACCACGCAAGACTGTGTTTGTGAACCGTTTAAAATTATCTGATTTTAAACAAATTTTGACCAGAAATAATATTCCATGTGAACTATTAAAAGGTGTTTTATGGTGTTGTAACCGTACCGTTTGTGTTCGTAGAGTAAGTATTATATTATCTTAAATTATATTATTTATTCTTAAAAAGTTAACAGTTCAAATTTTGTACTTTGGTACTAATTTTGCCCACTGGTTTTATGCATCACCATTTATTTTAATTTTTTTTAGACATTTCCTAATTCAGTTTTATTAAATAAAACTTGAATTTTTGAATTATCACTTATGATATTATATTATTCTGCATTTTTGTTTCAGAATTCTTCAGGAAAAGTCTTGGTTGAAGGAGTCATAAGTCATCAATACTATTTTATCCGGAAGTTACTATACCGTCAATTTTTAATTATTTGATTTTACTTGAAGTAAAGAGGTTTAAGTAAATTTAATTATTACAATGGTGTTTTTAAAATAAAACAACAATAAAATATAATACATCCTACTTCCAATTATTATTTGTATAATGGTATTTAATAAAATTTTTATTATTGATTACTAAATTATGTCAACATTTCAAAATGTTAAGAATTATTAAAATAAAATTAAGAATTTATTTTTCACTGTGATTTATTTTTCTAAGTGATATGAACTTTTTGTGTATTTAAATGTCATTTTCAATAAAAAAAAATATTCATTTGGACAATAAAATGTAATTGGTTTTTCCATATTAAATTTAATAATTACAAGCCGCATGGTTTAATAAATTAAACGGCTGTAGTTAAAACGAAACAGTATTTAGTTCAAAGTGAATTTAGCACAAGAAAAAACAATAATACCGTTCCTGAATCGTTTGCCATGAAATTCTCCGTTTACCCTTCTAAAGGTAAAAGGAGGACCGCTCTCTCTTATGATTTAGAAAATTCAGGTGGATCGTTTCTTAGCAGATAAAACTCAATGTGACGAGCCTAAAAGCTTAAAATCGCGTTCAAGCAAAATGTTTTCCCGGACAATAGATTATCAAGTAAAACTTAAAAACGGGTATCGACAAAATGTTTGTGTTGCGTTAAGAAATAAGGTAACATGAAAATGTAAATCGAGTCGCTGTAAAAATATAAATTCAATACATTTCTCAAAAATGTACACAACATATGGGAAAATATGGATACATTTTATGTGCTTACTTTGCACGTTATAGAATTGTAATCGTTCATAAGATCACAGGTTAACTTTCAACAGTATTGAGTTTTAAATTTCAGCGCATTTACATTTCAAACAACAACAATTGATTATTACCAATTGAATTGGCGTAGACCGTAGGTTCTGAATCTTTTCTGTGTCGTGGACCCCTTTGGTTTTTTAAGTATAAAGACGGGACCCTCCGCCTCCCAATCGTGGAATATTTGAATAATATTTAATATTTCAAAGTATAAATTGTGTCGGAAACGAATCAAAAAATTATTATCACTCACTATATCTATGAAATGACTTCGTTTCGGTATTTGAATTATTTCGCTTCGCGTCCACAACAAGGACGTATCGGAACGGATTCCGAATCGCTGTTTACTGACGTTTTGCGTATTAAGTATTCAATTGACTTGATAATTGTTTTTGTTTTCGTTGAACAAAATTTGAAGTTTTCGTTCTTTATCTTCTGTAAATCGTTATTATTATTTTTTTTTTACGGCAATTTCAGACGACACTGTTAGGTGATAATTCTTATCAATGGTTATCTATATACCTTGGCACGGGCCTGATATAAAATATTCTCCATCAATATTTAAAGGACAGGCCGGAATAAGTTAAAAATCGACCGACTCAAACTGTCTACCTCGAACTTATTGGAATTATTACCGGCTTCTATTTATTTTTTTTTCCAGCTTGTCGTAGACCGAACGACAACGATTCCTATCGTTGCTCCCTATTCAAAGTTAGGTAATTGATTTCGTAAAACGCGTTTTCGATCTATGACGAATCGTGTCGGTGTTCGCTTTTCTACCATAAATATTAACGAATCGATGTTTGGTTTTGTCCATTGAACTACTATCCGCACGATTTAGATTCAACCACAAAGTACAAAATGTTCCAAATCTTGCGCTCCGCGTTGCCCGCCGTAGCCAGAAACGCAAGAAAATTCAAGCAACACAACGTTTCAACAATTTCACTGTTCACGTCCAATAGATCTTATGCTATTAGTAAGTTTTTTAATTATTCGTTTCGATGCCCTGGTCTACATTAATGTGATGACTTTGCAATTTGACTAAGACAACATTTTAAATTTGACACGGGGGAAATAATTAATTGTTTATAAACACATTTTAAACAATACTAGCCTTTCAATACAGTAAGAAATCTGTATGTCTGCTTTTCATATTCAAAACTAAATTACTAACTGGTTTTTATTTAAACACAAACATTCTCATGCAATTAAATTAATTGTACTGAATAACAACTAATAGACAATTATATAACTAGTTTATATAATAATTGTTGTTGGTTTATTGAAGTGTTTAGATAAAGAAATATTTTCAAAATTATTCAAACCCATTTTTTTTCTCCTGTAAAACGTTTTGTCTTTAATTTTTTTTCTTAATTCTGATGTTATCATTTTCACCAGCTAAATATTTTAACATATTAAGTTGGTTTACAAAATTCAAGAGCTGTATTGAATCCAATAGGTAATATTTTTTAGGAAAAAGATAAAGATACTCGACCATTGATTGCTCTTTTTAGTGTTAAATATTTGCTCACACATTGAATAAATTGATATACATGTATTATAACTAACTTCTGTTTTGTTAAAACATAATTTTTACATTTTTCAAATAGTTAAATTGCACATATTATATCTGTTTTCTAGATAAATTTTACCAGACTACTAATATTATTGAAAATAATGACTCGTATGGAGTGTTACTCGACAACAGTAAATTAAAAACGCCTTTGGGCAATGAACTTGTAATTAGTAGTAAAGCCTTAGCGCTTGCTGTAGCCGAAGAGTGGGCAATGCAGAAAGAGAGTATTCAGATTGATCCCATGCATTTGGTATTATGTGAAAATATTTTGTTTGAAAACATTGTAAATTTATATATATGGATATTTCTTATTTTTTTCAGACAAAGTTGTGTTTTTTGACTGTAGATAATCCTAGTGATCTTTCAGAACATGAAGTTGTACAACAAATATTATTATACTTGGAGACCGATACAGTCTTTTTTATTTCTGATGTAATTATATTAAACGTTATCTTTTAGATTGAAAACTTTGCGTTTATTTTATTATTTAAATCTGTTTCTATAGACTGACAAAGAGCTGGAAAAAATGCTCAAGGAGAAATGGATGCCACTAATCGACAAATTCAATGGATATTTCGAAACTAATTTGAAACCATCCAATGGCATTTATGTAAAAAGTTTCGACGCCAATACCAAGTCATTAATCGAGAAGTATTTTTTATCTCTGGGATTTCCTGCACTTCACGGTTTGTACATTACCACATTATCATGCTCTGATGAAATACCTTAATATTGAAAACAAATACATTCTCAGGAGTCTTACACGCCGTTGAAACTTTGAAATCCATAGTATTGGCTACGTGTTGCTTACATCAAGATATCACTGTAAAGGATGCGGTTCTATTATCGAAGATGGAAGAGGAATATCAAGTGAGTTGTCGTTTTTGTATAAGGTAAAAAATAATCTGTGCTAAAACAAACGTCTCGTATTTAATTTCTAGTGTACGAAATGGGGACGCGTGGATTGGATCAAAGATTATGTGGACAACGACTCTGTCATCAGATTGTCGGCAGCCATGTTATTCATTTACTATACGCTAAATCCAAAACACAAACCATTAGTGAAGAAAGATAATCACCCTCAAATTCAACAGTCGTTAAAACAATAATGTAGAAATTAAAAAATTTTAGTTGCTTTTTATTTTTTTTTTCTATCATATAGGAGATACCTAATGTAATAAAATTATGTTTTGTTATTTCAATGTGTTTTAATATGTTTTATATGTATGCGAGTGTATATTATACTCTATTCGGTTTAAAAATGTCCACTGATGCAAATCTGTAGTGTTTGCAAAGAAATTTGGCCACGGTAAGCCCTCTTGTCTGTTGTCACACCGCCCCGAGGAGTATACCTAACGAGTATAATATCACATTAAATTCACCATACTCCACAGCCACACGTATACAGTTCGTTATTGAGTTGTCCAGCTTTTAGTGTACACGGTGTTGGCCGTCAATTGCTGTAACAACAGTGGTCGAACAATCCATAGAAAATGTGGATATTGATAGAGGGGTCTGACTTATCCGATGGCACGTTATGCATGCCAGAGTTCAAGCGTTCTTTAAGACGTTCAATGCCGCCCGTGATGTAGGCGGCTATACCATGGTGCGTTTATGCGTCGATCGCATTGTAAGAACAACTCTGTTGATTACATTAAGAGTTGATTGTGTATGGTCTGTGTGAAGTTCAGAATTTATTAAAATAAATAAGCGGCTTACTCATAGCAGATATAAACGTATACGTTTTTAACGCGTATACGCGTCAAAGGCGTTGAAAGTGTTAACTAAATAGACAATGGATTATTTTTTTTCAGAAACTATACGATACCACGGGCATACCAAGTTCCTAATTAGATATATTGATGATTCGTGCATATGATTTTAACGTTTAATGCATTCAAAATATTGTCGTCTGCAAATCAACACTTCAACATATTCAAATTGATATTGATGCGCTTAATTTTCCAAAGTGTTAAAGTAGTTTTTAACAAACCGTAAAAAATTATTCACAAAAACCATCTCAAACTTTAACATGACACTTGTCATAAACAGAAGTGTCAAAATGTTGAATACACCACTGTATTTATAGTTGAGATTTTAGTAACACAGTTGCTGAGTTCTATGTGATTAGGTAATTCATAATTATTTTGAAATAAAATCAAGATAAAATATAGATATAAAATGTATTTTTGTCAATTTGATAGTTTAACCGGTAACTTATAACATTGCAAAAAATTATGTGTGAAAACCATTTTGTTATATTAGTTAGTATATATTGTTAAATCAAAAACTAATTCTACATGTTTGTCATTAATCAAAATATAAGGTATAGATTTTTTTCCATGATTTCCAATCATATAATAACCTAATAAAATAATACTAATGAGAAATTATTGTTCTTAAAAGAAATAATAATTGCTTCAAGTGTTAAAAACTAAAAAAAAAAATAATAATAAGTCAGACTTAGGTTACTTTATTATAGAATTCCCTCCCTCCCATGTATCATAAAAAAGTCGAGAGATAAGTACATTGTCATTCGTTACTAACTAATATCAAATTGATATGATAATCAAAAGACACATGGTTTTCATTTGAACATTAAACACTAATGCTGCATCTATTATGGCTTGACAAGAGATGGAACTCCAGGAGATACATCAATAGGCATAACAGATTCCAAATTGCCCTTCAATAGCAACAACCAAGCAGCAATAGTCTGGTCTCGGTTAAGACACTCCTGAAAAGTATTCATATCTTTTAGCTGGTCGGGTAAACACTGGCGGAGTGCCTCACGAGCTCTGTGGAACAAAAAAATCAAGGGATTAATAATTATTCAGCTAATTATTGTAACATGTCTGAATACAAATAAATAATACCGTATACTTCCAACTAAAAATGATACCAGCCATTTTAATTATTTTTAAAAGAATAGGATTTAAAAAACTATTATATCCCACGTCACGTTATAAATCAGATTAAAATTATAACTATCAAAAGAAAAACCATAATGCCTTTTTAATTTAAATTAAATCTTACACGTATGACCACAACTTTTATTACATAAAAATTGTATATTAATAAAATAACACTAAAAAATATGTAATACATATTATGGAGCTTAAATATGTCTATGAAAATTATGTGTGTTTATTGAATATTTATTTGTATTCAGATATTTTGCTACTGTTAATTGATTACAAAATGTATTAATTTATTTTTCAAAAACTTTCATGTACCTTGAATTTTCGGATAAACGTACATAGCAGCCCACAACATGTCTCAATAACCTGGTAGAAGGTTCTCTTTCAAGTGCCAAGACCATTTTCCCCTAAATATTCATTGATTAAAATCTTTAATAATTTTTAACGCCAAAATACTTACAAGTATCAAAGCAACATGTGAAAAACGATCATATGTTTGACAAATATAGCTTAAACCATTGTCATCCATGAGTATTTTTTGTAGAATAAAAGTTGATAGTGTTTTGGTTAACTCAAAACCAGTTTCCATGATACGTAAACACAATGGAATAATTTCCGTTGTTAGAAGAAAAGTAATAACTTCTTGTTCTTCAGTCTAAAATGATAAATAAAATGTAAAAGTTTCTTCCTTATTTTTTAAATATTGTTTATAAGTATAAAAGATTATTTAATTTTAATTGTTAAAATAAAGAAATTATTTTAATAATGTTTTAAATTAAATAGATAATAAAAATAAAATAAAATTACTGCTAATTTGAGAATTAAACTACACTTAATATTAATAAAACTATTAATAAAATTTAATTATTTTCAAGTTTCAACCTAGTTAACATAGCATTTTGACAAACTAATAACCTATTAAGCTATATATTTTTCATACTAATTTATATCTATAATAATAAAAAAAGAATTTTTGGTTTAAAACTTATTTGCATTAACGAATTAAAACAATCAAATAATTATAACTTACGTTTTTTATTATAATAATTTAAAGTTTAGAACTGAATTTAACGTATTCTTGATCTATTTATTATTGTTCTATTAATTAACTTTATTTAAATGTGTTGAAGTAAAAATAACTTGAGTTTTACCAATAAAGAAATCAAATTTTTAAATAAAAATTATACAATTACAATTATTAGAACAGTAGGTTTTTTGTAAAATCTAAATTGTAAAAATGTTTTTATAAATAATATAATTTGGAGTTTTAAAGATTTAAATTTTTTCAATACTTGCCTTCACTAAAGCTCCAATCACGCCCAAACTTGTAAGTCTAAGATGCTCAAAGTTACGACACTTGTTAGCATTGTGTAGAAACGGATACATATAAAGCGGTATCTGTGCCTTAAGGAACTGTGAACGTGTTTCTGGATGAGCGCCTACACACTGCAGAAGAGCAAGAGCATTGCAAAGACGGGTCACCTGTTGAAGCGACATTGTTGGTGGGTTCACATATTGATAAGTAGACACAATTTCAAACAATAACGCTGCTATAGTGCCAGTTGTATGCCAAAGCATTGGACCAAGATCATGGATTATATCACGTCTTGAGCTGAAAAATAAATTTTAACAGTAGGTATATTTACCTATCAATGACTATAAACCTAGCCCATTTAAATAAATAAAAAAAATTGATATAATAATAATAGAAGTAGATACTTATTTAAAATAAAATAATGTTTATAATAAAACTAAATATCAATCTCAATAGAACAATTACTGATTAAATATCAATATTATAATTTGAATATTAGATATAAGCCATATAACATATGGGTAGTTATGAACATTTATTACATTATAACTTAAAAACATACTTTATAACTACATCATAATGTAAACATATTGTTAATATATTTTTCAACTAAATATCGAAGTATGATAAAATATATGGTAAATGGATTAAATATTTGTTTAACACTTGAAATAATGTTTTCAATAAAATATAATAAATGTTTAGGATCATCAGTAAACAGAAAACAGAATAATAATTAAATTTGGCAACAAATCAATGTCGTAATCATACAGTAATCGACAACTGCCGATGGCTAATGAGGGGCAAACAAAAGTAACATTGCATTAATGTTGTAGGCATAGGTATTTTAAATTACAAATTAATAACAACACAACACACATGATAAATGATTCTGTGAACAGTTACGTTACCTGAGCTCGGAGAGAGCGTTGTCCCTGGTTTCATTGTTGCATAGTTCCAGGATCCACTGATACACCTTCTCGCGATCGAAAGCGACCTGATTGTGTTGTTGGGGCATCTGCACTGAATCCATTTTAAACATCGGGACGGCTTGTTGTTCACGAGACGGCCAAAAGCATAAATCTCAACGCGAATCAACAGCAGCGTTCGTGTTCGATGTAGTGAAAGGCGATAATGTCGGTGCGAACGGATACAATAATAATATTATTATAAAGACGGCGGCGGCGACGGCGACGACGGGGCTATAATAAGTACTAGTCGGGAGATTGTGCGGATAATAAGTATGTTGACGCGAAAAATGTCGTTACGGCACGGTGTTAAAAAGAGAAAAAAAGGTGGGGACGATAATATTGAATTAAATAAGCGTTAATAATATTGTATAGTGGTCGTTACGATAATGTTTTGAAGTCGGTTTGTCTGGCCAGCAGACGACAACGATTCGCGCGAGTACGGACTACAGATTCGTGGCTGTTGAGAAGTGTTTAACGCGAACGGTGAACAGGACGCTGGAATGTCGTACACGAATGGCGGAAGTCGCTGCTGTTACCATCACCATGGAGATGTAGCACGGACGACGAAGGGAGAACGGCGGCGGCGGTTGATTATACAGGGTTTACGATCGTGGTGGGAGAGAAACAATCACTGTGCGGCGGCGGCGTTCGAAGAGACGTTCGGCCAGCAGCTGTGCTCTGCGGGCGGCCGAACAATTTTAACGAAAAAAAAAAAAAAAAAACCGTGAGACTACTATTACTGCGCGTACGAAAGTGGAAATCGGTGTCGTGAGACGCGGAGAAAAAAAAAAATCATAAACACATTGGTTCACAGCGTGATACAGTGGTTATCAAAAACGCAGTCGGACCACCAGTGTTGTTGTTTTTTTTTTTTTTTACTTTCGAACATGACACAAAAGAACGGCGGATTTGATTTTCGTCCGTGTTTTGTATCGAAAATTCCTATCGACGCGCGCGCGAAGAAGAATTCACATAGAATTTATCGGTCGTTATAATCGCGTTACGGTGGCGCCGGTGTATTCGACGGACGACCCAGCGTCGTCCTATTCGACATTATAGAATCGTTTTTTTTTTTTTTTTTCGTATAAATATTCGTGTCCGTTTACTTTTTTTTTTTTCTTCACCTCGTCTCCTGCTCAACACTCCGCCGATAACACTTCACTGATAATGAATTTCTTATCTATTCGTTTTCGAATATCAAAGTTCAAATTATTTTGACGGTGTTATTTATTTCGTCAATAAAAATTCTTTTAATTGAAATTCTTCCGTGTTTACACTTCTGATATTTTTCATTCGATGCTCGAATTCTTTTTTGCTATTGTTTTTCCCAGTATCGATTAGGCATGTTAGTTTTTAATTTGTTTAAAGTATTGGCATTAAAAAGCAGCTCTGTTTGTTTACGAACACAATCAAAGCTCAATGTAAAACGACATTTTTCTCTTCATCAAAACGTTGTTCATTTCAGAAAAAGTAATTCAAATCTTAATAAACATTACGATGAGTGTATTAAAAATGGGCTTTCTCCAGCTACAATTTTCGAAAATGAGTGGCTTTTTCAAATGAATTTAAGTGAGTAGAATGCTTAAATAAAAAATCTCAAGGGTAATAATGTGTGAATTGGCTAGCAATCCATGTTTTATAATGTTAGGTAAATCTCAGAAAGTAATATTGATTTAAAAACGATTAGATAAGGCACTATATTTCAATATTTGTTAATGTATTTTATATTTAATTCAATTTTCATGCATGATTTACAATTTTAATATTTTATCAATTTTATTTACAATAAAATTGAAACATATTATAAAAAATAAAATGTGAGATTCTTAAATTATTTTGGATTTAATTTATTATTATTAGATCAATTAAGTAATGGATTCAAGTTACTGCGAAAATGGAATCCTAAATGTATGGATGATTTGTTTGTCCTACTTCAATTACCTATAATAAAACTTGCATTTTATACTAGAAAAACAATAGCAGAATCATCAATTGTACCATATGGTAATAGAGTTTATTATTTTGCAGAAAATTTTGAGGTTTGAATGAATTTATTTGATCATATCACTAGATTTAGAACTATTTACATTTTTTATTTACAGAAAAATCCTCAAGATGTTTGTGATCGTATGATACACCACAAATTTTTATTTACAAGAGCATTTTCAAGCCTTCACCAGATATATCAAATTTTAATTGGTAATTATTCTAATATTTTATAAGTAACTTACTAAAAGTTTAATATTTATACTTACAATTCTAATTCTTATGCAGATAACTTCTTTTAACTGTATTTAAGTATTTAATTTAAATTTTATCAAATTTTATACCTCAGTAGTCTCTAATTTCTCATGATGTAATAGAAACAGTTTTGGTCCAGAATAAATATTTTAATTAAATTGTTTATTTTTGTTCAAGAAAATGGTGTTAATAAGGATGATGTTTGGAAAGATACTTGGGTATTTATGTATAGTATTGAATTAATTAATCGAAGAATTTCTCTTACTAAAAAAGCAAATATAGAAACTAAACCATGGATGTTACGATGTAAACCTGAAGTATTTGAAAGGTAAAGTGTAAGTGGAACTGTTAATTGCTAAAAATAAAGGTAATTCAATTTATATTACAATTAATAATTTTTTAGAACTATAAAGATTAAACAAGAAAATAGAGTTGTTCTCAATAAAGACTCGACTGCACAATATTTAGCCAAACGATTAAAAGTATCGGAAAGTATGATGCATATTATCACAACAAAATATCCTACGATATTAAGAGTTAACCCTACTAAATTAAAAGAAATATTGGATTATTTGTTTAAAGAAGGATATAGGCCTTACCATATATTGAGTACTCCACGTGTATTGACACACAGTATTTCTACTTTACAAGTATGTTATTAAATATTTCTATTGTCAATAGTTGTATAGTAAAATTAACGTGTAATTTATTTGCAGGAACGATTGAACGAGATGAGAGATCTTGGTTCAGAACCTACTTTGACTGTTTTATGTAAAAACAAAACAACTTATCAAGAATTAGTTAATACATTAATTTTGAAAAACATTGAATCATTAAATAATACTTAAAATATGTATTGTTTGTTTTGTGTACATTTTTACCATAATTATTATTGTCAATGTTTTAAATAAAAATCAAATAACTAAACAATTAATTGTGGTTGATTTTAATAAAATTAAAATATTCCCTATTTAGTCCAAAAAAAAAAAAAAATTATGCATCAAATTTGTTTTATTTAATCAAAAATAATTGTATTGACTACAGATATTTCCTAGGTATTTGAAAAAAATTAAAACTATTAACATCTAAGTTTAAAATTGGACAATACGAAATAATTTTGAAACTTATTTATGGGTAAATAAGATGGTCCTTAATGACTTTGAAAAATGCATTTAATGCTACTACTGTCTGTTTTACATCTAAAAAAATTTTAAAACAAATTTGCTTATACAGTGGTCCGTTAAAAAATAGTCGATGAACTGAAATGAGCTATAATATTTCATCATTGAAATACGGCTTCAACGATATTCATCCACAATGCCGACACTTCCATTACATGTGTTTTAAAATTATTTACATCTTCTGTATATCTTTTTGACCAATGGCCAACAGCTATCGGGTATTATAAGCTTATCGTTGAATATCGATGAATGGTACTTTGTATAAGTAGTGATGCAAAAACAATCTTTTTTTATTTTTTGAGTCGACCATTTATTTTTATTTATACATGATCTGGTCTTTGATTGCATCCTGTCGTCTTTTTCCTGAAACATACAGTTAATTTATATGCCTTAAATATTTTGATAATCATCAGCAGGGCTTGTAAGTTCATGCTTTTCCAAATCAATCTTGCCAAGTTGAATTTTATGCAACATGACATGGAAATCAATTTCAGAGTACTGTGGTTAAATATTTGAAGTTTTATTTTGCACATTTTGAGGTTTTATTATGTATATTTGGCAAATTTATGCATTTTTTTAATTTTATTGGGCATGTTATTCATAATTTTAATATTCCTATCGAAATTATTTTATATAAAATTAATTTTTATCTACGAAAAACTCAATTGTAAATGCGATCGTTTATAATTTTTTATCATACTAAATGTATGGAAAAACAAAATGATTAAACGTAGTCATTACTTCATTAGGTTTATCAGTGTTTTGTGTATAAGATACTATAGATAGATACTATTATAGGTACGAAATTTAGTGGAAAACATGTATAATAAAAGAAATTGTCTTATCTTTTTGATATTTAAACAATGGTCATTTCATTTTTGAGAATAGTATTTCAGACTTCAGTCATCGGTGTTGTTAGTGTTGTTACTCGTTAGTGTGACATTTGTGCGTTAACCTGACCATATACACTTGTATTTTATACATTTTAATCACTTTTGAACATAATAACAAATCTAAGATTCCCCTTGGTGATTTTTCGTATTTTAAATATGCACCAATTACCTCTTCTAACGTTGAAAGGTACATACGAGCCATGTTAATCAGTATTATTAATGTATTGTGAGTATTACTACTAGGTATCATCCTCTACTTTAAAATTCTTAGAACTTGAGGGGTCTATTTCTAAATTTCTACTACAGTTTTTTCAAAAATTGATAAGAGTTAATGAAAAATCCAACCAAATTTACATAATACCGATATTTGATAAAATCTTATTTTATATACTTGAAATTGTTTATACTTGAAAAGTCAACTACTATATTAAGTTAAAATACTAATACATTGTATTATTTGATTTCTAATGACACTTTTGTATGATAAAAAATGTTTATTAGCTGATTACGTTTTGGTTACTTTTGTGTAATATTGTACCTATAATATAAAATTGACAAAATATTTTTATAGTTTTGATATTAGTACAATAATATGTTACTGTAATATTGTTTGGTTGATCCCCAAAGTTATTTTTGGATAAATGTTGCATTTTATCTAAATATTTATTTTTCTTCAACAAAAGATTGAATCTGAATGAATGTTAATGTTTTGGTGATGAGTTTAACAGGAGTTTTTAAAAAATTTGGATTATATTAATTGATGAGAAAATAAAATACCTTTTGATTTGCACAAACTTCTGAAATATTTTTGTTTGTATCTTTGTCGTTAAGTTTTGAACATTTCCTGGTTTCATATTCTGGTTTTGTATTTGTATTTACATTGCATTTATATTTTACTTCAATAAAAAAAATTCTTACAATAATTTCATTACAGTTAGTATTAAGACTAGTTATAATTGGAAATTACATGATTTTTTATTATTAGTTTGCTTGCATCCTTTATAATTACTGTCATAATTGTGGAGTAATGTGTCAAACATATCACCTTTCTCACTGATATCATTCATTAATTTTACTTCACGTTCACATGCATAAATGGAATCCTTTGAATGGTTTTTTCGTACTATGTCAATTAATATTTCCTGAAATGACATAGTTTTAATGCAGTTTAAATAAAATGTGTAAAACAATAAAAATGTACATTGTTTATTTTGAATCAACAGTCTTTAATTATTAAAAATATCTACTGCATTAATTCAGTTAATTTCATTATACATTTTTATTTAAATTTATTAAAGTAATTTTTATTTGTTTACTATTACAAATATTGTTATACCTACCTATTTACAAAAGTATAGAATATATACTGTGCTAAAATATATATATATATATATATATGTATATTTTGTAAGAAAGTAAAGCAAAAAATATATTGTAAAAATCAATTCTAAATTCTTAGCCAAAAGAGTTATATCTATTGGTTTTACAATAACGTTTAAATTTTCTATTAAAAATTACCTTTGTGAATTGTTTCCATATTAGCCAAATCAAATAATTTGTTGTTGCAAGTATTAAGACAATAACTAAAGAATTTAGACTATAAAATATAGAATTGATAACCAGAACTGTTACAGATTGGTCGAACAAATTACACCGGCTTGGTAATAGGCAACATAAAATGTGATCCTCTGGTAACTTTTCCATAATTGTTTCCAATAAAATTTTAAATCTTTATTACATTTTAATTAGGTAAAAAAAAAAAATATTGATTAAAATGTACAGATTCTGTTACTAAGGTGACAGAAAACAGAAAATATATATTTGAAAATTTAAACAATTATTTTATATTATAATTAATACTAAATTAAATACCTATATATAATGTTATTAATTATTGTATTTTTTTTTCTATTTTATTTTATCTCAATTACATACATAAACTATTTAATACATAAATTGAATACAATTATCTATACAATTATCTACCTTCTGTATTTTTTAGAAAATTTAAGTTTGCGAAAAACTTTTATATAGTAAAATATTGATCATCAAAATTCTATGAACAGTACTATCATCTAAAATCTACATGTTTTATCATAATAATTGATGTTATTGAAAAAAAATATGCGTTTTTTATGTATTATTCTATTTATCCTACAACGTCAACACAATGAAAGGTCATGTACCTATACTTGGTCGTACCTAACCACCATCATACAGATTTTAATTTTTTTTCTTAACTGAACAGATTATTTGAAAAAAAAATAAAAAATATATACATTTTAGGACTTTTATTTGTTTACTATTTATTTTTTATACTAAACAATATGCATACATTTCATATACCACTACTTATTTGTCAATATAAAATGTATATACCAAAATATTCGAGCAAAAAACAAACAATAAAAGTTTTAGAGGACAACTTTTTCTACCGCAATATATGACTTGATTTATTAATTAATGAGCTCATTAATCACCTAACACAAAAATGTGAATACAACGAGCAATAATTTTAGAACGAAATATTTGGTTTTGTGAGTAAAATATTAAAAATCAAGTCCTATACTGTCCAAAAAAAATTGTCTCTTATAGTTTATTTTTCACTTTTACTTTTATTGTAAGTTTTTTGTTCTAAAACCACCCAGTAAGACGTATTTTTGAAATTAAAAACTACATTATTATGCAGGGCCACACACGGAAACGTTGGCGCATGGAAGGTCGCAGTTTTTTTCAATTTTTTATAGCAATATCTAATCGTTTTTAATCGCTAAATGAAAAAACAAAAAAAAAACCCATGTTCTAAAACCTATAGCTTAAATTGTATTCGTTTTATCGAGATAATGGAAACACTACGACACAGATAAATTTCAACCCTATGCGATGTCAAATTTTGATAATTCCGATATAAATAAGGTGCGAAAAAATTTGTCTTCTCGACAAACGCGAAACAGTTTTCATTACCCGAATTATTATGCTCGGTGTGGCGTCCTTTTATTGTTATGCTCGGTGTAGCGAGTCATGACGCATTGATATTATATAGTGAAAGGAAATTGTAGCTACCTACCGAATTCTATAGTTGTTTTCTCCTCCTTACGAGGACAATACCCCTACCGTGGATACAGGTAGTACATTATCGTTCTAATGGCAGTAACATTCTTGTACCTAAGACTGCTGTAGTCTGTGTGTTCACCGTTCACGAAACAGAATACGTTTTTTTGTTCGTATATTTTATAGTTTTACTTTATTGAATTCTAATAACTCGCGTACAAACGACACAATGAACGTCTGAGTAGGAAACTGTGCTAATAATCTCGAGAATGGAGAAATAATGAAGGATAACGTTACTTAGTCGTCGTTTTGTTAAAATACAGGTGAGTACGTTATTTCATATGATAATAATTATAAAGTTATGGCAGTACTACAATGAAATGAGAATGCACCGTGACGCCCAGGTACCTACATCTGAATGCGACCGCAGTATGTACGGTATCCTTCAGTATCCTGTATGCATATTGGATAGTGAAGCATAGCAATTCATGAACAAAAGGGAATGTATTTATGTTTAAATGCCTACATTATTCTGATACTAAATTAAACATATGATTTTTTTATGTACACAAAATAAAGTTGGAGACTTCTGGTTATTAGAAAATCAAAATGATAACGTGTTAAAATTTTTAAAGCATAAAAATATATATACATATAAGAAATATAATATAATAAATTTAATCAAAATGTATAAGATTTAATCCGATTAACATATAATATATAATATATAATTTGTTTATCTATCAAAAGTAATATTAATTGGGAATTCGATAAAATTATATCACCCATCAATAGATAATGTTTTCAATATAATAATACTTAATTACCCATACAATAAATAGGTACATTTTAGCTGCTTTGTTGATTTTATTTTCTAAAGTCATAATAGATAATAAATAAACTATCATAGGATATATTTTCTGTTTTAAATGTAAAAAATAAAACATTAATATTGAAGTCAGTGAATCTCCCTGTCATATCTATTTCATTATTTTGCAATAAATACTACACCACAGTAATAGGTACTATTTCTAATGGCAACTACTTAATTATGTTATTATAAAAAAAAAAATTCTGGAACAAAACTAAATTCTATAACTATAGTGAAGTACCTATTTACCAAAACACATGAGAAATTGTTGTAAAGCAATTCCTTGTTTATGTATAGGTATAATACTGTTACTAAAATGTAACAGTAATACAACAATTGTATTTTAAATTTAGAATGTTAAAGACATAATATTTTAGTAGTCGATAAAAATAATAATTACTTGTAAAGATATTTAAATTGAGTAAAGAGCTTACGATCAATCTCTTTTTAATATTTTGCTCTCTTATTACTAGTTGGTTCTTGTTTGAGTGACTGGACTAATAATTGATTTAAATGTTGGCATAAAATGAGTTCCATTTAGTGTGACTTACTTATAATATTATCAAGTACATATTTAATTGGATTGGAAAGTTAGTATGAAAGCATAGCCAACAAGTATAACCTAAGTACAATAATTCTTGAAATAAAATTCAGTAGTTATAATGATTTTTCAACGACAATCACACTATAGGTAGTGACTAGTTTTGAATTCTAGATAAAATACATAATATGTAAAAAAAATACAGTAAACAAAGCATTTTGTATAAAAACAGAACAACAAACAATTTATAAAGAAAAAAACTTTTTTTTCTTTGCTCATATTTGAAAAGGAAACAACCTTAGGTTCCTAGTAAGAACTCTGTTAGTTTTCCTTATAATTTCGTAGAATATGATACCAAGGCTTTGTAGATAATACATTACCTAATGAAACTTTTCTAAAACATTCATATGAGTGATGACTATAGTATTTTATTTATGACTCATCAACAAATTGAACTCTAATTTATTATTATTATGTAATATTTCATAATTTTTTACTACCTTTAATTTAAAAGCGTTTTTAGATAGAAAATATGATAAAATATTAAAAGGCAATCAAAGGCTAAAAAATATTAGACATCTATACTAACTCGCAGGCTGCAGTATATATCATTTATCATTGTATCATTCATACAAAAATACCTATTGTAATACCTATATATAATAGTAATAATAATAGTAATAGTAAAATGTTGTTTTTAGGTAGCTGTAATTGAAAACATGTCGATTCACATGTTTTTTATTTTGATTCTGTACGTATATTGCACCAATGGCGAGTACATCGAACCAGGACCCAAGTACATGTGTCCAAAAGTGGGCAGTTTGTCTGAGTTGGCTTTGCATCCGTGTCGTTGTGTAGCAGATTCTGACAACGGGTTAGCGTTACATTGCGAGAATAGTAACTTAGCTACACTATCTGTTGGACTCTCTAACGTTGCATCTCTAGGCAACGTTGTTGTGGACAATTTGACTATATCGTCGTGCAATATTGGTAAAAATATACACAAAATTGTGTTTTATACAGTAATATAATTTCTTAAATGCCAAAACGTATTCTCTAAAGTAGGTGAACTATTTTTTCCTCCTTACTTAATGAGAGTATGTCATTTGATTTCTAAATTTTGTTACATATGTCTATGTTTCATTACTTTTTAAAAATGTTTCTAAATTTTAATAAAGTATAATAGTTTTCATTATGAGAAAATAAAATGTATTTACCTTAATCATTAGTCATTTTAAAACAAATATATTTACACAGGAAAAAAATGTTCTATCATATACTTAACTAATGTATTTCAGCATTTATTTAAGAAAATATTTTTCATTTTTATCATAGATATTAGGTTTTAAATAAGTATACTTCATATTAATCAATAATATTAATGGTCAATGGAATACATTTATACACAAAATCAAAATTAATATTAAATTTTTGTACAAACAATTATTATATGAAATTAAAATTAAAATTAAAACTATACTATGACATAATTGAACATAAAGAGTTAGTACTATTACTATTATTAGTAGTATTTTAAACGTTCAAATCGTTCAATATCTCATCTAATGCCAAAAAAACAAAATAGTTTAACTCTTAAACGCATATTGCTGCATATTAGCAACACATTTTATAAATGATATTATTAAATTTATCGATATGGAATATGTAGCGCTATCTATGAGGTTATAAACAAACTAATCAATCATTTTTACCATAGATTTTAAATTGATTAATACAACTTTTTATTATTTTTTTTTAGATTCTACGCCTCTAAATTAGTTTAAAAACTTGTTTTTCTTTTAACACGTTGATAGACAGTCACTGCTTTAGCAGTTATGGTGTTTTAAGTAGGAATTTAAGTATGACTGCTATAGCAGTTATATGTTTTTAAGTCGTAAAATGGCATAACTGCTATAGCAGTCATGTTCGTTGTTGGTTTATCGTATTAAAACAGATGTAATGTCCATTTACGACTTTACAATTTTTTCTACATTCATTGTTTTTATTCCTTTATATTAAAAATAAAAGCTCTGACTCATTTTTTATTCGAAGCAATAGTTTAATGGGATATAAAAGTGACAATGAAATTACAGCAAGATGCACGACTGCTATAGCAGTTATGTCCGTCAATGTGTTAATTTAAAAAAAGTCACGCATTTAAGGGTTAAACTTTATATTAGGTTATTATATTATTATATGGCTATTGTTAAAAATGCAAATACAATTTTGAATAATTCGAAAATAAGACCGCGATTAGAAGTAGTATATTTTAAACTTTATATACTTTAAAGGTCGTTTGTACGGAGACATATTTTACTCAACGCCAGTGAACAGGCTGTTTATAAAAGACACGCCATTACATTTACTGGACGACGACTTGTTCATCGGAATTAATCACACACTTATCGAATTACATATTATAAATTCCAAACTAGCTGATTTTCCTTCGGGCCCGTTAAAGGTAAACTCTGTTATTTTATATATAATTAATAATACCGTCTGCTATAATCAATGTGTAACGTTTAAAATGTATAATCAAATATTGCAGATATTGGGTAATTTAAAAGTACTGAACCTGAACAAACATGTAATATTTGATATTCCTACCAATGCATTCGTTTCTAGTCAACTGCCTACTCGTTTGGAAAAATTATTCATAACAGATGGAAAATTAACTACCCTGTCGCCGATCTCGTTGGGCCCGTGTAAAAAATTAAAGTACCTCGATCTACAAGGCAATGGACTGGCGACGTTACAAAAGAATCAGTTCAAAGGGCTGAGAGATTTAGAAACATTGGACATATCTAACAACAATATTTCTAAAATAGATCCTTCTCATTTCAGCGACTTGACAAAGCTCGTGTCGATCAACCTGGCAAATAATTCATTGCCTTCTGTTACAAGGTAATACGTACATAAATGTGTATACCTACATTTTATTTTACTTAACTATTTTTTATCGTATAAAAATATTATCCTATTGAATTTGTTGATGTAAAAAATATTGTAATTATTGTTTGTATTTGTTGTTAAAGAGGAGCGTTCGCGAGAAATACATTATTACGTGTTTTAAACTTGAGTCACAACAAATTGACAAGGTTAGATTCCGAGCTATTTCGCGGTTTGCGTTTTCTCCGAAGATTGTATCTTAGTGACAATGAAATTTCTCAAGTCGAACGAGGAACTTTTTCATCGATGACCAGAATAGGAACAATAGATTTGGCTAGAAATCAAATGAAAATTATCGACTATCAAATGTTTTCCGGTCAAAATTACGTCGAGGTACGTGTGTATACATTTTTTAATTAAACGATTGTTGTGAAAAACGAGTTAAATAAATTTCAACGAATCCTTGTAGATTATTGACGTGTCTGAAAACCAAATTACGAAAATCGAAAAACTATCGTTCAAAAATCTTTATTTGGTTCACATAAATTTGTCGAAAAACAACATATCGGAAATCGATAGTGGAGCATTCGAAAACTGTGCCAATATTACGATGTTGGACATGTCGTATAATTCAATTGCTAAAATGCCTAGCTCGGCCTTTGATAATAATACATATGCCACGGTATGGCAATTATCTTACAACAACTTGACAGATATGTCTCAGGTATGTCATTTGATTTATTCCATCGTGGTGTTATAAATTAAAATGTTAAGAAAAAACTTTGATTTCAACACCCACTCAAAATATGTTGAAGTTTTAAATAGAAGGTGTTTTCCAACGATAAAATAATTAATTAATTTTTCGTGCTTTTAGAATTTATCCGTAAACAATTGGAACAATGAATCCAATAGATATTTTTCTTTTTCTTAAATAGTTTAATTCTAATAAATTATACATAATATGTATTCCAGTAGACACTTCTCATAGTAAATATAAAATAATCATATGAACCGATTTAATATTATCCTGATCGTGTATAATATAACAGATTTACACGAATAAAAAATATTTGGTGCGTGTATTAATGTCATACGACAACTCGCAGGTACCGGTCGGCAACATGGCGGGTATTAAAATCCTAAACGTAACGCACAACAATATTAAATCGATACCCAAAGGGACATTTCCAAAGCTCTACGAGCTTCACACGTTGGACTTCAGCTACAACCGTATAAAATCCATAAGTTCCGGCGTGTTTCAACAACTTCTCAGTCTGAGGTCCGTCAACCTGAGCCACAACGCGCTGGAAGACTTGAAGTCTACGACGTTCGGCACACTGCCGACCGTACTCGAACTGTTTTTGGGCCACAATTCCGTAAGAAAAATCAACGCTGCGACGTTTGTTAAAATGTCGTCGTTGAGTTACTTGGATTTAAAACACAACGAGATCACGCAAATACCCACTATACCGATATCGCTGTCGAGTTTGAGCCTGAGTCACAATCAAATCAAAGACATCGGGCCTGACCGGGCTTGGCCGTCGATGAACGCACTCCTGTCGTTGGATTTAAGTCACAACATGTTGGCCGACAGTTTGGACGGTGGATCGTTTTCGAAATTATTGTCACTGCAGAGTTTGAATTTAGATTATAATTACATTACAGCACCGCCCGCTAAAGCAGTGAGCCCACTCGTTTCAACGAGATATTTGTCCCTGAAGGTAATTTTTATTTATTTTACTTGTAAATAACGCAATTGTAAATTGTCAATGTAAATTTTGTGAATAGGTTCTATAATTTACATATTGGATGTTTTTTTTTTATCTAAACTTGATGATATCGTTTATTTTAGGGTAACAATATTACACATCTCAATTCTAAGGCGTTTGGTGTGTTGCCCGTGGTGTTTTATATGGATTTATCATTAAATAATATCACTCAGGTCGAACCTCAGGCTTTCGAAGGATTATTGCAATTACAGTTATTAAATTTGACAGAAAACGGTTTGACTGAAATACCCAATGGCGCGCTCAAAGGTAAGATTATTGTATAGTATTTTTTATTCAATTTAATTATTTAACTATTATTTGTGGCGTTGGATAGAAAATAAATTTGAAAATCGGAACTATATGTAATAGATATTTTAAGTTGGGAAATAATATCGAATTCTAGATGTCTTATTCTGATTAAATTAAATCACTAGTCGATTTTAAATTTAATTATTTAATAAATTTGTATTTTATTCACAGGTTTAGTATCTTTGACGACTTTGGACGTTTCGTATAACCAACTTAGTTCTTTGGACAATAAAACAAATAGTTTATTAGACGACTGTCTTTCTCTTAAATATGTAAGCAAGTGTCACTCAAAAATATTATTCAAAATATTTAGAAAAAATATGAAATTAAATTGATTTGATTTTCTATCGCAGTTGAATTTAAGTCACAATCAGTTTTCATTTTTCACAAAAAAGTCATTTCCAAATCACATGTACACACCCAGCTACTTGGAATCCATTGATGTTAGTTATAATGAAATACCGATTTTAACACAAGACCTAACGGTTGGAACAAGCAAAGTAAAACATTTAAATTTTAGTCATAATTCCATTGACGAGATACGACCAGGTAATACGATACACTCAAACTGATTCAATTTTGAACTCACATGTACTCTTGTATGTTTTTCAGGTGTGCTCGGAAACTTGACATCGTTACAGGTATTGGATTTGTCATTCAATAATCTAGAAACTATGAAGAAAGTGGGTAACATGCCTGCAAATATGTCGGTGTTGTTGATGTCCAACAATAAATTAACAAGACTTTCGAAAGAAATTATTAATTTTATTCCAAAGTTAAAAGATTTCAATGTAGAGAATAATTTATTAAATAATTTCCCCGCTGATTTGGCGAAGACGGTGTCCAAAGGACCAAAGATTTCATTTAAAGGTACTAAAAAATAAAATCCCAATACTATATCTATATTGTCATAATCGATTCATGTTATCTAGGAAATCCAATTGAATGTGATTGTGCACTGATTCCAATCAAAAGAATGTTAAACTCAAAATTAAACCCAGACCCACAGTGGATAAATATAACATGTGTGCAATTATTAACTTCAGAAGTATCTTACATGTCGGATTTAAGCGAGGATGAATTGATATGCGACATTCCCATTGGAGATGATGATGACACGTTCAGTGTAACAACAGATGTTAAATTTAGAGGAGTAAAAAAGTAAATTATACCTAAGCTTTGAAGTATTTTTAATGCGATATGCAACCAACTTGTACTGACATCTTTCACTAAGGTGTCTTATTATGTATGTATGTATAAAATATTTAACATTTTCTTTAGAAAAATCACAAGTAATGTCCTAATTAATATATTATAAATAACAGATATTAGGTACCTATTCATTTATTTTAATGTTGTTTAAAACTAAATACCAAAACATTGAATGTAAATTAAATATAAATCTAAATTTTTTAAATAATCAAAAAATATGTTTTCAGATTCAAAATAAATTCCAGTAAAAACTAGCGATTGGACCAAATTAATAACTTTTCGTGTAATTCGGAAAAAAATTTAAACAAATATTAATGTTTGTGAATTTTTTTTAGAGTAAATTGATTACTATGATTTAGATAAAATTCTAAAAAGGACTAGAGCAATAAAAAATTTAATTTATTTACCTTAGTTTTTTTTTTTTAATTTAACAATAAATATTAAATAGGTACAATAACCTTGTACTTACCTTTGCATAAAATCATAATGTTCTTCAATTAATAAGCATTTTAATATAGAATTATTAAACTACATCCAAAATGCATAATGACCATTGATGTCAGGCACATTTCACTTTCATTTAAACCTCTAGGAAATTCATTAAAAATAAATAAATTTCTGGTTTAAATGTTTTATGTTAAACACAATGAACAATCAACTTCAACAGAACTACCTTGTGTGTTTAAATACCTTTGCACACCTTGGTGTATTTAACAATTGACATATTGTGCGACACCTTCTAAAATATTTGATTTTGTTTATTTTTAAAATGTTAAAAATTTGATTTACTATATTTAAATGTTATGATTTTAGATCTGGAAGTAGTTATATAAAAATCGACTGGTTTGTGCTTCAAAATAAGGAAGACATAGCTGACTTTATTATATTCAGTGGTGATAATAAGTCAGATAGAAGGAGTTCTTCTAAATTGGTTCCTTATAATTTACGATCTCAAACTATAAAAAATTCTTTCATTAAAGTATAGTAGCAATAATTATGTTTTAATACATTATTCTAAATTGTTTTTGTTTGTTTTAGGATTCGACAAATTTATGTATCGTAGCAAAAGATAGTTTCGGCAACGAGAGACAAATGCAAAAAAGGCAATGTATTGATATTGAAGAATTGGGTCCATTAGCTTTGAGTAACGCCTATTGGAATTCAAAAAATGAATATTTGTTTTATTCAATGTTGATATTATCAATTGTAATAACTAGGATATAACTTAATTACTTGTAATCATTAATGATTGAACAAAGAAGTTTTTTGTTTTACTATAAAAGTTTTAGTTATAGCAAAAAGTTTCATATGCAAAGAACTATTTATAATTTATGAAATGCTCAAATGTTTAACTATTATGTTACCATCATTGTTATTTTATTAGATTATGGTGAAAAAATTAAACAGCCAACTCTGTACATCATTTTAGAATTGTATTTATTGAATAGTATTTAACAGAAAATCATTATAATACACGTATTATACTATTATACTCGAGTTAGAAAAAATACAACTATGAATAATGAAATACTCCGCGGAATGAATAATAAAAGCTTTCTAGTTGACCTAGAAAAAAAAATCAAATTATTATAAAAATTGTACATAGGTTAGATCAACTAATCATTACAATTTTAAATAATAAAAAAATTACTAAATAAATTATTACTTGAAAAAAGTAATCGATTAAAATGTTATTAACCGCTTCTCTTCCTAACATATCTGACCATTAAGAATGGAAGGCCAAAACCGGAACTAAAGAAGAGTGCAGTGTACAAAGTAAACTTGTACTTGCTGTAAACGTCAAATGGTAAATTCTAAAACACAAAAATATATATTTGGTTGTATTTAAATCAAATAAATTTATTCCTAGCAATTTAATGCACGAAATAAACTTCTTTTAGTTACTTAATTAGAATTTAATTTAGTATCAAGTGAGTTTTTTTTATATATGTAATATATTAAACTATCATTTCATATAATTTAAACTCAACTCCAAATGAAAAGGAATCTCTCCAGTTGATTACTGTATAATGAGATGGCCGATATTCAGAGGTGAAATAGATGATTTGGTCAAGGTTAGAGCAAAAATGTTTGACCAATTGCCAATAAAATTTATTTGGCCGAGAGGTTTCTTCTCATTTGAAACGTTTATAGTGAATACACACGCACACACACACACACACACACACACACACACACACACACACACACACACACACACACACACACACACACATATATATATAATAAATATATATTTATACAGTAACAAAGTGTATTAATCAATAATTAATGGACAATATATTTAAAATTATTAAAATGAATATCCATTATTCATAGATATACAAACATAGGTACCTATCTAGTTACTATTATATTTATGATAACAACAGTAAATATAATCGAGGTTAAAGATATTTCTACATCTGTACCTATGCAATTTTACCAACAATAATTATAATACCATATATTTAAATACCTAACCAAAAATATTATAAAATTATTTAGAAATTTTATTCATAAAAGATTTCAAAATTGTTGTGATCAAAATCCTACAACTTGCTATTTACCTATTAAATCTACGAACAAGTATATCAATTTAAAGAAAAAGGTATTTTTCATACATATTGTAATACAATGTTATTTAAAATGAATAACAATAGCAAAACTATAGTTAAAATCTCCATTAAATTTTTAAGATAATTTATCGAGTACTCAAGAAGTAACATAATTTCATAATTTACAATGAAAGAGTATACAAAGTAAAAAAAGTTTGAACGATTGAATATTTTGTGAGTTTATTAACAGGATTACATGGAGCACAATTATTTGAATATTCTAAATACTGTGGGTGGATGGTGATTAAACGATTCAAAGTCTACATACTGAGCCGAAGCGTAAGGAAAATATTTTTTCCTTAATAAGTAAATTTCGATAGAAATATGGCTGGCAATAAAACCAGTCCATGTAATCCTAATAAAACTACTCGGTAAATTGTAACGAGATGGATAAAACACGGATACGAGCGAGTTGACATTATAACCTGAAAATTTCTAATTGGTACCGAAATCACGCTTTTTTATAAAAAAATTTTATTTTTTTTTTATGCAACTTACGTGTCCTGGACCTTTGTACGCATGGTCTCGTCGAACGGCGGTGGTCGAAAATTGTCTGACAGCCTGGACGGCTTTTGAACGGAACATGTTGGAATAGTTTTAGCTCAAAGAAATGCGAAAAATGTCCACTGTCGAGGCGACCACAAAAATCTGACGAATGCGAGTATGCGACCTTTTCAGTGCACAAGGTTATCTCTTCCGAGCATAGATTATGTTATATTACAGAGCAATGAAATCGATACGCTGATAACGTGTGTGTCATATGTTGAGAATTATGGTTAGGTTATTGGTACATCTGAAAAGTCGTCGATGGTGTTTTTTTTTTCGTTCAAATCAATTGCAGCGGGACAATTTGTTTTTCGTTGTAAAAGCAAAAATTAAAATTTTAATTTTTCGAAATAACAAAACGTAAGCACACACGTTTTATACGTATATTGCGCGTGCGTAGCAACCAACATTCGAAACCCATGGCGGTAAAAACAAATATTATTTCATATCAATTATTATCATGATAGTAATTAAAATATATGAAAAAACTAAAATATTTTCGATTGTTTTGCACTATTCGCAAAAGGAAAAACTGAATATCAAAGCGTAATTTTAAACGATTCAAAAAAATTAAACAATAAGGCCAGGATTTCTGAGTCGAGTGCATTGTTCTCGTACTCTTCTATAGACACAGAAGTTCTAAAGAAGTACACAATTCGATGAGGCTGTTTAAATTTTATATTTAAATATGACAATATCAGCTACAGAGGCTTCACACGATATCCATTTTACTCATAAATGCTATTAATCATCGTAACATATTACCGTATTAAATGCCATCAAATATTTATTTGAAACACAATATCGATTATAATATATTCATCACAAAAACACAATATTAAATTATATATAATATTATCCACGATTAATAACTTAACTAATAGCTTAGCAATATCACGGCGTGAAACCTATACAATTAAGGAAAAGACAGATTGTTAATTTGAATTCATTTTCAATTTTAATTGCCTTTGAACTACTTACTACATCTACAATAGTAACCAACTAATGGATAACCTCTAATGGATTTTTTATGAATTAGTCCATGGGGGACTAATTGTATCTAATTGTATGGACCTCTGTATCCACTTCTAATAGTCTATTATAAAGTATAATCAAATGGTAGATTACATAATAAAACATTATTTAAATTATTATTACAAAATAATCAATTTAAAACATGTGTAAGAGTCGATTTTTTGTATTGTTAATTGCTTTTACACATACATTATAAAATTAGTGGATTTATATGCAAATTTAATTTATTTCTAGGAATTACAAAATAATACTTTTCAAGCACAAAATTCGTTTCGTATAATCATAGTTGAAAAAAGTTTTATTTTTCATTTTGAATCTTTTTTTTTGTGCATTAAAATCAATACCTTACCTTAATTACATATATATATATTTTCCTAAATAAAATTGTGCTACTTTAAAAAAATACAAATAATTTTTATTTCATCTTTCCAAAAGTATTTATTTGTTCCTCGATTTTCATAAAAATCAACGGGACATTTTATGTTTTCATAGGGAGGCGCCATCCTCTCTCGCCTTGATTGCAATTATTGTAAGAACTACGATGTTAAGATTATACTAGTATAATGTATTATGCAGTTCTGTCTTTAGTTTTTAAATCAAAATAAAATACCTATAATTTATGCAAAAAATCAACTATAAGGCGAATGCATTAATATGTATGAGATATCCTATAGGTAAACATACAACTTTTTTGAAATATTGTTGCCTAATATAGTAGGTATGTTGTATATTAGTATATTTACTTATATACTTATACCAATCATTTGATATGTTCATATAATTTTTATTCACATTAACATTATTAACGTTTGATAAATGTTTTAATTAGATGGACATTTTTTTTTTTAATTTAACATGCCTGGTACGGCTGGAGTAGAAAAACAGCTGATGGGCAAAGTATGTTTTTAAAATTGTAGTTGAACATTTCATTGTATTATTGATCTAATATAATACATAAATATATATTTAAATTATAGTGGTATCAATGAGTTCAAGGTATAAGATTTAGGTACTCACTTGTTTGCTGAAAAATTACCATTTTACAAACGGCAATACCTCTTATCTAATACCGTTCTCTCTCTCTCTCTCTCTCTCTCTCTCTCTCTCTCTCTCCATCTCTATTTTGAATACAATTTAAATGATACCCAATATGTAAATTGTTTTTAGAGCTTAAAAGTATTTCACTTAGGCGTAGATATCAGATTACCAACTAAGGTACCTACTGTAATAAATGTAATATTATTTACTAATAATAGATAATATGAGTTATAGAAAAATGCTGACATAAGTAACTCGGGTTATAGATATGAATAGGAAGGTTACCTACCTACTTACTGAAGTAAATTTAGCATCAATTAATAATAATATATTTTATAGACAAATAAATGAAAAAGAGACAATATATTATATAACAGATGGTATTATAAAAGATTATAGGAACTGAAATCGTGTGAACCGATGACGGCTGTCTTTAAATTTGAATTTAAAATAATATCATTGCACTTGAAATACAATTCAAGTGGAATTATAACAGATATAATACTACATTATGGCGTTTTAAATGTTTAAACAAAATAAATATTTGATGAACATTTAAATTGTTAATTTTTAATTATTTACAATAAGATTGGTATATAGATTGGGCGTGATGTATGTATATTTCATAAAGCCATCGGTCGTTATTTTTTGTTTTTAAGTAATTATATCAATTTAGTAATATCTATTCGTGTAAAAAAAAAAAATGACCTCTTTAAAGTATTATCGGTGTTAAATTCCCATCTCGTTATCTAATAGGATTGAATAAAGTTTTTTTTTAAACCATAAAAGAACATATGAACAAACAATAAATATATCATATACTCAATGAGTATTACTCGTAGGTAGTACTGCTGTAGTTTTAGTAGGTTTAAATATATTTAAAAGACGGTAAAAATGTTAAATAAAATGTCGGAAAAACAAATCAATTAGGTAATTAAGTAATTAATAACTACTAAGTAGTGTAAACTAATGTATTAAATATAATTAGTTTTTTCATGAAAATATTCAATCTATTTATAATAATATTTTATGCTTTACCTATTTATTCAATGTACCTATTGTCAAGTTTTTTTTTTTCATATTAAAATTTCAAGTAGGAACGTATACTTACTAAATATCTATTTAAGGTAGGTACTATAAGAATATTTATGAGTACATCGTTTTAATTTCAACAATAATGTATGATGGGTTTTAGGATTACATGACCATAATATTAATCTTCTTGGTGAAATCTGAAAAGTTTGAGTTCAATAATCATTTATCGGCTGAATTTTAAGTGTACTGGGATTTAAATTATATATATATATATATATATATGTGTGTATATAACATGTATATATATATATATGTAACATGTATATATATATGTTATGAAAATAAAAAGTACTCAAATATATTTAAACTAATCAAACTAATGCCTTGTTAAAATTTTGTCACGAACGAATACGTTATAAGTGTATTATAATATTGTATTTACTATTTTGTATATGACACTGTTAAAACCTACAAAACATATTTACAAATATATATATCTGCGATTTGCGTATTCAAAGACTCTTAACAGTTAACTAGCACATCAGATACACTTAGCTAATGCTTTATATATATACAACGATAGAAACTTATAAGTTAAAAATTGGCTTATACGACATTTTTATTTACCAACGGATTAATTTCATGAGAACTACATATTTAAATTCCTAAAAATAATACTCGTTCAAAATGATTAAATGTTAAATTAAACATTTTGTTTTTTTTAATTATATTTTGATTTTTAAATTAAACGAGGAACAACATGGTAAAATAAATTATTTAAAAATGATAATTATAATAAAATATATTAGCATAATATAATATAATATATATGTAATGGAAATAAGAGAGATTACCTAAAACGACAAAAATGTAAAATGAAAGTTTTTAATTTGAAACACAATTTGAACTGCCTTCATTATGCTAAGGAAAATATACAAGAATTACATGAACAAATATAATGTATTTATTCTAGATAAGAATAATCGCAGGCTTAGAAAGTGTTCTACTACTATTTCCAATAAATCTATGTGTGTCTTTTCAAAAACACTTTGTTTTAACTTGGAGTGATTATTTTCATACCAAAAAAAATGGGACGGTTGTTAGTTTGTTAATAATTATTAGTATGATTTTAGTTATTAATTTTTATCATATGTATTTAAATCATTATTCATAAATATTATATAAAATATTAAAATATTATAATTATATACATTTTATAATTTATTATACAAAGTATAATAATTAAAATATTATATTATAACATATGTTATTGATCAATGATCATATATCATAAACATCATGCACTTTGATCATTTAAAGCACAATAGATCAATTTGTGAGTTTAAACAATGTTAAAATAAAATAATTAATTTAATATAATATTGTAATTAAATTACTAAATCTATATATATATATATTTAACTTCAAGTATACTTTTGGGTACGTTTGGGTAGTATAGTAACAAGTATACTTTAACATTATAAATTCATAAAATTTTCAATTTTAATACAGCATAAAATACAAGATTTCTAATTATAAGCCATCGTCATTCGATAAAAAAAGCTGATCAAAATGTCTCAAATAAATATTAAAATCGTTTTTCTCAATCAAAATAATAGTATATTGGTTTTTAAATTTAAAAGACCAATTATTCACAAATATCAATCAACTGTTATGTTATCTATATCTCAACCAACTACCAGAGTCTTGTACCTTGTATACCTTATCCGTTTTTAAAAACTGTTTACATGTTACATGTTAACATTTACATGTTTGCTAACACAAAATTATCATATGTCAATACAATATTGTTATATTATTTTTCTGCATTTAACTCGTCTTCCGTGTAGAATATTATGTAAAATGAGAACAAAACTATTCGGTGTCAAGAATTGTCACCGATTTGGTTCGTTGAATCAAATTCATATGTATACCTAAAACGATAAGGTGTTTACATTTTTTTCACGGTAAGTGGAAAAGACGAGATAAAAAAAAATGTTTCTCATCCAGCTCGATTACTTTTTAATAACATTTTTTTAATTTAAATAATAATTATTTCATTCGAATAAACATAAACATTAAATGGCACGATAATATTATGACGATTTTTTACCAAAAAATAAATACGGCCGTCAACAAACGTTTTGCTTTCGTTACTTTACACACAATGTTTATTAATTTTTCGTTTTATTTCTTTCAATTAGACCGTTTTTACTTTTAGTATTTTTTTAACTAGAACCTGGTAACTGTACCACCCATAACCAATATTAATGTATGATATAATAATAAATTTTCCATTAAAGAATAATTCGAAAGATTAGTACGACTATCGGCCATCGGGGCCAGAAACCCTAGAACCGAAAAGAAAGAGGTCAAGGAGGGAGGCAAGTCCACGTAAATACGTCGTCGAGCAGTGTTGTGTTCATCGACAATTTATATATATATATATATTATTATAATATATTGTATATATTATTATTATTATTATTTACGTATTATGCAAACACACACACACACATATTATTAAAACGTTTACGGAAACTATTGAGTACGCACGAAAGTACGCTCCGGCGCGACGATAATAATATTATATGTATATCGTATTAAAAATATAATATTAATATAATAATATTATTATTTCGTCGCCGTCGGTCAGCGCAACAACATTGTGGCGACCTTGGACAAAAATCAAACTTGACACGCGCGCGCGCAGGCAAACCTGCGGGGCAGCTGCGACGTAATAATATCATATAATAATATAATATAATTTATTAATACAATAATTATTATTATCGTCGTCGTTAATAATACGCGCGTCGCGCCTACCCGCCGATTTTTATCGTTGTGCAGGCGTGTACGGACACAGAGAGATCAGCTGACTGTTGGCGGCCACCGACGACCACCGATCATGTGGACCGATCGCGGCGGCGGCGGCGGCGCAGACGTCGCGAAATGATAACGCGATTTACACACACACACACACACACACACACACACACACACTAGTCTCAATAACAATATACGATATTTATTTTTTTTTCTCATTGTCGTCGTCGCTGCCGCCGCCGTCGTTGTTGTTGTTGTTACGCGCGTTGATTAAATATTTACTACGATAATAAATATATATATATATAATATTTATCAAGTGCGCGCGTGTAATATCCACCGTGTAAGCCTTGCTTGCGCGCGCGCGCGTGTGTGTGTGTAGTGTGATGTTATTGTGCCCGTGATACGCGATATGCGCGAAGTCGTTGCGTTTGTTTTTGTTTTCCGCCGCCGCCGCAGACTCAGCCCAGTTTCGGCTCGCCACTATTGTTCGGTCGCCGCGACGCCGCCGCCGTCGTCTAGTAGTAGTCGCCGCCGTCGTCGTCGTCGTCTCAGTCGACCGCCGCGGTTATAACGACGACGCCGGATTATCGGGCACGTCTTTCCGCGAAAATTGTTGTTGTTTTTTTTTTTTTTTTTTTCCCTCTGTTTTTGTTATTAGTTAATTTTTTTTTTTTTATCGTTATAATTTTTTTTTTTCTCTCCTATACTACGCTGTTGTTATTATCATTAGGTTTTTTTTTTTCTCTACTCTCTTTTCTCTCTCCTACGCCGTGCACATCGCAGGCGTCTGCCGCAGCAGCACTCTCGGGGCCCCGTTTCCTTATCTCACGCGACGTTTTTGCGCGTCGAAATTCGTTGCGTGCGGTCTTTTGTTTTTGTTTTGGTTTTTGGTCTCTCGAGCGCGGAAGTTTTCGTCCAAACACCAGACATGTGAATTCGTCACGATGGAATCCCAACGCGCCGATGCGTCGCCGTCCGGCCGCCGACGTCTGTGGAAATGGTAAGCTATTCTCTGTGGATTCACATATCATCACAGCAGGTGTGTGTGTGTTAGTGCATGACGAAATCATTGCATCATCTTCGTCATCGACACTGTTTTGATCACCCTCATAGTCCAACTTGTGCTTTTCTCGTTTTAATCCTTTGTCGTCTCTACCCTGCCATTATACTTGTCCGGTTCGCTCCTTCTCTCTCTCTATCTCTCTCCCAGCAGTGATTAGTGCTGTTTTGCTGAGTCATAGCTGAGGTGTCCGGTTGATAATATCATCGTGTGCTGTTCAACCTGCAATGACCCATAGCTTTGGTTGTTGTCAAGCGGCTCGCAATAAAATATTTTCATTTTATGGCAATGACACTCCTTGCACTTACCTTGCAAAACCAACATAGATACTCATTATTTATAAATAATTTATAGGCTTCTAATTTTATTGTGGCGGCCCTGAGTTCACCTATAAAGCCTATTTTTACTAAAAATACATTCAACTATTTTCTTCAGGTACATATTTTCTATTATTAGTCTTTCATTATCATTTATTCAATATCTTGTGAGGCATAAATTTAAATATTATTTTCCTACTATTAATCAACAGTGACTCGACATTTCTATATATTCTGAAATACCAGAGTTAACAAGTATTTAAGTAATTTTATACAAACTTTATTTCACTACTTTTTACATTTAATTCATTTACTTATTAGTTTTTTGTAAAATCGGATACATTTCTAATACTAATTAAGAAAATCTCAACAACTGACTTGTTGATATTAATGTATGTACTATTTGTTTTACAAATGTACCTACTTGAAAATTGCTATGAAAACTATAATTTTTTTTACATAATTGTTGCATAATTTTGTGTTATATATTTAGTTACAGGTTTCAAAAACTTCTTCATTGCACATCAGTTACAGTTAAAAGTTCTCAAGTTTAGAAATGTCTTAATTTCCAGTCAATTAATAAAATTATTTTCCAAGAATTAAATTATTCATTATTATTTCAATGATGTATTATTTTTTTCTGTATATTTTGTTAACACTATGAATATGTTATTACTATTTTGGTTTATAACTGTGTATGCCATATAGATACGCCTACCTATTACTGTTGTATTTTTTAATACCAGGATGCATCTAAACTATACACTTGTATACAACCCGTATACAAACTTTTATAAAATAAAATTGTCAAATGTTTTTATTCATATGAAGAATCTGCTATTTAAATTATAGGCCTATATAGGTAAGTGATTCAAAAGTAATGAACACTTGAAAACTAATGAATTTACAATTCATGATGTAATATACGCATGAATGTATAATCTAATCAATCTGATAAAAATCTATTACATGAAATTTCTTTTGCTCATTTTTTAGACTGTTAAGATTGACATTCTGTCATATAGAATAGGATTTTTCATAAGTACCAAAATTATTGTGCAGAATGAAAGTCTTTATTTCCTATCCTTTATGTTTTTGATCCTAAACAAAGTGACAAATTAGTTTTACATAGCATGGTTATCTTTTTTTATTTTATTTTAATTTTCAGTTTTATATCAACTTATTTATAGAAAATGCAATTTTTGTGTTTTATAACAATTATCTTAGATTTCTTCATTGTTTGGGAAAATATTTCCAAATGAATTGTTAAACAAAAATGTTTACTGAAAAAATGAACTATTTTGTTCTTAATAATATGAGTTTATCTACCAAGATGTCAGTTAATTTAATAGATTTGTTAATTTCGGTTATTAAGGCCTTAAAACTTTAATTTAAAATCTAGGTAGCTAGTGAATTGTTTGTCAAATATTTCGAAAATGACTCTCAACTAATTATTTATATAAGAAGTTTATATTTTCGTAGACTCTGGTATCTGCAGTGTATTCTTTTAATAACATTTATAGTTTTCGGTATTATTTCATAACATTTTGATAAAAATTTAAACAAACATCAACACGCGTTTGTAATTAGTATATAATATACTCGTACCTAGTTAATTCATTCAAAATCTTGATTTAATTTTTTACGTAAGCCCTTAAAATTTGTAAACAAGTAGCACACGAGAGAAAGGTTCTGTGCTAAAACAAAATTGATCTATCCTCAACACAATAGTGCCTACCTTTCGCTCTAGATCAGGTTTCTTCGTTAATGGGAAACTACGCAAAACAGGTTTCTTCTTTCTTGTTTGCAAACCAATATTTGCTTTGAACCGTTTTTGCGTTTTTGCGAATGTAACGATAATGATTTATCGTGGCTTTCAAGTTTATATATTAATAAATGTTAAATAAAATTCAAATATCTATAGCTAAGACCCGGAAGTTGGTGGACTAAAAAATTATAAAAATATGCACGCCTTAAAATCACTAAAACGTTAATTTAAATTATTTTAATACTCGTCGAATTAAATACAAAATTTAAATGGGCAGGTACTAAAATGTTAATTAATTTCGTTCATTTTATCACTATTCGCCTTACTACTCACTGACGGTTCGGAATTCTAATAGTAGATGATATCCAAGGAACTTAAAATATTAAATATTCCAATTGTAAGTAACACGAAAATAAACGTTTTCATTTGAAGGAAAAAAAGTAGGTCTATTAAAAGTTTTAATTTAAAACGGATCGCGTCCTGGAAGTGTAAGTAATTCAAAGATACGAGTACATACAATGTATTATCTATATATTGTTTTTTTCAATTCAAACACCGTAAAAACTATTTATCTTGATTTTTTACGAGGCGTTAAACAACGATAATTTTGAATTTGGATTTAAATCATGCATTTAAATGAAAAAAAAAATCGAATTTTATAAATCTTTAATATATTTTGTTAAAATTAATCTTGTCCAACATATACATCTATATTTATTTTTCTTAACTATTTTGACAAAAAGATATAAAATTATGACAAATTTATAAAATATTATTCATAAGAGATTGTAAAAGGTTTACCTAGTGGCATTGACATTAGTTTTAAATATTATTTTCTAGTGTGAACGAATCATACAGTCTTTTAATAATATATTTAATACATTTTTTTTTTTTTCATGAATTATTATTGTTAATTGGTAATAAAAATGGAAAAAAAACCATACATTAAATACAGATTTTGGAAATTTAAATTAACCCAAATCGCATAATTATGTGTACTTGAAAATATTTTTAATTAAATTTACTAAATTATAGCATAAAATTCTACATTTCTAATAAAAGTATGAAAACAAAACTTGGGATCTTAGAGAGAAAAAAAATATTAATAATGTAAAGAAATTAAAGGTATATTTCGGTTGATTAATAGAACATGTGAACAATGATTTGCAGTTAAAAATCATTCTTAATCCCAATAGGGCTCGTCTATTTCATGGTTATCAACATCATAGTTATGGTTTAAATTTTGGTTTCTAATACAATCAGCTTCCATCAAAGATTCATCAGAATCAGATATCCTCGGTTTATTAGGACATGTCAGTAGATGTTTAGCCATTTCTTGTGTGTCAATAAAATGATGGTAGCTGTAGGGGCATTGTTTTTTATCGGGAAAGTCTTTTTTGCATTTCATCAGATGATAGAACAGTTTGTGGCGTCTGAGTTTGTGATGGGGATTCAATGGGCATTCTACTAGGTCCAAATAGTAAATTCCAAAATCGATTTTTTCTTGCTTGGATGGATCAAAATTCGAATCAGGTGAAGACATTGTTATGTTTTGGACAATCTTAATTGAGATTTATTTCGCAACAATCTCGATGGAAACGTTCAGTCGTTCAGCAACTCCGACCAATGTCGCGTGTTCAAACTTTTAAAAACAAACGTTAAAACGGAACGACAAACAATAAACACCAGAATCGATATGTAGATAATTTACTAGCGTTATTCACTGCGGACGACGTTAAAAATATGAGTCCTCAGGAGTACCCGTTGTGGAGAGAGAGTCGGTTTTAAGACTGATATAAATAGACTCGTTGTAATCGAAAAACCCTAAATAAAACTTTATTCGTAGTATAATATATTGGATATATTGGAACGTATTTCATATTTTGTGACTGATTTGTATGTTTTAATATTTTTTCTTGCCGTTCAATAGAAACGCCATGGCGCACGAACTTCTGGAATTCTGTACTTATAACACGTATTGATTTAAAACTGCTTTAAAAATGTCTCGTTCTTTTTTGCCAACCACTTAAATCTGATCCGACCAGCTCAATGACGCAAAATAAACACTTGAAACCTATAATATACATAAATACATATATATATATACATATAACTATTATTATATAAGTAACTGCTGAAAACTACTAGATATATATGTTATATCGACCGAAAAATTGTCTTAATCTGTATAAATACCAATTCTTTCTCATTTTGACGAGTCGATTTATACCGACGCGTAATATTTCAAATAATTACCAACTATTTCATTTTGTTTTTTAATTTTTTTAGTATAATTTTTAAGAAGACCGTACATTGTTGTCTCCGTCTTACAAACGGACAACATTATAGCATATTTGCGTTCAATAGAACCGACTTTATGTGTTTAGCTTAAATATTAGATTAAAATGATGTTACATAAATAATGCATATATCTTAAAATCGGTGTACGTCGTACGGCGGATATGAGCTGACGACCGCGCGCCAGATCTCTTAAATCTACTATCAAACTCAAATGCAAGAACATTATGTGTGTTCTCTCGTCGGGTTTTCGCGGTATTTTAATTTTCAAGTGAATTATGAGTATTTTTAAGTATAAATATTTTGCATTACAAATTAAAATAACGTAAAAAAGCAACGAGAGAACACAGATAATGTTCTTACCTTTAAGTCTGATAATAGGTCGCATAAACATACGAATTCACTTTATTATTTAAACTAAACACAAACAAATTGGTTCTACCGAACGCGTAAATTTGCCATGTTGTGCGTTTGTGAGACAACACACATGCGGGTGTGACGTCCTCTCAAGTTATAAATAAATGTCAGAAGCTTGTAGATGCTTGAAACTACGAAATATAATAAACAAAAGATGTTACAACATTTTGCGAATATGCATACAATAATGCATTATTTATGTTTGATTTCTAACTTTTCCCATAGTACTTTAAAAATCATATGTTTTCATTAAAAAAGTTAAGAAAGAATATATTGGCAATTAGATGGAAACCGTCTATTTGTTTTGAAACAATATTTTTTTAGTATTATTATACTCATTAAAATAATTCGTTATCTGATGGTTGTAGAATTAAAGCAGTGATTTTAACTGTTAAACTACCTATATGGTAATTCGGTGACTTATTTTCGTAGTGTTCTTTGAAACGGGGGTTATCGCTCTGTCTGTGTATCCATCATACATCTAAATAAATTTTCAAAAAAATGTAATTAATAAGTTATATTTTGGACTACTTGATTTTTTTTCTCTAACGAATTTTGATTTATTTGTTTCAGATCTTCAACCCAATTGTCTTACACACTATAGATTTAGTGAGTTATTGCATAGTGCAATATCTAAAAAATAACAATGTACTTATGACAACATACTAGACTACAGAAGTTGTGGTAACAGGAAGATATTGCATGAATAGATCTGTTTTCTGAACACACATTACATCATTTATTATGGAAAACCTTTTAGTTTACCATGTTGACATTGGAAGATGGATTACATGCGATTTTAGCATGCTTAGCAAAACGTAATTTTTTTTTTATTTATAAAGCTGCATATAATTACTCAATTTTTATATCGATGAATTATTAGAATACTAAAAATGTATTGTTATGCATTTTATAGAGTATCTGATTTAAAGCTTCAAATCGACAAAAAGACTGACATCCCAGTTAACAAGCAAGTTTTACTAGTCAGTGGCGGAGGCCATTTAGACCCATCCAAGGCCGTCTCAAGCTATTGTGCTGGCACAGATACAAGCCCATTTTTTTTGTTCAGCAAAAGACTAATTGATCATCCTGAACCACCTTCTGCTTATTTTGACAAACGGCCTGGTAAGTTTAAGTATTAAATCTAAATATTCTATGCAAAAAAATTTCCTAAATTCATCCTTTCCTAATGACATTAATAAAAACATTTTTTTTTTAGAAATTTTTAATTTGATCATTTCTGTTCTGCAGGACTTATATGTTTTGTATATTTTATGTAAAATATTATAATATACATATGATATAATGTAATACATTATATATTTGAATATGACAATCGTCCAATTCAAAAAATGTCCAAACAAAACTAAATAAAAAAATAGATAAGATATTTGTTTAAAATGATTTATTTCACCCCTCTTGTTGTTTTAAATGTTTGTCAATAACTATTAAAAATAATTGTTAGAATAAAAAAATTGCCCACATTTTTTGTATTCCATGAAAAAATGATTATACGAATAACATATAATAATAGGAAAATAAATCAATTGTATTAATGTTATATGGTATTAACAAATACAAATTTTCTGTCTGTGATTCAACTTTTCAGTAATATATCAAACACAAGGCTAATCGATAAACGAAAGGATTTTAAAATAAAATAAAATGATATACTTATAGTTATTCGAAAAGTTGTGTAATAAAACCAATACTAACTGCAAATGATTAAGTTAAATATACTTTACTGATGATTGGAATAAGCAGTTTAAAACATAGTTACTAGTTAGGTGATAAGAACGAGACTTCTGCCCATGCATTACACAATGGATCATAAATAATGATTATTTATAACTATCGCTATTAAGGTAATTATTAAATTTGGTTGGGCTCTGGTTTCTGTGATTTATCTAAACTTCTTAGTTTAAATTTTCTTAAATGGCACATTTTTTTTTAATGATATTTAATTATATTCATTTATGGGTAATAATGTAATGATATTTCTCACTCAATACAAAGAGTAAAACATATTAATTTCTAAAAGTATTTAAAAGCAAATTACACTGCAGTTTAAATACATCATTAAGAAATTAACACAAGTCATCACATATTACTTGTTTATGTTTATATACAAGTTAGATGTATTAAAACTGCGATTAAAATATCATTTTTAAATAAATTGTACATTTATTTTTAAATCCTCAAAATCTTAGGATTATAAGAACATTTTTGTTTTTATAATGTATCTATGTATTATTTTGTTTTTACTATTATATAATTCAAATAAAAGAATAAAATGGTTTTAAAAATATAATCATGTAGTTTATTAATTGATGAAAAATTGAATTGAATGACATTTATAGAAGCTGACCTTTTTTGAAACCTATAAAACTATAATATGTATGACATTCGTTTAAAAGTAAATACACTTGATTTGTGTTGTTATTCATAAACTAATTATGTTTTGAATTTAAAATGCTTTTATTATTTAAATTACTATTGAAAATCTAGTATCTATAGATTAGATATGACACAAGTTTCAACAAATAACAAATTTCGACCAATTTAGGCTGAATAAAGAATTTTCTAAAATTGTCTAGTTCTTATTTAATGTTCTCAATTTTACACTGAGTAATAAAAATTAATTACTAATAAGTCAATAGGTATGTTTGCATAATATAGTATTTGAATCAATAGTTTTATGTACACACATACACAATTATATATTTTCCTAATTTTATGATAATCATTCATTTAAAATACTTTAAACATATTACTTGGTTGAAAAAAACTAACAAGAAACTATTTATGTATATTTATACTTTAAATCAAATTTCTTGATAAAGAAAATGTTTTGTTTTTGTGAAACAATTTTTGTTGATGACTGTAACTAATGTATGAAGGTGTATTTCATTATTTAAAAGTAAGCTTACATTTTGTGTTTAACATGTTTGGCTCTAAATTAAATGAAGGTGAACTTTATCCGAATTTAAGAAGTAATATGCGGTGATTGTTGTAATTCATAAATATAGATTTTTGCACTAAAACAACATATTTTAGTAAACTTTCCCATTTCCCATAGTATGTGATTGTTTGAGTACATATTGTTCATTTGTTCCATGGAGGTAATAAATAAACCTCCCTTTTTTTTTTGGAAATCTGGTGTAAAACTGATGTCATTGCTACTTTTTCATACCTTTGTTTGTATAAATATATTAATAACAATCCAATTTTTAAGGCCAACAAAGGCCATTTTTTTCTTATGTATATTATATTTTTTTCATATTAGTTAACATACCATAGTATATACTGTACCGTGCTATTAGCATTAAAATAAATAAATTATGTTAGGTTTTATCAACTACTTAAAAGATAAGTTGGATAAGCTCTCCATTGATAGTTAAAAAATGTATATTTCAGACATAGATTACACAAGAGAACACCGTAGAACTCAAGGAATGCCACCTACGATCGAAGCATTAAATGTTAGACTTTCTCTAGCGCAACAATATAATGAAAATGCTCAATATAATTTAAATTGTACAGAAATTCTTATTAATGATCAACATATGATGCATCAAGGTATTATCAAATATTTACAAATTTTATTTTTCCATACACATTTTTCAAATTTTATGTTAAAAGCACATAGTAGATATTATATTATATTATATAATATAATTTAATAATTTATGATAAATTGTAATGTTATAATTTATTTAAAGGTTATTCAGCTGCTGTTGCAAATATGCTAGACACTGTTGAGAAAAATAAAATTAAAGCAGAGATATTTGAAAATGATTTTAGACGTTATTTAGATGGACGAGAAGACAGTATTGAATTACTCAACAAGTATGTTTAAATATGAATTTTATTAATGTATAATTGGAAGTTACTTTATACAAATTATATTATTGTGAAAATACAAATAATTTCTTTAGTAATTAATAAGAGGTAAAAGCATGAAGTTGTAACTTAATAAATTAAATGTTTTTTTGGAAATAGTTTGGTTCACATATAAAAAAACTATAGTTTTAATATTGTATTTTTACTAAACAAAATTAGTTTTATAATATTTATGTGTATAATTGATTTTTCAGTTTTGATGAAATTTTATCGGAAATTTCTAATATCCCTTTGCTACCAGCTCTTTTAGAAAATAATTCTGAAGAACGAGCGAAAATGGATAGTTCAACAGTTAATTTAAAAAATAAAATTAATCAAACATTACTTGAATGGGTTACTGCTCGTCAAGGATTAACAAATCTAGAACATATAGTTGAACATTGTGAAAGTAGTTTAAAACAAGTATGCTTGATAAATATCAACTTTAAATAATGAATCGTTTACATGAATTTTTTTTTTTCTTTTAGTTTGATGAAGAATTGTTGAATGCTGTTTTACAAGACGTATCTGCCACGAATGATTACTCGAGTCGAAGCGATTGTTCTGAAATTAAAGGACTCGAACATAGATTGTTTAAACTTTCTCAGATGATGGATGAAAGTAAACGATTAGCAATAGAACAGTCTAATCTTTCAGAAGTAAATAGTTTTTTTTTTCAAGTTATTAGAATTAAGAATAAGAAGTTTTTTTATTTTAATGTGTTTTGTTTGGTGATTTTGTTTTAGGCTATTAAAATGAATCATGCTAAAGCAGCTAATGAAGGGGACATATCTGTTATAAGTGTGTTGCTAGCATCTCATGATAAACAATTAGAAATGATGAATAAAAACAATTTACGGTTATGTGATATTAGAAATAGGTGTATTTTAGCTAAACAAGAACTTTGTAATATTTTACATCCACGCCTTAAGTAAGTTACTTCATTATTAGTTGTGATCAACTCATTTCTTATGTATTTATTATAGCTGTTCTAACTGTATATGGTTAGTAAATTTCCATCTAACAATGTCAAACATATTGGAACTAATTAATTATCTAATAAACCCGTCCAATTCTCTATAAATATATAATTATATATAATTCTCAATATTATAAATTTAATGAAATTATTTTTTCATAAATATAGTTGTTTTTATTATGCTACAACTTTTTTTCAACAAAGCAAAATTGAGAAATATTAATGAAAACCCTGCCTACATTTGTAAAAATATAATTAAGAGCTCTCAAAATTGGTTTTTTTTCTTAAATTTGATATTTAAAATTAAACTCATAAAAATATAGATGACCAACAACAATATTTAAATGATAAAATCACTGGGATATAATTATTAGTTACACTTTAATATTTAACATTATTTAGTTTGTGTTGACTCGATAAAGATTGGTCAATTTTATAACAAATTTCAAGTCATTTAATGAAAAAAATCATTCAGTAGATTTAAATGCCACTTGAATGATTTACTCAAATAAAATATATTTGGAATAATTACAGGACAACCAGAAATTGATTTTAAATCTGAAATTGGTTTGTCAACACGGTGAACATTAAATTTTTAATTGAACTTAATTAAAACTGTTTTATTTGAAATAAATGCAAAAAATTAAAATTGGAAATATTTATAAAAGAAAGAAAATGTTAAAATAAATACGTATAGTTACAAAACAAAAACTAACTTTTCATAAAATCAGAAATTGCATTATTAATTTAAAATATTCTTGCAGGTGGTTAATTGTTGTAGAAAATAAAGTTAGTGATATTGAAGCAATTATGCTGTTATACAGTGACAGTATTAAATTGACTCGTGAATATTTAGATGTCGTTGAACAATTACATAACACACCCAAACTTTATTTCAATGCAGTTGCTGAAGTAGTCAGAAGACGAATTTTTTCTCAAGCTTTGCTTATTGTAAATAATATTTCTAAATTTGTATCCAATAAGATGAAGTTTCTATTTTCAATAAATAAAAATACTAAAAAAATATTACAATTTTACAATTTTTAGTGGTCTAGTGATCTTGCCTGTCATATGATGGCACGTCACTCAGATGAAATTGCTAAACGTAAAAATTTTCAATCCCAATTTGAAGGTCACTTCTTATCTCCATTATTTCCTGGTCTAGAAGATATGCCACCAGTGTTTGCTACTCAAGCACCGCCAATATTTGATTATAATTTACCAAAGGTAATTTTATAAATAATTATCAACTACGGGGTCTAATTGGGTTTTGGCTTTACATTTTAATTATATTAAAATGATTTTTTTTTTTCATTTTCAGCTTTGTTTAGACGATTTAGATGTATTAATTAAGCAATTGCCTCATGTAGCTCGTGAATCAACAGTGCCTAATTTTAACTCAATCACACAGTTCTTTTTATCAAAATCTATTCAAGAAGACGGTACTTTAGCTATCGAGTATAACTACGAACGAAAGTCAGGAGCTATGGACACAAGTAGTGGCATGTTAGGAAGTATGGAAGCAATAGAAGAAAAACTGAATGAAGTAATGACAGCAGTAGGCCTTGGATCTTGTAAAATTGACATGCAGCAAGAATCGGATGTCATTAAAAGAACTCATTCAGAAATGTATGTATTATAAATTAATTTAATAATATTTGTCGTATTTATTTGTAGTGCGAATATATAAAAAATATTAAATGATAGGAATAAATAATTCAAAATACCTAGATGAACAAAAAACAAGTCACTATTACCATGTATATATTTGATTAAATATATTTTATATGAATTATGGACTTACAAAAGTTACTAACTTTATACAAAATGCTTTACACTAAAAAATATATCAAAAAATTTGTAAATAAAGATTTTATTAATTTAAAAACGAAACTCAAAATTGAATGAAGGCAGTTGACTAAAATTGATTGATTGTATCGAACAATAAATAGCAACTATCAGATATCACAAAACTTTTTTTAGATTTACTAAATTAAATGTTAAGCTTTATTAATAATGTCCTTGTTGCATTTCCTTTTATATCTTTAGGTGTATTATAAATTTGTGTGTGTACATTGTATGTAAAAATTGTAAAATGGTAATTAATTTACAATAAAATTGCTGAATTTTTTTTTTAAATTTCTTATATAAATGGATTGTAAAATGTTTCACTTTAAAATTGTTAATTTTATTTTCCTGGTTTATGTGACTCGATAATTGGATGTTTGCTATTGAAATTCATATATTGAGTGACTAAACTAATTTATTTGAATGCTTTATATTTATTAATAATGGTGTGTGTTGATTATTTTTTTAGTATTTGTTGTTATTACCTTATTTGTTACTATTTTTTTTTTTCACTTTAATACTGTGTTATTTATTTTTACACTTTTTTAGTATTATGTTAAGAATTCCTTTGCATTAAAAAAGTGTTTAAGTATTTTAAGATATTTACTAGTAAATACACTTTAGTTTTTGTTTATTATAACATTTTTTTTTTTTTTGCTTGAACATGCCAGAAGCACTTTATAACCTAATAATTTTATAATCACATTATTATTATATGTTTGAAGCTCTAGCTCAATATTCTAGGCTTCATGGATATAATTTATAAATATTTATGAATTAATTTGTTTTTAACTTGCCTATTAACTATTTACCTCCCCTTTTAACTAACTATTGTACAATGTCTAAGTAGTTTGGTACTATTTGTATAATCACGATAGAAAGTTAACTAAATTACCAAAATATTGTTGTGTGTAATTATGATGTGTGACAGCTATTTTATAGAAAGAAGGATATGTCGAAACAGTTAAGTAAACACTAACCTAACCTGTCTATTATTATGGTGACAGACAGTAAAGAAAATACAGTAAATAACTACTTTATTAATTTTAACTAGATTTGTTTTCATTCAATTCAGATGTGATGGATGATTGATATTGATAAATTAAACTTTTTAATTTGAAACCAATTTACCTAATATATAACCTAATAAGTAATCAGTAATCACCATTGTTTTAGAAAACATTTTTCTGAGTAAAAGAGAGCAGATGTATCAGCTTTAATTTTAATTTTTATGGATATTTAATTAGTGATTTATTTTTAAAACAACAACAAAATAACTAATTTATTCAAAGTTCATTGAAACTCCTGATTTTGTCATAATTTGATTTACTGCATCAAATATTTTTTTAGTCATTTAATAGTCATTTTTTTTATCGCTAGAAAGAAAAACTTATCAAAAATCTTGTATTATATTTTCAAGCAAAATATTTAAATTTGAAGTTTAATAAATTTTTTAAGATATAAAATGTTGTAGATTTTTGTGATTTTCTTAAGATTTTACATAATTTTTTTGTGATAAAACACTCATCGTATTATTTTTTTTACCAGTAAGAGCAATATATGAACAACTTAATAATACATCCTCAAGCTATTTGGCTTATATGAATAATATTTAATAGAAATTTTACGGAAATAAAACTTGGAAATGTTAAATGTCTACGCAAAATTATCTACCTTAACGTTAACTATCTACTGTCAGAGCAAAAATATCAACAATTTTTGAAAATTATTTCATCTTTTGAGAATAGTTGCTTTAGAATTAACTGAAAATTTCAAGTTTCCATGATTTTTCGAGTTACAGCGAAAAAAATATTCAATTTTGTCAAAACCAGAATTCTGTTATATTTGCTTTTTTTTTTTTTAGTTTTTTCAATCATTTGAAAAAATGTTGGGATATTCCAAAAATGACCTCCAATTTACTAACTAGAAAATATTAACTACCAAAAACCACGTCTAACATGCATATAAATAAATTAAATCTTGATTTATGAAGCTCATTAAAATTATTTCTTTTACTTCAGCACCAGTTTTTTTCTTTAAGTAATTTGATTTCGCTAGACTTGCTTGACACTGATCTTTTCAATTTAATTAGTTATATATTCTACTTGGTGTAAATTTGCATTTCAACATCAATTGATTCAATATGTAATTTTAAATGATATGAACTATTTTACTGAAAACTGATTCTTAGGTTTTTGAAATATTTTTGAGCTGTCTTGTAGATAATTAAGGATGTTTTTGATTCTAATTAAATTATGCCCAGTCTGTATTAGATATTTATTTATCTGTCATTATTAAAATAGTGATTTGAAATTATTTTTAATGGCATACTGATATGATCAAAAAATGTTAAATCGTAACAATATTTTTCTATAAATTATGATTTTTTTGGCGCAACGATTTATAATTATCATTAAAAAATGTTTTAAACTAACACTAACTTGACTGTCGTTTCTTCAGAAGTCTTTCCAGTTTTATTCCATCAGTATGTAAAGTTGAATGAGATTTTGAAGCTTCTGTAATACCGTGGTCACAATTTTTTCTGATGTGCTTTTCTTTGATATGTTCTCTTATTCACTGGCATTTGTAACTACTATAGTCTTTGCTGCCATCACAACAGGTATATGTTCTAACAATCTAAAACAAAATGAAAATACAATTTGACAATTATTGTTTGTATAATTTGTACAGACAACAATAATTGAAAAAAATAATAATCGTATCTTATGTGTACATACATTCATAGAAGTTTCTTATTTTATTAAATAAGGGTACAGTTTAGAAGCAAAGTGAATTGTTTTTATTCAGTTGGCTCAATCTTATTTTTTTCAATTATATAATGTATTACTCAAAATTAATTAAAACAAGTACAAATAGGTTATTCTTACAATGAAGTTTTAGAAAAATAATAATATTTTCGTGATTCTGTGATATTAGCAATATTTACAATTCTGGAGCGAAAATGAGATTTTTGATTACAGTACTAACGAGAATAAAGTATGATATGAATAATTTTCTTTAAGAAAATGTAAAAAAAATAATTCAACACGGCGATTTAAACTATCAATTCGATTTTTCTTTTATCATTTGGCGCGTTTTTCATTGTCTTTACTGTCTGTTTTGCTTCATTCAATATTATATAAACATAAAAGTCGAGAGAATATATAATATTTAGGGTCTCTGTATAGAAATATAGGTATATATTACTATGTATAAGAGCAGCAAATACTGATGCAAAAAAATTATTATCTTATTTCTGTTGAGTGTATGTAAGTTTTATTTAATCATTTTAATCAACTTCTTTTGATAAATCGTTGATATTATTCGGAGAGAGAGAGAGAGAGAGAGAGAGAGAGAGAGAGAGAGAGAGAGAGTGAGTGAGAAAGACAATAAGTGAGTTAATGAGTGAGTGAGAGGGGGGACAGTTGAACGTTTCCGTTCTTATTGTTCTGGTGTAACGCAACTACGCAACAGTGGTGTCTCAGTTAAAGAAAAACAATTTCCCCGAAGATACGAATTCTCAATTATTTACGATTATCACTAAAACCCGGGTTTGAGGAATATTTCGAATTGCCAGGATAGCGTTATTTTTATGATCCTTGTCTCGTATACAAAAGTATCGTCTCAAGACGATAGAAACAGTCTTTACATAAATAATAGTTACAGGTAATTTTGTTAATAGTACGTTATAGTTAATGAAGCTAATAAATTAACTAAATTAATTAATCGAGCTTAATACGAACAAGGCATACAAACATAAAGCATTCAATAGACATTTCAATGAATTATGATACACTATAATCAACGAACTTCGACATTATATTTGCACGTTAAGTAAGAGTACACTTTCAATTTAGATTTAAATATTTAATAGAAACATTTATTGACTTATTTTGAATATCATAATATTAAACTTTAAATTTTCATTAAAACTTTTTTCATTAAAAAAATTAAATATTATTATTTTATTATTGTGTCATCGTCTTATTAAACAAAATTATACGATTTTTATGTCATGGAGAACGCTAAATATTTTACAAATTGTTTTTGGTTTATTGCCTGGTTAATTGTTTGGTTTATTTGATTAATTTTAGATCCTACATCTTTCTTATAATTTTAAATGACAACTGAGAGTATTTAATAATTTAATGTATAAATCACAAAACAAAACATATAGTTGCTATTATTTTTTGTACAAAATTTTTAAATTAAATTTAAATAGAAAAAAAATGTAACACTGGTTTGTGTACGGTAGTGTAAAACTTTATTTGATTGATGTGGTTTTACATTGTGAATATTTATAATAATTTTATAATAATTAATTAGTGTTCAATTCAATCATTAAATTTTTATTGCTTTTTAAAAAGATTTCCTATTGTTAATAAAAGTTTTAACTTTGTACTCTTTACCTCTCTAACAAGAATAAAAAAATATTAAAGTAAACCCATACCTTAAATCATTTGTATTAAAACTCAACATCGGTCGAAGGTTACTACAGAATATTTTTAAATCAATTTTTTTCTAATCATTTTAACCATTTTCACTCAATGTTTGTAGTCAGTAAATAGTGATGATTGTTCAGATTAGATAGGTAATAAGGTATAAAGCTATTAATAATCGAGTATTGATATCAACATTTTAAAAACCAATAAGGCAATAGAACTAATTAACTGAATAGATAATAATGATAATTAGATTTAATTTTATTGAATGACCTATTTTATTTTCTGCGAATGTAAAAAAAAAATCTGTTGCCCCATCAATATTTTCGGAATACTAATTTATTCTGTGACGTTAATGTAAGACCTAGATTATACAGTATGGTTTTATTACAAATTATTCATTTACTTCCAGAAATTTCATGAATTCATTTATTGAGTTTTCGAATCGAATATGAATAGCTTTTTTTCGATGGTTTTTGATAAAAACTGCAATTAAAAAACTCAAACGAAAACCTGCATTTGCAGTTTTAATTTAATTTTTAATTATTTAACTATTTAATTATTGACAGTCGCGCGTTTGATGAATGAACTAACTTTTCTGTATATAATATATTGTACAAGCGCACGTGTATGTATTTACACATTGTGTTATGTACATTTGTTGTGTGTGTATACTGATAGACAAGCTGATAGATAATTCTAGTATTAGTTCACCGGCTACGGTTATCTTCATCTATTAGTTTATATTTCCATCGTTCTATTCTATTCTATTCTGTGCTGTTGAATAATGTATATTCGAAATTCAAAAAAAAAAAAAAAGGTAGGAAAATAAACCTCTATTGTAATTTTGATAAGTCATTATACAGTATTTTGGATTGGTAACAAAGGTTATTGTGTTATAATATGTAAAAATAAATGTATCGAGACTCGACTTTCAGTGGAGTTCAGTTTACTTTGAATTTTAGGTAGTTTTATAGTGAAATCAATCACGATTTTATAAAAATTATTAGAAAGTAAAATTTTTAATTTAATTCAAATTAGTTTATTTACGATGAATCATGCAGAAACATTTGTCAAATTTTAATACCGAATGTACGAAATAATTGTATTAGATATAGAAAAGTTTTTTTTGTTTTACTCATTTCTTAATAGGTACGTGAGTGCTCATTCATTATTATAATTGTTATATATTATATCATGGTTATTATTCATATAATGTGTTCTATCCTTAATAATTAATAAATTAAAATAATATGGCTATGAAATAAATATGTTGGTGCAGTAAAATGAATATTTATTTATTTAACTAATACATAAATACTCATTTTTTAATCGTATGCCTATTTTAGTCTTAAAATGTACTCAAACTTATATATTTTAAAACTATCTACGATTTCAATAGTCAACTGGAAAATATCATGATTAAATTCATTTTTTTTTAAATCTATAATTTTTTAAGCCAAATAAATACAATATTATTTTAATATAAAACATCTGTCATAATTATGTCTAGCAAACAATTTATTTAATATAAATTACTCGTTTAATTGGATTTTCGTAACAAACTAAATGAATATGATTTAAGTACAATAATCCATAAAAGCTATAACGTATTATGTACACACAGAACTATATTTACCGACAAATTCTTGTTTTGTTCTCTTCAAATTTAATCCTTGTCGATAACATTTCCACAACCTTTTGAACGCACTTCTCATTTTTAAAACTTGCAACACAATTTTATTCCGAAATGCACTAATTACTAAACGGTTTCAAAAAATTTACCCGGTCCGTATTGTTTTATAAAAAAAAAAAAAATTATTCCCTAGTCAATCACGCACAGCTGCAATAATCGTCATACCACTAACACACAACATTGTCTGTTTAAAGATAGGTATCGGCAGCTTTTTAATCGCTGTTAATTAATGTTACTGTACAATTATACTGCTATGAAAATTATATACTAACGTCTAAACGGTCAATGTCTAATATTTAGTCGATTGTGTGGTTAGAGAGGATTGTCTTGTGCTGCAGTGTGCCTACATACCCTCTCCATGCCCATAATTTAGTACTCCGGCGCGTGTGTGTAGCCCAGTGGTAATCGCTACCTATCGGTTATATTTGTTACACGAAAAAAAAATGTAGTTTCAATTCCGTACGCACTTTTACCTGAAATCGAATTATTCAAAACCCAACCTATTATACATTCAAAACATCGACATTGATGTCGAAATACTGTCGCTATTATAATGGTCTTATATTAACGGTATAGGTACACACGTCTAAAACATTGAAAAAAAAATCTACAAATACGTTTGTACTCTACAACAATATTCAATAATGGTTGTTTCATAAATGATTAAAACATTTTGCCTGTATACATTTGCAGACGGGTGTGTGTGTATGTGGGTTTTAAATACATATACGGGGAAATATATATGTAAATATGTATGTAAAAATCCGAGGAAAAAAAAGTGTAATAATTATACCATATTACCATTTAAATGGTATAAAAATGTATTACATATCCAATGTTGATTATAAGACAACCAACGAAAACGAATCAATTGAGCTGTTTACATACTCCATTAAAACAAATTATCATGATTAAAAAAATGTGTTAGCGATTATAATATTATAATATAATAAATAATATAACTATTTGCATCTCGATATACGAATATTTCTACACATGAATTTCTAAACTTTTAACATTTGTATCTCTTTCATGGTTCTTTTTATACCTCCGTGAAATGGGTATAATTTTAAAGTTAATTTATTGCATTTAATAACTATCATATTATTTTGTTTTCAGGGAAAACGATAGCTATAATCCTGCAGACAGTTTTGTATTACCTCACAAGTTTATTGGAAGCCATCAAGAGGTAATGTTTTTATTTCTCATAAATGCTTTTATAAATTATTACATATTATTATTTTTCTTTCAGCATACGGTTAAATTGTTAAGAAATAGTTTGTATAGCTTGGAAAATATAGCGAATATTTCAATTAATAACTTGCGATCAGATTTAAATATATTCAAACAATGTGTAATTCAACAAAATTTTGAAATGGACAAGTTTACAAATGATTTAAAATCAAAATTTGATTTTCAAACGTCTCATATGCAACAGCTCGTTCAAGTAAGTTGAATTTTTTGTTGACATTTTATTGCAGTATTAATGTACTTAATTTTACTAAATTATCTAAATCTGTTTTAGTATGTGGAAGAAAGCAATCGTGAGTTAGAGCTGTTGAGATTGAGAATAAACGAATTAGAATCTCTAGTAGAAATGCATCTCAAGAATGAAGAACACGAACGTCAACTACGTCTAAGACTTGAAAATGAAAAAGATGAGTGGATGCAACAAGAACTAGAAATTGCTAGAAAAGACATAACAAATCAGTTAACAATGAATCATAAAAAAGAGCTAGAAATGATGCAAGCGCGTTTTAAAATGGTTACTCATTCAGCTAATATGGAACGAAGTTCGAGTGAACAAAGTTTAGAAAAAAATAAGGTTAATACTGTTAATATATTTTTAGTTAGTTTTCTAAATGGTATCAAATTGAGCCATCATCTAGTTAGTTAAATATTTATAAATATTTTAAAATGGTAATATCTAGGAAAATTTCAAATTTCTACAATTATTCATTTTTGAGTCGAAAAGGAAAAAAAGAAAAGATTTTATCGAAAATTAGTATTTTGTACGTTTTACTGGGTTTTTGTAAGTTTTTCTCAAATTGTGGACAAATTTTAAAGGTAATTTTAAAACCGACCCCTGAAATTTGAAATAAAAAAATATTTTTTAGTTAAAAAATTAATGACAAAAAAAAACATCATAATAAATTCAATTTATTTCTCGCTTCACTCAGTATCTAAAATCACACCATTACTCTATTAAAAAGCTAATTTTGAATTAACTTATTTAAAAATCAAAATTAATCAAATATATCAAACCTATTATTCTATAGTCCTGATGTGTAGATACTTAAGTACTTTCAATTTTTTTTTTGGTTACTAGATTTATATTTAAAAAATTTAAGTTACTCTTCAATTATTATATTGTCAGTCTCAAACTGATCACCAAACAGTAGATGGTCATATAGTTTTTGGTCTTTTAATCCCCACACTCTTTCTAAATCTCATAAAATTATAAAAATTATTATTTAAACAATACCTATTTTATTTTCATAATATTCCAAATGAATTAAAAAATAGTGAAAATAGAAATAACATGGTTCATTATGTTTATGTTTGATTTTATTATTTTCTAATATTCCATAATGTAGTCAAAATTGTTATTATTTTTTTATACTCATTTGTTATATTTAAATTGATCATATTGTTTCTTATTTTGAAACAGAGATATGACGTAATCGAACTAGTGAATCACGAAGCAATGATGGCACAGCTTAAAGAAGACTTATTATTAGAAAAAGAGCGAGCGCTACAGGAAGAACGAAAACAGTGTGAACAAAAAATAGCTCGTGTGAAGTGTGAAGAAAAAAAGGATGATCAAGTAATTGTCAGTAGTTTGAATTTTATTACTATTTGTATATAATATATAACTATATTTTGTTCCTTTATTAATTGTATTTATTTATATTAGTAAATTGTATTTTGAGTTTTATAATTTTAAATAAAATTATTATTTTAGTGCCTTTGGGGTGAAAACAAAAAAAATACAGAGGATAAGATCAAGTCTTTGAAATATACAAGAGAAAAAAGTGCAACTGAACTTCGGTTAAGTGCATATGGTTACAAATCAAGGTCTAATAGCATTGCTGTTCCAGAATGGTAAGTTTTTGAAACACTCTATTTTAAAATGTGATTATTTAATAATGTAATAAATGTAATTTTTATAGGGATTCAAGTTCAGCATCCAGCAGCGTTTTTGTAGATTTGGTAATTTATTGTTAAATCATTATTTTTATCTTAATATTAAATCATTAAATAATTAATAATTTTTTATGTCATTAAATTCACATATAGAATAAAAGTTCAAGTTCTGAATCTGATGAGGGGAAACTGTCAATCAGTTCGTAAGTATTTCAAATATAATATATATTTCTAGAATAAAAATTATTAATCATGACTTGATATAATGTTGTAAACATTTTAGATTCAATGTTGGGGACTTTGTTTTGGTCATATGGGATAATACATATAGAAATTATGTTGTATATCAAGAAAATAAAAGAAATCTAGTATTTTTACATCCAGACAGCATAGATAACTTATCTTTAAAATTTGGCCCTGGTAAGTAATAATATATTGTGTAACAATATGAATTGAATTTTAATTATTTTTACACTTAAAATATTAGCAACTTGACCATTAGTGTCATCACTTTGGTACTGGTAGCCAACTTATAGTAAGACTTATAGTCTTCAATCTTAAAGTATTCTATGCCATATGCAGAAATTTTTAATTTTAATTTTGTTCAATACAAATGACTTCTGGTGACAATTTTACGATTGAAAACTATAAATTTATTTTATTTCAAGTACATTTATGTTTGGCATGCTATTAAAGCATATTTTACATTATGCCTACAATTTAATAACCTAATTGAAAACATAATACAACATTATATTATGTAATAATTGTCTTTGATTTATAATATCTTATTTTATTCTTAGATGAGACTCCAAAAGAACAACATTTTTCTGCAGAAGTAATACAAAAAGAATACTGTCAAGCAGTAAAGGTACTTTTTTAATTAAAAATTATTTTTTGGTAACTATTTTTATTTATAATTATTATACTATAACAAAAATATTGATTTTACTTTAGGAGGATAATAGGTATAAAGTAAAAAAAGGTATGAAATTTTACCGAGTTAAAATACAGCTACTCAAGGCACCAAATCATAAACGAGAAGTGTCAATTTCAGAGACCGATTCAGTGACATATGTTCAATGATAAAAAAACAACTATGTGACTAATGTAAATAGTGTTGATCAATTCAATACTAGTATAATTAAATTAATATTCTTGCTTCTCATAAAGTTAATAATTTTTATACATATAGTTCTATAATTTTACCTTAGTAGATTTAATATGTTTATAAAAGCAGTAAAAGTTTTTACGCATAATGATATTTTCTTACGAAAATTTAAATTTTGTTGATGTTTTTTTTTATTAATTATGTAGCATTTATTTTAAATTTGTCGCTTAATATGTTATGTTTTTACTACCCAATGATTCTCACTTGTTTAATGAACCATTACTTTAGTTATTGTTTTATTGTTTGTTTTTTACTTTAATTACTATTTAAAATGAATATTGAGATCAGTAACGTATTTAAGGGGATTATCACGAGGATTTGATATTGATCACAGTCTTTGAGCTCATATTATATTTATTTTACTACATATAACCATTTGAATTATAATTTAAGTTTTAGTTTATAGTTGGAGTAATTTTGAAACAATTTCATATCTTCTAAAACCCTTAAATACGCCATTGATTAAAAACAAATTATTTTTTAATGTTTTGTTACCCAGACTTATTTCATAATTAGTTATATTTAAGTTTGTCACTGACCACTGTATACTTTTAATATGCACAAATGTAAATACCTTTTAGAAATGTTGTTACGTATCAACCGTTTAGTCATTTAAAATTTGTGCAATTTTTTGTTGTTTTATGATACGCAATTAATTAAAAAAATTGTGCATAATTTTATATTATATTTGAAATACTTCTTATTTATCTTACTTTGTTTTAATCATAAAAGGGTGAATATTAATTAGATGACTGATGCATATACATTGCTACCTACAAATTTTGTTACTAAGTTATTTTCAATTGTCCCAGAAGAGTTTACCTACTAATTTAAAATGAGAGAGTTGTATTATCTCATCATTTTAAACATATATTGCCAAGGACATTCTGTATTATTTAGATGGATAAATGGATAACGCGCAATCGTTTGTCAGATTTTGTATTTTGTACTTAAGGTTTTAATATATTGACATTTTTTTGAGCTAAATGGTAATAGAAAAAGTTTATATAAATATGATATGTATTTACTCCATAAACGTATCTACCATTTACTTAATTAATTGAATGAATACAAATTTTATGTCATTAGAAAGATAATTTTATATTTTTAAAACTCACTAGAATACTAATTTAGATTGAATTATATTTTATTGAATGAAGTGAAATTGAATTATTCAATAACATTGTACTATATTTAAAACTTATTTTGGTTTTTATTATATAATATTTAATTCTATGGTCCAAAAATGTTGATATTGACAATCTTAGGTCTCACAGTCATTTATGTTTTCACCAAAGATACTAATTAGTCGCACTTTATCTAATATTTTATGTTTCAACGATTGATTTTGTGCAATAACTATTTCCGTGATTGTAATATGTACATACAGCCTATGTATATAGAAATTAATTATAAATACATACAATTGATAAAGTATATATATATATATTTGTGTATAAAGATTAAAAGTCTATATTGTTAATTTTTTATTGTTAGGAAACAAGGAAACGTCAACTTAAATATATTTATGTTAAAATGTATATTTTATTGTATTATATAATTTTTGTCATAATTTGTAATAAATTTGGCTGTGTGTATTTTTTAGTAAGGTGTATATTGTTGTGTTTTATTAAGACTGAGGGACTTATACTCAAATTTAAAATGTTTAATTTTAAAATTTTATCTTTTATTTTAAATTTGAGTACATATAACCAGAACCTATGCTTAGATAATGGTCTATGTGATATGCTGGTGCAAATATATTTTATAATAAAATAGAACTTCTGGCATGAGAATACCTGCAGTCTTCAGCATTGATTAGTTATTAATATAATATATTGTATATAATCTAGCTTTCAACAAGCCATCATAGTTAGACTATTTAATTAAAATCTAAATATATATAAACATTAATATAGAATAATTCATAAATCATTCTTTTTATCCACCGAAAAAATGTAGGTATAGGGAATTGAAATAAAACTTATATATCTGTAATCATCTGTACATACATATTTTAATCATACCATTAAATATTGTATAATTCAGAATGTTAAAGGTAACAAAAAATTAATGTAATACCTGGAACTTGAAGCAGGTATTTTTAATGCATAAAGGATAGTAATCTTTTTGAAAAATCCAAAATGTACTTACAAGTATCTAGACATGATTGGTGTGCAAGTACAATAAGCATACATTATTTATGAATTAGACCATACCACTTTGAGAACAAAGGTAAATAATTTAATTGAAACAGATAGATTTAAAAAAAGACCACTTAATACTCAAATAATTAGGAAAATTATAACTTTTAAGTCAAGATCGAATAATGGTATCTTACCTGACGTCGAAACTAGGAAAAATTACGGAACCAGAGTCTCTAATGAAGGTTTTACATCGAAGTTACGGAATCGAAGTCCAGGATACCATCACCGTAAACTCTTCGCCATCACGTTATATCGCATTGTTTTGTGAGTAAACAGGTTTTATATACACAGTAATACTATTTTATAAATTATTTATTATTTAATATACACACTAAAACTTTTTTTCTTGCTCTCAAGCAACGACTATATAATTATGTCGTATAAAATACAAATGAATTTAAAAAAAAATTAAAATATTTATTAGTATTTTGCACATGAATATATCGGAACAGTACCTAGGTATAATTTAACATTCGCATTAAAACTACGACAAAACCGTTCGCGCCAAAATGAAAACAATAAAAAAATAATCAGATAACGTCGTCGTAATGACTTACACGGTGACGGCGCATTTCAGTAGACTACCGATCGTCAGACACACACACACACACACACACACACACACACACTACCTTAGTTCTCAAGTTAATTTCAATGTTTGTTTATCGTTTTCTGTGTGTGCGTTATAAATTTTCTCATAGATTAGGTTAGCGGCTGGCCAGTCTGGATTGCGCGTGAATTATCGTCAGTTTTTTTATGTGTTATTATTTTATTTATTGTTTCAGTCGTGCCGGTAAGCCATTTAATTATTATTTATTATCTATAAATTCCAAATCGTTGAACCAAAAGGGCCGTAGTTTGTGTGTAAAGTAATCATAAGTAAGTTATCATAGCGGCGTTCAATATTATTATCAATATTATTATCAATGTTATTAAAATCGAAAAGATTTCGAGCTATAGATTAGAATAACAAATTCGACGTGTCGTTTATTCCATGAAATTTTGTAGTCTTCCATCTCATTATTACAATAATAATATTTCCGGCCCTCTCTCTCGTAGCGTCTGTATATTGTGTCCACGGTTGTAGATAACATCGTGATTGCGTCTCTATGCCTTTTGTCGTGAACAAGAACAACTGTATACGCGCTTTTTTCGAAATCAATTGGACGCCGCCACCCACTCCTCACCCGCTTCACCGACTTCATTCCATCACTCGTCGTCACTCGTTTAACCACGCGTTCTTCGATTGAGTCTGTCACGTAGAGTTTATAGTCAATTTCATTATTACCAATTTTAGTTTTAACGTCGATATACATATTTATCGCCCACCGCACTGCGGCGGCAGATCACATCAAATTTTATTACAACACAAAAGAACAAGAGGTTAGATCAATGCAATCACAGTGATGGTAGTTATACTTATATGTTGACCACCCGTGTCGCCAACTCTTTACTGTCGTACTGCTAGCACACTACCTGGAAGACTTTAGAACAATGGAACAACAATCGTCGTCGTCGTCTGTACAAAACAACTCAGCCCTGTATTTTGCCGTGAGTAATTTATTGAAAATGGGGACACTCAATTTAAATAAATATCATCTATTTACGCCGACGGCCATCATATGTTGGTTTCGCCATTGATTTTACTGCTATATCTAATTGTAATCAATCGTAGTTTGATAGTTATAATTTCACGACTATTCAAACGCATTCGTTTTTAGTACCTATCAACATACCAGAGGGGGTCTATTTCGTATTTTGTACGAATGATTTTGTTACATTAGAATGATCCGTACGCCGAATGTTTGTATAAAATTATAAATTGGTATTTTAAAAAATCTCACGGACATTCCATTTACTCTTGCGTACTACGGATAATATCCGTACATAATATAACGTTGCATTCGGACGGTGATGTATACCGGCAGGTTTATCAATTTGCAGTCTAATTATTTCCAGTGATTAGAACATTTAAAACACTGTAGAGAGTACATTTTATTTTACTTTTTTTGCTACTCAAAAAATAATAATACCATTTTCCAAACAATAGATTTTGTACTTTAAAATATGGAAATAAGATGGACTAGTATAAAGTATATAAAGGATTAATATTAATTCTATACTTTATAGTGGTAAGTCTTAATTTTATTTGCCATAGGTTATAAATCGATTTTTAATTTTTACAACACTCAAACTTCATAGAAAAAATAATCTATTTTTTACTTTATTACTTGGTATGTTTAGTTTTATTTTTGCCTAGTCACCTACACATATTTATATTTAAAGTTGAATAGTTTAATTTAGTTTTTAATTGATATAGGTTTAATTTAATTTTCAAATACTATTTTTCAGATACTATGATAGTTATTATTTTAGTGATTTTCATAAAAAAAACATGAATCAATTTCAATATTGATTATAGGGCCATAAAGCATATTGGTTAACAAATCATTATGTATTGATTCGTGTAACTTTTTGTGTCTAATTTAATCAATTATTAAAAGTCAATATACATAGTTTTTGGGAAATCAAATTTTACAATTAACTCTTTAATTCAAACTTTTGATTATAAGTACCAATAAGTTAATATAAAAAGTATAGTATACTTGTAATAATTTGGTTTTTTTTTGTTATAGAGAAGGAAGAAAAATTTTATATTTGATTTGCAAAGGAAACAAGCCATAGGAGCTATGTCTCCCATGGAGTTCAAACGACGTTCAATTTTAAATAGAATTTATTATCTGTCAAATGAAAATGGTATAATTTCACCTTTATCTTTCATGGATTCTGAAAGATCAGGATTTGAAATTCAAGGAATTGATAGCCGTAAGCTAAATTATATTCTGGATATGGAAACTTTTCCTAAAGAAAGCAATTAGTATGTATATTCTGTAATATCATTTATTTTTTAATTTGTATTTAACTTCTGTTTCAAATTATTTTTAATTGATTTGCATTATCATTATACCAACATAAATGATGCAATTTTAGAAATTCAGAAGCCGCTAACAATTATTGTTAAATATCGCAAAAGAATTTGATTAAAAACTAAAAAGTTCACAGATTTTGTTTATGAAATTAAACTATATACAATGCATTTTTATATCACTCTCAATATGGCCAAAATATTAATTGTGTCTAGTTAAATAAATAAATTTTTATATTTTTATCATTATGAAACACATCCGTATCAAAACTAAATCAATACAATTCGTTGTTGTTACTTTGAATATATTAAAGCTAAAATGCCTATAATTTTAATTCATAAAGGGTGTATATATTATATCAGATATTTTATTTTACAGTTTAATTACCATATCCAGAAATAACTTTGCCACAATTTATGATGTATCAAGAAATTGGAACAACTACATTTATCAAGTCGAGAAAATTTCGACAAAAGATCCGATAGCTGAGAATTCAGTTCCCAACTCAATTCATTGGGTTTTGGATGGATCAAGCTTTTCTATTTGTTCACAATATCGTTTGCAATTTTGGGATACAAATACTAGTGCACTTGTTGAATCTGTAGGGTTTGATTCTTTAGTTTTGAACCATATCATAGGTGCAAAGGATTTAAGTCTCAACAAATATGTTGCAGGTATTAAAGACTTACATACTAACATACATATGATGTTTTACTGTAAAAATTAGTATACGTTTAAAAATTGAGTTGTTGCTAATTATTGTGGTCATCATATATAAATCTGTTATTACAATCAAATGAAAAATAAATTTTAATTTTAGTTTCAGGACAAACCGGACTTATACATATGGTTGATATAACCTTGGGTGCTATCGTAATGACTTTGAGTAAGGATACTAATCCGATAAGAGCTATGCATTGGCACCCAACACATGAATTCGAATTTGCTACTGGCAGTGATACTGGAGACATATTCCTGTGGGATATTCGTTACCCAAGAAATCATTTTTTAAAGCTCCACGACGAAGGTTTTAAGAATGGACCAGGTCATGGTTTTCCACTTGGTGGAATACGTTTTTATAATAGTGGAAATAATCTTTTATCTGCTGATGTAATGGGCTGCATTAAAAATTGGTAAGAATTTCAAAAATATATATTATTAGAATTCAGTTTACATATTACAAAATAGATTTACATAGTATGTCCCAAAAGTCCTGTATCGCCTTTAGTGTCTCTGTGGCAAATTAATATATTTAATTTCTGATTTTTACAATAACATGTCAGAAAATTCCAATTTAAGTATGTATATTCATTACACATATATTTTTTCTAAAATTTAAAAATTTCTTCTGGTAAAAATATGAAGAAAAAAAATATATATATTAAAACTTTTGACATTCCCTGACTAATTACTGTTATAAGACACGGAATTGTTATTAATTTCAGGGAAACTAAGACTGGCCATATGCTTCCGAACGATTATTTAAGTTTGGTAGTAGAAAATAAAAACCAATGGTTAGCTCACAGATATCACTTTGCTGTTACTGATAATTTGAAAGAAGACGTTGCAATTATGCCATCAAATGATGGAATGAGAATATTCGATATAGAAACTGGTTTACATTTACCTCATTCAAGAGCTCCAGTGCTTCCTATAATCTGTGCAACTTATGATCCTTCAAGATCTTGTGTTTATGGAGCATGGGAAAACCATGTAAAATTATGGACATTTAACAGAGTCAACGTAGAATGTAGTCCTTGTTAAATTGTCTAATTTTCTATAGAATAATTTTATATTAAGGCAAACGTTCAACTGTGTAATACGTAAAATGTAAATTATAAATTTTTTTTATAATATTTTTTTTCCTAAAAGTAAACTTAAGCTGTGTGTGTTTTTCTCACACAAATTTCTATGGACATATTTTAAAATGTATTCAATAGTGAATAACATGTATCATTTTTTATTAAATTTAAATTTTATAATTAGTGAAATATTAAATGAAAAATAACATTGTCATTTGCATTAAAACATGCAAGTATATTGTAATTATTATCGAATAAAAAAACCATTTAGATTTAATAAGTAGAATAATAATTATTGATATATCAATAGAAACATGTTATAAATTATTGCTATATTTATGACATATTGTACTGAATATAAAGATTCAACTGTAATTTAAATTTATATTTTATTTTAAATACTTTTATCACATCAGATTTTTTTTCAGAAATGTAAATGTAGTCCTTGTTAAATTGTCTAATTTTCTATAGAATAATTTTATATTAAGGCAAATGTTCAACTGTGTAATACGTAAAATGTAAATTATAAATTTTTTTATAATATTTTTTTTCCTAAAAGTAAACTTAAGCTGTGTGTGTTTTTCTCACACAAATTTCTATGGACATATTTTAAAATGTATTCAAGAGTGAATAACATATATCATTTTTTATTAAATTTTAATTTTATAATTAGTGAAATATTAAATGAAAAATGACATTGTCATTTGCATTAAAACGTGTAAGGTTATTGTAATTATTATCGAATAAAAAAACCATTTAGATTTAATAAGTAGAATAATAATTATTGATATATTAATAGAAACATGTTATAAATTATTGCTATATTTATGACATAATGTACTGAATATAATACAAAGATTCAACTGTAATTTAAATGTATATTTTATTTTAAATACTTTTATCACATCAGATTTTTTTTCAGAAATGTAGTGCTGTAAAAACACTAAAATATCATTTATTTACAATACACCAATAAAACAACTAAAACTAAACCATCATTATGTCATACACCTTAAATTCTTAAAAGTCAATATCAGTCTTATTTCTTCAAGAAATTTGTAACATCTACCATGTATTATAAGGTTATTCTTGGATAAAACTTTCATTCAGTGCATTCATAAAATCGTCTTCAGTTACAACCAAATTTTCGTCAGACACGCGTGAATTGTCTGAAATCATTTATAAATTAAGTTTAAATATTAATTCATGACCGTAATTATAAAGACAAATTAAGTATTTTTGACTTTGAATGCGTTTATATTTTTAATCTAACGTATTCATGTCGAAATGTCGCATTAACTAGTTCACCTGTATTAGTTATTCGTTGCTGGATGACTCTTCTAGCACTGTTAATCCAAGCGTTGTGACACATACCATACAGCTCGGCTCCTGTTACTTTTTGAGGTAAATTATCTATAAGATTTTCAAGACGAACATTTGAACTCATGTTAAACCTGTTGAAAACGAAGAGCTCATTAAATATAACAAAACATACGATTAACTATAATGAAACATTTGAATGGATTTATATGCATACTTCTTGGTTAAAGCCTTTAAGACGTGCAGTTTTGATTCCTTATCATTACAGCCACTGACATAAACACTTTTATCTAGTCTACAACAAATATAAACGTCTTGACATAGTAACATTCATACAATTTAAAGACAATTGATCAAATACCTTCCGGGACGTAGGAGGGCCGAATCGATGAGATCTGGTCGATTTGTGGCACCTAACACGAATATCTGTTGATTTTCTGATGTCAGTCCATCCATTTCAGTCAACAATTGTGATACGACTCTATGAATGTAACGAGAAATAAAAGTTAAAAATCATCATCATTAGAAAACAAATAATTTTTACCTATCTCCAACTCCTCCAGAGTCTCCATTTTGGCCACGTTTTGGAGCTAATGAATCAAGTTCATCAAAAAACAAGATACAAGGTACAGCCGAACGCGCTTTGTTAAAAACTAAAGAATATGTTTCAATATTAAATTGGAAATCAAGGTAGTATAGCGTTTATACATCAAAACAGTTATAATACATTTATACCACTGCAGTGGCGTGCTCATGAGAAGGGGGGCACGTCTCCCTCCCCTTTGGACTATTTGATTTTTTATCTACACTGATTAAATAATTGTATAGGTAGTTTGAAATACAAATTTGTATAAATTAATCTAAAAATGATTTTTCCCCCTTGTAAATTCTAAAATGTAATGCGTTCAATTGATAACAATTAGATAGAACTTTATGAGTAATTATTATTTGTAAAGATAAATCTTTACATTTGTGTATTTGACAATAAAAGTGACGTATGCAAGGGGCAGATTTTAGGTTACAACACTTCCTCTCAACCACCACGGGTCTGTGAGAATTAAAAAATTGATGTCCCATTGATCCCTCCCCCTTTCAAAAAAGCTGAGCATGCCACTAATAATGATATCATTGCATCGTTTTATTAAATTTCATTCATTTACCTTCGCGTACATTTGCTTCACTTTGTCCAATATACATGTTGAGTAGTTCTGGACCTTTAATGGATAAAAAGTTGTATTTACATTCAGTTGCCACAGCTTTGGCCAATAATGTTTTTCCAGTTCCTGGTGGGCCATACAATAATATTCCTGTACACAAAACGTTAAATTACTTTTCATTTTAATATAGACACGGAGAACATAATAATTGATGAGATTTACCATGTACAATACACTGTACAAATAAAACTATTTTTTAGAGTTGAATAAAAAAGGAATTACTCAAATAAATTACCTGATCTTTTCAGATTATTTAATGCTGAAGGTCTCAGAGCAGACATAATTTCTTTTTTTACATTTACCAAACCGCCAACGTCATCCCATTTCACCGCCTGTATTTTCGGTGTCCCAATTGACTTTGAAAACATTGAATTTATTTTGTCTAGAAATAATAACAGTAAAATCAAATAATTGTGGTTTTAAAAATACGTATCTGTTTTTTAAAGTTCTTAAACTTTATTTATTTTTAAATTGAATATTAAATATTATGTATGAACCATAAAATATACAAGAACAAAATGGTTTTATTTTAAATTCATATTTACAAACCAATTGAAAGCATTATAGCAGCTTCTTCTAATGTATTTTCATTGGTTTTATTTTTTATACACATTTGATGCCTTCAAAAAAAAAAATTTAGTATACATTGTTTTGTTTTAAGAAAACCTAATTTTTTTTTTTACATACTTAGAAGACATTAGCAGCATCGCCATATAGTTCATGTAGTTAAAACTAGAAGTATGATCTACAATTTTTTTAATCAAAGTAGAATCTAATTCGATAGAATCTCTTTTCAATATCCATTTTAATAATTCTTCACGATTAATTTTATTTACATTTCCAATTTGATGGCATTGTAAAAACAATCTCAAAAAAATAGGACTTAGTTCTTCTTTAGAATTCGCCGTACCAATAATCACAATTGGTTTAGATGTTTTTCTATTTATTTGTTTGGTAAATATGTCTAAAAGTTCCTGTTCCAAGTCTGTTGTAGAAGACAAACATAGCGCCTGAAATAAAATAAAATCTTAGTATTTTCTTTTATTACCTAGTTTTTAAAATAAAGTTATATTTACTTCAATATTTTCCAAATGTAGTAAACAAGGAGTTATTTGTCTAATGTCATCAAAAAAATATTCAACTTTTTTTTTTAATTGAGCAATATTATTTGTAGGCCAGTCAAAACAACTTTTAGAAATATATCTTATACCAAGATATTGAGATACTGATTCAATCAGTAATTCTTTGCCACAACCATTAACTCCACAAACAAGAAAAATTGGTTTTAATGACAGAAAGTCTGAAATAAAAAACTCAATAGATTAGATACTTAAGAAATTATTCTCAAGAAGTAGATTTTGAAAATAGATTACCCGAAATTATTTTAATATTTTAAAATTGTGAAATAATTAATATATAAGGAAAAAATATTGAATTTTAATCACCTGCATGTTTTTGTTGAATAAATGGTTTAATCCACGACACTAACAATTCTCCTTCATCATTCATTCCGCCAGGAAATACATTTTGTATAAAATCATTAAAATTATTGATATTAAGATTTGTTAAATTATTAATTCCGTATTTTTTTTCCATAGGGAAATATGAGTTTGTTGAACTATTAACTTCATTTAATTTACTACATAAATTTGAAATATAAAAATTACTTTTACAGTTATAGAAACTTGATTGTATATTTTTTCCTTCAAGTTCAATAATTTTTATATAAATAATTGAATTTTTTAATGGTTTAATTAGATATTTTAGGTCTGGGTAACATTTATAAACGTCTAATTTCAATATGTCTCCGATGGACACAAATTTTGGAAGAGAAAAATAATTGTACAAGACTTTGTCCAATAACATTTGTAATTCATCGTTGTATCCCAATGGTTTTATCACAGAAATTGACACTTTTTTTGTAATTTTTGGCTCATAATCTATTAAAGGTTTGATTATTCGTAACATCTGAACTTGAGAAGTATGGTCACAATTGCTTAGATTAAATAAATTTGTTGCGGTCAGAAGACATTTAGATTCTTTGAAAGTATCTAAAACTACAATTTTATTAAAATGCAATGTGGGAAGAGCGCACAACTCTGTTGTCTTAACGTTGACTAGCACCCACTGCATGTTGTTCAATTGTAAGTTGTTCAAAGTTTCTTGGCTGACAAAAAGACATTTGTGAATCTGTAACGAATGCTTCAAGACCGATTCGTCATCATAACACTGAGTTACGAGTTTTTCTAACACATTATCTGGTAGACATTCAAACGGCGCTTCCGAGCCAAAAAGTATGTCGGTCTTGAGATTGTGAAGTATTGTTTTCAATATAGCTAAAGATTTGGTTCTGTTGTAACATGATTTCAGTACATAGCGCACAGTCGGAACACATTCAAGTAGATATCTTCTTTGGAATCCCATAATGCTTTTTCGATTCAAAAAAAAACTCAGAACTGATCATAAGAACGGTCGGTAAATGAGTCACGTTAGATTACACAAGGAATTTGTGCGGAGTTTAACATCGGCTTTCGTAGAAGGCCCGGTTATAGTTTTGCGCAAATCACTTGCAGACAAATAACAAGACGATATTTCAGATTAAGCGTCGAGAGACGTCAACGTATGCGGATCGGAAAACAAACTAGAGAAAAAAAAACGAACACTGAGAAAATTTAAAAAAAATATTAACCATCGTCTATCGGAAACACAAAACAGATAGATTTTTTTATCAAAATATAAATGATATCGTTTGTGATAAACGCATAAAACATGATACACATAAAGTCTACGGATAGAAACGGTTGTTATCAGCGAATCGTAATTTTTCTCGAGTTGACGTGTTGTTGATCCAAGTAGTTTAATGTTAATAAAACAAATGTTTATGTTTACATATATTCTAAAACGAGTTCACGTGAAATAAGAAAAAATGGGGAACATATTTCATTCGTAGCCCGCGTCAGGGTCGGCCAAATAAATTTGCGGGGCCCCGGTGTAATTTTTTTTTCCATAATCCTCTCTGAATAATAATATGCCAATAATCAAACTGATAAAATAAATGAAAAAAAATAAATAATGGAATCCATTTCAGTTACTCAGAACGCTAGCGGTACTTTATATAATTCGCGTTAGAATATTTAAATTTATCTAATTAAAACTCTATTTCGCTAATTATCATTATATTTTGCTCATATATATAGCTCACCGCGATATTCAAGATAATACTATTATCTCGTCTATACAAATCGCAAGCGCCGGTTATCATACGATATCAGTGGCTATTTGTTATTATTTGCAAAATACATATATATATGTTTTATATTGTTTTATATTGTTCTATGCTGTGATTTGCAAGCGCCAGGGCGTTTTACGATAACAATAAATTCCAAACAACTCCGCGTTGTAGACCAGATAAGGCCGTGGTTCAGTCGGGCCCAGTATTTATGTCTATTGTCGGGCCTGTCCGACGAGCGATTGTCGCGTAGAACTCCTTTTTGGTAATAAAACAAACAGCCTTTTCACTCACTTGCCGCTGCCTCCGCGGTCTGGTCGTACGTGCAAAACTGGAGCTTGTGTTCCACGATAGTCCGGTCTGCCTGTCTTCTTTCAATCGTCGAAAGTCTCCGTCCACTATTATGGTATCCTTCACTGGTCGCCCGTTTTACCGATGACAACATTATGCTGCCGGCTAAACTCAAAGCGTTGAACGATTGTTCCACCGACGAAAGCAATGACAATGAAGACGCGCCGGTCAAAATCACCAAAGAAGCGTTGGTGAGTACCGTTTACTGCAGTGTTTATTACTATGCTTCATTATTATAATTATTTTCCATTTCTATTTGTCTCTCGGACTTTTGTCTCGCGGTCTCATATCGAAGCATAAAAACTTTCCGATATTGAAAGTATCTTATTTTACATAAGATATTAAAAATATCTTCCAAACACCGTTTATGAGTTTGGATTTTGTTGTGTACTGTTTGTTTATATCAAAAATCATAGTTTTACCTTGGGTTATGAAATTGCATAAATCATTTGTTGACTGATAACATTAACATTCTTGAACAAAGTTCAATTGAATTATCTAATATGTATATAATATGTTACCTAGATATCTGTAACAAATCTCTAGGATTTAATAAAGCTTATTTATATTGTTTGATAACAATACATCCCAATCAATTAAGCAATAATAAATTAATTTTATAATGAGATCGCAATGCCAATTTAATCACTACAAAAAAAAAAGATAAATAAATATATTTTTTATGGGTTAAAGATCTAAAAAAAATTTGATAATATTTCTTTATAAAACAAAATTTTTCATCTTTTCATAAATCAAAATCTATTTTTCTAAAAATTTATAATTATTATTCTATTTTTGTTGCACAATTATTCTATTTATGGTTTTGTCTACAAAATGACAAAGTCAACAAAAACCACATACTAAACTCTTGAAAGCAGTAACAATGGAGATGCAAAAACTTATGAACTGAAGTTTTTGAAATCCCAATATATTTTTGGTTGCTTTATAATATGCTCTAGGTCTGTATTATCTAAAGAAGTATTATCTTACATCAATATTGTAAATTGTAAATGTACTAATTTTATTAAATTTTAAAACAAATTTAATAAAACAAACTAAAAATACAATTTAATTATGGTATGAAAGTACTTCAAAAGTTATACTTGAATATAAAGTAAAAAAATTCTGTGAAATTTAAATGTATTCAAACATTTATTGTAGGAAACGAAAGCAGAGCTGCAATATAGTCAAGCTCTTCAATTTTTAGCTAGAGATCAATTAGATGAAGCTGAAGAACAATTATCTAAATTATTGGAAAGTGAAATTATTAGTTCTGTAAGACTGAAAAAAATTTAATTTTTAAGTTTTAAATAAATCATAATTTATTTTTATTTAACTCCATTTGATTTTAGCTAAACACCAAGTTAGACCAAAAGGACCAATCTCAATCTTTATTAGCTCATTTAAAATATTGTTGCCTTACTAATTTAGGAAATCTTTTATTAAAGAAAACCAATTATCGTGAAGCCTTAATTCATTACCAAGAGGTAAGTTGTACAGGATCATTTTATTTTAAACATGATTTTTATTTAGAAATATATTTAGGCTTTAAAAATGGATAGTACAGATCTAAATTTGTGGTACCGATTAGGACTTACTCATAGTAAGCTATATCAAACTGATCAAGCAATATCAGCATTTTTAGAGGTATTTATACACATTATTTATTTTTATTCATTTTGTTTATAAATTTATATTTTATAGTATACTTATTAGGTTAATATGTTTTAGTTACATTTTTCTTATATCTTAGCCTAGTAATTAGTATTTTAATAGATAATATAATTTTATTGAATATTTATTTATACCATATAATGGTCATCTAATTTGTATTACTTATAATTAATACCTTTACAAATGATTTAATTCTAGGGAATTAAATGTAATCCAAATCACTGGCCAACATTAGACAAATTGATTACTTTATTATATGCAAGCAATGAATTTGTTTGTTGTTTGTATCATATAAGTATATCGCTTACTTTAGATTCTGGATATCTAAAAGGCCATTATATTAAAGATATAATTTTTCATAAATTTCCATCACTTATATCTTATTTCAAAAGTTATTGTACAGATGGGTAAGGAAAACATATGTTAAAGCTAATTTTTATAGACAAAATAAAAATAAAAATAATTAATGCCTATGTTCAGTGGTTTAGATATAAAATGCACTGACATAATAGATGAAAATATTCAACAAAAGATAAATGATGAAATTGAAGATATTAAGAAAAATGATCCAACCTTATGTTTTGGAAATTCATCATTAAATATAGAATGTAATCCTGTATTATACGCCAAGCCTTTAGAATTCAAAAGTTTAGAACATCTTGGAAAGTGGTTGTTAAAAATGTATGATCACATTTTTGAAAATTTTGAACATTCGGTAACTATAATTTTTTTTAAATCGAAATACATTTAGTATTATTATGGTAGGATTGGTAAATGTTATAGATTTAAAATAATTGATGTATGTTAAAGATTAAACAAATATGTGTGTTATATTATTATTTGTATAATTTGAGGTGTAGCTATTAAATAACTAGACTTTCATTCTAAAAATTTGTTGCTAACAGTTTGTAATAATTTAATATTTTCCTTCTTCACGCTTAATGCATAGCTCAATTCATATTTTTCATTGATTGAAACCAGTGTTGGAAACTTTTTTTTAACAATTTTTTTTTAAATTTCTGTCGATTTTGTTTTTAAAGCTTCGACTAATTCAAATGTTATCCTTTTTTGTTCACTTTTTAGTAATGGAAACAACTCAATCGCACAGAGCGAAATCTGGTAAATATGGGGGATGTTGGAGCACTAGAGTTCAATTTTTGGGCTAAATCTTTTTTACTGACAAAACATTATGAATCAATTTATTGTTTTAACACATTAAAAAAGTCATTTTTCCACAATTTAGGCCATTTCTTACTCGTTCTCTGAGTATTGTTTGGATTTTTATTAAATAATGTAAATTTAATATGTTGACTTACAAATTGTCCAGGGGTACATGTTTAGTTATTATCTAATTGATTTTTACTGTGTAACTGTTAATTTTTGAAGAGCACAACAATTCATAAGTTATTTGTCTTCAACTTTTCTCACAATTCTCAAAAAATCTTTTGTATTATTCAAAAACATATAATCATGACATAACAGTTCACTTTATGTTCATCTATCATTAAATGAAAACTTTCAATCACAGATTTTTCAAATCACTACAAATTAAAAATGGATACACTGCTAAATTATTTTGTCAGGTATAATTTTGACATAAAATGTATGTAAGACCAATTCAAATGTCGCTAAAACGACATCTCAAAGACTGACTAAATTGATATCATATGATGCGGTTAAATTCATAGTTTTAAATATAAGCAACATTATTCCCCTGCAGGGGTCTTTCACTAGTATGAAAATATTGTTATTTAATATTAACACAATTTTTTTTTAAATTTAACATTAAAATGAACATAGCTAAAATCATAATTATAAGTATACTATTTAATGTTGTTATATTTTTCAGCTTCTCTATGAACCTATTGAATTTAATTATGAATCCTCGACTCTAGACACAAAAAATTCCTACATCATTATTGATGGAAATTTAAATGAAAAAGATTTTGAAAAACCTGCATTTAAAATTGATGGTAGATAAAAACAAAATGTATGAGTTGTATAATTATTTTTAACATTTTATTTAAAATGTTTAGTTCCAGTAACAAAACGTAGAAAAAGTTCTCCATCACTAGCAGACCAATTAAAATTAAGCCGTCGATCGGCTCGAAATAAAGCAAGTGCTAAAGTTAATGAATCAACTTTGGTAAAGTCAGTGTGGAATATCATGCCTGAACATTTATTGTACAGTTTATTTTTAAATAAAATATTTGACATCAACTCAAAGAATAGTTAATAACTTAAATTTATTTTAGGCCAAACAAAGATGGCAGTGATAAATTAAATATAAATTCTATCAAGTGGTCTGACGATTCCATGGACACCATGGATTTATATAGATTATATGAATTTTCAGACATGTTAAATGATGGTCATACTGAAAATTTACTAAAAAATAACATGTCTGACGAAGAACGCTCCAAGTATATAAAAAAAAAATATATAATTATAAATTGATAATTATTTTAATAATGTAATTTTTTTCATCATTATTAGACAAATACATGAAGAAAGTTATTTCGGGACAGATAATGAACAAAAAGATTTAAAGAAATTTACTGAATTAAACAATAATAAGTCAATTTCTGATTTACTCGAGATTTTTTTAGTTATGACTGCTAATAAATGGCTGAATGTTTGGCCTACTGATTTGGCACAAGTCTATATAGATATTTTTAAAAGAGTATGGTAAGCGATTTATAATTATTTCATTCCATTTGATGCTTATATTTTATATGTTATTTAATTAGGATTCATACAGGGAAACAACATGTAACTTATATTCCTGATTCAAATTGTAATACTCTAGATAGTGAACAATTAACACAAGTAACAAATGAAATAATATCCATTCTTACATATGGAGAATTACTTTGTGATCTTTATTTCCAATTAAAAACTAGTCTTAAACCTTTAGAAGGAAGGTATTTATAAAAATTTCATTGAAAATTTTTCATTTCATTTAAAATTTCATGATTTGAACACATTTTAAATGTTCACTTTTATTAAATTTTGATTTATCTTTTTAAAGTATTATTGGTGGAGAATTTTGTTCGTTGTGGATCGGTAGTATAAACGACGCACTCTCAATATTAGATTTGAAAGATAATCATATGTCAATTAATATTCGATTTCTGTGGTTAAGAACATTGTTCAACTTGCAAGATAAAGAAATTGGTCTTACTTGTGATGTTCTTGAAATGGTACTTAAAGATTAATTTGTTTAAAAATCATTTACATTTAAACTAACTAAAGATCATAAAATATACTTCTTTTTTAGCTGTTGAATGTCATTGATGATTTAGATTATGAAATTGTTCTCCCAAATATAGAATACTTTTATCGAATAAACAAAAAGATAGCTGAAAAGCTTATCATCACATTAAACAGGTTTGTACCTGTTCTTTTTATGTTTAAATTTAAATATTTATTTGCTCGTATATGTTTAGAAATAATTTATTAAGCACTGTTAAAAATCTGTACGAATCAAATGAATATCTAAGCGTTGTAGATATTTTAAAAGAAACACTAAAACCGCAAAGTCGTACTTTTATGGAGATACCAAGCTACCATACTATGACACGATTCAATCAATACATATATATGTTAAATTCATTTCTTGAATTGAAAAATTACAGTGTAAGTTCTCTTTAAATTATTTCTAATATGTATGATTTGTTTTATAATTTGTTATGAATATTTGTGAAGGAATTATTTAAATGGTGTGAGCCATGCTTATATGAAGGTATTCTGCAATATCGTAAAAGTTTGATTGAGGACTGTGATGTAAACCAAAAAACTAATCAAGCAGAATTTATAAACAATATATTTTATGCAATGTTAGAATCAATTAAAATAGAAGGTTTAAATGTTTGTAAGTAGCAACAATATTATTACAGCGTGAAAATAGAATTGGATCTTATGTAATTGTTCATTGTGTTTTTTCTAGTTGATAATTTGTGTCAAGGATATAAATCAAGACTTATACAATCAGTCATAAATTTGCTATCATATCTGATAGAAACTCCTGATAGCAACCCAGAAATAGATGCTGTATCTCCATGGCTATTAATCTATAATTTGTTAAAATAGTAAGTACTGATTTATTTCTTATTGTATTATTCTAATTTAAAGAGTAAATTAGTAATTACACTCATATTTATTGATATCAGTGGTATATTTGTTAAATACTAAAAGACCAAAAGTTTGGTATGTGCCACTCGCTCATTTTATTTCAATATAAACTTATACCAAAGCCATTATTTTAATAGCATAATGATAAAATAAAAGTTTGATAACATCATAATATCTGTTTCAAGTTAATAATGTTTTAAGAACATCATTTTTTCTTTATGATCACTTAAAATCCTGAAAATTGGTTTTTTATGAAAATAATTTATTGGATTATGATTATTGGGTTTTTGAAAGTTCTGAAGAATGTTATTGATGTTATTGGTAATCATTTACACATTTTTTCATTATGATATAATATTCTACACAAGTCTCAATTTATGCAACACATGAGGTCTGTAATAAATTATTATAAATCAAAACTTAATTGCTTGTACGTATTACAATGTCTTTCTTCATTGAACTCTTTTTTACTATAATTTATTATGCTATTTAATTATTATTACAATATTTTTTAAATAATGTTTATCTGGTTTGGTTCTTAGATAATACAAAGCTTTTAACTAATTACTTAACCACCTACACAACCAACAAATTTTAAAGGAGTAGGTGTTCCATAAAAGCATTGTCAACATGCCATTGATCAAGGGACCAATTCTGACATTTATGTTTATTGTTTGATTTTAATGGTTTCACTCTTAGTTGTTATAATTATTTTTTCTTGATAATTCTTAGGATAATGGAAAGATTAAAATGTATTCTCTAAACCAGATAAACACATATTGTGTTTAAATTAATATAACACTAAAATTATAGAAACACATTGCAATAAATTGTATTTTATTTGTATTTTTAGTGAAGAATCTAAAATTTCTGATGATTCAATATCTTCTCAAACTACTAATATTCCACAGTCATTATCATTACTATTTCTTGGTCATGAGTATCTAGGAAAGTAAGTTTTTATTAATGGATATATCTATTATTATAACATTTGTTTTTTAAAAACAATTGTTTAGGAGATCATGGTGTTGTTTTGAAGATGGTGTTCTTCTATTTCTAACATTATCTGAAATAGAACCATTTATACATTTGGATTTCTATACTGTATCACTTGTACAACAAGTTGATCAGATATTTTATTGCTTGTATACTCATTTAATCAAACGAAATAAACCTCGTAATGTGCAGGTAATATAAATTGTATTCAAAATATTTGTATCAAATTATATTGGTATTAGTCACAATTGAGTGTAATTTAATACATCTTATTGTACAATTATTTATCTAGGATCATCATTCCATGGGATTAGCTTTAACATGGCCCCGTGCCAGACAGTTGGTTCATTTCTATCAACCATCAGAATTGCCTAGCTACGATGGAATTTCAAAATCATATACTATTAGCTCGGATACAGAAGCTTTGCTTAAAAAAGTTTCAGCTCTCATACCTGAAGAAATAAAACCAAGTAATGATTATAAAACAGTTAATCACAAATAAATTTAACAATACCAAAATCTCTACTCTAGTATAAACCCCCTTTATATTGAAACCTCGATAAGTAGAAACAAATTCTGTTTTGTTTAAATTTCAACTAACTTTCCTTAAATCGTTGAAGTTCTATTTTGTATGCAATATAAATTCATTTGCATGTGTGTGTCATATTAATACATTTATTACATTTATATTTATATTTCAGGCAGATTGGTGGATGATTTATTGGTTTATATAAGAGGGGAAACTGACCAATTACCAATAAATGATAATCCTTTACCTGACGATGTAAAAGATATATTTTATTTGATTGCAGATTATAATTTCAAAAATAAAACTTGGGTAAATTATAATTTTTTTCATCAAACAAATAATTCTTGATTTTGTTTATATTATATTTTAGAGCAAAGCTATTCGTTATTACTTACTGGATCTTTGCAATAATTTGGATCGTTTTGATTCATGGGCAGCAATGGCATTAGCTAGAGGAAGTCAAATAGAAACACAGTTGAATTCAGTAAGTCAATATTTACTTGATATTTATATTAATATATTATATTTTCCCAGATACAGTACAGCAATGTTAATGCTATAATCTAGAACCTTTTTAAATATGTTAAATATTTGGTCTATACCTATATAATTATAATTAAATAATATTACAGTAAAAAAAAAATTGATTTCAGAGAAATGTTTTGTCACATTAACAAATTAATGAATAATACTCATAAAATAATATATATTTTTATAGTGTGAATCAATAAAAAATGAAGGTGATATAATTAGAAGAGCTCATATGACTGGTCGTTGTTATAAACACTCTCTAAAAATTAATCCTGAAAATACTACACTTCTTATTGAATATGGAACATTTACTTACAGCATTCATTCATTTTGCTCACGTTTATTGAAACAGGTAAACGCTGTATTCTTATTATAATAAACAATAACTACTAATTTTATTCATGATGTTTTTTATATAAATTTATTTTTTTTGTGTTCAGGAAACTTCCAACATGAGCTTACAAATGTTTGGAGAACTTGAAAAAGAGAAAGAAAAAATGATAAAAGTTGCAAGAAAATGTTTCGAATCTGCTAATAATGTAATTTCATTTGGTAGATAAGATTTATTCAAACACTAAATATGTTAATAATTTATTCGCATTATCAGGTTTGGGATTACACTGATTGTGATTCTCAAGATGAGCGATGGATGCATTATTATATTCTTGGGAAAATTATGGAAAAAAATGATGATAATTCAATTTTATTCATGGATCATTATTTAAAGGCTGCTCAATTTCTAGATACCTATAATGCTGAATTCCCTGAACACATTACATACGCATCTCCACAATATTATTCAATTGAAGTGCTTGAGGTAAGAAAATTATAATTGCTTAATATAAATGTTGAAATTGAAAGTTAAACTTCATAATTAATACATTTTGTAATCCTCCCGAAAAATAACCAACTATAGGCTAGAAAATAACTAAATATAAGTATATGTATTAAAATATAAAATAAATAAAATATGAAATTACTTTTAGATTTTGTTTTGGTTTAATTTAAGTAAAATAGTAAAATACAGGGTCTGGCAGAAAAACCTCCCTCATTTCAAAAGGCAGTTGCAAATAAACAAACAAAGATACAGAAAAAGTTCTTTTATTTTTTAATAAGAAATATTATGCGATTTTTAATTATTTAATTTTAAACATTAAGTCAGTTAAATGGTGTCCTCCATTGTTAATACAGTCACGAAGCCTTTCCCGGAAGTTATTCATAACTTTTCTTGCCATTTCCGGTGTAATGGTAGCCAATGCCTGGGTGATTGCCTCCTTAAGTTCTTGCAGGGATTTGGGGCGATGATTGTATACTTGTGCCTTTAAATATCCGCAAAGAAAAAAGTCACATTACGATAAATCAGGTGACCTTGATGACCAAGTGATGTAAAGAGAGAAACAACTCTCTCAACATTTTCAGTGAACGCGCTAGTGTGAGCTAGTGTGAGTTATGGCTCCGTCTTGTTGTAACCAAATTTCTCCCTCCTAGTGAACTGGTTTAGGTTAGGTCGGAGGAAGGTCTCGATCATTTGACAGTATCGATCCAAATTAACCGTTACTTTTAATCCATTTTCTTTGAAAAAATATGGACCATTACGTCTATTAAAAATGGCACGTACACAGCTTTCCATCGATACCCGTATCATCGTTGTACCACCACCTCACACAGCGTTATCTCAAAATACGAGAGATATATATGCCGGATCCTGTACTTACAAAAAATACATTACAGTCATATAGTTTAATGTTGCTATATTTGTCAAAAATAAATAATCAATAAAATTTCAGATATATTACAGAATCCATGCTGCAGCATTAAAGATATTAGAAAAACATGATAACCATTCATCAAATGAGGAATTATATAAAAAAATTAATGTTGCATTAGATAACATATCTAATATGTCTCCTATAAGCAATACAAATAATATGTAAGTTTCATGATTTTTTTCATATATTTTTATTAATGACAGTCAATTTGATTATTTGTAGAAAAGTGCTGAACACAGAAGGGAATTGGAAGGATAAAAACAAAAAGGTTTGTTATTAAGTATAAATAAAATATTTGCTGAAATAATAGTATCTATTACATTTTATCACATAGAATTTGTGAAATTATTTTCTTTGACAAAATTAAATAGTTATAAAATTCATTTCTTAGCAGGTAAGGTAAAATAATATGCAACTATAAACTTTTTTGTCAAAAACTAAAACAACAAGTTTTATAAATTATGTATTTCAATTCTGTGGAAGTATTAAAATATTTACTTATTACTCTTGTAGAAGGATATTGACCTAGTCGTAAAACAAATATTAAATGATATAATAACTAATGTAATCAAGTCAGAAAAAGAAGAAGATAATTCAAGTGATATTTTAAATACAAGATGGTTTTGTGTTGAGGACGTTAATTCAAAAAATAATGAAACTAAACTCTCTACCATGGATGCTACGGTAAAAAAAAATTGTTTTTTCCAAGTATATTAAAGGTAATGCATTGAATTATTTATTAATTTTAAAATGTTTTAGGACACGTTAAGTATACCCATAAAGAAAATTAAATTGGTGAAAGATTCAACTATACGAACTGCGACAGACTGTAAGTGTTTCATTATTTCATATTTATTAAAATTTCTAGCATTAATATCTTTGTATTTAATTAGTACGACAGGCATTAATTCAAAGATGCCTAACAGCTTTAGAAGATTGTATCAAAAGGTTTCCTCAACATTACAAATCTTATTATCGTTTGGCTCATTTATACTTTCGTTCTACGACTCATAAAGATCATAAGAAATTCAAAGATTTGATGTTTGGTGAACGAGGATTGTTTGTTGCCCAAAGACCTAATAACTTTTTCAATGTAGGTTGATTAGCTAATTTACAGCAGATAATATTAACTACATACGATTTTAATATAGGGTATCTGGCGAATACCGGTGAGTGAAATAGACCGTCCTGGTTCTTTTGCATATCACATGAGTCGCTGCATACATTTATTATTAGATTTTCTTAAAGAAACTGGTGATCACAAAAAGCTTCTTGACTTGGCTATACAGTTGAAGTACACGCCCGAAGTTGAGAAGTATGTAATAATAATGTTAATATAATGTAAGCAAATATATCTATTGCATATATTTTAGTGTACCTAGATGGTAATTGATGGGTTTAAATAATTAAAATGTAACAACAATAAACTTTGGTTCTTAGGAAATATCTACGGGACAATGAACGGGAAGATATTTCCAAAGAAGCGTTGTTCCTTAGTATTCAGATACTAAGAAGATTGAAATCAGAGTTTGCTAAAACCAATAACCGCAGTAAAAATGAACTTCTTCTTATTCAAGTTTTCAAGAGCTATAAACGTGTATTCAAATGTTGGCAGCAAAGGGACAATACACTGTCCAAACTATTATTGGATGTCTATCAGAACATTGTTGGAATAAAAGTATATTATATTTTATTTTTCAACTATTTAATTCATCGTTGTTTGGTCTTTAATTTTTATCTACAATTCAGTCTAAGAATATTCTCTACAATCTACATAGTCTATTGTAAATTCATAACCATAAACTACAATAAAAAAGAAAATCATTTAGATAAATTCATGTTTGTAACACAAAATTATTTTTATTTATTTACAAAAATAAATGATCAATGTCTCTACAAATGATCAACATTTTAAACAAAGCTATTAAATGCACCAACTAATACAAACATTCAAAAACTTATAAATGTATTATATCATAAAAATTAAAAATTATTTTCAAATTAAGAAGAGTCAAATTAAGATATGATTTTTTGATATAGCCTATGATAATTTTTACCAACTCATATATTATAAATTTGTTTTTTTTACCAGGACGATGTACCTAACGACGTGATAATAAAATATTGTCAAAAACTCCAAGCGAAAGAAAAAGAGATTGAATACCAAAGCAGCATAGCAAATAATGAAAAAGTTAGTAACACCTACACGATGATAATAATCTTGAAATAACAGTCTTTGATATTTCTCATTTGTATTCATTTTAATGTCTAACGATAATAATAACCCACGGTTATTACTAGGGCCCTGAAGTTTACGTATTAAAAATTATCGAAATATTCATGCGAATGTGCGTTTAAAATCACCAAAACATGTGATAAATATGCATATGATTTCTATTTACATTTCAAAAAAAATGTTCGGTGTAAAATTTAATTAAAATAATGGGGAAAACACGCACCGCGCCGATCAGACAATAATAGTTTGTTACCGGAATTCACCCGCGACACCCGTTGGTCGAAATCGTGATGAAACGAATAGAGAAAAAAAACAACAAAACACACGACACCGCGATCGTTTTCGTCTCGGGCTTAAAATAAAAAGAGGTCGCGTTAAAGGCGGAAAACCACCGCGGCGGAGGTTTAAAACGATTTGCTCAGTCGTCGGCCGGCAGTAGACTGCGCCGTTTAACAACTCGTCGTCGTCCGTCACAATAAAACGTCGCATTGTTTCGTTACAGGACGCTGCCTACCCGCCGACGGTCGTCCGCCAACATCACACCACGCCGCCGCCGCCACCGCCGCCTGCCCCGCCGGCGGCGACGATGGACGTGCCGAAATCCGCGCCGCCGCTGCCGCCGCCGTCGACGAACCCGGCCGCGACGTCGTCGCAAACCAACAGCTACCCGCCGCCGCCGCAGCACCAGTTGCCGCTGAACGCGCAGCTTTCCAATCAGATCATGTCCTTGTTGGCGCCGTACGCGCAGTCGTCGCTCATGTTCCAGATGCCGCGGCAGGACTCGTGCGGCAGTTACAACTACACGTTGCAGCAAAAGCTGCAGGCCACCAAGCAGCGGCTGAAACGCAACGGCGGCGGCAAATCGCACGAGTCGCCGCCGTCCGGCAAAGCAGCGAGAAAATCGACGGCGGCCGGCAATTCGAAAACGCACCGCGTACGAAAGTCCGCGGCGGCGAAACCGGCCGCCAGCGAACCGTCGTTCGTATCGAATTCGCTCGCGGAAATCAAAAAACTGCTGTCGCCGCCAGTCGCCCACAACAACAACGCATCGTCCGCGGAGGCCGCCGTCGGCGCGCACAAGCCCGGCGACAACAAAACGTCCGATAAGATCGACGGCTGCAGATCGACCAAAGAGCCGAAACAACAGCAGCAGCAGCAGCACACGCCTCGGAGATCGGTGTACATCGACTTGGATTCCGCGGCCGAACAGGCTCGCCTCAAGTCGTGTTCCGTTCTTCGTCGTGGGAAAACGCCGGAGCAGAAAACGGTCGCCGCGCCTCCGATGAATCCGGCCGCAATGTTGTTGTCGTCGTGCCCGGGCCTGATTATCACGCCCGTAGTGAAGCAGCCCGCCACCAATGCGGCGACCGAGTCGTCGCGCCAGCAGTCTACTTCGAACGCCGCGATGGCGACGACCAAGAACTTTAATTTCGAACAGTTCCAACATCTCGGCAACGGTCTGACCATCACGAAGGCGGAAAATAAAAACGGCGGCGGCGGCGGCGGCGGCAACAACAAAAAGTCGTCGTCGTCGGCCGAATTGTTCCTGATCGAATAGTCGTTTTCCGCACGAGATTTCACGGTACACGTCATTATTATTTATCATCAATACTCATATTTTGCCCAGTATTTATATGTAAACCTTATCCGAAATCCACGTAAACATTAGTAATATTAAGTCGTTTTTTTCTGTCTTATAATCCAACTGTACGATCGATGTGTGGGACGATTAGACAATTATAATATCATTAAATTTACATTTAACGTCGATCGTTTAGCATGAAATAAGTAAATGAATTTAAAATTTTGTGCTCGGGTAGCATCGACGCAGTGGCATTACGTCGCAGCGCTGGTTTGCTTTGATTGCGTTCTTTGTACAATGCTACCTAATATTAATTTAAGTCAAATAATTTAATTTTAAACCTTAGTAAATTTCAATATTTTTTTATTACGGCGTCGTGTTTTCTTTTCATAACGTATTAACTAATATTTGTGCATTTGCCGTTTGGAATTCCGTTTTCGGTCGCTTTATTTACCTATATATAAATAGTGTCCTCGTCGTCCCATCTCAAACGAGGACGTCAAACGAGTCCTTTTTCTTCATAGTTTTCTACCATGACTGTGTAATAGTGCGTTCGCCATACGTGACCAGCGCGAGTCTTTTACGCTGAATTGTATCCAAGTTAATTTTGTGTCGAAACAGAAAAATCACACTTGTGTTGTTAAAAACATAATTTTACAAAGACGATTCGGTACAAAATCGTTGTTTCGAAATCGTTCTACAGCGACTCGATTCCTATATAATGGTAATCATAAAAAAATAAATAAATTGACTACCTAATGTAGTACCGGAAAAAAAAAACCGGACCCAAGCAATGTAATACCAAAGAAATCTACAGGCTATAACAGCCTAATATCGTAATAAAGCGTAATAAATCATCACAATTATCAACTAGAGCCCATTGTTTTGTAAAATTAGTGGAAAACTAAAAAAATACACTCAACATAGAATAACAATGATATTATATTATATTTAATTATGCGAGCCTATGTAAAAATTAAAAGTAAGTTACAAAATTGATATCGTTCCAAAAAAATCCGACCAAAATTGTTCAATGATCCTGTTGAACCGCAACATTTGTACATTATGAAAGTATTTTGTTGTGTTACATTACATTTTATTTTATTAAATTACATAATACATAGTTCATTCAAATAATACATTTTTTTACAGTTACTAAAATAATAACTAACTAATATCTAATATTGTAAATTGTTTTTTTACTTCTAATACTTAACTTAAATCAATACAATTTTGAAACCAGTTCAAATGTTTTCAGTACAATTTTATTTTATTTTTAAATAACATAGGTACAAAAATATAGTATTTAAATATTATCAATACTAATTTATAATTAAAAAACAATAATACCAATTTTCAATTTTAATGGGCATTTTTGGGCATACTGGGCACTTTTTTAGTAAAAAAAAACTTACAACAATAATTCAATGTAGTCTTTAGATTTAAAAAGAATCGTTCCATTGTAAATTGAATTCAATGGAATCAGATATTTTTTCGATCAGGTTTGCAAAAATAAATTTTGATAATAGGCTATGACTGCTTGAGGATACATTTTATTTATGATACTTGCTTTGATGAATTCTGGACACTCTCTCCCCTTCCATTTAATTATGAACATGATCTGCTGTCGAGGATCCTCGACAACCGCACCGAGTATTTTCTCAAAAATTAAACCGGTGTTGTCGATATTTTCGCGGGGGACAGGTCGCCAATCAACGTTTAGGTTTCTCGGAAATCTGTGAGCACAATTATTTCAGTTAAACACACCGTGTTGAAAAGTGTTGACGACTTCGCCGTCAATGAGAAAACAAGTAAAATTAATCAACAACAATAGCTGTTGTTCATAGGTTTTTTTTTTCAAATCTATTTTTACTGCACTTAAATTTTACACTAACGAATAAAATATTTCCCCTACCGTTCGGGGAGTTTTTTGTTTTAAAACTGTACAGCGAAAAAATCAAGAATGCGTTCCGACTCGGGTTTCATACGACTAATTTGTGCACGCGTTACATTATTAAAATATTGTATGTAAAAAATGTAAAAATGCAAAAATTAATGACATTTTAACGATTTTTCCCCCAAATATTTTAAAATTGTTGAACTCACAATGTATTGTGTATATATACATATATATTAGCACGGAGAAAATAGTTTTTAGAGCTTGCGACGTAATATAATAAAAATAACTAATTATGCTACTGAGTTGTGTAATCTACAAAAGTATCAAAAGTAAACGGATTTTTTTATTTATTATGATAATATTTCAAAAATCGATTCTTAAATCGAGAGCCGTACATCTCTATTGTAACGTAATAGTGAAATGCAGGTGGTTGTTTTTTATGTTTTTATCGACAACGTTATATTTTAGACAGTCGACGTCCGGGCTGCAGTGAATAAAAAAATATTATAAATATTTAATAGAATAAAATATTCTCTTCACAATTCACAAATAATGTCGTGTGCAGCCAACGTCGTTTCATCGTCGACGAATTACAGCCATAGCGATGCACACGTCGCGTCGGTTAAATATTTATAACTCTAGATTATCGTATTTAATTACAAGTCATTGTAATTATATAACCTACACTTAAAAATGTATTTATAGATCAAATAAACAATCACGTTTAATTAGTGTAAATAAACTAAGTATAAAAATTATACTAATCTATAAAATCAACTAATAAATGCACGACTAAACTTGTTAATTAATGCCTATAATAATATGTAATACGAATATAACTATCGAAAATTAAGTATGGGTATAAACGTCGAATGAAAAATCGTATGTATCGTATTTTTTCATTCGAAATGTCAAGCGTGAATTGTATTCGCCGAATAAACGTTATTAAATTTAAGAAATAATAATAGCGAAGACTTCGTCGTCCGCGATGATTGTTGCAGCCGAGTTCGAAGTCCGAACAGACGAACAAATTGAAATTGATTGTTATTACGTCATACCGTCGACTGCTTGAAAAGACTAATGGTATCGGCGCGGGCGAGGTGCAAACGATTCGAATGCAAACCGTTGGCTTCTCTCTAATCTATTGTCTGACCAGACATAGTTAGACCTGAGAATTGAATTCAATGTTTCAATAGGAAAAACAAGTTTGACTGGTTTGTTGTTGCGCGGTCGCGTCGCTCCGTGTGCCTCCTACTGTGGATAGAGTGATCTGGCGAAACAACGGACCCCCCCCCCCCCCCCACCCACGCGAAGTGAAATCGATGAGGACGAATAGGCTTCCTCTACTCAATCTTTGTCGTTTCGGTCTTGTTCGAATCGTCGTCCGAAGTATTTGCACGCGTGCACATTACGAATCCAATTATCGTGATCGCGGTCGAATTGTTGCTAGCGCGCCGTTTCTACGCTGCAAGTACGGCGATAGACACGGAATATCTCTCGAAACCAAAAGAATTTGGTAATAAAATCGTGATCGATCTTTGGTTTCATAGCGTGTGTTTGTAATATATAGCCAGTAAGATTGTCATTATTAACATATTTATCGCAATCGTTATAAGGACGGTTGGGGCAACTCATATTGTATCGGTCGGGCCCGCTTACAATACAGTTTTTAGAAATTAAACGACAAGAAGTTTTTCATTTATTCACACTTACAACAAACGATTTTCAAACAATAGATTGGGTTGGTATCGCCGCGGGCAACACAAATAGGGTAGGTGTACCGTACATAATAATATTATATCCTTAGACCGTAGACACACATTGAACGAAACGTGGCGTTTCTACGTACCTTGGTCCGTGATTCACACAGACGTTTATTTCACCGTACTGAAATATTACGAACCGTAAAAACGATCAATGCAAAAATCGAAAAAAAGAAAATTTGGAAGGACATTTGGGGAGAGGAGGGGGGGGGGGGCGACGGGTGTGAAAACCACTAGGACACCACTCCCGCACGCGCCACCGGTATTGTGCCACTACACGGCGGCACGACGGTACACGCACGAATATTATTTTATAAATTAATTACCTGGAAGGGCTCCGCCAAAAATATTGTTTTCTCAGTAGTATTTTTTCGGTCGACCATTGTTGCCGTCTGCGCCATGACTCGAGCCGCCAGTTCAACATGCTGTGTTGAAAAGAAAATTAATTAACAATCAACACTACTCCTATATTATGTAACTGTTGAAATCGTTCGTAAAAAGCGACTCGAACAAAGGGGGAAAAAAAATTAAAACCAATACCGTGGCAAAATAAAAAAAAAAAAAAAAACTCGATTAATTATTAGTCCCGTGTATATCGTCGACACGTCGACGGCGAAGCGAGAAATTCGAAAAATTCGTAACCCGGTTACGGTTTTTGTCCGGACGAGGGATTTAGCTGCAGATCGGAGAAATGTTTTCCACGATGGAATCGGTCGAGTGGACGCGGCGCGGCGGAGGGTACGAGCGAACAAAGAACAAAGAACCGCGGCGCGTTCGCGGGCTCTCGTTGAATAATATCATTAGGGTTTCGGCCGAAAAAAAAGAAAAGAACACGACAATAATATTATCGCGTAAACAGTGTTCAACGGTGCACACGTGATGGGGAAAAATTCAAGAACCGCTACCGCGCCCCCCCTCCCGCCCCACCCGTACGTTGCCCCGCGCCGTCGTCGGTCGAAACAAGTTGGGTCTCGCGTAACGTTGCGACGCGCGGCTGGCGAAAAAAAAAACCAACGTGGATTCCTTACCGTTTCGATTTCACGTCCACTCCCATCGTACGGGCGATGGGATTCCTCGTCGGCCGGGTATGCCCGTGTGCGTGCGGCGACCAATGCCGTCCGGAATTCAACGCGGAGCAGCGTCCTGCGGAGTTGGTGAAACGTAAATGACATTTCGCGTACCAATATGGAGCAACAACCATACTTAATGAAGGGGGGCCGCCGCGACATACTATACACCATTGGTCGGCGCCGGGCGCTCCGGGTGGCCGATAAAATACCAACTTTCGACATTATCTTTCGTACCACTTGCACGCATTGCCATTGCTGCTAATGGCGGCACTGTAGTTTCATTGCAGTATCACGGTGAAATAACGGTCGTTTCTATATTTAAATATTTTTAGTTTTTATTTCTGTTCCGAGTAGTCAAACGCACGATCGTCGTTTCACAGTTTCTCTTTCGACATGTTTCCGTGAAGAAAACTTCCAGAAAATTTTCCGGAAAATCACGTCGAATTTTGCTGCCGAATTCGCAATCAAAGATGTTCCAAGTGCGTTTCCGTTAACCATAATTTGTAGTACAATGAAAACGAAAACGAAAACAGTTATATGAGACGTTGAAATAAATACAATGTCAGACTACTCCGGTTCAATTTGAAAACATCATATCCACACACTCTAGATACAGAGAAAAGGACTCGACGTTTTATACTCCCAATCAACTCAACTTGTCTCGTTTTAGTTTCATTCATCAGAAACAATAATCAGGACTAACCCATTACTGATGAGTAAGTATTTGATTTCTGAGGTCAAATTTATTGAATTGCACAAGTATTCAACATTTCTCAAACATTTGAAAATGTCCTAATTACTCAAGAAATTCTTGTTCTAATACAAATATTAAATATGGTAGTATTTAGTGGGGAATGAAAAAATATAAATAAATAACTAAATAAAATTTAATCAATATAAACTTATCAATCAATATTTTATTGAATTTCAGTCAAATACTACTCGAGTTTGAGTCGAGTGCTCTATTAAAGTCAAGTAATTTCAAGTATTCGTGTTACAGTATAAATTTCTTTTTTGTCGAGTCTTTTCAAGTACTCGAACTTGACTCGCACAATTTTTCAAAGTCAATATTAAAATATACAGTTTAAAATATGCGATAAAATTATAAAAAATTTTTCTATCATATCAAAAACTTGTTAACTTAAGTCGGCAAGATGAAAAGTAAACGCTGAGATCAAGCTCCTGGTGGTGGATTTCTGTTATGGTAACTCAAAATTATAAAAATGATTACATAATACTCCTTCCTATAATTAGATTGTATAATTGGATTTGCTCATTGTGTTTGTCGCTCAAGCACAGCTCAAAAGTTGTATACCGACCACGCCTTGCGTGCTTCAATACAAGAACTACTGTATATTAAGAAATATTTACCAGCGGCCACTTTTCATTCTCCCGACTATAAACATATTATATTACATATTATATAACATATTATATCTTGATCAAACAAATAAAAAATAACATTTATATAGCTTTAGTAATTACAGAAAAAAAACAAGTAACATTAATTGAGTATGTTAATTTAATTAGTATATTTTAATAAAACTTAAATCCTTCAACAGTCTTAATTATTTTTATAAAAATAAAGGTTGGTTTTTAAATATTAAATAAAATTAGTAGTTATAATAAGTAATTTAATACACAAAATATCTCTTAAGTTTTAAAAATATTGAACAACATTCAATTCATTTTATAGGATTATGTATTATACTTTAAAAATATATTATTGACACTTTCAATGAACACAAGTTAAAAGGAAAAAGTTTTTCTTGTGAACAGGTCTTTTAAGTTTTATACATTCTATTACAAATAACTTTAGAATGAATTTATAAAGGAAAAAACAATTTTTTTTTCTAGATTTCAATGTAAATATTTACTTTCATCCGTTTTATTATAAATTTATACTAATTCTATTTTTCGATGCGACGTCAATGATGATATGTGCTGGTCATTTTATTGTGATTTTGTTCAATGACAGTCGGATACCATTATTTAATTGGAACTGCTTTGAACTGCTCGAGATATTATTGACCGCAACTTTAACTTCTTGTTGATTTTATCTGAAAAATAATAATATTAATAATTGTATTGAACAACATTTTGAAATGCTAATGTGAACATTTGAATATGTATTTTAATAAAAATATTTCATTCAAGTGTCTTAATGTTTTAATACAATTTATGGCATATTTTTAGAAGCATTATTTAAGATATCAATTTGAGATCAAACAACCCTTTTAACATAGCAGTAAATGGAATATTAATATTATTGACCATGTTACTTTAACATATATTTTGTCGATTATTACAACTAGATGTCGTTTGTTCTCAACTATTACCTTTTTAAAATTGTAATAAGAAATATATCACAATGACACTTACTTAGTTTAGATATCCAAGAACCATTTATGAAGTCTGCCTAAGTATTTTCCATACCAAGTAATTATTTTAATTATCCAGCTACTTAATACAATAGTGATGTCATCTTATCCTTTCTTGGTTAAAGTTGGTTCTTTCAGCACATCAGAGGATACATTTCTAAAGGAATAAAATAGTTAAAATAAATATCTTTATATAATACACTTTTATTCTTTCATTCTATAGTCAAAGTTATAAGTTAGGATTAAAATAGAGTTTTATTTCTTTTAAATGCTTAAAAGTAAAATGTTCATTTAAATAAAACTGATGTATAAAAAAATTATTGTTAATACATTAATCAGACAATTCTCTTTTTAAAAATCTTAATATTTCACTAAATAATATATTTGATTAATTACCCAACATTTAATAGCTGGTAGACAAAACAGTAATGGTAGAATATATTGTGATCAATAGATTTTATAAATTAGTATGGTAGGAGTGAAATAAATAAAAGTGTAATTTCGAAACGAGATTATTGCAACAGACGTACCTATTTTACGTTACTCACAGAAACTCAAAATCTTTGATCCACGACATTTTCAATCATTCGGACGAAATTTTTAAACGACGAAAACGGAAAAAATATTATACACATTCGAGTGGGCGTATTTTCAAACGAAAACAATTCGCGAGCGAATAGTCAAAACAGTTGGAATGCATTACGACTGAAATCGTATCGTTCGGCCAAACTTCGCAGTAAACAAACACCGTTGTAGCGCGAGTAGAAAAAATTAAAAATTACATTATCTCACGATGGAAGCGAAAAAGATTCGACACACAGGTATTTCATACATAGACGGTAAATCTACGATTTTATATACAAATGTTATCAATTGAAGGACGGCGTCCGTCGTTGTAAACGGAGACGTTGTTTCTTTACGGAATAAATGATAAGACGTTATCGAAAAATATTTCAAATCTAACCTAATCTCGTCAAGACCATGACCAACCTGGTATTATAGTGTGAAAAACACGGCTTGTGATAACGATTGAGGCGGCCGCCGCCGCCGCCGCCTATGTTTTTCTTATACTGTCTCTCTGTCAATGTTTTAACGGCCGAAACCACACGAAACACTACCGCAACGACTCCGGACGTGGTAGTGAATTGTGAAGTTAATATTTTTTCAATCCGACGCGATTATCGTTTTCGTCAATGCCGTTGTTTTAACCGATGCGTTTGTTTGTTATTTTTTCGTAATAGCTACAGTGAGTTTTTTTCGCGCGTATTGATCGCGAATTAAGATAAATTTACGTCAGTATGGTGTAAGATTTGTGAACGAAAAATTGAATATACCTGTTGCGATACACTGTGTACTGAGTGTATCTTAATTCACGAATTCAATTTTCAACAACTCGAGTAATAGTTTTATTTTCACCGTAAACATACGATTCAATATGTGCTCCTTAAGAGACTTTCCGGAACTACTGGACCCTAGTGTCACAGATAAAAACTCGTCTCAGAATATGGTCATTAAAAGAGTTAAACCAGAGGTCGGTATATCAATTTTGAGTTTTTATACGTAAAGCATTGTATGACCTAAGGTGCATGTTAAATTTTTTTTTACGCTATTCGATTTCTTTTTTTTTTTACGAGTGCTTATACTTTTCAATATCAAACAATAAAATGCTTTTTACTAATTACTGAATCGGTTGTTTGTGCTATTTGCTATTGTAATTGTGTATAATGCATCTCCTAATAATGGTCAACTTATTTGTAGGCAATCAATTATCCAAATATTGTAATACAGTTGCTAGACGATCCAAATCCGGGATCATTATTTTTACCGACTTCGGGACTGACAACATTTCAAAACGTTATAAGTAAATTGTAAGTGTGTTTGTTGGAAACAAATGAATTTGATGGTTGTATACATTTTATTAACATTCTAAATAAATACTTGAATAACAGTATATATTGTTTTATTGTTTCAAAAGTAAATTATCATGATTTGTTGGTTAGTTACTTAATACTTTTAATAATATTTATTTTAACAGATTAAAGTAAATAATATAAGTAATCTGTATTTTACTATTTAAATATAGTGCCGAAGAAGATTTCTGGACTGCTTGTGATGAATTAGCCAAATATTTTAAAAAAAGTTCTAATAAAATGTCGCTGTTTGTGTATCCTTTGAAATTGATTTTGAAATTTTCACCTCGTGCAAGTTTAAAGGTAGATCATTTAAAACATATTAATTTTATTTATCTGTTTACTCGTAGTTCATGTTACTGTGGAAGTCATAAATAAATAAAAATAAATTATTATGTAAATGTGTATACATTTTTTATTTATAAACATTGGCTAATTTAGATTAAATATGTAAATATTTTTTATAAGTCGGCATTTACTGCACATATTCACAGTAACATATATATATTAAATATTTTCATGAATAATTGAAAAAATGATAACTTTAGGGCTCTGAGAATATTATATTACCGGGTATAAGCAGAACAAAATTATGGTCTTCAAGCGTTATTCGCTGTATGGCATGGCACCCTCAAACAGTTAAACTTGCTGTTGCATCATCTCATGACATTGTTTATGTATTTAATCGCAATGGTGCTGAAGCAAAAATACAAAAGAAATCTCAAAATGCAATATTATCATTAGCTTGGAGGTTTGTAATAATATAATTAATTATTTTTTAGCAGAAATGTAATTGATTGTTTGAATTTTAGACCATTAAGTATTGGTACTTTAGCTGTAGGATGTGAAAATGGGATTTTTATCTGGACCATTGAGTTTAGTAACATGCATGTGAGACCATCGATTAACAATGTTACCAAATTTATCAAAGATGACCATAGATATGTTACTGGACTGTCATGGAACCAAATGGTGAATATAAACTCAATTATACACTCATTTTTACTTACTAAATATGTTCATGCTATTAAATAGTATGAATTATGTTAGATTTGGACTCCCTAAAACAATGTTGTGAATTTATAAACTATACAACATTAATAAAATAGATTGTTACTACATAAACCTACTAATTAATAATACAAATATATACACATTCATATCAATGAGTTATTTCTTTTTAATTATATATAATTTATAATTATTTCTTTTTTATTTATCTGAATATAAATTGTGTTTAAATTAATGTGCCTATTTTTCAGGGTGATCTTTTAATATCTAGTGCAGTGACATCCAAAATTATGTACATTTGGAGTTATCCTTTAGAAACTTGTGTTCCGTTGTACAAAATAAATTCTGATACCTTAAATTTTGTACATTGGTCACCTGACAATTCTAAGGTTTTCTCCTGCTCAACTAATAAAACATTTAGGTAATGAATATTTAGTTATTTAATTGTTAGTTTTCTATTATTGTCTTTATTTCTGTAGAATTTGGTCAACTGATAAATGGACCGTAGATAGATGGTCATTGAATAATCGGTCCAGAATACAATGTGCGTGTTGGTCACCTTGCAGTTCGGTTTTATTATTTGCAACAGACTCGAGTCCAATCATTAATGCTATCGACTTCCGAAAATCAGATGTGTTTAATGGATCGAAAAATTACAAAAAAGTTGCATGGCCTATAATTGACTTAAAAAGTGTATCTTTTGACAACAAAGTGTAAGTTATGAATTTATGATCCATGATTCACATTACAATAATGTGCAAAGTTATATAAAGTTCTTCAATGTGTATTGTTTTTATAGTACAAAGTTAATTTAGAGGTATTTTGGTTTTACTTGAACTACAATTTTATGACTATATTGTTTTTTAAATTTTTAACTATTTATTTTACATTCTATTATCAATTTAAAAATATGAGTACTATCTAAAATATGACTATACACATTAAGAATATCTAAGGTGAAGCAAAAGCATATTTGTTTCTTTAATATTTTATTTTCATGTTTATATATTATGTTAGATTTGGTGGAACTGCTTCTGATATGTGTTGGGATCAAAACGGTAAACGTTTAGTAATCACTTTTAAACATAGCAGTCCATTAGCTGTATTTCAAACCACTATAAGTGAAGCTGAAATTAATTGTATTCCATTGTAAGTACATAATTGTTACATTTAATTTTGAAACCAGGAGTTCTGTAACTATTTAGTTATGTTTATTTTAGCTGTATGATTCAAGGCCGTCTCGATGAAGAACCATCTGCAATTGCTTTCCAACCAGCGTTCACAGGAGGCTCGTTATTGACCATTGTATGTAAAATATTATTTATATTACTTTGGCATTAACACCTTTAATTGTTTTTTTTGTTTCTTTACAGGGTTGGTCTAATGGTAATATTGAATATGTTCCTTTTGCATATACTTGTAAATCAAAATATGAACCTGAAGTTACTGAAACCAGCATGTTTATAAATCAACATCAAAATATTTCTGAGCAAGTCAGTGTAGCTCCTTCAAATTCACTTATTGAATATTTCCTGAATTAAGTCAAAATATGTTGGAGATTTTTTTATTTTATTTGTTTGTAATTTTTTTTTAATTATGCTTTTCAACAAGATGTTTGTGTATGTTTTACACTGTAAAATATTTTTCTTTTCGTAATATGTTACACGTTTAAACGTCTTGATTATAACTGAACATTCGTGCAATCTAGTTGAATTGTTGAAAAACAATGAAGAATTGTTATTTTAATTGTTCTTTAACCTTTTATATTTATTTTTTACATTTATTTATCATCTACTTTAATTTTTGGTAAATTTTCAATTTAAAATTTTTGGAAGAAACAACTATTTTTTGTATGGACAGTGGTCAGAAATAATGATGTATACAAATAAATAAAATGATAAATCAGAAAAATAACGCATACATTTGAATTGTAAAACTTAATTTTATTACCTTACCTGCCTTTCAATTTATTACCAATCAAAAATCAAGTTTATTGTTGATCATTTGTATTTGGTATCTACAATATACATATAATAACATGGTCCGACTGACTGAATAATCATCGACTAACCGTTGGACGGATCGGGCTGAAATTTGGCATACTGGTAGGTATTATGACGTATCATAAAACAATTAGTGAATTTTTCAAAATTCAAAAACACTAAAAGAACTGCAAACGGGTGAAGCCGGGTTATTTAGCTAGTCTATATATACAAAATAACATGTCCAGACTGATTCATCATCGCCAAGCCGGAACCACTGGACACGGATCGGGTTGAAATTTTTACATACAGATAACTATTATACCATAGGGATCCGATTGCAAAGGATTTTTGAAAATTCAATCCCTAATAGTGTTAAACGGGGTGAAAATGGAAAACGTTATTACACTTGCGGTTGGGCAACACGAAGCTGGGTAATTCATCTATAGTTGTTACATGAAATGAATTCACATTTTCAATGAAAAACCTATTTGCACCTCAGGAAGTATTATTCTCTTTAGCAACATTAAAAAGGTAAAAATTTGAGATTTTTAATTAACTGAAAGTATTAAACGTCAGTTGTACGGTTTCATGATTTAACAATGATTGGTAAATCAACGATCAAATTTTAACCTTCGATCGAATCTCTCGGTTTTGAACAGTTGGCGATTTGATTATGATTATTTAATGAACAATTAATTAAAACAGTTTTTACCATGGTCATGGATTTATACATTGTAATTATCATCTATAACCATGGTTTTCACACGATATTTTCATTATTTTTTATTACAGTTTGTAATATTTTCCGTGTTGGTTTAAATAAAATATTTGTAAAGGGATTCCACACTACCGTTTTTAGCAGCAAAATAGAGACGCGTTTCAACACTTGAGTTTTGCTCCGATAACAATTTTGAAAACTCATTCGAATTCACCACGAAGCATACGAAGCAATCCTTCGAACCGAAATTGTAAAAAAAAAATAATAACGTAACACTATATTTTTCCGATTGAAATTTTAAAGGAAAAAAAACCGATAGTCTCGTTCTGAATTTCAAACGAGACTTTCTATTTTCAAGAATAATAACACGAAAATGTGGCCCGAAAGACTCGATAACAAAACGTTTTCCGAATATTATAATCGGTATAGAACTCGAGTCGGTACTTGTTGATAATAGATCTACGGTTGGAACGCGTACATATACGATTTCGCCTTGAAATCATTTCGATTTCATTTGCCGTGCCGGTTGCATGCGAGTGCGTAAACTGTTTATTATTACTATTATTATTTCGTGCGTAAACATTAATATTATTACTATTATTATTTCGTATGGTTCAAACGTAACGTGCACGGTTTGACATAACACGATATCAAGTTTTAAAAATCCGGTAAACATGATAAAAAAAATAATAAAACAAGTCGAGTAGATAAAATTTAAAAATGATAACACGCCGTGTAGGTAATTATTATAAGACCAGCTCATTTATGCCGCGTACATCTCGTGCGAACTGTCGACGAAATATAAAATACATAAACTGATATAAAGATATCGAAAATTACCATTGATAGATATTATATGAAGCACTGTCTTTACCGACGGGAGCAGCACGCGCATTCAACTTTTCCAAGCGGAATCATCAGTCGAAATTTATTTCATCGATTGATTCGATTATTCTTGTTCGTGTAGTGTATATATTTTTGTATGTTTTCATAGTATTTACTCTCGAAACGTATAGTGCATAGTATAACATTAGTGTATTTACTGTGTAGTCTGTTAAATATTTTAAAAATGGGAAAATGAGAAAAAAAGTGTTTGTCAAAACGAAAAATGTAATTAATTTCAAAAGGAAAATAGTCGAGATATCAAATGATAATTGATTAGTAAGTACTAGTGTCTTGTATTATTCATTTTGAGTTCTGATTGTAAACAATGTCCATTGGGTGTCTGTACGTTTCAATATATATGATAGTACCATGACCATCATAGATTAAATAAATTCATTTTGTCTCTCGTTCAATGTACTTTTCACTTACTAGGTATAGTGTAACATTACTCTAAAATCTATATTATCGTACAGACGTAATTTGTTTTATAATATTATGGTCACGGTAGTGAAATTAAATAATTGCACACTAGAGGTGTTTGTAATTTATTATTTCAAAATAATTATTTATCAAAAAGTCTTTTAATTCAATGAACTTGATGGTATTTATTTATATTTTATTCTACGATAATGTTTTTTTAATTTTTTCGTATGTTTGAATAATCAACAAGTACCAGGGAATGGTACGATTTTCATAAGTTACGTATACTTTCGGTTGCAAATTTCATGTATTTGAACATTTTTTAAATTTCCAAATATTTGCTGCACGCAGCTGGTCGTGTGACCAGCAATTTCTCAGCTCAGAAGACTACCAATTGCATTAGTAAAAAAATACTAGTCAGTTGTTAAATGTGTTAAAAATAGTTTCTATTTAACTATACATTACCATAGTACTTCTGATTATATTTATCTTTCAATGTTTTAATAATATTCAACAATATAGGTGCGGTTAGAAAAAATTAAAATATTCACATTTTTACAAATTTTATATTTGCAATCTTTGATGATGTGACAAATGATAATGTTATATTATAATATTTATAGCAATATTATTATCAAATATTGTGTTATAACTAAAATTTTTAACTGATCAGTCTACTTAACTTGGGTCTGTTTGCTGGTTGTCTCGACACGGGACTTTGGTCAGCGATTAAAAAGAGACTGCACAACAAATAACCTTAAACATTGAATACAATGTAATGATTGTTTGAACAAATAGGATTGATAGAAAAGATACGACTGGTCTCAAAGTAATGTTTATTTCAAGACACAACATAAAATGAATACAATTAAAACAAAATATATCAATTATTTAAAATAATATTAAAATAACTCGTTAAGTAGGCAAGAATACATTAATTAATGAGATTCAAATACAATGTAGAAATTTGAGAAAATTGTTAAGTACATATATCAAAGGCAAGTATCTGTTAAATCAACATTTTTTTTCTCCAACTGATCTGATTTTTCAAATCAAATAAGTACAGTTATTGAAGTAAAATGCTGTGAGTTGGTTTTGTTTAAATGAATATCATATACATATGATATAACTTCATTTTTAAAGTTCCATTTTTATATTTTCCTGATTGTTCTCAGGTTCACATTCACAAACCGTTTGGGTCTTGGTATTTATTACTGCTTCCATGTCATCGTGAACTTCTACAGCTGATGTCAATAATTTGCTATATTCCTGGAAAAAATTAAAAAAACCATTAGATTACTTAAAAACACTAGAGTAGATTCAAATAAAAATGTTATTGTTAAGATTGAAGCTCAATAAATATGGTGAACAAATAATATTATATTGAACAAGCAATAAATGATACGAATAAAGTATACAACAACAGGGTAAGATAAAAAAATAATTTACCAAAACTAATTTACCAAAACAGTTAATCCATTTCAGTAAAATGATTTAGGAATTAAATTTTATGCGTTTAAAGAAACAAAAATGTATTTTTTATAATTAAATGTTATGTCTTAACTTATACATTTTGGATATGGATTATGTGTCTGTTTAGAACTGCTGAAAATGTTAATTTATTTATCTTACCTGAAATAGCAATAAGTAATATCCCAATATGTCATGAGGTGCTAAATTTTCTCTCGCATATTTTTGTCCATTTAATGAAATTGTCTTGGCTTTTTCATCATCATTAATCATGAGGTTTATCAATTCAACTAAGGTACTCAAATTTCTTTTCACTGGAACATAATGGACCCATGGTGTCAGTTCATTATAGAAATGTTCATAGTATTCAGATTCTTGTTTGAAAACCAACGAATCGCCCGCTATTAGGTATGGAAACCGATAAGCTGCTACAGTACCATCAAGATTTATTTGGTATTTGTACTGAAAATAATATTAGGTACAAATTATATGTGAAAATAGCTTTATAATGCAATTTAAATTGTTAGATAATAATAATAGACATCATAACATACGTCGAAGAATTTAAAGAAAGAGATCGGTTTTGTTCCTGGTCCATATTTTTCTTTTAATTCTTGATAAAAGAAAAAGTTAGTAATTGACGCGTTGATTAGATCTGGATGAGTTTTACTCATGTCCACCAGATTCAACCGATTTTTGTTGGAGTCACGGCCCATCCAAAAAGCTTTATTTATTTTTTCTGACCATGGTTTTTCAATGTTTCCTTGAACTGATAACATGTCTAAGCTCACCCTTTATATTATTATAAAAAGAAATTCATTTAAATCAACAAATATACTACTTAGGTAACAAATGAACGCATAGCAAGATACCTTACCTTCCCATATTTTCAAGAGAAGACACTGTAATATCATATGTTGGCATGACAATGTCCATAGAGGAGTTTGATCCACACCAAGAAAATAATGGGAATTTATTTTTAGGCGATGACAGAGGCCAGTCACCCAGGTTGACAAAAATTTCTAAATCTGGCAAATAAACCTATAAACAAATGGTAAGCGCTTTAATATATTTACTAATTGATTTATTTAAAAAGAATCCATTCAGTGTTTGAATTAATTGTCACCAAATAATGTTTGGTTAAATAAATACCTATATTAAATAATAATTTAAGGACATTTTTTTTCATTTTTATTCATTAAGTGAAAAATAAAAAAAGACATTAATGTCTTTTTTATGGTTTATTTAAATAATACAGATTATAAGTAAATAAAATGTGAGTTGTTTTTAGTAATTCATATTTTAAGTTATTTAGTATGTAGTCAAGCAGACCTAATAGCAAAACGCATTCAAATTAAAGACTCAAAATTGTTTAGAAACTATTTGATTAACGTAAAGAGAAAATTCTTGAAAAATCATACCTTTCGACTCAATGACAGTAACAAATTATCCATGAACATTTTGAAACCAGTGTATTCTCCATAGCATTTACGGAATATCTGAAAAAAGTGAAGTCACTTTATTGTTCTCATACAAAACGTTATTATTTCATCAGCTCAACACAATTAAACGAATAGAACAAGTTCTTACTAAATTATTTTTAACCATGTATTGACAAACGCTCATAGTCTGGGTATGCTTGCTAAAGAATTTAACCATTTTATTTGACACAATGTTAAAATCGATTTCCTTAAATTGACTGAGATCGGAATTGATTTGTTTGATATTAGTTCTACATCCAGCGTTGGACAACCAAGTATCAATAGATACCTTTGAACAATCACATTCGTCTGGATAAGTTGGACCTGTAAAATATCACAATAAAATTGCTATACATCATATTAATCCTATACAGTTTTCGGCTCAAGACTGCAAGTATTGTCGATAGTGTTTCAACAACATGATGTATTAAATCAATAGCTTTCATTATTAAAGAGTTTCTTTAAACAGAATTATAAAGGCATGTGTATGGCACAAACATAGGTATTATTATGAAATAAATTAAACGTATAAAATACTGTTACAATTTATTTGGGTAATGATAACTGGTGTTTACGGGTAAAAAAATAATTTTCAGTGATACCGAAAACACCCCATTCTTATGTGAGTGCATACGTGCGACTAACCTTGGTAAAAATTATTTACATGTTTTTCGCGTGTCTTTAGGTTTTCGACTAGTATTTCGAGATCGTAGCAGACTTCATACAGCTTGTATCGTACCAAAAACGACGAATCTTTTCTGTCCAAGATGTTTGTCCAGACGCGACATTTGTTCCCGTTTTTGGTTTTACCACTAATTACTACGCTGAAGTCTTTGACACGAAACCTGAAACATTTCCAACAGAAACAGTGAAAACCTTTATAGACAATGAGCGCATCGACGGTTCGGACGGTAAACGATTTTCGTATGGGCCACTTACTCGTCCTGGTCGAATTCGACATAGAAGTAACGGGCCGGCAAAACGATGTCGGGATTCAGGCCCGGTCCCCAAATCTTTGTTTTATTGCCGGCGGCTTGAACACCGTCGAATTCATCGAAAACGAAGAGCGAAAGAGCAAGTAAAACGTAATTAATAACCATGGCGAGTTAGGGGAAAAAAAAATTAAAAATCGTTCGTCTCTAGTACATGATGTCGTGAAAAAACAATAATATCGCGTTGTCGATAACGGAAAATTATACGCAGCGATTTCGATTCGGATTCGAACCGAGGAAAATTGTGAAAGCCGCCGTCAAACCGGACGACGAATACAATCGTCTCGGTGTTTTGTTGTCGACGAACCACCACGTCGAGTCGTCGACCCGTTATCACCGGCCGAGAACGTTGTTAACAGAGCCGCTGCAATAACGATCGAAACGAAACGACGGCGTCATCGACCGTCGCGAAATACCGTCGTGCTCGTCCGAACGGCAAGAGGCGAACATTTTGACGAGCGCATTTCCACCGGAACTCGACGACGGACGGCGAGACCGCCTACGCAATTGTCGCCAATATTATTGATCGCGTAATGTGTGCGCGCGGCTTATCACATCCGACACCGGCAATATTATTGTTGATAAAATAGTGATAACGGAGTGGAACAGTGAATCGCGGTCGTAGATAATAAATCTGGAGAACAAACGAAACGCGCGAGAAATCGTCTGCTTCGCAATGTGCCGCGGAACCTGTATGGAATAAGCGGTTGGCGGATTTCGTGCTTCATCAAGAGTGGGTGGGGAGTGGGACGAATTTGAATAACAGCCTTTTTATTTGTCGAATCGCGCGCTACAAGAACGAATATTGCTTTTCTACTTTTTCGCATTATTTCTTTTATAATAAATTATCAATCGAACTCATGGCGATTACCGTCTGATGCTTTTATACGACGACGTCAATACGAATGATTTATGGAAATACCATTTTTACGCGTTTTTCCATTATCTAATACATATTGTATACATACACAATGCAGATGGTGCGAGGGCGTAACTCGAACAATTTTTATCGAAGGCGACAAACTTCTAGTCGAAAACATTCCACTTTTCATCGCGTGAATATGCGGTTACTGATAGGGACACGTCCGGCACGAGCTAGTTTTCGAAATTAGCAAACGTCTGTTATTACTTATTATTATTATTTATTACGAACATATTAGATAAAATATTATGTATATTAGATATAATATTGTGTATTTTTTTTTTACAGTTAGTACATTATCACTGCGTGTTCAAGGTGTTGAAATTACCGCGCAAGTTTATCTTACTATTGTACCGAAGTTTGGTAAACCGAAAAAAAAAAATGATTACCTCTATTTGGTCATTGGCATTTATAAGTATCCAAACGATGTGTACTTTGGTATACCAAAGCTGGTAACCAAGTATTATCCGGAACAACTGAAACCGAAGTTACCATCTACGAATCACGGCAGTAGATACTCAAGGCGCGTTCGGACGAGTCACTCTCGGCGACTGTTGTGGACGAATATCGAACATTTTCAAAAAACGAAAACAAACCGTCGAGACAGTTATTCATCGCAAACTATTCGGTATGTATTTTTTTGTTTTTTTTTTTTAACTTTTTATTATATGCGTGCGATCTGTAATTTATATATTACAATAAGCATGCAAGTATGTATTTAAAAAAAAAAACACAGGTAAATTAAAACCAATAAATACTTATATAATACTCATAAACCGGACTCGAGCCGTTCACCGTTCAACATTTATTTAAATAATTTAATGTTTACACTGTTCATTTTTAATTTATTTCGGGTGATTAGGTAATCTAAAATTATCATTAAATCGTAAATGTGTGTAAACGTTGTTTTAGATCTTTCAGTGTCGCACAAACACTTGTATTGTCTCATTGTCTGTTGCGCGTCGCAACGAATACACGACATCGGCATTCGGAGGTAGTCTTTCGTCGTTATCGTCGTACATGACGTATAGTATAATACCGTGTTTTCCGAGTTTTCGATCTAGTTCCTTTGTTTAAAAAATCACCGATACGAATATTTTCGATCAATCTATTCTGCGTCGGCGCGGACAATATACGTGATGGAAATAAACTGTGCCCAGTATTAGTGTACGTAAACGGTTGAGAATATTACACAATACATTTTATTTTATTTTATAAATTAATACCATAAAATCATTACTTTTCCGTGTAATAATATTTCATATGTAGGTATAAATTTAACATTTCGGTTTCCGTTACCTATTTTACCGTGGGTGGATAGGTTAAAGCTGAATACTTTTTAGCTAAGGCCAAAATCTACAAAAATATAATAGCACGCGATATTGTAATATTAATAATTACATAACATTATATTAAAATATTGTAAATATTTCAACGAAAAATACTAATGTTAGGCATGCTTAATTACGTCCAAAAAGGTACGTGTCAAGTGATAACATTTTAATTTAAAACAATTTTTTCATATAAAGGTATTAAATATATTAAAATTTGAGTCGAGTATAATATTTTAATGTAGTAATGTGTGCATAATTATTACCAATTACATAAAAACTCCCTTATAAATAATAATCAAAAAAATAAAACAAAATTCATTGTTATCAACAACAATATTTAGGAATTTAAGTTTTTATGAGGTTTTGCTCTTTGGGTAAATATAGTTTTACACTCCACCGACGTGGACACTGAATGCATCTATTGTTGAATGTCTACATTGAGTTATGTACCTATAATCGGCACCTTTGTGTGTCGTAAAATTAATTTAACTGGTATATGAAATCTATTGATTTCATATACCAATTCCAATTCCTTGTAGTTTGTACCTACGTCCACCTCGTAAACGACTTTTAAGTGACCACATACTGTTTATAATCATAACTGTTTGTTTAAGTGTCATTAATAGTTAGATAAATCATTTTAAATTCGTTTTACGGTCAGTACACACTGGTATTTGTAGTCAACGTATTGTTCCATCTTTCTGTATATAAGATATACTTAACGCTTTGTGCTAGATAAAAGAAAATTCACTTATTTAGACATTTTTATCGGGCCGTTATATTATGCAATAGTGTCATTTCGTCTCATAACAATTAACTTTGTTCGAATTCTCATCATATTTTGCCATTTTATACCTCGTGACATTCGTCCGGCAATTCTATCGGCTACAGCAGTGACTAAATATATTTCGGCCGTTCAGACCGTTCAGTCTGTCACATTATTTCGCGCACTATTTATTATTTTGTCTGTAAAGTATAAATGTAAGAATCGCGTACTGCAGCATTTATTCACAATGGCCGGTCCGAAAAATGTTCAGGTAAATTATAATTACATCACAGGCTGTTGTATTATTTGTATAGGTATATGTATACAATAATAATAAATAATAATTAAATGTAGGTAATTAAGTGACATAATTTTAAGGAAAGTGGAAAAGGGTTTTCCTCCCGCTGATCTAAATTTTTATTTCAACAGTTGTTTTTAATTTAATATAGTATCTAAAAGTCATCTTTTTCTTCCAATATAAATTATACTGTACTTTATTCGACCAAAGAAAAATAGTGTGAGATACCTGCAAGACTCGAATGAGATACAGGTGACTAAAAATTGATATTGTTCATAAATATTTGAAATCAATAATCCATTGCTTTCGAAAAACTAATCTGTGTGAAAAAGGGCTTGTGGACCAATCTCTATCTATATTTTATGAAAATAATTTTTAATTTAATAGGTTTAATCGTGATATTTGTTAGTAGGATAGATCTGTTATTTAAAATACAAAGCAAAATAAATAAAAATAAATTATGTTTATTATATTTATATTTTAATTAGACAAAATCTTGTACAATATTTTCATATGATTATTTCAGTATATTTACATAATATACAATCACTTTTGTTTAGTTGTATAGTTTATTAGTGAATTATTTTTCATTTTATTCACAATTTGTTTAACGTAATAGAATTTGTGGAAATAAAAGAAAATTAAATTTTTAACACGCGCCTATTTGAAATAAGTATTCTAAATGATTTTCAAAAGTATTTCATTAGTATTTTAAAAACTTTTTTGATAGCACTTTATAATATACAAACACCATATAATATGCTTTTAGCTGAGTTGTAGGAGTTCTGGACGATTGTCCATAAAATGGAAAAGACCACGCCCACATGTAGATATCAAATTGTGCGAAATCAAATAATATGTAATTTATCTAAATATATAGAAACAAATAAAGTTTGCGTCATAGGAAATATGTTTAGTTAAATTGCAAAGTGGTCGATTCCAAATGTAAATACCCTGGTTTATGTAAAACTCGTGGGCGCCATATCGCGGAATCGATGTGTTGACTTAGTCGAGCAGGAAAAAAATTCGGTGACGGTCATGTCTGTAATACGCGATTTCTAGTGAAACGTACATTATTCAGTATTATATATGCGTATTAATTGGTTATTGGATTCAGGGCACTGTCTTAATGACCTTAATAACCTATTAGACTTGTACGCTAAACTATGCACGCGCTTTATCTATCGATTTGACTTAATAACCTATAGGAAAACAAAATCGCTTAAAACTCAGTTGTGATTTACGGACGAACCGAACGAAATATTATATACGTGTATGATAAAAAGCTTGTTGAAAAAATTGAACATTTTGTTAAATTATTATCGCAGTTGGAATTTTCGACTGCGGTCGGAAATCGTCGCCAGCAGGACGACGATTCGTCAACAATGGAAACATCTTCGGGACCATTGATTTCCAACGGAAATCGGTGTGGCAGTCCGTCAGTTTACAGACGAGATGATCACCCTGTAGTCGTGGACATGGACGTTTGCAGCAACTGTCCGACTGCAGCTGCGGCACAACGTCTGCGAAGAGACGAAAACGTTCCATTGGAAAACGTGATGGTCAATCGAGGAATGATACACGTGAGTCTTAGATTGATACTTTTGGTTGCTTTGTTAACATCAGACAATAATCGTGGAAAATATGATTTTACATAATATATTTAATCTTTTTTCAATGCAAACAGAATATTATAACGAGCATGCCTATACCAAGGTGTTTACGAAATGGTCGAGGACACTAATAATATCATCGTACTCTTTTTTCTCAAAATCTTGGGTTTATCAATTTGTTCTCTGAGTAAAACGTTTAATGTAAAATTAGATGGTCAAATGATATTGTCATATATTAATTTATGTGACCTCACTTTTGTACTTTTCGCTCAATATAGTAATAATCCACTGTGTACGATTATACTAGTGTCCTTACCATTTTAGAAACATCCAGTATATGAGTATGAATTAAATATGCGCATAGGTGTCAGGTTTTAAACGATTCATTTATTTGTTTAGATCCTTAGTATTCATTTTTTAATTAATACTATTTTTCCTCCTATTCCTTTCTCATTATTATATTTGTTTATCCTAAGTTTTTTTTAAATGACCGGGTTTTAAATATTTATATATTAAAGGAGACTACAATCTAAAATATAAAATACTACATATTAATTTATTAATTGATTAATTGAAGAAACAGTAACATAAAAAATAAATTAACAGTTGCTAAAGTATAGTTATATTTCTAAATAAAAACAAACGTAACGTATATATTGTCATTGAATCGAGGTGTGTGTGTGATAAGCTCGAAGGTTTTGGTTAAATGTTTTTCGAGAAAACTATAATAATTGACAAGTATTAGATACTGATAATATTTCACAATACGAGGGCCTGGAGTAAAATACATAAAAATGTAAAAAATATGTATAAAATATGATATCATTAAGGTCTGGGTCTGAATGTAAAATGCGTTTTAATTTTTTACTGCCTATTCAAAATAATACTTTTCAAGTATGCAATTTTTTCTTTTTAATATAAATAATAATATGAAACTTTTATTTTACTTGATTTGAGTTTTAGAATTTTGATGTAACATTTTTCAACTTTTAAACTATTTTTCATAATTATGTTGATATTTATTTATTTTTTAAACTACTTTCAAGATATGATTTAGAAAAATAAAAACATTTTATCTCGACGACGCGCGACGGTTGAAATCTTATAATATTTATTCCGTATCGAGTCTAAGAAATATTATTTTAAAAGCGTGTTTCATAATGTTTATGTAATATAGGTATAATCTATATATTTGGTCTTTATCAGACGTTATTTATTATTTTGAATTGAGTATAAACATAATCTTTATTTGGCGTTCAATGAATTGGGTGTTGTTTATACATAAAAAATGTTGTTTTTAATAAAAAAAAAAAAAATTACTGTCATATAAATAGTTAAATAATTATATAATTAATATGATTTGTAATCAATGGTCTAGAATTCTAGATGCTATTGAATTATAAACTTTTTTTCATTCAAAATTATGCTTGTAGCTTTAAAATGTTAGTTATGTTTACATAAATGACATCAATAAATATGTAGATATGTACCAATAAGGTATTCAATGAAGAGGTAAACACATTTTTTATTTTTTGCTGTCAAAGAAACACTACTTTTAATTATTGGGTATTCGCTGTGGCACTGACATTTTTTGTCTATTTTTATCATTTAGTTTAAAAGCTGATTACAATTTTTTACTGCTTTATAGCTAACAACAATTGAGTACCTAATAATTGCTTTAACTATAAGATTTTTTATTTATAGTTTAGTTTAACAAAATATAGAATGTAGGTGCCAAATAAATTTAACATCAGTGGTTAAAATTGAACTTAGATTTGTTCATTTAAATTTAAATTTAAACCTATCGGGCGCGGGACAAAAACATTTTTACAGGAAGGGTCCCTTAGTCAAAATTTCAGCCAAAAGATTATTAAACAATTCCTTTTTTTTTTGCATATTTTACCAATGTGTTTCAATACCGATAGGGTAAAGGGCATAAATATATTTTTTACTCAAATTTATGTTTTTACTTTAATCTACAGTAACTTTTATTTATATACTAATATCTTTTAGTACAAAGTTCTAAGATATTTGATAATGGTTGATAACTAATAAATATTGATAAATATATATATGTACATTTTTATTATAATAATACATTTAAAGGCCTACCTATCATTAGATAGATAGAAAAAATAGTATAACATTTGTCAGTACAATTAGGTTTATAAAAATATAACAGTAATCATACTGCTGAATTAGGTTAAATTAATTTTACATGATAAATTATAATAAAATACAAGAAATGTAATATGAAAAAATAAAAAAAATAATTAGATTTTATACATAATATATATAATAAAATTCGACTAAATCTAAATATGACCATATTAATCAATATATAACCATTCTAATAACCTGCAAACCGCAGTAACCACATACTGAAAAACGAATGACTGTATAATATTATAATACAATACGATTGTGGGTTTTTACTTTAGCGATTTACCGTGTGGTACGGCCGACAGTCTACAATTCCGTTGTCGTACGTAATCGGCATACCGTTTGGTTGGCTATTGCTCGGCACTTTTCAATATATCGCGTGTGTCGTCATTTTGGGCGACGTTTTGTTAGACCCGTGGTACTTTACATGCACTTGGATAGGAGAAGTCATTACCATGCTACCCATGACTGTGTTCATCATAGTCGCCAAATGTGTATACGTGCGCGTGGTAAGTGTGCTGCGAGTTGACTTCTGCACTCGAAATTTAAATTTAGTTTAATGTTTTGTCAAGGTTGTAAAACGAATGATAGAATCGTTGAACATTATAAACGAATTACGTTAATTATAAAATATTATATAATATGTATATAAATTATAAATATCGTACAAAAATATTTATTTGAATAGGATTCATATTGACTATTGGCCCACTGGGAAAATATCGATTTCTGGGCGACCGTATTTACATATATTTCGGGCGATGGGTTCCTTTCATTTGTCGTCGTTTGTACGAAAATATTTGTTATTTTATCAAAACCGATACACATTTTTTTCACTGCAACTATTGAATATTATACATAGTAGTTTATGCAAATTATATAAACCTCAAATGAGCACATATAATGTGCTCATTAATTTTACATTAATTTATTAATTCATTAATTATTATTAATTTGTAAATGTAATTGCAACACAATATCTCGAATATATAAACAATATAATATATGGTATGTCAGTTTAGATCGAAATCCGATTGAAAATAGTATTAATACGGCTATACTTAATGGTGGACTGGAGAAAATGGCTTTTATTAAGTATTGGAGATCATTAGTTTTAATTTAAATTAATATTTATTATTTAAAATAATCACAGGAAAATTATGCGCTAATAAAATTATGATATCGGCAGATCGTTCCACGGTTTATATAACAATCAGAAATCCAAACTAGTGTCCACGTAATAATTGATAAAACTATTGATACTCATATATACATCATATCCTGTGAAAATGTGAAATTATCATAATTATTTTTAAAAATTGTTTTACAATATTACGAAAATATTTATAATTGATTAAAATTGATGATTTGGAATTTGAAAACACCACTTTTTAACAAAAATTTGAATTAAATTTATATCGAAATGGAAATCGATCGCGATTCTCCAAGATTGTTCCTTTGCTCCGAACTATCCAGTCCATCGCCGGCCATACATAAAGACTTTTGAATTTGAGTTGTAAAATAATAAATTGTAATAATTGCAATAATATTATTTGTATGAAATGTATAATGTATAATATATATATTATATATTATACATGCAAGTCATACAATATATTGCGTGGGTTTAAATAGTTGCGTTATGGCCATTATGCTATAACATTTTGTTACATAGTAAGGAATACTAAGAAACCAATACATTATTTATATATGTATATTTACATAATTTAAGAGCCTATTTAATTCGAAATTTATATTCAAACACTGAACAATATGTCAACGATAAGGTAGAAATATGAGAATTATCAACCGTATTAATTCAAAACAAAGATTAGAGGAAGCTGATATTTTATTTTTATTTCCTCTACCCACACGTTTAACATAGCGAAAACAAGTTCGACCCAATTAATTGTACATTTATAATAAATTATAATTAATCGGAAAAGTTTAAACTTAAACTTTAAAATACAAACTTACAAATTACATCGATTTATAATTTGTATAGTTGTATAGCAAACCAATTTAATTGTATTGTACCAAATTCGAAAGAAAAAATATATCATTAGGAAACTACATACCAAAAATTATTTTGAGCCGAAATTTGGACTAAAACTTTAGTGTTAGTAGTTAGTTAACTTTTTTGAGATATCTAAATAATTTGTAATAATAAATCTTAGTAATCTTATACTGTTACAATTTTATTTATTTTCAATAAAATCAATCAACTGTTGAAATAACTAATCTTGAAATCAAAAAAAAATGTAGGTACCTATAACGTAAGGGTTTCGACATTTAAATATTCATGATGACAATAAGTTTTCCTGTAATTTAAACTTTGGTAATTTTTAGTGTTTTAGAATTATAATTTGTTGACACATTATATTACATTTTTATTTAAATTTTCAGGCCATAGAAGGTAACATTTTACAGTGTAACACAATGTTTGGGAGATTCACTTCATTGTAAAATCGATATATTCTTCGCTTCACTTACAGTTTAAAGTAAAGTACCTACCTAATTGTAAATTTATAAACTCGTTGTATAATAAAATAATACAAAAATAACTAAATAGTTTATTTCACATAAGACACAGTTAAAACACTTAGTATTTACTGAAGACAATATTTAACTTGTTAAACTGATATACTTTTGTATACAAATTTAAAATAACTAAAAAAACACATATTCATTTTGTATTTATAGTATTTTGTACTGATATTTATGTACAATTAAAGGATAAAAGCAATTGTCAAAAATGCTATTTTCAATTAAATTGGTTGTATAGATGTTCCAGTTTTAAAATCACTCAACTGTGTGAATTAATATCTATTACTAATTATTACTAACTGTGAATGCTAATTTACATGTAAAAGATATAAAGACAGCAAATAAACCTTCTAGGTCAACAATAAATAAATAATATAATATAAAAATATAACTTTTTTACTGTATTTGTATTTTAGAGGCCGTTTAAAGTATCTAGGTTTTTGTATTGATAATTATTGATATTTTGTATATTATGATTGTTCATATATACATTAATAATAATATATTATATCTACATATTTTGAGCGAACAGGAAGATTATAAATAAAAAATAAAAACACACACATATAATATATATTTATATATATATAATATATATATGTTATTTATTCTACATCAGCATTTAGTAAATTAATTTTGAATAGTAAATTTATCACAACGATTTGAAAAAAAATTTGAAACATTCAAACATCTAAAATATTCTGTATAATATTTGATTATTGGTTTTACAACTATGACAACAACAAATTACTGACAATTCAAATATCCTTATATTAATAATAATTTTAATTTTAGGATATATTGGAGTATTGTGAAAAAATTTCGTGGACTCATTTTACGTTTTTAATTTTTCAAGGTTTGGCAATTGCATTATTTCTGCTTCCAGTTAGCCATTGGTTTAAATACGCGTTCGGTGATTTCTCACGGCCGATCAATTTTTTTATTTACTGGACAGTGTTTGCTTTTCCACATATAATGGTCTTATATTTCTCAACATTCGGTTGTTGTTCGAAGGTACATATAATATCATTGTTAACATATTGTGTAATCGGTTTTAAATGACGTTAATCAATAATCATTGTAGTAATTGACTTTGGTATAATTATATAAAGATGAATACTTAACAAATTCTTAATAAATTCTCGACATGATTCAAACAGAATTGTTTTAGACTAAAACACAATTATTATATAAATATTAATTAATTAAAAATAATTTATTTTACGAAAAACATTGGTGTAGTTTTAGATATTATTAGAGTAGTAACGATCGATAATATATTGATTTTACAATGCGTTGCGTTATAACATTTTAAAACTAGATATTTAAATACTTTCGACATCGATTTCAAATTTAAAAACCTAGGTCATTTTCAAAAAGATTCGGTAATTTTTAGAAAAACACTAATATTTTAAAAAATGATGTCAAAATATTTTTATGAAAAAGAATCAAAATTATACTCGAATGTTTTTTCATAAAAAAAAACCATTATTTTTCTCCTATGATTATTTATAAAAATTGTAATCTAATGTTTTTTATTGTGTAATCATTTTTAAAACTCTGTTCGGAGTCGAAATAGATTGATGCTTAACGATGCTAATGCTGTAATTTTTTTATATGTACTTAATACTTATACACTGATTAGTACTTATATCTTGTTTTTTATTTACACTTATAATAAAAATAAAATAATATACGTAATAAATTGTCTATTTTTTATTCCTATTGGAATTTATAAATTTAAATATTAATATGAATTAACCGTTATAGGTAAATAAATATTTTAACAATTTTCTTAATTAGATAAGTGTCGAAGCTTACTCTTAACGATAGAATGATACATATTATATATATGAATGTAAAATAGATTTCACTCATTTTTATTGATTGATGTTCATTGTTCAAACCTAAATTTGTTTATTTGTGTCTAACAGATGAATTATGATATTTTATGATTTTTTTTTGCAGATTTTTAGAGCGTTCTCTCGCCATTTACGCAATGCTGATAGCTGGAATAAACAAGAAAATCCACCGAGAGTGCATAGTGTAAGAATGAGGTTGCAAGAAACACCTTCAGTAAATAATGATAATAATATCGAGCTCCAAGAATTAAACTACCATCCAATGAATCGTGGTAACAAAGATTTACAATTTTCCGCAGCACACTAATAAATAGGTACCTACTATTTTTCCGTCTAAATATTTCATTTTTTAGTGTCTGAATATGTTGTATTCATACGATATGAGCTTTTTAGATAAGGTTCATCATTCCGATACGATTTAAATTTATTAAATAAATATTAAGTTGGACTAGTTTGCGATAATCATATAATATATTATAATATATTAAAACTATTATGGTTTGTGTTTAAACTTTAAACAGATAATTTAAATTTTGTTTATTAAATAGAAATAATTTCTTTGTGATATAATTGTTATGATACTTATACAGTTTAAGGAACTATTGTACGTAATAAAAGTAAATATTTTTCCTTTATTTATTTAATTAGGCAAATCAATATTTGTCGTATGCTTATGAAATGTGTTATTGGTTTTACCTTTATGTGGGTACAGTATCAATCCGAATTAACAACACGTTCGTTTGCATTTGTACTAAAAATATTTAAACGATACCTACGTATATCATAATATAATATTATTCTGTTTCTATATTATTACTCTGTTAGAATGATTTCGGTGTCGTACGACCGAACCCCGGCTTGACTTTCACGAGTACTACCATTGATTAAGCACATAAGTATACTTAATCAATGGTACTACATATGCTCGGAAAAATAACAAGTCAGGTTTTCAAATCGCGTCAATCGTGTAAATTTTTTCATTCGAACCATTGGGTTTTCAAAAACCGTGTATTTACTACATTCAGGCGTACGAATATTTTGTCGACCGTATCCCGGGTCGTGTACACACCCTTCGTTGCGTGGGTCTCGGGAGCGCAGCCGCCGTCCGGGTCTCGTCGTTTGTCGCGGCTGCGGTTAAATTTATCGAACGGCTCCGACGAGCGAGCGAGCGAGAGAGAGAGAAGGTCCGCCGCGCTGCGCAAAAACGACGCGCGCAGACGACAGCTGCAACATTTTTTTAAACATAATTTTCTTTTTCAAACAACCTCTCCTCCGCTCGTTCTACAATTTTCTTCTAGAACATTCTACGCTTACGTCACCGTAACCCCACCGTGGCCTCGTCGTCGGCGGCGCGGCGGTCCTGTCGCCGCCGTAGCTCCGAGCGTTCATTTGCGCTGCGCACTCCCAGGCCGTCGCACGTCACTCCGTCAGTAACTCCACTCCGGCACACACACACACACACACACTACAACGACGGGCCAATACAAAATGGCGGACCGCAGAACCGCACGGACGTCGTCGACGGTAATTATTATTATTATTATTATTATTTTAGATATCACGCGTGTGTTACGATCTCGCTCGTTTCGCCTCTATTAACGTATTGTTAATTGTAATTATATAATATTTTAGTAAATGTTCGACCCCTCCTACGTACACTCGACGCTACCCACTCGGTTTTATTATCAATTCGACACCTCAATAACGTAGTTATAGTAGTAGTAGTATATATTATAATAATATGTTTAACGTCTCGCCCGTCGTTTTTCAGGAACGCCACGTCCGGAACAGCAACGACTGTTCGACTCCGCAACAGCTGCTGGCCGCCGCCGCCGCCGCCGCCGCCACGCCCGCGAGTCGCGCCACGGCCTTTGTCCCCTAGCAGTCGGGTTTTCGTAAGTATACTATTATAATCGTTTCGATATTATATTCTACTATATTATGCTAAAATACTATTTAAAAAAAATTATATATAAATTTAATACCTACTTACTATTAAATATTCTATGGTCTATTTTTATAACGTTGTCTAGCAGTAGTTAGTTCCTACACGATATTATTACAGGCGTTATTGTTGTCATTCGGGTAGGGTTTTTTTTTTTTACGACTCGTTGCCTGTCGGCGTAACGAGAACGACCGGAATCGCGTCCATGACGGTATTCTCTAGAGATTTCACAATAATTTTGTACGTTATGTGTGAGTTAGTCATCGTCAGGCGATGACGTAGGTATATTATTATATCGTCGTGGTTTTCTTCTTTTTTTTTTATGGTTTAATTTCTATTGTTCTTTCGCTTTGTTCGCGCGTGACCTCAAAACTATCGACCGTGCCGCCACGCCCTACGCCGTGTTTACGGGGCGGCGCGGCGGGAATTTCGCAACGTCGCGCGACTTGCTATCGATTTGTTTCCCCTCCGACCCACACCCACTCCCCTTTGCTCGTTAAATTTTTCCTTCCAAGTTTCGACGACCCACTCGGGCGAGAGGGGATACGCGTCGCGGCGGGAATTCCGCAACGTCGCGCAACTCGCCATCGATTTTATTCCCTCCTCACTCCGACCCACACTCATTTGCCTTTGTACTTTTTTTTCTTCATTTATTCCGACGACCGACCGCGATGAGAGGGGAGGGGTCGCGGTCAAAATTTCGCAACGTCGCGCAATTCGCTATCGATCTCACTCCTCTACACGCCCTTGTCTTTATTTCGTTGAATTTTTCATTCCAACCTCTTCAACGGTCCATCGCTTATTTCGTCCTTGTCGGAGTCGTCGTGTTAGGCCAAATATTATTTCGATGAAAAGTACAAATGATTTGAATAATATTCTCGCAGTACACATTTCCATGTTAACGAGTCTTCGGTACAAGGCCATTATAAATATATATATAAAAAAAAAAACCTCGCGATGTTTTATTTTCACGTCAAACCACACACGAGTATTATTATTATTTTTTTTCGATGACCTCGTATTTTCTTCGTCAGCGTACATTTACCGAACTACACAATTAATTAAAATGACGAAGCGGTCTTTTAAGTGACTTTCCATCGATTTCGATTGTAATTGAAATATATTCAGATACCTATTATTTTTTTTTTCCTAGTACCTAATATAATTATACACATTATTCATCTAATTTAGTCCATTGGTAGCAATTAAAAACACGAATCGAAAGTAGTACTGCCACTTATTTCATATCTTAGCGGAACGGAGTAGTTATTAATTTTACAAGGATTTTTCCTATTGAATAAGTAGTTTTTTTTCTCGAGAAATAATTTTTTTCGAACAATTGGCATAATAAAATAGTTATGACTCGGTCTAAACCACGACGAATGATTGCACCATACGTGTCATAATATTAAAACGTTTTTTGTGTGTCTAAGCATAGTCTACCAACACAAAGCTTCTAATTAGCTGGTATTTTCATCAATTTTATATTGGCGATTTATTTTAAATTCGGACATACTTAATAAAATAAACTAACAATTTGTTAGAGTAAAGATTACGACGTTCTCATTTTTATTCAATTATTTTTTTAATTTACTACAGATAAATGAATTCGTACTTAATAGATAAATTACTGCACAAATTACATATAACCATTTACATATAACTCCATTTTATAGTAAACAATTCATACATTTACTTTTTAATTTATAGTTTATTTCTGTATATAAATTTGATTTGGTTAAATTGTTATGTATTGAAGTAAAAAAAAAAAATTAATAAAAATAAATTCATCACGTTTTGTAGTATATTTTGTTACATTGTTGTCTAGTGAGTCTTGTATGACTTTTCAATATCGTTCTTTTTACATCCAATTATTATTTCATTAAGATGACTTTTTGAATGAGTAACAATCTGTTTTGATAAAAAAAAATATTATACCATTTAAAAATAGAATTATAGATTGATTCCTTAATATAAACATCGAAGCATTTTAGTAAAAAAGAAATATTACTTATTAGGATTATGAACATATTTAAATACACTTCATAAAGGATAGGCATTGCGTTTGAATAAACTGTTAAAAATATTATAATATTTGCTAATATTTTTTGTACACGTTTATATAAGAAGTAAAATGTGGTATCAATCCTATCGTTTGAGTTAGTGTTCTAAATTAGATGAAATGGATGACCTATTTAATGCATCTGAAAGCTATAAGAAATAAATTATACATTATGTAATGTGAGTAAATATATTTGTTCATATTCATTTATCACGTAAAGGTTTTTTATATTCGTTCAATGTCTTTTATTATACAATTCCATGGTTACATAGAGACTATAGAGTATCTAATAAACAAAATTTATCAACAAATATATTTTATAGATGTTTACTTTAGTAGTATATATACCATATACATGATTGTATATGTTCTTTATAACAAATACCGTTTCTAATTTTAATTTTAATTTTAGTGTGTTCAGTGCAAAAGTAACTAAAATGTTAACTTGAGAATAGAGATGGAAGTGACAAAAAGCGAAGTTTTGTTGTATTGAACACGATGTAGAATGTTGTCATTTAATTGCATACATGCTTACCAGGTAAGATTTTTGTAGAATAAAAATAATTTTTATAGGTCATCTTACAGCACTATGATATAAATCAGTTATCTTGATTGAATAAAAAACGAATTGAAATCATGAAATCTATTATTATTTTATTTATATGCATTTTTAGATTAATGTAAATTTTTAAACATATTATAAAGTTCCTATTTTATTTGTTCGTATCTTTTTCAATTAATTTAATGTAGATTTTATTAGATGGGTTAAAATTTAAAATTACATTCGTGTTATGGAAATTAGATTGAAAATAATCAAACCCAAATATTTTAATTTTATTTAGATCATTTCTAGAGAGAGTTAACTATTAGAGTGGTACAACTACGAACTACTTAATTATCGATTACTTACTAATTGATTTATTATTTATTTAAAATTATTTCTGTATAATATTTGTATTAAGTTTTATTCAGTGACGTAATATTCTTTAGTCATTGTTATCGACAGTTATTACATTTATTATTACTCGTAAATAATAACCAAATCATATTTTGAAATCATTCGAAGAAAAAAATAACAAATCACGAGTTACCATTCTTCTAATTTTTAAAGTGATAGTTCAATTTTAGGTATCCAGAAATGTACTGAGTTATGAAATTTTGTTTTACAGATGAAATTTGAACATACCAATTCATTGTGAGATGGTAGTGTTGTAAGTAAGGAATTTGTACTCGATTCAAGGTAAGAAATTATCCATTATTTTACTGTCATACAAATATGTGGATTTTACAAGGTACGATATTTTCAGTAAAGGTAGAGAAGTGGGTTTTCATTACACAATTATTTTACCGATTGGATTGGTATATAGTATTGTGAATCCAACATCACGTCATTATTAGTAATCAACCATCATTACACAAAGGTTGGAAACGTTTCTTCACAGTTAAACCCTGAGTAGGTCGTTAATTCTATGGTTTATTAGATGGTTATCGTTTATTCGTCGCCATAATTATTAGTCATGTCCAGTGTTGGAGATTAAGCTACTTCAACGCTAAACTATTTATATGTTGACTAAATCTGCGTCTTATCAACAGCTTCTAAGGTATTCTTATCAACGAAAAACTTTTGTTTTTATGAAGCAACATTATAATTTTTATTTTTAGTTCTATGTACATCTAATATGTTCTAGATTTTCCATACCTACCTCATATATTAGAAGTTGGAGTTAATATATCTAATGGATGGTCCATAAGACGAAGTGTTTAAACATTTAAACACAGCTGGATATATTTTTGTATCTATTTCTTTGTGTTAGCAAAGAGGTTGGTGGAGTGACTGGTGATCAACCCCTTATCAACCCATCTAAGTTGCTGTAGACTCAGACGTGAAGTAAAAACTATTGAACAAGCAACTTATAAGTACCAGCAACTTTAATTTAGGCTCTAGGGCTTAAAAGTTGTCAAGTGTAATTTATATGTACTATTTTATTTTCTACTACACATTTTTAATCTGTTTGCCTAGTATTTATCTAACAAGAGTGCCTTGGGTTTCTATTCCAACACAAAATGTATTTAATTTAAAAACCCTAGAAATTAATTTAAATGATTTGTAAACTAACATTATTTGAAAGTAATTAATAAACACACAATATTTGACTTATAGTATATTATGTATCAATTTATACTGTTATCTAAAAGATATAATTAAATAAGTCGTCTATTCTATCACTTATCTTTATTTCTATCGAAATTAAATTTTAATAATTTATTTTTGCAGTACTCTGGAATATTAACAGTGTTGAAATATGTGTATTCAATATTTTTAGAAGTTATTCACACGAGAAGTTTTATCTTGTACTACTACTATACGTATGCTCACACATACCTATCATACACCTATATTTTTTTTACTCGGACAAACTGATTGGTTTATATAACTGTTAAGTACATAATATTATAAAACGTGTGAGACGAATAAGATCAAAAACAATGAATTTAATGATCTATAAATGTGACACGTTTTTTTTTTTTTTGTTTTAATCTTTTTTAGAAAACTGTGGGATAGCAATCCGCCCTTTCTGTATTTTTTTTTTTTTTTTATACAGATTTAATGTTTCGTATTAAATGATGAAGACTATCATATTAATAAAAAAAGTAATGTAATCAAAACATGTATCTTGTTATATTAAAACTCATAATTTTTTTTACATAGTTTCATGGTCTTGAATATAATATAACTTACTTAATGAAAAATATTTTTGTTGTTGAAAATTAGATTTGTTTAGATTGATCGGGAACACAAACAATAAAAATGCATCTAAACTTTATTTTCATTATATAAAACTGAAAACGTCAACATTACGCTGATAGGTATATAATATTATAGATAAATATGTTTAATTTAAATAATTTACACTTGTGTCTATGAGTATGTATTGTAACCAAAGGCGTCATATAACGTATGTATCCATGAAATTATACAAATAAATTCAAAACCACTGCCTACTCTACTAACCGATCGATTCATTCACGAAATGACAAGAGACACATAAGTAACAAGAATTAGAGATATATGGGACGGAACCTTACAAATGACGCCACTGTTTGTTGTAAACGACCTTTTGGTAAAATAATACATATTCAATAATTGATTGAAACATGTAATAATGGAAATTTGGTTAATTTAATTTTCTAATTTTTTTTTTTTATAGTTCTAATTCGACATTGGTATTTAACAAAAAGTCAAGTTTGATTTATTTTTCAAATGGAAATTGATTTTTCTAAATGTATACTTACGTGTGAATCGAGCATTAGTACATATTTTACAAATGTATTATATAACATCTTCATATGAATAAGAATAATTGTGTAAAATATTTTGAATTTATTCAATCAAATGTTTATTGAAACGCCACCCACCTTGTGCCTTTCTATTATTGTTTTATTATTCATCCATGTAATTTTTACAGAATTTACATATTTCGTTTTCAAAATTCAAGTTTTTCTCACAGATAGTTGTTCAGAAACTTACGAACTCACCTGTTACAATAAAATCGTAATAACTATTCCTTAGTTACAGAATTGCGGTGTACTTCTATTGTTGAAGTAAACATGTAGGTATTTTGTCAATAAAGTTTTTTTTATTGGTGTACATTTTATGTCCTATTACTTATAGTATTACAATTTCGTTGTCGATCAACCATACTTGCAGAATTTGTCTAGACAAGTTGCAATTGTAATTTACATTAATTGTCTGATCTGACGTTCAAGGTTTGTAGTTATATTTATTTCATTAGTTAAAAATCATATTAGGAAATGTTACTTTAGAAAACAATTGAATGAAATTGTTTTTAATTTAATTTCAGTAGTTGAGTTTTGTTTGAAGTACAATATCGAGGTGTAAGTCTGTTTCATACCTAGGTAATAGTTAATGACTAAACTACACTGTTATTATTAAGTGTTTGCATTTGAAAATCAAATTTTTAAACCAATACACATTATTAACATAAATCCTTTGTTTAAACTTTTTTTGTTTTTCTTGAAATTATATTACATCAAAAAATGTTTGTTGAAATAGGTATTCTTTTTTTTAATAACTCTTAGGTTTCTATAGTATATTATTTAAAACTAATGACTTTTAGTATACTCTATTGATTTATTTTAATTATAATATTTAGTGAATCGTACTTAGAAATAGAATTGATACTTAAGGGCACTCGTGAGGGTGAAAACATGTAGGTTAATGTAGATATTAATAGTTATCCATAACACAATTAAACTCCGAAGTAAATAGATTACGTGTTAACTATAATGATGTGAGTGGGATTTTTCATATTTAATAGAAAATAAAAGTTGGTAGGTGTCTAATAATGTTGCATGGATTTATAGAGATTGTTATTTGTAATAATATGGATCACTTTCGAAATAAGTTCGTAGGTTAGGTAGGTCAACTATAATAATATCTAATTATCTGTCTAAAGGAATTATAAGAGTTTATTTAGCGCTTAGCTTGAACGTTATTTCATAATATTTTACATTATTTTTAGATTTGTTTTCGAGAGAGTTTCATTATTTTTCTTGTGTTTAGTGGAGTCTTAATTTAGTAGAATTTTTAACCACGGTTTGATTTTGATATACCTACATAATAAATCAATAAAAATTTTAAAATCTAGAATGTTTTATCATTCATAAAAGAGTCGAGTTACAATTTGTGAGCAGCATTTTTGATATTGTTTGAGTTAAATTGATTTGAATTTAAGTATTAAAATTTTTCTTATTTTCATTACATTCCTTTATTTTTGCATTAAACTAAAGATTTTTTTTTTACGGATTTATCAAGTACTATTATGTGCTGTTAAAAATAGGTATATTCATTTGTTGAGTTCCATTTGATTAATGTACTGGCCCTTAAAATATATCTAGGTACATTTAGTTGAATAATAAATTATCCGAATCAGTCATACCATATTGTTTTACACGTCCTAGTCTAGTATGACTAGTATGTGCTATAAACAAAGAATCATAATGAAATGTTTATTTTAAACCGTTTGTTTTTTTTTTTTAGGCAGGGAAAACGAAACTTTAACCATGTTTTACATGGTTTTAAGTTAGAGTAAATTATTAGAAACTATAGAATAGTATACACATTACCGTGAGGATTTATACAACGAATTATTGAAATCGGTACTTACCCACCTAGTTACATACACCCAACATACATATTATATAGTATGAATTAGCGAGACATTTTTAATCGGTACTTGTAGCGTGCATAAATTATAAAACAGATTTTGTAGATATGTTTTTCGATGGAACTCTATGATAAAATATACCTATTTGAACTCTGAATTTGACTTGTAAATCCTTGTCGAGTTGTAAACTGAAAAATAATATTAAAATTAATTTACGCGACTCTCGATAATGCAATTATTTACGAAGTAGAAATTATTGATAATTTTAAATCTAATTGGAATTTTATATGTAAATTTACTTACCTACCTTGGAATATTGATTGTAAATTAAATTAGTCCATTTTAATTAACATTTTATTTCGCAATAAATACATATTGTAACATTTGCAATGAATATTAACTTGAAATTAAGGTATTTTAAATCCCTTTAAAATTAAATAATATAGTGTAAATCAAGTTAAATTAAAAGTTCCTTAAATACATATTTTTCTAAAAAATGTCCAATTTAGGTATATTTTTAGATTTTTAATTTTATATGTTATAAACAATATCAACTTATTTCTTTCAACGAATAAAATATAAAATTATGATAATTTGAATTTGGTCAAAATTGTATGTAGTTTATATAATCTTTATGTAATTAATTTGAAACTAACTCTTTAGGTAGGCACAACAAAATTAACATGGAAGTTAATAACAAAAAATAAATAAATATCAAATTATCATTTATGTAATTTATTATAGTAAATTTCATTTTGATTTCTCAACTGGTTTTAATCAAATTAAAATTTTACATCTCATGTTAATATTTTATTGAGGTTAAATTACTCAGGATTGTTGTTTTCATTAAATAGATGCTTATAGTTGTTTCGTTATTGGTACTTATTGTTTGGGTTACGATAATTTAAAAAAAAACTTTATTTATGAACTAGTGGATGATGGATATTGGCACTTAATTAAGAGAAAATCGGTTAATAGTTTCTTTCGCACTGTGTGTATTTACAGTTTTTATATTATTTCTTACATTGTATCTATATTTACTCGAAACCATAAATAAAATTAAGTACGAAAGTTGGTTCGGTTAAATCTTCGCGAGGAGTGTAAAAAATAAAGTTTATCTTGTAGGTTTAACTCTGGCGCTAAGTAAAAGCTTTGTAAGTAGGGAAAACAATGTATGTTTTCAAGTAAAAAACAATAAATAATCCAAAGTTTGTTTTGAAATAGATAATAAAATATCCTGCGCACGGATAAAAAGAAATGATTCTGTGATATTTGCTCGTTTGGAAATTGGTATTTTAGACGATCTTGTTTTCGTATGTTTGTTTTTCGTCTTTTTACTTTATGAGCTTGGGCTTATTTATTTTTTTTTTAAATAACAATAATTGAAAAAGCGTAAAAATAGCACTGCTTGATGATCTGTCACAAAAAGAAAAATCCATTTATTTAAATTTTTGTTTATGAAAATAAAATGCGTTTTACTTAGATAATCGGGATAAATATGATTAGTTCCTACAGACAGTCTCGACCTCGTTATTTATCGTTGATATAAGTGTTTAAATTAGATTAATTATTATAATATTATGTGTAATGGATATAGATTGTGATTGGTTGTCGGTAGACAATATTGAGAATAATTTATATAATTTTTTTTTTTTTTATAGAAAAACGTTTTTGACATAGTTGTGCCTAACAAATTATGTTTAGTTGTAGGTAGGTAATATAATCGTAACAGACATATTGGTTTAGTATGTGATACTCGTTTTAATTTGATATTAAAAATCACCGGAAACTAAATATTAACTGAAAATTTATTTTTAATCAATTATAATTTGTTTCTTCTGTACTCGTGAATTATCGTTAATATTAATAATGTGTTTAACGTGTTTTTTTTTATTAACTAAACTCAATTGGTTAAAGTAAATCGATGTGGTCTAGATGCGATCAAATGATAAATTTTATTCCTAAAATTAAAAAATAAATATTCTTAATTTACTTTGTTCATCAATAAGGTACCTGTACTTACACTTAAATTTAATATTTCAAATTTTAGTTTGTAAATAATTTAGCTTTAATGAACTCGGATGTATTTGTAAATTTACTATATTAACTATCGGCATACAATTAATATTTTTAATTAGGTATTCAATTTTATTGCTACATATTTAAACAATTTAAAATAACAAAAAGTTTTGTGATAGTATCGTTGAATTTATTTCGTTTGAAACTTACTTAAAAACTAAAACAATAGTTAGGTCGAGTTATGTCCTAAGAGTAATAATAATGAATAGGTTGAAATGTTCTATATAATTTCGTCGGATTTTTGTATCATATTTAAGAAATTAATTTGCTAAACAAAGGTTTACTATTGTTTTATAAATTATTTGTGAAATTTAACTAGAGGAAAAAGAACTAGATTTCTGTACTTTATATATTATTCTTATCACTAAGTGTAAGATTTGAGTATTGATAGGTAATAATAGGTCGGTCGACGTAAAAATCGATATTTATTTAACTAAATTGTACATGTCCTGTACCTAGGTACCATAATTTTCGTTTGATTTTAATTGAAGTGTAATTTTTAAATCGAAAAAGTTCGTAGGTATTTTTATAAGAGTTAAATTAACTAACGAATCTCGCGTAAACTTAGCGTTCAAATTGTTATCCGATTTGTGTAAACATAATTTAGGTAGGAGTAGGTATTTTGAAAAATTGATCCGATTCAAATTTCTTTTAATCATTAATAAACATTAATTCAGACACGTTTATATATTATTATTTAGATAAATGTTATTTTTCAATTTCAAGTTAAAACGATCGATGGAAAGTTAATATAGACTAAATTTGATGTAATTATTCTATGTAGAATGAAACATTTTATTAATTTGAATTTTTTCCCTTGATTAATACAATTACACACCTACGCCTTATTATTAATTTAAAAAATATCCGTGTTTTTACACGATTTTTTTCTGTTTTAGATTTAGATATTATTCAGTCTCAGAGTTATTACGAATAAAAATCTTGAAGTATTTTTTTGGAAACAGCAATACAGTTAGATATTAGTTTGGAAATATTATTGAGTTGAGTTTTTACCGAGTTTTCGAAAAACTACGTCAAACTGCCTTAGAAGATATTTTGATCGATGGTATTCTTTAATAATTTGTATTTTTGCATTAAGGATAAAAGTTACTGACAAACACGAGATTAAAATGTTACGGAACGCTACGTTATGGTTCAAATTGAAAAATGATTTAAAAGTTTATAGGCTTGTATTAGACGTGAGTTTTTTCGAAGTTTATTATTTCATACATGAAGTTGATAATGTCTATTTATAGGTGCTGGGTACCATCTGTGTTTTAGTTTTTAACCATAATAAAATATGTCACTTGTTTACTGATTAATTGGTAATATTTTTGTATGAAAGTAAAAATATGTATTTCAAATTTACTAAAGCAAAAAAGTCGTTCGGGATATAATTTATTAGGATTTATAGGCTAAAATGACATTACGACGAAGGGAGATAAATAGCGGCTAAAATATTTTATACAGTATTATTATTATAAACTTGTCCTTTGACGAAATTTCGTTTATTATTTGGAGTTTATTGATTTAAGTTAAGCTAATCACCTAAAATAATTATAAGAGCTGAACATTTGTTTAGTTAAAAAAAGTTCCGTTTCAAATACGATAGCTTTCCTTTTTTACTCGGAATTCGAACGTTGAATGGAAGGTTAAAACTTTTATTTAAATTAAAGAAGTTAGTAAACAGCTAATATTTAGTGTATTAACTATATAAAGTAAAGGATGTATGGGAAGAGTTCGGTTTGACTGTTGTAATATAGTTTATAGGATAATGTAATTCTTGTAGGGTAGGTTATATAATATATATAAAAGAACAGGCCTTTTTTTATGTTCCCATTTCGCGACGACGCTATTTAACTTTTTTTCCAATTTTTTTTCACAGAGTTGTTCCAAATACCTTCCCGAGTGTCACCACGTCGCTCGATTTTCAAAATTTTGCTTTTAAAGCGTTGAAATCGGTAAAAATAATATTATATAAAATTGAATCCCTATTTACCAGGTATCCTCATCACGCGTGAACGGCTGGATCGATTTAACTAATTAATTTTTTTTATTGTGTTTGTTATTGTCAGGAGAAGGATCTTACGGAAAAAAAATTAAGAAAATTAACCCCGAGGGTTAATTGAAAAGGGGTAGAAATAGATAAAAACCGGTGCTTTGTGATATTAAATTTAGTCAATGGTTTCGTTTTATATAGCCCCTCAAGAAAGAATTTTCCAAAATTCACCCCTAAGGGGGTTAAAGGGGTTGAAAACGAAGAACGTTATTTCTCCCTCATACCGGGAAAAAGTTTTACACGGGCTAGATTTTGAGATGCAACGATCAGCGAGCGCGTGGTAATTTGCATTTTATATAATTAAATTTGATTATGTCATCGAAAATCCCGACGATCTTTACCAAAAGGTATTGATTTTGCAATATCATAATATTATTACACAACTTTTACTAAAATCGCGTGCGTGCGATGAACGTAAATAAACAAATATTATTATGTCATCAAAAAACCCGACGATCTCTACCAAAAGGTATTGATTTTGCAATCACATATTATTACACAACTTTTACTAAAATCGCGTGCGTGCGATGAACAATAGAACGAATACAATAGAATTTTTTTCATTGGACTGTCGAATACGATCGCAGGCAAATATGTTGTCATTGGTCGACAAGCTCGATAGGCGTATACGATTAAAGCGAAAACCCGACGATGTTTACGCAAAAGGTATGGATTTTTGCAACGTCATATATTATTACATAACTTTTACCGAAATTGCGTGCGTGCGCGCTCCATTCCTCATTCAATCGTGTAGACGCCGTCACCACCACATACAATAAGTTTGTTATTTTTCTATACTAGAATATTCACTAGAAATATAATATGGCAAAACAACGTGTGCCGTGAGTCAGCCGTGAGTGCAGAATATGAAATATTAAAACTATAAGTGTAGTTAAGTGACTATAATTCTTAATTGTCAAGTAACAATTGTATCGTCTGATGTTGTTATAAAATGTTTTAGGCACAAGACTGGGGCAAGAATAATTAAAAAAAAAAAAAAAATGTCGGAAAAAACAGGAATGAAAAACAATGTGATAAATGTTCTATATTTTACACCGAATTTCGTAAAGCTATGAAAAACTAAAGTCGTGTTTTCCGTTGTGAAGGTGAACTTTCCGGTAATGTGTGCGATTAACTGTATAGTATATCTCGTAAAGTTGTTTTTGTAATTTATATCTGGTCGTTATACAAATATTTTTTACATTATTTAAGTGTGGAAATTGTTTGCAACCTCCCATTAAAGTCCAAGGGTATAGATTATGGTCGTACATACTTTCGGAAAAGTCATAAAGTATTATTTATTCTGTTAGTTTTTATTTTATCGTCCAAATTAATAGGCCATTTAAAAATAGATAGTTTTGAAAAATCGGTAACTATATCGTTGTTATACAGAGTGAGAAATTATAGGCGTTATTTTACAATTTATTGTCTTCGAGAGCTGTTATTTTTTCGCCGATATTATATTTGTTTTTGTTTTAAAAATGTTTCTTTGAAAATCGAACGAGAAACGTAAAACGTGTTCGTCCTTTTAAGATTTATTCTTATCTTTAGATAAGAATATTGCTTCTAAATGTTCGTTTTCAATAATCAATTATTATGAATAGGATTTCTAAATTGATTTTGACTAGGCGCTAAAGGCTTTCATAGTATTTTTACTTTTGCCGAACAATTCTCGAATTTCAAACCTTTTACCTTTTTTAATCCTGAAATTTACATTTTTTTTTTATCGATTTTGGGAAATATAAAAAATTTTATTAATTTTTTTAGGATCGTTAGTAGATTTGTTGAGTATAGAAATTTAACACACTAGACATTTTTCTTAGAAATTGTCAATTGACTAATTCGATTGGTAAAGTTGGTATTTCATTTTTGAGTTATATCTATGATTGTAGTTACTAAATTGCACAGAATGCGTATTAATGTTGTAGGAAAATACTTTTGGAATAATGTCTCTGCTTCCAATACTGTCATAAAACTATTACTTATGCATGAATAATCAGTCAATTTTAACAAAATACATTATCAGAGTTTGCGAAAAAAAATATGTAAGTTTGTAATAATTACCCACTATGCAGTGTAAATTTGTATTTATAACACGCAGTAGCATACACCGAATCAATTAATTTGCTTTAATCGTTTCATCGCATCTTTAATCTATTGCTTTAACGTTTAAATTAATTTCATTTTGATCACATATATTTTACCATGTTTCTTTAAAAAAAGCATTTGATATCCTGATTTTATTTGACTTTGGTATAATCATTAATTTATCGATTTCCATCGCTGTATTTTTTAATATTTAACCTGTTCATTTTTGATAGGTTAACATTCAATCTAACATTTCATTGAACACACATTTCATAAGTAGTGAAATTTGAACGATTACCATATTATATTATCATCACTCTACAGTAAGAACGTAAGATTATTTGTTTTGAAACTTTCACTAACATTTACACGGATAGCACGAGAAATTAGCGTCATATCGATATAGTAAGTTATATATTGAAAGTTTAGCCGTAGGTCTTCTATTGATTGGGTGGGTAACGTTTAAAAATTAAAAATAAATTATTAAATACGCAAATAATGAACGTTGAGTAAAAATTAATTTGTGCTTAAAAACTTTTTGTCGGTATAAAATATTCGTCGATGGAAAATATAGGTGCTCGTATTATATTTGATTTTAATAATTGCATTCGCTAATATTATAACGGTCTGGCAGTGTTGTGGCTAGGATTAACTTTTGGAAAGAGCTTTGAAATATTTTTTTATGTAGATACATGTTTCATTTTCACAATTATTTCATATTACACTCTAATCTTTTAGATTTCAAATAATTTTGTGTGTCTCTTTTGATTACGTTTTCGATTTATGCATTTTTCTTTCTGCTTATCACTGGGCTTAGCGTGGATTCGTATAACTCTTTGTCGTAAGGAAAAAAAACTAAAGTAGCTTAAGTCTATTATTACATTTTAGTAGTATCTCAATACTTCCAAAGTTTGAATCGAATCATATTCGATTTTCTTTGAAGTTTTTTCGACGTTAACAGTGTCTAGGTTCGGGTAGTAGAAACACTAGATAACGCATTTAAGGACCGATTAATTTTTAAGGAAATCTAATGAAAACTCATCGGTTTATATTATATGAATTTATATTTTTATCTCGAAATTTTCTTTGATAGAACAATAATTAATTTATCCTTTTATAAAATCTAATTTCCACCGAGTCATCAGTATTATAAAAAAAACAATAGATATAAACTCATAATATTATCACGTGAAATTGTTTTATATTGTATTATCCCAAATATTTTGTGTAAATTATACGCTGCGTTTGGGTATTTAAAAACTAGAAATAAAAACAAAAAAAAAATGTTTGCATTTAATGAATTAATGTACTTAACGTACTTATATATTAACATACTTATAAAATGTTTGACGTGCAGTTTTAAAAAATAGCAATAAGGAGTGAAAGTTATTTATTTTAATATCTTAATTATTATTTATTAAATTAGGTATTGCTGAGGGCTTAGAATCAGAATAATCATTATTTATAAACACATTGATTACGTTTTTGTAACGATTGGTATTAATACGGAAAATAAATCTATTTGTAATTGAAGTTGGGATTGGTGGTGTGTTCGTACTTAACTAACCCGGGCCGGCCTGCTACTGGTTTGTATGCTTGTATATATTTATATTTTTTATCGGTCCAACGACGAACTAAATATTGTGTGGATTTTTTCCATAGTGTCTCGCGGGGTGCCAGAATTCTAAATACAGTCAATGCCATAGTTACCATAATGGAGCGTAATATTATTTTTCCAATCCATAGTCCTGACCTTTGTTATGGTGTTCTTCGACGAATAACTTAATAATCGTCCCACTCTATCGTTAGCTCAGCTATATAGTCGTCGGTTTTCCGGCGATAATCACTTTATATCTACTTTGTTTTGTTTTCATTGACGCGGAGAATCGTTATGATAATATTCTGGTACAATAGGCTTATGAAAAACATAATGGTCTATTTTGGTTAAAGAAGAAAGGGCTGTGTACGGGGTGGACAAAAGAAATCGGAGCGAGACTCTAGCTCGGAATTTGGTGAGTGATAATGATCATTCGACCTCGACGATCTTCCGCGTGTCTTCCCTATCGTTTAGTCGTTTGTCCCGTGTGAACGTACGCATAACGTTAAGTATTTTAATTATTGTAAGCGGCCAAAAATAAAAAACAAAATTTAACGGCCGCCGCGCACGACAGACGTATCTCGAAACGTATACAAAACTCTTTTTTTTCAAAGTCAAAATGTCTGCGTGTCGTTTTTGTATTAAGTATATTGTAATATTAATTGTTTTACATTTTTTTTTTTCAAAGTATATTACTATAATTAGAATTTAATTTTTTTCCGTCTTTATTATTGCATAGACTAAATCGATCATAAAAGATCTGACGTATAATTGTTTCGAAAATCGTTTGATAGCATTCGCGTTGACATTAAAACTCGTAGAAAATCGCCAGACTAACGTCACGAGTAATTGAAAAAATTAAATAAAAAAACAATTCGACTTGCTAATTCAGACATATAAAAAATAAGCCCTAACCGAAATATTTTTCCTTTCCACGTACGAATTGAGTTGCACTTTAAACTATTGTATAAAGTTTATTTGATAATTAATTTATACCTAGGCGATGAAATAGTAATGCAAAGTTGGGTCGAATGTGGTTTGCAACTATTCTTGACTCCAATAGGACAGTTATTTAGAGCTTAACAACTGAATAATTAATGTCAATTATGTAAAATTGTAATATTCAAGTAGTTAAAATAATCTATTTAAAGTGTTGACAAGTTTTAAGATTTTACGAGTAGGGTTAAAATATTAGACTGAAATTACAAATTTTTAACACATAATTATTTAACTATAAAGAAAATATATGTCTATAAACGATAATATTGCTAAATGATTAGCTAATTAGTTATAGGTAGGTACTTTATTTGACTTTATTGTATATATTAATTAGTACTTATATTATGTTGGTGTATTAATTAATAGGCGTTTCGTGTGTTGCAATTAGAACAATAATTTAAACAAACATAAGACCATTACGTAAGCTAAAGTACGACGATTTCATGATGAACAATGAATTTCTACGAATGCATACCCTACATAAGGTAAATAATATCATATTTAATAAATTCAATTTCGTATACTTAATTATTAAGTTATAAATAATCGATATTAGCGACGATTGCGAGTTAGTTGTTAATTGGTCGTAGGAACAATAACTTGACCATATATGGCGTATATTAAATAGTACTTAATTGGTGGTTACGTAAGAGAAGTAATTTATATATATATATTATGTTTCGTGAATTGGAATTGACACAATAATTAAACAAAAATAGGACAACACATACGATGATTTTATGGATTTAAATAATTAATTCGTAATAATGCATTTGGTAAATAATATCTCTTACTTATTTTCGTTAGAAAAAAATCAAATTTTTGTTTCGCCCGTGAAATTGTCCGTAATATTTTACCTTCTCTCGTTCTATTATTAATCAAAAAGTAATACGTATACTTAAACATGGCATTTATTATATTAAATTACGAGGGTGTAGCATATGAGAACACGGTCATAGTTTTAGTCTTCATTTCGTATTGGTATTTTTGTTATTAGGTTGAGTTTTGTCGTCAAGTTCTTTAAATAGCTTTGTTTGAAAACATTTTTCAATCGTAATTTTTCGTTTTTGTTTCTTGAACACAACGTGTCGACTAGTTGAGGTATAATATAAAGTAATATGTCGTACTGTGTTCTAAACAGTCGCTAAAAGTTTATTTTTCAGTTCTGATAATGTCGTTATGTAGGTTTAACTTTAAACATCATTGTTAGCGTTTGAATAGCGAGAATTATTTGTTAAATTGTCCAAATAACGTTTAAAACCCAATAGGTCTTCGGGTATACGGATTGGCGCAATCACAAGGTTATATTGTGTAGTATTTTTTAGGCTACTATTATGGAGCTAAACGTTTGTCATTGGAATCTTTTAGTGGGAACTATTTAAAAATAACATTCGATCGGCATTATTTGAATTTTTTTTTGTAAAGTATTTCTGTTTTTCGTTTAATTTCGCAAGTTTTACACTGTTTGACATTTTTTTGATCGACGCGTTCAAACTTAAATCGAACCAGCATCTTGTATTTTCCCAAATGCGAATAACAAGTAAATCGCCTAGAAATTTCGTACACTTCGTTAATCATTTTCCTTTCTCAAATTTTTTTCATCGAAGTAAACTCTGCAGTGATTAAAATAAATCGGTTTTTCGCATATTTCCCTCTCGCTTCGTTTCTCGACGGACATTAAAGTTAAATTAGGTATTTCAAAAATTCTACCACTAGTACAATTTTCAGTAATTGGCAGTTCGTCTTATTATTATCGTTAATATATTCTCACTACAGCTTGGAAAAAAATTTATTGAACATTTAGTTATTTCCGGAGAAAAGTGTATAGGTTTGGCGGGTCCACTGGCTATGATCGTGATGTACCTATTCTTATTATATTATATTTCTTTACGATTTTCATCGACTTTAATGTGTTTTTCTAATTCGCTATTAGACTCTATACTTATGTATACGAGCTATATAATATTTCGCCATATTAAACGTTTTGATTTTTTTTATTAACGTTGAATTGCTCGAGGATTTTTTCTAGTAATTCCGAAAAACCGCATAAAACTACCGTGTTCAATTAGTCCAAGGGTTACTCTGTAGGATAATTAATATTTATTACTATTTTAAACTTTTTCGAGATAAAATAAGATTAAAATACATTTTTCCCCGACGTTTTTATGAGAAAGAAAAGAAATCCCCCTTTCTGCTAAAACAGTATGCGACGAGACTTGATCAAAGGGAGCGCGATGTGCCTCGCGGAATTCGCTTTGAGATTCCAAATGTACTTACCTTATATTCTCGAGAAGTCGATGTACATTTTTAATGTTTAGAAAATGTTTTTCGTTGCACTGCAAATAATAATGAAAATTAAAGTCCCGGCGACGCGCGACGTCTCCGTCCACTGAAATGTTAAAAAAATAAAAATATTAATAACATTTATCTAATTATTTTACTGAAAACGTGTTGTGTATATTGCTCAGAGCCGTATTGTTTTTCTCCGGGTCATTTTCTTAATGTATTTATTTTCGTTTCATCTCCGTCATACTCTATACACAATAACAGTGGAACGCATCGCGTCCTGTTGGTGTAATTTAAACAAGAGGTCAGGTCTCGGGTGGAATAATTATTTTCGTTTTTCTTTAATATTATTTATTCGGTGTAACGGCGTGATTCGTCTTATATTTCATAAGTAGGTAATATTTTATTCAGATGAATCTACGAGCGTACGAATCAGACGCGTGCTACAATAATTGTTACATTTACATTAGTTTACGAGTTTTTTGATTTTTCAAAAATTTAACTCGTACGATATTTAGATGGTTTTTGTAAATTATGTCACGTTAAATTTTACATTGCGAAATTCGGTCTCTATAAAAATATTATTCAATGACAGTCGGATATAGGCAAAACATTTTAACAATGATAAAAAAGTTTGGTAACTAGTAGGTTTTGGGTCAGCAAGAACGTTATCGTTCTCGTTTTAAATGCGAGCAATTTGATATAAAATACTAATTTTGTAAGCAATTAGACGGTATAGGTTTGAGTTTATATCTATTTACTTAACGATAAATTTTAATAATTAGTCGATAAAATTACGATTACTTGGACGTTTAGTATGTACGTGTACGATAAAATCGCGATTTTATATCGTAGTATTTTTTTTTTTGAAATTTTAATGGTAAATTTCTGAGCGCGCGGTGCCTAGTGATATGATGAATAATAAATCTAAAAATTAAGTAACCATTTTTCAACGAAATCTAACTTCGTTTTCGTTTATGAGAGTATTACTAAATCACTAAATTTTATCATTATTTCAACCGAATAGTTCAATCATATTATAGTGTCATAAAACCTATTAGTTTGTTAGCACGTTAGTTTTATTTCCATTACCGTAAAACCACGAGTACAAAGCTTTTACGTTTTTACCCGTTCGTAGTCGTCGGCCTGCATTATTATTAACGCGGTTATTGCTTAAACGTTGTTTTATATTTGTTAGGTTTTTTAAAATGCGTCGGCTTAAAAATATGTAAGTACACGTTTTTAAAGTTTTCGTCCGATAAGTTGTCGTTTCCGAAGTAGGTAGGACCCTCGTGTATTTGATTCGCTACCGTTCATTTTAGTGCGCTTCAAATATAACGTGCTTGAGTTGGGGTCGGTAGGATTCACGTCGTGTTAGATCTTGATTTTTCTTTGAACTTTTACCATTCGAATGGTAAATCTATTTTTCTTTCATTCATTGAAAACACGTTATTATCAATTAAGCCGTAGAAACTAGGTTTGTGGACATTTTTTTGGTCGCGGTCATTTGTTTGTTTACATTTAAATGCTCAGTGTTTATTCGCGTCAAGGCTATCGAAGGGCTTTTAGTTTTTTGCGAATATTTTCAACTAATATGCCGCCGAGAGAAATATGGTTTTTAATAGCCATTCTCATGCATTTTAACAGCATTTTTAAGAGCTTACGGTAACGGTAGTGCAACACACTTTAGTTATATTGACGGTTATCTAAAAACATACGTTTAATTTGACGGACACGAATGAATGTGGCCTGTAGGTTAGGTTTGGTATATTTTTTAGCTTGTTGGTATATTTGATATTGAAAGCTTTGCGTAATAATAACAAAACGGGCATGCCGAATGCGAGTGGTCTGAATTAATCTGTTTATTTTTTTAATAATTATAAGTTTAAATTGTAAACATCGATGATTAGAAGAAACAAAAAAATGTGTAAAACGTTTTTAATCCCTTCTCTATGCCTACGTGACGGCGCGTCGTTCGCACACTTATTAGGCGAAAGAGTATAATTTAGTTATTATGTAATAGGTTCTAAAAAAAGTGTCTTATTCATATACCTTATAATAACACTATACGTGGTGCCTAATTACTCGAATCGAGATGTAGTAAAAAGATTTTTAGTAGGTTGGTTTATGAGTCATGCGAACATGTATAAGGAGTACGAGTATAATAGTGGAATAGTATAGTAGGTGAAAAAATGTTAGTATCGTGTAAAGTACAATCATCGGTTTCACCGTTTGGTCGATAAAACAATGTAGTAATTTCTAGTAGGACGAACGAGGGCGTGAAACCAGATTAGGGATGAAAACGCTCGATATTTTAATCGATTAGATTATAGAAATAAACATTACAACAGTCAAATTATGTCTTATCACACACACACACTCATACGCGAATCGAGTGATCAATCGAGTCCACAATTAAATTATACGAATTCCTAGATTTATTAAATAAACATTTTGTTTTGAATCGTTGAATAAATCGATTAAAAACTTAGTTTTTACTTTTCGAATACGAACGTGATAGCACTATTCTTAGAAATAATCGCGAATATCCAACAGTTCTATTATCTGTGTTAACATTAAATGATAATAATAATATCTAAATCGAACATTAAGTACCTGTCAAATATTTAAATATCTTCACTCGCTTAGTAGCAATTGTAAATTACTGTGAATTATTTAAAACAATTCTATAAAACAGTTCCACACATTTATTTATTATTTATTTCGTATTGCACACGTCTTATCATAATGTATTACACAAAGTGTTTTGGGCACAATTTTCGTTCTTTGCCGTAGGTAGGCTTAACAGTGACTTATTTTCGAAGTTCGCGTGGGCCACGGTTGACAATACTTTATTAAATTAAACTTTTCGAAAGCGTTCAAACAAATACTTTCATATATATATAAACAGTCTATATAAACGGATATTTCAGGGCCAGAATTATTTATTTTGAAGAATTATTTTCCAAGTACTTTTATTCTTAATTATAAAATAGTAAGAGTATCGAATGTGTTTGTTGCTTCTCCTTTAAATCGAAATTACCGACATTTTAATACGAAAGTATACACTTGTTTCTAATATTTCTATGTGCGATAATACAGGCGTTTTTCTTTTGTTGACCCGTTTGATTAACTGAAAGTAATAATGTACAAATAATTAATTTCGTACGGCCAAAAAAGTATTTTTTTTAAACACAAAGCGGCGTCGAACACGAGAATCACAGATAATCCGAAAAAGTATTTAAATCACTTTGCCCAACAGGGTTTGAATTAAATTAATAGGTAGGCATTTTAAGAGTATAATTAAAACGATACAAGAGTGTATTAATCGAAATTCGTTATTTAAACACGAAATAAAACGTTGATGTTAGATTGGTTATAACTTAAGTGTATGTGATAGTTTGTACGTATTCGGTTTGACATTTGTATTACTTTAAAACGTTAACTCGATCAATCAACGTTTATAGAACTCTAGAATTCGTTCTAATTAATTCCGACATGTTTTTGTTGTTTTTAATCTAAAACTTTTGCAATGCGTATAAATACATTTAATTAACATAGGATAAATATGATAATCCACAACGTGATAGAAAAGAACCGTTATGGTTTTTATTTCCAATACTCGTATTTTTTTCTAATTGTTTCATTCTTCATCGAAATTTGGTCTATGTTGCATTTAGTTAACGTATTGCTTTATAAATTTCTAAAAGTAAAAACCTTTACAATTATCTTGTAAAAGATAGTATCCAAAGTTTTTGTGCAGTTAGAGCAAATGAGATTTTTTCCATGCCTGCCGCCCGTATGTTTTAAGCTAATTCGAGTAAAATAATATTCATTATTCGACCATAATATAATATTGTATGTGATAATTCTCATAAAATATTAATCGAGGGCTATTAGGTTTGGTCAGACCTCCCACACGAGCGAAAGATTAGTATAGTGAAACATTTCGATTTATCTTGATTTCTTTTAATTTAAAATATCGCGTTAAAAAAAGTAAGGTCAATTCGTTTCAATTTAAACGTTTAACTCGTGTTTTCGTCGATGTTGAAATAAAATAGTTAAACTAACAAACAAATCATCAGAGAATTAGTTTATACAAGTACATCGTGAATAATTAAATAAAGAAGTACCCATTTTAAAATCATACAACTTCGTGCGTTTCGTTTTTTAATACGTTATACAATTTTAACACGACGGACGTGTTCTAGATTTGAAGTTAGATTGCGTTTATTGTATCTTAGGTCACCTTAATTGAAAAGAAAATTATTAATTCATAACTATTCGAGAAACAGTTCTTTATAAATAATAATTTATTATGACGCACTTACTACTACACGCGGTGTGTTTTTTATTTACCTACACCTTAGTTTAGGTTATAAATTTACGAGTATAATAATATTGTTAGTGTTTAGAAATGATTTAATTTAGTTTTTGAAAGATAATTAGTTATATTAGCCAGTGGGGCGCCGATTGTTGGTTGGAAATAGGCATTTTTTAAAAATATATTAGTTTTTGTAATGAGAAACTATTACGAGTGAGTAGGAGTATAAACTTATAGTTTAAATGTTAGTATTGAGATTTCAGTTACCTAGTGATTTATCGTTCGTAAACGAAATAAAAACGAATCAATCGCTAGATTATTTTACAAGATAAAAAACAACTAAAAAAATAGTATTAATAAAAATAGGCACCTATAACTAACGTACCTTTACGGATTAATTGTTATAACTAATATTATTATGAACTCTTACATTCAATGGTATAATGTCATCGCATTCAATTTAATGCTGGTTGTAAAGTTATGTTTATTAATTAGTGCATTACGACGGTAATAAATAATTTCGAGTTTATTTTGAATAGGTAATATTATAACAATGTGTGTTATCCGACCGATTAACTTTTAATGATATTACGTATTATTCATATAATGAATTACGCTTAGACGCGGCGGGTTCGTGTAATATTTATTCGTACCTAAATATTAAATCAGTCAATTATATCGGGTTGAAAAATATCTTTTGTATAGTTGATCGCACAACAATAGCGTCGGCGGTAGTTAAAAAGAAATAACGCAATACGCGGTCTCGGTCTGGTTCGATACTAAGTAGATATAATATACGTAATAATGGCAGAATAAATCAAATAGTCTCTGATCCCGTTGTCTTACTCCTTACATTTAGTCATTTGTTTGCGTTTAGATTTGAGGTCAGGTTTAATATTTCGCTTTTCTTTTTTAGTTCAGTTCGGTTTACCCAAGGTTTGCGGTCTTGTGGTATTAGAAAAAAAAATAAATAATCGTTTGACATGGTTTCGTGATGATAAAGTCTTACGATTGTATCGATTAACAACGAAATATTATATATTATTGATCTGGTGTCCGTCTTCTAGTGCTCGTTGTAGCATAAAATTAGTTTTTATGATATAACAATCAATGTTTTCCTTTCTGACGACGACGGTAGGGGTTAGGTATTGAAAGAACGAGAACAATAATTACAATTTGCCAACGTTTTGAATAAGAAGTTATTCGTAATAAAATCAATTGAAACCACGTTAGGGTCACACGGTTGCGTCAACGGACGTTTAATAGTTTTTAAGTAAAGTTTTCCATGTCAAAACGAATCACTATAGTAGCGGGAACACCTCACAAATTTTACTTTATTTGCAGTATTATTTCCATCAATATAATATATCCTATTATTTATTAAAACTATCAAATCGCAATAAGCGTTTCTCTTTATTCGTCATACCTCGTGATTTTCGTTTGAAGTTATTAAGCTGTTCGGTAATCACATATATTTTGTTTGGATATTTATTTGAGAAAGCTATATGATTTTCAAATTTGAAAACTTTATATTCGAGTGATTTTTTTTTATACATTAAATTAGTAGAATATAATAGGTAGGCGTATAACGAACAAATACAAACTCACACACGCAGTGTATAACAATATTGTGAAACGATTGGTAAACATTATTCAAATGATGTAACAATACTATTATTAATCTAGTTCTAGGGCACTTTCAAATTTATTTTTCCGTCTAGCTGTTATTACCATACTTTTTCAATACATTCACGAATAAATATCGTTTCGTATCGTATGAAAAGCCTTAAAAAATTAATGAAAAAAGATAGTAAAAAATCGCGTTTAAAAAGGTTAAATCTTTAACCACATGTGTTCTGTTTACTACTACTTATTGTATGGATCGAATCAAAGTAAATCTAAAAAAACATATTTTTAGTAATGATTAAACCTCCACGTTGTCAATTCATAAACCAAATATTAGTAGAGTTCGAAATCACTTAAAAATATGATCTACCCGTTGTCGAGTGTTGAAAAGTGAGGGTTTCTTATATAATAAGAGTTTTGTATTCGAATGTGGTCGGCCAACAGTTTTAAAATAGGTGCCTTTATAAACGCTGTGTCAAAAATTAGTTTTTTTTTCTCTCTATAATAGTTACTCGTCGGTTAAGGTTGATAAAATACTCGGTGTTATAATTATTATTGACGAACGCGTGCGGTAGCGAAATATTATTACGACGAAACCAGTAGATGTACTTGACTGAAGTTGAAAACGAAACCTTTTTTTCTTTTTTCCAACTTTAGAACCTTGTGTTTGACTATAGGTTAACTACTCGTATCTTTTTCACCGTATAGACTAGTGAAAAATAGGTGAAAACTACCGGTAATTGTAAAAAAAAAAACAAAACCAGTGATTTAGACTCGTACGTTTTAGTTTTGTATTCGAATGTGGTCGGCCAACAGTTTTAAAATAGGTGCCTTTATAAGCGCTGTGTCAAAAATTAGTTTTTTTTTCTCTCTATAATAGTTACTCGTCGGTTAGGGTTGATTAAATACTCGGTGTACGGAAGTGCAAAGTTCTTTTTGGATTAATTTCGATTGGCACTCGCAATATAAGATTTATACTCTGTAGAACTTGAAACAAACGACGACAGATAAAATCGTTATTTCGTGAATCGAAAATTCTGACCACACACCCATAGACAAAAACCATACTCGCAAATGCGTGCACAAAACACACACACACACACACACACATACAAATACATTAGAACACACATTAGAAGGGCTAAGTGGAGATATTAGTTTTTTTTCTATTTTGCCTATATTCGTTTATAGTTCTTTATATTACGAAAACACCGAGTCGAACGTTGTTGGGTATGGTGGCGTAGGATGGAATTTGAATGTAAACAATAGCGTTGTGTGTCTGTTTGGAGTGGTTCGAAAGACCGGGGTTCTCGTTTTTAACATGGAAATAGAGTTTGTGTGCATACAAATAAGTATGTATTTGTGTGTGTATAAATAACGCTGCGTAACGAATAAGGGCCGACTTGAAGTGCTCTTTTGCGCTCTCGACGGAAAAGTGAAAAATACTCATACGATAAAACGTTATATTAATATTTCTTCGTTATTATTTTGTGTGGCGTGCGTTAAAACGACCTGGACGAAATTATATACGGTCGCGTTGACGGTTTTTATTATACATTTTCTGTCGGTAAAAAAAGTAAACGTTAGGTTTCGTCGGTAGTAAGGGGTTAGGTTAGGTTAGGGGTTCTGTTGTTTGTTCGTAATGGAATAATGATTGTTATATTTTTTCCGATTTCATTTCTCGCGCCCGAGGGCAAGTATATAGTCAGTTTTGTTTAGGTACTCTGAGCCAGGATTTCGAATAAGACGAGGGGGAAACTCGATTGTTGTAGATAAACGTTTGGATTTCCTTTCATTCTTACATATTTTAAAATACATTTTTAGAGTTTACGACGTGCACGTCGTTTAGCGCTCGTGTGTTGTGTTTCCGAGAGTATAACGTTATACCATTGATTATATAATAGACAGATAAGCCACGCTGTAGGAAAAATTGGCAGCCGATCTCAGACTTGCCGCCGTTATTGAGCACTGTAATCGATCGGCTGTCCGGGGTTACGATTAACTTAACTAGGGAGCGCTAGTGTAGCTCGGATGCAATGTTGGTGGAGGTGGTAGCTTATCGCCTCTTGGCGGACGGTCGCTGCCGTTCTATAAATAGAATTTGTTCCAATAATATAATAATATTATAATCTATCTATTATCATTGATTATAAATACTAGTATCAATGCTATTATCTATTATATATATAAAAGGACAGTCCTTTTTTATGTTCCCATTTTTGACGACACTATTTAACTTTCTTCCAATTTTTTTTCACAGAGTTTTTCCAAATACCTTTTTGAGTGTCGTCACTTTGCCCTATTTTCAAAATTCGACTCCTACGGGGGTAAAAGGGGTAAAAATGGAAAAAATAAAAAGTTGCACACTGGCGAAGCCGGGTTATTCAGCTAGTATAATTACATTTTATAGAATCATTAAAATCTTAAGCTGGGATCCCTCGCGTGGCTCGGTATTCGTTGTCGATCCATTCTGATTCTGTCTTTCATCGACATTTGTATTAAAAATTATCTGGAAATACGATAACATAACATAACATACGATTCACAAATAATAAAACACGAGCTAGTTCTGTTCGTGGGATTGCGTTGGACCGGTTTGGCAAGCCGATAACGACGGTCGGTTGTTTGATACAATTCTTAATAATACACCGACCACCGCCAAGGAAACTCGCATTAAGATAAGAACAAAAACTGTATTATATAAATTATATTAAATATTATTTGTCGAATGATACAACGCTACCTGTTGGCAGTCAATAGAAACATAATTTTAGTCACCAAAAACCCCTATACCGTGGGCTATCTGTCTATTATATAATCAATGGTTATACTTATAAACGTGTGAAAAACACGCGTCGTTTGAAATATGTCCACGCGGCCGGTAGAATGTGGTGCAAAATAAAGTCACGTAGGTAGTGCGATAGGCAGAATATTTTAATATCGAACGGATTATTTTGGTTAACGAACGACAAAACGTTTATAATATGTATTTATTTCACCGGAGAAGGTTGTCGCGAACCCCTCGCCATAATAACGACGAGACGCCCGAATACGCGAGCGTTTAAAATTGTAAATAATGTCGCGCGCGTCGTAAATCGTGTACACACGTACGTAATTATTTCGTCCTTTACCGTTTCGCAGCGATGCGATTATTATCGCGCCGGAGGCATAATAATAATAATAACAACAACAACACGCGACCCGCCGCTGTGATTTGTCGTTGATCGCGCGCGTTGCTCGATAAAATATTTACGGCGTTCCATCACGTCCGTTTGTTTAACAGGCAGGTAAATCAGCGTCGCCCGAGATATTATTTCGTACGATGTACAAAACTATATTATGATATTACGCCGGCTTGTAAATAATAACGAAACGTTTAAGACACGGAGATGGCGATAAATCACGCGCGCGTAGATTAAATTTAATCGACTCGTGTTTACGATGTACTATGATCGAATGCGAATATTATGACGTATATAGGGAAATAATAACAACGGTAATTGTTTTATCGCGTCGTTATTGTGTTGTGATAATAATGCGCGCTCCGGGCGACATATCGTTATTGTTACGATTGCGGCGGCGGCGTAGTAGAACAGAAACGGCGTGAAATAATTAATTAGCGAGGGAATTACTACGATGTTATTGTCATAGGTTTGGATTTGAATTATCGCGGTCACTCGTGTGTGTGTGTGTGTTACGTAGGGCCCGAATGTAGACGTTCTTGAAAAACTCGTTGAGAAAGAAAAAAAAAACCCTCCGACGATTTAAAACCAATATTAAGTAGAAATAGTTGGAATTACTTGAATTATTAACTAACTTTTTTAGTCGATTATAGTATTATAATATTATTACGACGAAACCAGTAGATGTACTTGACTGAAGTAGAAAACGAAACCTTTTTTTCCTATCTTTAGTACCTAGTGTTTGACTATAGGTTGACTACTCGTATCTTTTTCACCGTATAGACTAGTGAAAAATAGGTGAAAACTATCCGGTAATTGTAAAACCAGTGATTTAGACTCGTACGTTTTATAAAGACATAATTTTTTTTAGAAAGAGAAAGTATCGTATAAAACGTTATAAAAATATAAATAATAAAGTTATTATAGCTCCCGAGTATAGTAGTATCAAGTGGCCGTGTCTTTTTTAAGCGGAAAGTTCCACGTGTAGAAACGACTCGCGGCTAAAGGTCGCTGTAGATTGTGGTCGAGTGCGGTCTTTCATGTTTAGTACGAGCCCTCTTGATTTCGTGTGTTTGTAGTGAAGCCGTCGCGCACTATATTTATTATCATATTGTTATATAACGCGCAGGACGCGTAATTAATTATGTTTGTACACGAGCGCGGTCGCGGCGGCGGCGGCGTACAATAATGAGCTCAGGTACGTAATAATAATACACATAATAAGCCGTGTTTAATCGATCTATCGGCGTCTGTCGATCAATTAAAAGCGACAAAGGCGCTGCGGTAGGCGAAGGCGAGTAGTGAGGAGAAGGACTCGTCGGCAGATTTTATTTTGTTGTTCCCATACAGTCCCGCAAGGAGTTCGGTTCGGTTTTTTTTTCCACGTTAAACAATTATTATATTATCGTTCCTTATTATTGTACGAAACAATATCGGTCGCGCGCATGCTGCACTCTGCGGTGTGCTGCTGCGCCGTCGTCGGTAATCGATTATTATATTAAACACCGCCGATCTGTCGGCTTAGTCGGCGTTCACGCGCTATAGACTGTCTTTCAATAATAATGCACTCTTCTCTCTCTGTACACAATATATTTTATTGTATCGTATTGTTGTTAATATTTAAACGCGCGCCGTCGCCGCCCCGCGGCCGAGGCCCGGTGTCGCGCTGTGTGCCGGTGCTCTGGCGCAGTTGTTTTGTGTACTCGGTCTCGACCACCGGCGTGTGTTGAAACGACCGCCGGACGCGGTCGTACGATTAGGGTTTGAGATGTTTGTACAATGAAAATGTGAATAAACACGGTACAATCGCGCGCGTACGCTCTAAAACGCAGACCCCGTCTATAAATATGCGTTAAAAAACGTTTAAATACGGTCGAAATAAGTACATACGTATATATATTTAAACATACTTAAAAATAGTTTTTGATAGTATACATGATTATGATTTGTGCTCGTTAAATCGATTTTTTATTATCATATAAATCCGTCACGTTCTATATTATCCGATTAGAATAAGTGTTATAATTTGTTGTAGCTACAGGAGGTAGTTAGGTCTGTTTATAAAATTCGGATAATCATATTAAAAAAAAATAAAATAAAATAACGGTTTAATTATTAGTTTTTCGTATCGGAAATCGTCAAATACGTTCTTATATAAAAAAAAAACACACAAATAACCCATTGATAAATAAAAATCAGAAAGTATGCTAGGTACTTGTGTTATAGGCTCTACGTGCGGATTGCATTATTATTATTGTCGACGAAAAATTCGTACGTCATCCGGTTAAATGAAAACAGCCTCGACGTATTTAGTGCTTATTTGGTAAGAGTTCTTCCTGTTTGTTTCGAATCGTTTTTAGGTATTTGCCGATGTGTATGTTAGCATTTTCAACCATATTATGAAAACGATTTCATTCCGTTTTGTGTGTGCGGTTTACGTCACAACGAGACGTAATAATCATGATAGTTACGACGTCATTTGTGTTCGCAAACGGAACTCGTTACGTCGTCGTCGGGGTAGACAAACGAACGTCGGGTGTTCCGTTTTTTTTCTTTTCAGCTCGTATGATATTTTTCCGCCTCGTTTTTTTGCTCTATCGGGTTTAGTGCGATACTGTTATGCATATTATTATAATCGTACGACGAGACGACGTCACGACGCTAAACGTCCCGTTTTAAGGGCGCGTTTGTAAAGAATAACCATTTGAAAACGTTCGCTCCAACTACAAAACACGGATCCTTTTCGTCTGTTATCCCCCTTTTTCGAGTAGAGTTATTATTTCTACGCACGCGATTCGAAAGCGGCACGCCGCGGCGTGCTTCGAACCCATTGATACGATTTCAAAAACGTAATAACTATACTTTAAGTATGTGCACAATTATTATTTAGTCGAACTTATTATGAACACAGCTTCGGATCGAACAAAACGTTTTAGCGTTTTTTTTTTTTTCATTTTATGAACGTATAGTAGTCGCAGTAGGTACTCAAAGAACAGTGGCGTTTACGTCAGTACATACACATTGAAAACGTTAGGGTTTTAATTCAACGTGTTTAGTCGGTTATTTATGAAATATTCAAAACTATATTTCGCATAATAATGACGTATATTCGCGTCGTGTAGATGTCTGTTTGTTTTTGGGCAGGCGGTTCTCGTTCGATAGAGTTTCAATAAACGTCTCGTGTTCTCGGGCACTCGAAAACCGAATTTAGGTAAAATCTCGTCGTGTAGTTTTTCCCAGTGCCGTTTAAATACGACTGAAATTAATTTCCGTTACGACATTCTCGCGTCGAAATAATAACGTGTCCCTTTGTCGGAAATAATCGATCGCGGGTACGGAGAATTCGACTTTAGTTTACTTTTCGTTCGACTTGATAACTATTTTATTTCGCGTCCTTTGTGTGCCGTTCGACCACCGCCGCCGCCGCCGCCACCGCCGCCGTATTTTAACGAGTTGCCGAGTTTTAAACACGTCGGACTATACGCGCAGTAGTTCGGGCGAACAAATCACTATACAATATTATTTTAAACCCAGCCGGAACGGTTTCGCAGAAGAATTTACATCGCGCGCGTACTTTTATTACGTGTCGGGGTTGTAATCGTAGAACGTCATTATATTATTATGTTCGTGCGACGGCGGGATACGATTTATATTGTGTTAAATCACACCTTTCGCCGGCGACTCTCTGCGACCGTTTGATTGTCCGCGCAGACGTTTTGTGCTTTTTAATCGATTTCTAAACAGTTGGCGCCCTACGGCGTTATAAATCGTAATGGGTTCTCGTCGCGCGCATTGTGATAGAGTAATGGTAAATGGCTAGTGAACGCGTAGGTACGTTTTATATTTTATTTCGTGTCCATCTAGTTGTTATATACCTTATAAACTGTTATATTTATTCAAAACTTACGGAAATAAAACGACGACAAAAAGTTTTTTCTCCCGTGAATTATATTATATTTTAACGATAAAACTACAATAACGTTATAATTTTCGTCCGTTCGCATCACAATTATTCTCAGTGCACCAGCACAAAGCTTTAGAAATATTAGAGAAGTGATTTGGAAATTTAAAAAGCCGATGGTTTTATATTTGTTTTTGCGGAAACAATAGAATCTAACACGTGCTTTATTAGAAAAAAAATGTATGTGTATAGTGAATTATGTATTATGTATTTTACATAAATATGGTTTTAATCGCGTAGATTTATTAGGCGAATAGTAGAGCAGGTTTTCCAAGTGTCGACGGCTAATATATATTATAATAGTCATTTTTTACGTGTGAAAAAACTCTCGTACGGTCGGTATACATCCGTTAAAAAGTGAATCGGTTACCGTCGTTAAACTGTTTAATATTGTTTATGTGTACGTGTGCATCGAATCAAAAACGTGTCGCTATATTACTGTCTAACTTTCTGGTCGATAATCGATGACCCAGCGTATATTATATATTAGTTACTAATAGAAATAGAACTACTGTTAATTTGTAGCGTACATTATTATTGGTCGATGAGTAGGTTTTGTGCGGCTTTGTATAATAATTACTGGCAATCATTTGCATCGCCATTACGCTACATAGACACGCGCATAGATGAAATGCCTAATGTAAATTTAATGTACACGGCGTTAGATAATAATATACCAGTATAATAGCTCTTCGATTTTTTTAATTTTTTTTCGATTTCGTCGTATTAGGACTAGGAAATCGACATTCGGCCGCGACTGAGAAATCGATTAAAATATAGCCGTTCGATTTGATCGAAGGCGAGCAGAGCTGGGTAACTATGTTACGCGCGTGAAATGTTTAATAGGTTTAACAAACCGTCGACGTGTAAACTCGAATCGAATGAAAAACGTCTTTTTTTCCGTGCAAATCGTACTCGATTATGCAATAATACGTGTGTCGACTTTTTAACGTTTAGTCATTGACGACGGACTTCTGTCCGGGTTAGGAGCCGCTGGCCGAGTATCGATACGGCGCGTAGAAAATAAAATGTAAAAAAAGTGACAAAGTTTGAAAAGAAAGAAAAAAGTTCGTCACGTAATAATAATAACGTAAGTTTTGTTTTTTTTTCAATTTCTACTCTTTTATTTTTACCATTTTACCTTTGTTTACAATTCAATAACTTTTATCTATACCCAGACGTTTTCTACGAAATCGTACACGCTTTCGTCTTCACATTATGTAACACGGAAGTTCTCGATGTCTCGATTTGCCACCCACCTAAGCGTCCCAAGTTATTTTACACTAGAAATTTTCAAAAATTAAATTCAAAGTCAACCGCCACGTCCCTCATTATTTACTCGTCGTTAATATTATTCGATTTCCACGCACGCGGGATCAGTTATTATATAATAGGTACCTAATTACGTAATGATATGAGATAGCTCGTTATGAATACATAATTATGTAACAATATATTAGTGTGTTTGCGTGAAATCGGAAATGAATGAAAGCTATGTAAGGCCAATGAATGCAAAGCTGCTCGCGCCGCCCCGACCAATGACAGCCGAGCGACGACGCCGCGAAAATACAGTGCACACTTTGTGCAGACGATCAGTCTAGTTTCGACCGCGGTACAGAAAGTACTTCTCCGTTTTTAACATCGCAGTTTTTATTTCTCTCCGTAACAGTCGATAACGTTGTCGATTATTTTATTATTATTTATCTCGTCGACGACCGATCAAGCTTTTTTCATCTGTCACTTTATTTCACAAGCCAACGCGAACACACCGAATCCCTAAACAGCGATCCACCGAGAGGCCGTAAGTAGTACCGATTATATTTATTTATAGACAGATAGTGGGTCATAGGGTAGTGAAGGGTAGCAAGCCGCATTTTTTCATGAGCAAAATCGTATTTTTGTTACCGCGTGAAAAAAAAAACGTGATTTTTGCACTAGATATACGTATAACAATCGAACAGATCGGTTAATTAGTAGGTAACTTACTTAATCATAACGATATAACTTACTTAATCATAACCCTCTATTTGTTTATCGCTGTCGTAATAATTCGGAAACGTCTCCATCGTGCTCGTTTTTATTTTCAAACATACGTATCTGTTAATCAAATAAAATAAAAAATACCCGTCGCATACGCCCATTGTAAACCAAAAATTACCGATAGTGTATATCCAAATAAAGTGAAAAAAATAAATAATTAATAAAAATAGAAAATCAAAAAAAAAAATTAAAAACACGTACTTATTAATTTTTTTATAATTCGACAAAAAATTTTGCAAAAAATTGTTCGGGCCTGTCCGGGATTTGAACCCGGGACCTCTCGCACCCAAAGCGAGAATCATACCCCTAGACCAACAGGCCGCCGATATTTACTTCAGGTTATACATGGTATTTAACTGTTTCAAATAGGAACACTGTTTACTCTCTTATTTTATTAAAAACGTGTTATTAATTCGTTTATTTCCGAGAAATTTTTTTCCGGAACAATTTACTACGCCAGTAATTTTTCCCAAATGTTCGAATCAATGGTTTTTATGGTAACCGATATAAATGTGCCGCTCTCAATACGGTCGATTCCCGATAATAACATTGAAAAGTAATCACACTCATCAGCTTAAAATATAGATTTGAATTAATAAACGTTTTAGTTTAAAACAAAAACAAAAATTGAAAGTAGGCGGAATTTTTCACGGGGTCCGCACACTCCGTGCCTATGCGATAAACTAATCGAAACATAATAATTAAATCTAAAATAAATTCGTATTTTTTACAAACAAATTTCGATTCGTTGTCGACCCGAGCGCGGGTCACGGCGACCAGTAGGTCGAGTAAGAAACGTCGATACGACACAATTATTATTTGTACTCTCTCGCGAACGATAATAATTCGCGATTAAATTTATTCAGGAGCATTTATAATTTAAAAACGATCGGCTCGATAGTAGTTTTTCTTGTTGAAAATTTAATTTCGCGATGTGTAATTTAAAAACGTATTTAAAAATAAATCGTAGTTGTTATCGCGTACGGCGTAATTTCGTGCGTTTGTAATAATTCTGCTCTAGTGATTTGTCATCGATTCGAGTTTGTTTATAGTAATCGTGTTAGCGTTTGAAAAGTTCGGAAACCCGTGATTTTGAGGCTTTTATGCGTGTTGGAAATGGGTATACATTTTTTCCCCGATATTTACGTGTTCATATGGTTTTGTTTTTGGGGAAATTTAAATCTATTAAAAATAATTTTCCAACAATCGTATTATAAAATCGTATTCGACGCGGCCGTTCTGTTGTTAGTCGCTCGCTGCGTTGGCGTACGCAATTTAGAGTAAATTTTACGTAATCGCGTACTTTCCAAAAATCAATCGCGACCAATAAAACTATATAGGCCTACATCGATCGCGGAGAATCGAACCCCCTCTGACCATCCCCCTCAAATCCGCCCCCGGTGTGCCCCGCGGTTTACTAGTCGTCGCTCGCGTTTGGTATTAGTCCGATGTCGTCGCGCGCCCAATCGGCCGGGGCAAACTGTCGTCTTAAAGTCAAACGTCGTCGAGGGCGGGCAAACACTTATTTATCCTTCGGCCCGCGCGTGCGAGTGACGGCAGTCGTCGAAAATGTTCGGTCAAACTTTGGACGGCGCGTTCGAAAACAGTGCACTGCACTTTATTAAAGTTTGTCCAAGTCGTTTGTGAATTAAGCTGCAGCTCTCGGCGTGTCAAAAACTATACCGCGACCACGCCGCCGTCGGGATCCGAAAATCTCGGGTTTCTTTTCTCAACTCCTCTCCCTCCCCACCGGTTTTCGATCGTATCATCGCGTACGGCTTGAGTGTAGTTTTTGACATTTCTACGTTAATCTCTCGGCCTCGAAAGCCCGCCCGAGGAGCGGCCAACGGTCCACGTGTTCGGTCGATTCAAAGTTTTGTAGTTCGAATGAGGTATTATATAATAAACTGCGTATATACAATTATATTATATTGGTTTGCGGCCGAATACGCGATGTATTTTTTTTGGCTCCTTCATACGCGTGTAGTATATTTGACTGGGTTTCATAGTTTTAAGATTAACATTTTCGTTTCGATCGGCTCGTATAAAAAATATATTTTAATCTGAGTGTATTATAACGACCAATATTACTTTTAGAAGTGTAATTTTACGTATTGCTTAACCGCACTCTGTATAAATATAAATCGTGTTTTTGAAAATACGCCCATCACTCGAGTACGTATCTCAAAATCGATACATAGTTACGAATTCAGTTATCGATAGGCTAAGTTTCGTCTCGTCGATAGTAAAAATTAAATTTAACTGATAGGATTAATTTTTATAATATTAAAATCAGAAAACCCCGTGGTAGATTTATGTTTTTTTTCCGATTCGAAACTTATCGGTATAGGTATAGGTTATAGAGTAGGGTATAGCTCGTCGGTACATCATGCACTCGAGTCTTAATGAAATACTATTATAGTTTGTACGAATGCGCCCAGCTGCAGTTGTTATATAATCGTGCGGGTAATCTGACGTGCAATTCTTTGACTTTGTGTTTTTGGTTGAAATATAATATGCTCACGGAAAGTTTCAATCTAGGTGATTTAAAACCGTATATAAAGTTATAATCGGTGTGTTTTTTTAATAAGCATAAAGTATTGCCCAATCGCTCGGGTTTTTCAAAAATCTGTACCGAAATTTATTGTCAATTTTAATTGATCGCACTAGCGCAACGACTAGAATAAAACTAAATTAGCGGTAGAGGTTAGGTTTGAAATATATTTTGAAAATCTTGTGGTGAAATAAAATAATAATTTATTGTTTGAAAAACATTCTCTCGTTTACAATAACTGATAAATATTAAATTCATCGAGTATTATCATACGATAATAATTAATAAATGTTGTGTGTATCGTGGTAATTTAAATAGTTAAATGTCGTCGTACTAAATTAGATAATCGTATTCACAAGTACGTAATCGTGCGAATTTTAAGCCTAGTATTTAATAGCGTTGATACGTATATTTTAGAACTTTAAGCGTTGAAAATAATTATCTACGTCAATGGACACGATGCAATAATTTTTTTATCGAAAAGTACTAATAAAATGGTTTGGACTCGATGTTAAAAATTCTACTAAATTGTTTGAAACTCGTGAATTTATTAAAATCGTATATTATAATGTGCGTCTTGGGCGTAAACGTATTATTATCAGTACGGAAAAATTATGAGAAAGTTTTGTCTTTTAATCTTTGACGTTAGCTCACGTTATATTTGATCAAAATAAGTAAAACTATACTTTTGACGTAAACTAGACGTTTGACATAGCTATGTGAATACTGAATTGCGATACACTGATAAAATACTTCGAGTTTATAGTAGTTTATAAATCATCATCATTATGTTATATAAAAACCAGATGAACATTTTTCGTAACACGTCGTCTCGTTTTTTATCGGACAACGACGTCCTTAAAAGCAATGTCCCTCGTTAAAAGATTCTCGTGTCTTGTTTTGTAGTCAGTTCTAATTACTTCTGTATTGAAACATGCTTTTTACCCTTCGAGGTGTAAACGCGGAGATAGCTATGAGACCGTAAAACATAATAATTTACAAATGCGCGGTCGGTAATTACATTACTGATAATAACACTTGGCCATTTAGATACTCGCCGTTAGCGTACAAACCAAAGCTGAGCGCGAATATTTCTAAAACGAAACTAAATTTATAAAAAAAAAAACTATACATAAATTTAATGACACGACGTTCTAAAAATACAGATTTGAATTAAGTCTAGAAATTGTTTGTGTATTTTGTCACGTAGTTTTATAATGCTGTCGATGCTTTAATTTCAAAGATGTGTGTTTGCGCATAAAACGTAGAGAAAAGTTAAGAATAATATTCGTTGGATCTAATTATAGTCGATTTTAGTATTTAAATGAAATAATGAGTTCTCTGGGGTGTTTGCGATAAATTTCGGCGAATTACATCAACTAAACACACGTCATTTAGTTCATAAACTTTCGCGGACGAAATAACTCGATACACGCACGAGCTTTGTATATTCGAGCGTTTTATTAATATTAACAGCAAAGATTCGATTTAATTTAGGAATTGTTAAAGAAATAAATATGGTTTTTCATATTTATTATAATTCATAATTTTATCAAATGTATTTTGTATATTATAATTTTCACATTAAATTTAAAAAAAAAACGTAGTTGATTACTGATATTGACTGTATTTACTTTTTTAAAAATCGTATTAGAACGTAAAACTCGAAGAAAAGTGATTAGAGGTTTCATAGAAGGTCGATTTTAAAATGAAAATAAAACAAATTTATCACTTATTTTAAATGTACCTACTCGTTATCAAAATAATTGATCTCCGCGATAAATAATTGAATACACACGAAACAAATTTTGTTATTGGATTTTAATAACACTTAGTCGATAAGACGTATAGTATATAATTATGTGCATAAATGCATAGTAATCAGATGTTGTATGTGCATTAAAATGTGCAGAATAAAAGGCTAGGGATGGTCAGAGAATTTATTAAAAGTAGATTTAATTATTTAAAGTAGAAAAACGAGTCCAGCGAAGAAGTAATTAAAAACATTGTTAACGATAACTCCCGTCTAAGTTATAAAATTATATAAAAATGTCGGCATTGAGTTTCGACGTGATGTAGTTGCTAATAATTGAAAAGTAATCTTAATTTCAAAAAAGCTTTTTAGTACGTAAATAATTAATATCGTTGAATTTAGAGCTGTTTTAAAAGGCGTTCGAATTTAGAACTAACGTACGAATATTATAGTCGGAATAGCGAGTCGTTTGGATTTATAATAATATTAAGGTGTTGCTATTTCTAATCTAAGTTAATAAACTTTAATTAATTAACGACTGAATACACGTATTAATCAAATATGTATTTGTTTTACTATTAAATAACAAAAATTTGGTCCAGTAATCGGTAAACAAACATAATAGGCTCATGGTCTAGGGATTTCGTCGTTGAATTTTTTAAACGGAAATTTATTGAAACATTGAGTATGTATCGAATATAAAACGTATAGAAAAGCTAGGAATAGAAAGAAACACGTATTTGGTGTTGGTCGATTTAAATAGAACAATGAGTAATGTCGGTTAGTAAATTATTTTATTTTACGTAAAACTAATAAGACTCGACAAACAAATAATTTAGATATTTCCCGGGTGTTTAAATACGTTTCACATAACAATGCGATTCGAGACGAGCGTGTCGACATAATATATTAGTTTATAAACCTTTCTAGAACACTAATGATAATTAATCGCGTGCACGATTAAAATATTTTGATAAAACGTGAGATCCAGTCAGGGGAGCATGTTGTTTTCGAGTATTCGAGGATAGTAGTTGATTTTAATATTCAAATAGAATGATACGAATCTCGCGGAACGTAAAAAGTATTCAAAAGGTTATTTCTGGGGACGGTAGATTTTAATATCTAAATAGGACAAAGAGTCGCGCGGATTAGTATTTACATTAGTATTTCATTTAACACGAACGTTTGATGTGAGTGCATAAGCATTTGGTAATAATAAATAATTCAATTTAAGTACGAGCTTTAGTATTTAGACGTTTTACTGAAAAATAGCTGAGATTTAATCTAGTCTAGGGATAGTCGGAGAAATAAAAAAAAAAGTAATCGCGATTCGTTGTTGGAAATTAGGAAAACGTATTTGATAATAACATAGAATATTGCGTATTTACTATTTTCGAAACCTTATTAGAGTGTAGAACGTAAACAAAGGCTATACGCGATCAAAGGTTTAATAAAACGTCGACTGTACGTTTTAAATATAGTAGTAATTATTATAAGTAGTACAGTAGTTTGAAAATGTCAATAACAATTCCGTTAAAGAGCGTGCCATTTAAATTATCATATCGATTAATTAAACGCGTCGGCTAAATATTAAAATATTTTACTGTTAAAGAGTAGTGATTTGATTAAGTTTGCGAGTGGAAATACAAAACAAAATTTAAAAAATATAAAATAAATAAACAAAGTAATTATATTAATATTTAATGGTTAATACTCATAAATAATAACAAAATATTATTAAATATTTTAAATTATTTTAATACAAACTATTAAATATGTTTAAGCAATGATAAAATAAAAATAAAGGACTTGCCTTGAGTATTATAATTAAGTGTAAAAAAAATCACGACCGGTTTCGATTAAAAATCATCGTCGGGTGTAAAGAGTGCACTATGAAACAAAATTGTTAGCATTTTACTGAATCGTAGTGTTTGTGGTTGACGTATATAATTATAGGTAAAAAGACGAGTAAATTATGAAAAAAAAACGGGATTTTCAAATTTCTCTAAAAATACGACATAGAAATAACGAATACGATACGCGCGTTCTTAATAAAATCGTACTAGAAGGTTCCTTATAAAAAAAAAAAAAAACACAAGTAGATCTCGGAATAAAACAAGAATTAGATATATTATCGTTAAATAATTTAGACATGCGAGTAGTCGATATCGGTCGCGATTAGTTTCGAAAACATATTCAAATTTAGAACGTATATATAAAAGAGCTAGGAGTATTTAATTGATTCGAAGACAGTGAGTTTGATTAAGTAAAAAAACGGGTCTTGAGGATTAGTATTTACAATATTATGGTCATTTTATATAAATGTGAGCTGTAAGTCTGGAAGGTAGTAAAGTTAATCTTTATGCGCTCAATCTTCATGAAAAAATAATTAAATACAAGCGCGTACTATTAACCCGATTATTAATGAAAAGTAGGGATTTAATTAGGTCTAGGGAATAAGCAAAAAGGTTATATTTGAATTTTAAAACATAAATAGTAGATAAATAATAATTATAACAATATAATGTCGCGTTTATATAATGACGCATAAATAGGCGCGTAAAACGTATTGAAAAGGCCAGAGTATCAAAATAATTTAAGAACTGTCTATTTTGTTTTTTTGTTTTTGTTTTGAACAAAACAACGAGTTTTATTTATATCAGTATTTACAATAGTGTTAAGGTTAGTGGAAATTGCGTTAAACTATATTGGCTTAAACTGAATGTCACATTTATTGAAATGTTATAAAAATAATAGGAAGAACTTATTTTATACATAATCTAATCAGAGTTGTATTGAAAAATTAATAAAATTTAAATCGTATAAAATAGTTAGTAAAGACTTATTAAAATACGATGTTTAAATAGAACAATAATCGCGTCCTAGTGTTTTTTTTAAATTATTCTTTGTTAGACGTTGTGATTACATTTGTTTCAAATCGCATTCGTGATGAACATCAAATCTAAGTTAATTAATAATTAGAAAGCATAGGATAGAAATAATATCGAATTCGTTTGTGAGCAAAATATTATATTGATAAAAAGAAAAAAAAAACTAATTTAATCCAGAAGTCTTAAATCAAATGAAATTTATTTTAATTGTTTGTAATCAGTTTTTAACGTCTCAGATAGACGTGTATAGGCTATAGATTTACAAAAAAAACAAACGTTAAAACAAAAAAAAGTCGAAACAGTTTAGGGAATATTCAAAAGAATTACAATTTATTTATGAAAAGCTGTATTTTGCTTTTAGTGAAATGTAATAGTAATACAATTAAATGTAATCATTCCGACTTGATGAGGATTGTATATTTCTATAAAAATAAAAATTGAATAATGCACAATCATAATAGAGAGTAACAATACATTTCAGAAAAATAAAAACCTATTTAAATTTGGCCTGATAATTAAAAGAAAAGTTGAAATATTTTTATTCAATTCAGAAGTGTAATCGTAATATTGGTAATTGAAAAATACTGTAGATTTCAGAAACGTTTTAAAATTTAGAAAGTATAGAAAAAGTATTGACCATTTGACAGTTAAAAAGTATGATAATAGTTGGTTTTTCGTACTCACTCGAACAACAAATCATATGGATGATTAGTATTTACAATTATTTAGGTTACCAAAAATAATTCGTTCAATATAAACGTATAAGATAATAAAACTTAATTTGAAAATAATCGAATACACGTAATCAATTATTAGTATTATATAATATAATATAGCGTTTTACTGATAAAAATGCTAAAGATTTAAACTGGTCTAGTTATTGATGATAAATATATTAAAAATAATTAATATTCAAGTCATTACGCTTTAAATAGTTTAGTTATTAATCGTTTATTAGGAAAAATTATTAGGTGTGTATAGAAATATATGACGTTTAAGAAATGTTAAGAATAAATAAAGGATTTGTTAACGGTCGATTTTACTATTCAAATATTGTTGATAACAATTTCATATAAAATGAGTATAATATTATGATTTAAGTCGACAGACCTATTGTGATTAAAATATTTAAGTACGGTGAAAACTCAACGAAAAATTAAAACGTTTATTAAATAGTCATAGTATCGAATAAGGCAATTAATCATAATACGAATCGAATCCGTTTAAATTGTTTTCAACAAACTTTTAGAGTTTTGGGTAGATAAACACAATAAAGTAATATATTTTCAAAAAAAGTAAAGCGTGGTTCATAGTAATTACTGATATTAATTTGTTCTGGAAATCAAAATAAACATAGAATTATTGTCATTTCATTTATAGGAACGTAATATTGTTTTCAACAATGTATTCAAATTTAGAACGTACAGCGTGTACCTAGTCTGAAAGAATTAAAATGTTTAAGAATGCGTTATTTTAATATTTAATCAAAATAGCGATTCGTGTGGATTTATAATTAAGGTTTTTTTCATTGAATATAAACGTGTCTTCTAAGCTAATAAACTTTCACGAACAAACGGTCGAGTGTGTGTGTGTGTGTGTGTATTAATCAAATTCAAATATAAATGTATTTGTTTTACTAATAAATAGCAAACATTTCATTCGGTACGGCAATTTGTAAACGAAATGGAAATAGTTTAGGAATTTTGCGATCGGACCCCCGCCCCCGAGTATATTATAATACGCTAAAATAATCTGATACGATTATATCGTAGATTAAATATGTTTTTTAATATAAAATAATTAACGTTAAACCTGCATCTAGATATTGATTTTTTTTTCGTATAATTAATTGTTTTAATATTCAAGTCGTGAGATAACTAAAGTGTAGTCGAATTACAATAGCATTTTCATTACTTTGTAGGAGCTCTAAAATGATGTTTTTCAAGTATACAATACTCGTTTCATAGGTCTTAGAATGATAATAATAAAAAAAAAGCTATGTATTTCATGTATTTTTTCAAAACCTCCGATTTATTTTTCGACGAGAAAAAACGTTAAAGGTAATTTTCTAACTCGAAGTAAAATCATAGATTTATTTTTTATTTTCTTACGACCATTGCCACCCGTAGGCTGTAGACTTTCTTTCTTTTTTTATTATCTACCATCTTTGTGTTCTATACCGACGTAATTTTTCGTAAATAAGTTCGGCGCGACGACCTCGAAATCTCTGGGACACCTCCGGGACTTACTAAATAACGATTTTGTCACGAATTTCGTTGACCGGAATACACTTTGGACGTTCTTCAGCAGAATAACACTACGTCATGTGCGAGCGCATGTTCGCCAAAGTGTCCTTCACCGTACTCTCTCGCGAGCGCGCGCGCGTATTGTTGTTCATCGGTCTGAGTGGTCTATTTTTGCTTTTGTAGTTATTATATTTTTCTCCTCTCCCCGATCTTATCGCGTTCAATGGTCGAACGCGGTCTGAGTAACGCGTTATTTGTAGACATTCCGTTTTTTTTTTTCCCCACGGCTTAACACCTCGAAATACTTATTTGATTCGAGCGACTCGAATTATGTCCCCGTAAACATTGTACATAGAGAACAGTCGAAAGAGTGAATTTCACTCTGTAACGAGAGACACATCTGGTGTCTAGTTTAGGGTTTGTTTTTTTTTTTCCATCGCGATTATCGAAAAATTATAATTTCCGATAAACCGAACGGCCGTGTCTCAGGACGTCCGATTGGCTTTGTGTATGTCGATTGCGTGACAGTCTATTTTACGTTAGTTTCGAGTTTGAAAAACGTCGTCTCGTTAAATCTATAAGGAGACAAATCTAATTTATCGAGTCCTCTGCGCGACACCCGTCGAGTTCCCGAAACATGTGTTTTGATTTGAAACGAAACTGGGTTTTAATCGATTTGAAAACAATAATTTTTACCGGTCGTATTTGAAACTAATATAAAATGCTACATTTTGGTCGTGTAGTTTACTCGAATGAAATTTGAAAAAAAATATATACCTATTTCGGTTAAGGAAATAATATATCGATTTCATTCGTATTTTCTACGTATCGGATAAACGCTCGGCGAATTGTTAAAAGTAATAAAACTGGAAAATTGAATTACATCATTTTATAATAAGATTAAGTCGAGGTTTACTTATTTTATATATTTTAGTTTTACGCTCAAACGTGAGAAGGTTTTTAAAATGTTTTATCTCCCCTCCCCACGTACTCGTATTTATGTGTTACACGCTACTAGGAAATACATTTTTCTCTCGTTAAAAAGAGTAAAATATTATCTCATACATTTTAAACCCGATCAAAGTGAATAGTATTTCAATCGTATTGCTGTACATCATAAGCATTTCTTTGAGTCGAAATTTGACTTATAACGCGTATTTATCAATATTCAGTTTCTATCAAAAATCAATAGTTTATAATGCTCGATATTTTCTAATAATACACTTTTACTCCGTCGTCTTTACGAATGGACGATTGTTGTAGGTCGTACTCGAAACGAAACGTCGTCGTCGATATTGGTACCAAATAGTTAAACGAATATGATTGCGTTTCTCACGAAATATTCGTGACGAAGGGCCCGACGGGCGCAATTACGACTTAAAAATGTATTATTTTGATTATTACGAGGTACGATTACATTCAGAGCCAGCAATTGAAAATGACTATTTATCGGTAAAAAATAAAGAAAACCATTAGTTTGTAATTAATTTTAATCAATTGTTCGACATTTAAATGCAACGCTATAAACAAATACGACGGCGAGTTACGTATGTTTATAATCTAATATAAAGTTATCATAATAAAACAATGAAACAGTCAGTGTTTTCGGATAGGGTTGTAAAAAGATAATGATATTCTCGTTTTGAACAAGTATTTGATCGTAATAAAAAAATTAGTTTCTATTTATTAGTCTTGAGTTTTATCAGGTATTATTCGTGTTACGTCTTCTTTTCGAAAACGACTAACTGTCACTAACGAACGGATTCAGTAATAATAGGCCGTCGTATTTGACCGGTTTACAAGTATCACATCGTCATTACGTTAGGTACACAGATGTTCTAGTTCGTTATTAACCTCGGAAGGCTTATTCGTCATAAACCGACATTTTATTGTTCGACTCGACTGGGGTTTCGACGTACGTTTATAGAAATAAGTATGTTTATGTCCGTTACGTAAAAAATCACTGTTTATCGTGAACAAATCGTAAACAATTTGGAGGTAGGCTCGTCTGTTGTAATTTAATTCGTCATTCGAAATTCAAACGCAACACGCGCGTGGCATAAACAAATACGGCGTGCCCCGTGTGTGTGTGTGTGTGTGTTTAGAGAATGATAAACAGCTTTTGTACAATAATATTATAAACGAGCAGGAAATAGAATCATTTTTAATATCGTTATGTCGCGTGTCGGCCGGGTTTCGGTGCGCGTGTATTCAATGCAGGAGAACACACTCCTCTTAGAGAAATAGGGAATACTGTCCTCTATGGTTTTATCATATTTATCTATTGATTTGTCTTCTGTGCGCCACTAATGTATGCAACTAGAGCTCATATTATCTTCTAGGTTTCGATAGAGGTTTTTCGGCGATTCGATATGATTGTGACAAGAGTTCGTAACGTTTCGTTTCTTAATTTTATAATTACTCGTCTACGCAGTTGTTAAATTGAAATAAAAGATAAGTAATAAAAACTTAATATTATACAAATCAAAAATTTAATATTGAAACTTATATGTCGATGATAATTGTACGATACTATTGTTCAAGATGTGACATTCTTACTTTATAAATAACATACATATATCTGTCGTACAAGTTGAAATTAAATCAAAACTATTACTATTAATACAAGAATAATTATTACCGCAAAGGTATGAGCCGACATAAAAGGGCTTTCGCTCACAAAATTAATTTTAATATTATTAATTAATTAATTTTAATCGCGGTTGTAGTTTATTTAAGCGCGACGTATTTTGCTAGATTTATATCCGAAACGTTGGCAAAACGCACATAAGTCCAAGTAGTACTAGGCGCGGTGATGTTGGGTTGTCGATTGAATATAATTTATATTTTATATCGCGTTGACGTGCGGGGAAAGATCCTCGAAACGGCGGGACGCGTCGGACGTTTTTTTTTTCTTCAAACGAGCCGAACTGCAATATCGATTTGTTTTCGCAAGTGAAACCTGTCGCGCGACGCGACGCGAACGCGAGCGTTGTTTTTTAGGCTCGACGGTATACGGGCCGCCGTTTCGCGTATCATAACCGTTTGGCTGCGAAACGATAATATGCATATTATTATTTTATTACCATTATCATAAGAGTGCGCCGTACAGTTATCGTCTTACACGCGTGCGATAACGTTCAGGCAGCAGCGTGTAATAGGCGCGCGTTTAGCTTAAAGTTCAACAGCGCTCCTAAGAGACACGGTTCTCGTTTAAAGTTTTCGAAAAAGTCGTTGCGTATTAAAATACGGGCGCAGTTTAAACGCGAAGACGATAGTATAATACCGCCGGCGCGGTATCGCGTGACACTATATCGCCGCGTGTTTATCGTTTGCGTTGTTATTCCGAAACGACCGTCGGGTTTATTAAAAAAAAACTAGTTTCCACGAGTTCGTTTTTCCCATTTTTCTTTCTTTTCTCATTAGCACAACAGTATTGGTTATTAGTTATTACTATTAGTAGGTGTTTAGGTAGGTGTTTAGGTCGGTTTTCTTTTCATTGCCGCCGTCCTCGTCGTTCTCCGCCGACTGTTTCTAGTGTTATTGTTTGTTTTTTTTTTTCCATTCGTTTCAATAACAAACGTCGTAGTACGCGATCAAGTGTAGTTTTTACAACAAGGTTTTTATCGAATTTGTCACTTTGTTTTCCTTCTCGTTTTGCGGTTCACGTTTCTCGAGAACAAATCTCTATCGTATACCTGAGGCATATAATATTATTAGAGGAATATTTTTTATTGGAACGAATTATTTGAAATCTGCGAAAAAGTCCGCACGAAAATCGCCGGACTAGCGTGGATATAATATTGCGCGGCAGATATTTTTACTGTGATAATTATTGTTGATAAATACGTCATCGATCGACTAATCGTTTGAAGTGAAGATATTGGAATATCGTATCGTGTTCGCCAAATGTCGTTTGGTATTTTTATTTTGACTCTTATTTTTTTTTTCCTTTTCTTTTTCATCGACTCGAGTCTTGTTATTTTAATAATTGTCGTTCGTGTTTAGTTTTGAGCCTAAAGTATTGGCCGCCCCCCGAAACAGTTTTTACATTATAGTTTATATATTATTTCACAATAACGAGTGAAAGAAAAATAAATAATTATTGAAGTAACGTAAATACGAGTAAATTATGGTATAAATAATCCTTGTTCTCTTAAAAGACGCGAGATTCCCCCACCCTTCGGAACGAAACTTTACGTTCGCGTATTTTTTCGATACGATTCGCGTACGAGTTTGTGACTCGTAGACTTGGCGCGTGTTATTCGATATTTTCGCTATTTTCACACTACTCAAAACGAGTTGGCGTCTTGTTCTCGCCATTCGGACGGTTAGGTTAGGTGCACTGAAAAGTAACGGCATAACACTGGAGATACGATTCTATAGAATTCTAGAGTAAAACGAAAGTTAAAGAAAAATTTACGATGAGAGTATTTTCGAATTACATTACGCAGTCGTATTTATTATTATTATTATCGCGGTACCTACTCGTATTATTATTATTATTATTCTATCGTCGTTGTTATTGCTGTAATTATCGTCGTCGGTCGTGTGCCCTCAGCGCGACGCGAATGAAAATCTACGTTCATACGTTACCGTCGTGCCCGCGAAACGATATTTTACATAGTCACTCGCCGCATTCGAATGCAAATCAATGTTTTTCCAAGCCCCCGACAACGGCGCGCCGCCGCCTATTTTGAATTCACCATAAATCAAAAGTACTCTGCGGCTCCGGCTGAGTAGGTAGGAGGTACCCCAGCTATTATAAATTATAATGAGTCGATGTTAATTTGCCCCACGATGCGAATTGTTAACGTGGCCTCTGTTTCGCCTCGAATTCTCGCATAGTCGTCGTCCTACGATTCTACCCGCCGAGTGCCCCCGACCATTTTTGAACGACGATATACATTTTACCCATATTTTCTTCTTTTGTACAGTGTTTTTTTTTATAAAACAATTCGCGTGTTATAGATAGTTCACTATCTACAAAACTAATTTCGTTTGATTAATCGAAATGAGTCCGACCCGTCAGACGCGTAGAGGTTTTCATCATCTTTTATAAACGTTCTCGCTCGAGAAGGCGACTAGGTCGGAGTGATTCAGAGACATTTAAAAACGCGGCAAATTCGTTAAAACGTAACCGATTTCGCGATTATGACGGTTGGAAACTCGTTAGCTCCGTAAGTTACGTTCGGCAACTATTTAACATGGCGATATCATACTAGCCGGCGATTCTATATCGCGGGAGCCGAAAACCGTATAGGAGGAACGTCCGAATTACAGATTCGTCCCAGAGTTATTATTATTCGACGTGTACCGGACGTGTTAATTACCGACTTTATACGGCGCGACGTGGTAAAATTCGGCGTTCATATGAGAACGCGCGACCGAAAGGTCCGCCGCCGCCGCCGCCGACGACGATGACGGCGACAGCGTTCAAGTCGTCATTATAATATTGTTTGAATATATTCGTTGAATATAATTTTGATTTGTTTTGAAAACAGTTTTGATTAGAGCGCATTCACGGTCACGGAAAGAACATTAACATGATTATACGGCGGGAACGCGCGCTGCCGCTCGTGTGTGTCGTCTCCCCCTCTCACTAGCGTCTCTCACGGCTCAAAGAGCTATATAAAACGCCCGATTTAGTTCAACTCGCGTTGCCGACACGTATTGCAGTGCCCACTCGTTGTCCGACGTGCGCCTCGGAATTATTTCAAACGTACCGTCACCCGACCGAGTAGTAATAATAATGTTTGCGATATACGAAATAAGGTCGACGATCTATTATAGAAATTACACTTAATCGGAACGATTCGAACGCTGACGATGTGAACGCGATCGCGCAACATCGTAGTGACGATTTTTCAGGGTTCGTCTCTGCGGCGTCGCGGTCGGCATAGGTCTACGAAAATGGCGGTCTTCGAACGGTCGGTCGGTCGGTGAAACTATAGCGGGGAAAACTTAAAATTTTCACCGGGACATACGCGTGTGACTGCCGACTGCGTACGATTAGTTTTAAACTTAATAAATCGAGTGTTCGAAAAGCCAGGAGGTACACGTAACTTATAAACTCCATAGGTAACCGCGAAGTGATCGATTAACGACGAAACTTAGTCCGAGGTCTCGATACCGCGTGTTTATTAAGATAAACAATTATTATTATTAATAGTCGGAATCGTTCGCACACCATATATATTAGATGGTCGTCGAAACGATTCGAAAAAGTCAGAAGTGAACGTTTGTACGAAAATCGTGTTAAAGTACGCTGTAAGCACGTTCGACGTGGTCCAAAAGTCGTTTTACATTAGGTTTTGTTGGAGAGGTTTTTTCTTCTTCTCGAGATACTATATATTACTATTAAAACCGTCGCGAAGGTACTTTGTTATTCTTTTTGACTGTAATCACTAATGAATAAAATATAACCGTCTTGGACAACATATTACTCGTATATTAGTATTTTAGGAATGTCTTTAGCGGTTTTTCTCAGTAACAGTCCCGCCGCGTATTTTCATAGGATTTTGCTTTCGGTTCGCTAAGATCGAAATACGTGGTGCTTGTGGTTAAAAATGTTATACAATATGTATTTTTTCCAACGTTTGACTACGAATATGGTGGTTTTGCGCGTGTTACTCTATGCTGCGACTATAGTTTTAAACTTTACGAACTTACTGATTGTTCGAAAAATCTAGCATTTCGTAGGTATAGTTTTTTATAATACAGTTATTGCGATCGATTAACGAACGTTCGAAAAACGTAAAGAGTCAGATGTAAATACTGCGCTAATTGTACGAATAGTGTTAATATTATTGCTGTACGCTCGACGTTGTCGAAAAGGACGATCGTTTTGTTTAGTTATATTTGTTTTTGTTTTTTCACTTTTCGCCGGTTTCTTTTTAGGATTTTCATTAGACGCTACTGCTTTGATATAATGTCTGCGGGTCGTTAAACCGCCGCCGTCGACGTCGCGTCGAGGTATTTCATTCGTTTCGGCTGTTATTCGTTGACCGTTGTCACTTAGTCGGTTAGAGGTTTTGGTTCTCTTTAGGAGTCGTGACGGATTACAAAATAACGCGAACGTAATATATTAACGCGCGCGATATTGCGCTCGTTCGTCGTAGTCGTCGTCGTCGTCATCGCGTACACTCATTAATGAGGCGCGCCGGTGTTTTCCGACCGGAACGAGTCGTATTTTATTACGCCGAAACGCGGCCACAGATATTTGTCGGGGCGCGGTACCGGATGAAAATATGTTTTAAATTACACGAAATCGAGAAATATCGTTCGAGGTGGTAAACGGGTCGTCTCGGAGTCGAGACCGGAGTAGGTTTCGAGAGCCAAGAGACGATAATACAATCATATCGGTACGTTACTACTCTAGTTATATAATAACGCAGTAGGGATTTTTTGTTTGTTTATATTTAAGCGTTAGCCGGTTGTAAATATCACCAAATGAACTATCGAAATTGAAAAATAAACACAATTATTGTGTATTTACACGGTTTCTACACGGCATTTGACGGTTTCAACTGTAAACGTGTATAATTTTTAGTTGTTTTATTCGGCACGGAATTTTTTTCAATAGGTTAGGTCAGGTTAGGTCATTGGGCCATTTTATTGGCCGAGACAAATGTAACTATCGATAGGAGTTTAAGGATAAAAAGATCATTTGAAAACGTTCGTATTCGTTAGGGCGTGTAGGTCCGGAGACATTATTATTTCGCATTTTTAATATAATCGACCAGAGCTTTATGATTAGATTATGTTAGATTGGAATAGTTGTATAGTTCCCATCGAACTAGCTGAGGTAGTTACAATCGATAAGAACTAGCCAATAAATAATAGTGAAAATATCATTTTACTAACCGATTCGTATTCGTTAAATTTTAAGAGCAAACAGAGACATTATATTTCAATATATCGTCGCTCTACTATCTTGGATTATTATTTTTTACGCACGCGCTCGCCCGTAAATGGTAATGGGTAGAAAATATTAGATATTTTTGTCGTAATAACTGAGCTAAATTATTAAAGTCGATATAAAATAGTAGATGAAAAATTTATATTATGCAATTTTATATTTGTCGGGGCACAGTTTATAGATGTATTTAATATTTATTTTTTTTTACATAAATGTCGATTATTGAGCACATCGTTAGATTAGATTAGAATGGCGTCCGAATGTGTCGAATACGTTTACTACGAATCTATATCACACGAGTTTGAGTGTAGTTTAGTAAACTCACGACCATTATAGGGTCTAAGTAGTTTATAATTTTGTATCGTTTAAGAATTCATAATTTAAAGTCATAGTGAATATTTTTACGTTCGATTGATATGCCCACTTTGGTGAAATCAAATAAACTGAAAGTCCGTTTTTATCGTCATCATCTGTTCGTAACAACAAATACAACTAAAATAGGTGTAAAAAGTTCTTGTCCTGTGTGACGTAGTTTTAGAGTGAACATTTGTTCGAGCCGAGTATCGTTGATAGATTTTTGAAAGTTTTATATTTTTCTAGATGCGATACGTTTAAAATAAAAATAAAAAATGCTTACTCTTAGGATCGATAGGATATTTCTAGTCGAAAATGCTGAGCTGAATTCAGTTGATGGCAATAGATAATAACAGATATTATACTGTATAAAGTGTGAATTCGTTACAGTTTAGAAACAATATTATTAGGTAAAATCGTGATTTCATTGTTGAGCTTTATTACGTGCTTTACTGCTTATCCGCAGGCTTTAAAGTGTTATAATTTTATAGGTATCGTTTTTATTCGAACGAGTTAAATTTAAACTCGTAGGCGTTGGATATAACATAGATAATTGTAAAAAAAAATGTCCCATTCATCGTTAGGGCGTAGGTTCAAAATATTAGTTACTTTAGAGTAATATTCTCTCACTCGAGTCGAGTCGTATTTTTTCCACGTGATATATTCATGTATTTTTTTAAGTATTTACTTATAAATATATTGGTTGGATATAATATATTCGACGAAGTAAGCCGAGTTAAATTCAGTAAATAGAAATAGACAGTAGAAATTCTTATTCGGAAGTTTTCCGCTCTGTAAAAGTTTAGTAGAGATTTAATATTTTGCGATTTTATAGTCGATATCATAGCAATATTAATCATATTTATTTTTCTTTAGTTAATGCGTCAAACGTTTGGAAGTATAAGAATAGTCAACAGGAAATGTTTATTGAATTATTATATTAGATCGCTGTGTTGAATTACACAAACGATAGTAACGGAAATCAATCGAAAAAATATTATAATTACAAATAGTTCGTATGCATTACCGTGTGAGTTGTATTACTTAAGAGTCTAGTTTATTAAATCTAAAGATTGATTTTTCAATACGATATGTCAACATTTAAGTTGAGTTTTTATTTTTCACTCAATAGGTAAACCAAAAGTATTCGTCAAGGTGAAGTTTTAATAGAAATTTTAGTTCACACAAGTATTAGAGTGTTTCGTTCTAAAACGTAGCAGATTTCTCAAAGGAATCGCTCGAAGTGGAGTTTAGATTAGAAAATTCGTAATCACGAATGCCCCAAATGCAATGTAAGTAAACAATATTTATTTCGTAGTTTAGAGCGTATTACGTAAACATGTATAATTCGTAACGATTTCGAGTACTCGTGTCTATGGTTAGATATTGCGATAGGTCTGAAAGGTTGATTGGTTTTTATAAAACTATTTATTTTCTAAAGGTTTTGCGTAATTATTAATGTTAATAGGTCGTCGCGTAAATAAAAAGCTAGAATTCTGTGAATCTAAATATCGATGGATATACGTATTAGATAGTTTGAGCTAGGAACGTCCTCCTTGAGAGAAAAACAAATTTATTACTTTGTCATACGAAGGTGAAGGTTAGGAGTTGTAAATTACACAAAAATTAGTAAATTAGTCGATAAGGTTGAATTGTTTCTTACGAGATTTTCTAACGGTTAGATTTGAACGCACGTTTTTCGTCAAACATACTAAATAACGTCTAGTGGAAATAAACAGTACGAAGTACTATATAGTCAACTGTAAATATTCGTAATATTTAATGTTTGGAGACGTCATTGATTCGTATTGGAGACTTGAGTTGTATATTTATAGTCTATCTCAGTCGATAATAATCGATACAAATAATAAATACAAATAGTTCGTGTTTGTTACGTATCAAATTAAATCTATAGTTCAGAGTTCTATCATAAACATATTATCGAATTGAGTTTAAAATTAGAAAATATACGAAAATTATATTATGGCCAAATAATGTAGAAAAAAGTACGTGATAAAAGTATGACTATTATTAGTAATATTTGCTTAACTGTTGCCTTTAACTGGTTGGAAATTTGAGATAATATCCGTCGGACGAGTCGAGCTAAATTGTTTGAGAGTAGTAATTCTTGTAATATCGGTAAAAATGTATTTTAAACATTTTTCATTTGTCAGGGCGTAGATTTAAAGATATCATCGATAAATATTTTTTTAACATTAAATCATCATTGGTTATTAATCACACAGTTTAGAAAGTCTTATTTTTCGAACGGTCGAGAGTATATTATATTGATTATAAACCTATTAATAATACTTATAATAATTAAATATACGTATTATTTTAAATGCTAAAGTAATCTAATAATTTAACAGTATAATAATTATAATATTATAAATAATAACTTGATATTTTATCGGTATACCTAATTTGGCGTTTTTGCACTTTAGATGTATTATTATTCAATATTTGATGTTCTAGTATACTATTATTTCTAACGATGGTAGTTTAATCGGAATTATTTTTTAGACGCTCTCTGAAAGACGACACCATTTACACTGTAGGAACAGTTTTTTTTTCTTATTACGTCATCGCTTACCTGACAGTTAGGTCGGAATAATATTCGTTTATTTTCTTGTATATTATAAAAGCCTAGGTAACAATATTTAAAGACAATTTGTTAGAGACATATTATTGTAGACAATCGTCATTCGTTGCGCTTATGTGTAGAAATATAGATGGTTAAATCAGTCGAGGTAGCATTATTATACTTTAGGTTTAGTTTACGTTATGACTTGCCCTAAATTTTGATCTGTTAGATATTCTCATTAAAAAGAACTGAATTAAACTAAAGTCGTTAGGAGACTGCGAGGTAAAAAACGAATTCCGTAAGATTCGCATTCTTTCGGTCGAGACATATTGTCGCATTATGGTCACACCTCAGACTCGAGAATTAACTTGACTGTAAAATTCGTTTTTATAACGCGCGCTTGGCCGTTGGTTTTGGTAGGTTTTTTGCCAAACTTATCAATAAACATAGTAAAGCATTTAAAGCATTTGACTTAATCATGGCGAACGTACAATGTAGTCAAATAATCTCGTAATTTTATGTGTATTGTGCAAACGTGTAAAATGTTTAGCGATTGGCTAGTGTTTCTCTGAGTAGTTTAGGTTAGAATTGTGCGTGGAATTGTATTTCTTAAGTTTTTACCACACTATGAGCTGAGGTAGTCGCAGCAGTTGACGGGTACAAATAATAAAAACCTTTTTTTAAAAACGATTTTCATTCTTTAGGCGAGGTACTATAGGTATCACGTTGGTTACTCTAGTTGTCGAGTGTCTATGTAAGATTATTTAATAAGTCTCGATTTATGTGGGCTTATAATTTTCATCGAGTAGGCTGGTTAAAATTAAAGCGGACAGGATGAATTCGTATACGTCGGGTGAAGGTTTAGAAACATCGTTATCCGTTTCATAACGATACAATTGAATTGAATTTCAAGCACAATAAAATATCTAGAGTGATTCATTATTAATTTTTTTTTAAATTTGATACACAATACATTTTTCAAAGTAGTATTACTCGAATTGAGCTTTAAATCGAAGTAGATAAAATAGAATAGAAAAATGTATAATCATACGTGATGGTCGTATAGTATAACGATATTTTGTAATCGTTTAGAATGTAGGTATTGCGTAAATATTTATAATTTGTAACGATCGTGAGTATTTCCGTGTGTAGCTCATGCTAGGTCGTACCTATTCCAATGTTTGACCGTTATGCCCACTATTTGTATTCAATCGAGCCGAACACCAATCTAAATGAATCGATTAAAATGACTTATAAAAGTGTTGCGGCGTAGGTCAAGACGTATTGTTTTCCAATGTTTATAACTCGAGTGTATAATATTATTAATTCTAGTGGTGGAAAACGATTCGCGGGTAGTCGGTATTTTCACTCGGATACTTTCTTGAAATATCAGTGTAGGATTTATCCGACAGTTGGGGAATAATCTTGTTAATTTTTCTATTTACAACCCTAAAATATTCGCTGGGAAAAATATTATTGCAAAGTACCTAGTGCTATTACGAGTATTTGTTACGAGCACGTATATTAGTCACTTCAGTCGAGGCGGAATATATACTCTGTAAGATTAGTTTACATTAACGTGTATATTTACTCTCTCAATTACGATCTGTCGGATATTCACAGTCGAACGAGTCAAGTTAAATTGGATTCCGCAGGATAACTTGGTTAGGTTCCAAAAGATTCGTATTGGTTTAGGCGGAGAAATATATCGTTTCACATTGTATTTGTTATTGTAAAATTTGTTTTCGACGCACCTGCTTGGCCGCAGGTTATATACGATAGGTTCCAATGGTTTTCATCAAACTCATCTATGTAGTTATAATCATAATAATAATAATAATCGATCGATATAGGTAGTCTCATATAAAATTTCATAATTTACGGTGTACCGTTGTAAACGCGCGCGTAAAGCTCTAAGTGATCGCAAGCATTACGGAGTTCACGTTAGGATTATTTGAAAGGGTTTTATTTGTAAAATTAGACGAGCCGGAGGTTATCGCAGTTTATAGGAATAACTAACGGACATTATTATCATTATAAACGGTTCGTATTTGTTAGGTGTTGGATTACAATATGGATCGCGACGGTCGAGTATACTCGTATATGTATACATATATCACGCTTTGTAGGATTAGTCGAGTTTTAACATATTTTCTAAGATTGCGATATCTAGTCCTCTAGTCAGGTTGTTTTCAATCAAAAATCACGATTATCGCACTACAATAAATAAGTCTGGGACTTTGGTTTAGATGTTTTTAAATTGATCCGAGAAAACTTACCCGATCGATAGAAACGCTGAATTTGTTATTACTATTTACTAAATATGGTCTCCACAATTATTATATTAAAGTCTTAATGCGTTATTTTAGCCGATAACCAAGGAAAGCGTTGCTCTGATGAGTTTGATCGATAAGACATGTTTTATTTTAAGTTGGATAGTTTACGTCAAACGAGTTGAGCCAATCAATATTCAATATAAATATGAAGTATTATCGTATAAACGTTACGCGTCCGTAAAAACGAGAGTTTCAAACCATCGATGTTATATAACTCACGCGTAGGTTAGAATGGTGTTATGGATATTGAAAAAAAATCAGTTTTTGATCGATCGCAGTCGTTTGGGGCTGAAAAATAATTTTATAAACAATTTATATTTTTATTCGGGTTCGGGCAGATACCGTCGCTAAATATTTGTTATTTTATAGAGTTGATTTAATCGGTCGAATTATAACTTTTACGCTATCGAGTGTCAGATTAAAATACTTATAATCGTGTCAGTAAATTCAGCCACAGCGTTTCAAAACACTTTGAGCGTAAAACATCTACCATTTGAAAGTGACGTTGTTTATTTCCACGTCCGATCGATGTGTACCATATTATCGAGATTATTTTTACAGTACACGTTTGTAGACAATAACAAATATGTCGTAAACATTTCGTAAGCGCGTTACGGCGTAGGTTTAAATAATATTTGTTACTTTAGAGCAAAGTATTATTCCCACTTTGAGATTAGGTACGTATAGGTAGTATTTTTACGCCATATGCATTACGTATGTGTTTTCTAGTCATTTAGTGCTAATCGATCGATTGGATATATCCGAAGCCGAGCTAAATTAAAAATAGTTTATTTATTAGATAGAATATAGACATTTTTATTAAAAATAAGATTTATTTTTTCAATACGGTTCAATTAGGTTGAGTAGAGATAAAAAAAAATGTTGAGATTTAATAATCGATGATATAATACAAATTTTACCACGTACCTATTTAGTTTTCTTTAGTTCGCGTTTTGAAAGATTTGAACGATTGGGTATTTTTAGTTAATTAGACCGCGCTGTTGAATTACAATCGACTGTTATAGACATCGACAAAATAATATAATTACAAATATTTCGTATTCGTTACGGCGTGCGCGTTTCAAAATCGTATTGTTTTAGAGTTGAGTTTTACCCACACTTTACGATTGGTCGTGTTCGACAATACGTGTGTCCATTCTAATTGTTGTAGGTTTTATATTTTTTTTTTACAAAACGGGTTTATCAATAACAGATAGGATGGAATTGTAGTGATATTATTGGTCCTCATTATAGTGTGACTATGATATTCAGTCACATTAAAATATTGTTGTGTACTGAAAATTATCACATATTTCAAAGTTATTATTTGAGTTCGGATTAGAAAATCTATAATAATTATTACGAACGTCGTTTAACGTAGGTTAACAATGTGTATTAAAGTGTTTTGCGTAAACAAGTGTACCTACCTCTGAGTTAAGCTTATGATGGGTTGGCAGAGTTGATCGAGTTTCTATTAAACCGTTTATTTTATTTTATTTACCGTTTTGCGCGATTGATTACGTAAAGAAAAAGTTAAAAATATATAAATCTAAATAGCAACAGATGGTAGATAGTTTAGGCTAGGAACGTCTTGTTCGAATAACAACAAATTATATTATTTCATCAGACGACTAATCGATAGGGACGAGTTGTGAGAAAATATTAATCCTAACGCGTTTTATGTATCTATTAGGAATATCTTTACATTCAATCGATACGCTCGCTTGGCCTTTTTACACCGGAGAAATTAAATTTTCGTCAATCACAGTCGATTACGAAAAGTATGAACGTAAACGATTTGCATTTGTGTTAGACTGACAAAACAACAGTTTTGTCACGTGTTATGTAGGTCGGATGTATTACGGACAAAATTAATTTTTAAATTGTTATATTTGAAATTATAGAGTCGAGTGCGAGTCATTTTGCAGGATTATCTATGTATTTGTAGTTTCTACTAATAGGTTTAATCGTTGGGTATTTATTTTAAGAAAACATCTCGTAAACAGTTCTGTGTAGGGTAATTAAATATCGTTAGCTCAGAGTCGATCACGCTTTTGGGTTGTTATTATTGTTATTTTATACGTGCTTACCCTTAGATTGTTATTGGTTGAGACGGTCAGATACGTTCCCGAATAAGCCGAGTTAATACAAAGACGCGATAGTAGCGGGAAATAAAATATTTATTTTGACGTATTGGCGTATTTATTACGACAAAGGAGGTTTAAAGATGTATTTACTAAAGATGCATCGCTTCAGAGTTATAATTATTGATCATTTAATCGGATAATTTAGTCGGTGGTAATAGGAATAAATTATTAGAAAATACATTATCGTAGACAATTCTTATTCGTACGATGTAGGGTATGTAAAGTATTATTCAATATTATGGTTATTTCAATCACAATTTTTAATTATACTTATTGCTATTATTATTGTTATATATTCGTGCTCGATAGAGGTTTTGAAATTTCAGTAGTAATCGTAATTCTCGTAATTGGTAAAAATGTATTTTAAACATTTCATAATTGGTCTGTGTGTAGGTCAGATATTATTAAAAAAATATTTTGAACGTTTAAGTATTAATTGGTTAGGTTGGTATAGAATGGTATAAATGGTATTATAATTAATCATACCGCCAAGTTTGAAAGTCCTATTTTTCGAATGCATTAATCGTGAATATTAGGTGGTGTACGTAAATAAAAGATGGTAGATAAAAATGCTTATAATAATTAAATAATATAGTCAAAATATAGCCCGTAGTGCCGTGTACGTGTCACTTAAAAATTTATGATTTTAAATGCTAATGCGTAGTTTAATGTTTGATCATTTATTATACCCGCATTTTGTTATTTTCATATTTCATATAATATATTATTAGGTATTTAATATTTGGTGCTTTAGTATACTGTTGTTTGTAAATAATGACCGGGCAGTATATTCTCGTTTAATCGGAATAATTTCTTGGATATTTTTTGAAAAAAACACTATTATTTATACTCTAAGAACAGGTTTTTTTTTTTTATTACGTCGTTTACTCGACTTTTTAGTCGGAATAATATTGATTATTTTTTTTCGTAGGCCTGATAAAAATATTCGTTACGACTAAACGATAATGTAAATAATCGATATTCGTTACGGATACGCATGGAAATATAAGTTTCCCCAGTCGAGGTGGCATTATGCTGTAGGTTTAGTTTACATAACGGCTAACTTAAATTATGATCGATTAGTTGATATTCTTGCCTCGGACGAGTCAAACTGGATTATAATGTTTAAAAGAATATGATAATAAAAAAACGCATTCCAAAAGATTTCTATCCATTAGACTCTAATGATTAGAGGACGAAGAGATATTATTTGATTTTTGTTACCTTAAAATTGAGAATTAGTTACACGGTATATAATCGAAAAGTTTGTTGTTTTACAACGCGCGCGTTTAGTCGTAGGTTGTATTTGGTTTTAACGATTTTCACCAAAAATATTCAAACCGTTGCAATCGTCATGGTAATAATTGTACGATATAGTTTGATAATTTTGTGATCTACGGTATACCACCGTGTAGACGCGTGAGACTTTTAGCAGTCGCGAGTATTTCTGAGGTTAGAACAGTTTGGAACAGTTGTTTTCGTATAGTTAGACAGTCTGAGCTAATTTTATCTAATAGGAATAACTAATAGACGCATTATTTTGATAAACGATTAGTTTATGATCAAACGGTTTTGTTAAAATCAAAGCAGGTAGGAAGAATTATTCGTATACGCGAGTTTCGAGACATTATTGTTTCGTATTGGCAACTGAAATCGAGCTCCAATCACACGAACATAATATTGTTGGTGTTTTATTGTTCGAAAATCCGTCTTATCGAATAGTATAATATTTTAAATATCCTAATTAGCGCGCATTTAGAGTTTGGCGTCCGTTAAGATTTGGTTTGATTTCGATTCGAGGTTTCTTTCGACCAGCTCTTCAATAACGAGAGTATCCGGGAATGTCGAGCCGCGATCACTATGATAATAATAATGGTCGTCGACGACACAGGCGAGAATATTAATGAGCCCGACGAATCGGTTCCAAAACGGATCGACGACACTGCGTCGAGTGAAATAATCCCGGCAGTCGTTTCTCTTTCTAGTTTCTGTACTCTCGTGTGTGTGTGTGTGTCGAATTACAGTCGCGTTTCGCCCCGTCCGGTCCAATAAATTTCAAGTGACGGTTCGGCATGTACCGGCGTTAGCGTACATTCCCGTAATATATATATTTTATATTTACGAAACCAACGGATAGAATATTACTTTATTATTTTTTACACACAGCGGTGTAAGATACACACACACGCTGTCTCTCACTGTTTGTGAAAACAATAACCATAAATTAAACGGCCGCCGCCGCCGATGTCGTAATTGAAAAAATTGTCGCTCTCTATTCTTAATGGACCGCCGCCGTTTGTCTCTGTGCGGCCCCGCCGAAAGACCGACCACATTACGCCTACTTGGCCGAGTAATTGCTTTTTAAGATAAATCGAGAGAAACGCGATAACCGTTATTGAAACATTTCCACTCGACGCGAAGTTTTTAGTGCTCTTACGAGTATATTATGCGTACGCGTTTGTTGGCATTTTTCGCGCGTATTGCTTTGAAAAAAAACTAGTTGTCGATAGATATTATTTACCTGATTGTCGCGTTAAAAAGGTACGATTTTACACGATGGTGGTGGTGGCACAGTCAGATCGGGGCTTTAATGTCATTTAAAAACTATTTTAATTTTAAACAGCTTATTTAGAAGCTTTTTTACCACGACGCTCGAGACGCTAGATTTTCACTACTATTAATATCAATCACACTTTTATTATTAAGTCGACTGTTTTCGAAATCATTGGCTGAAACGAACTAGAAAAAAAATAAAAATAATCCTGATGGATTACCTTGTTTTGCTTTTAGCGTAGTCGTTTAGTAATTATATTATTTAAATGATATTCATCGTTAATAAATTATATTTAGTTTTGAAAACACGAGTTTATTGAATAGAACCGTAGTTAACAGATAATTTTAGTAATTTAATAATATCATTACATTTAAAACACAATTTAAAACGGTTTTTACATTTTAAGGACAATTAATTATAAATTTAAGTTTTTCCAACGACTCGATTCACACGTTTTAGATCGATTCCTCCGGTTTTCCGCGAGCTCGTCGGATATCGAATATTCTTTTGTATAATATTATATATTACGTATAAGTTTCCATAAATCAATCTGTTTTTTTTTGAAAACGCACTCAATCGCGATTCGATAACCATTAGGTCGTAGTCGTATTATTGTTTTGGAAAACAAAGGGTACTGTCGAGCGCACGCGCGTCGTTCTGTTAAAAATTCAAACGGATGGTAAAAAAAACCAATCGGAAGCGTCTCCGAACACTAACCCGAACGCTCTCGTCTATGATATTTTAGCAGGTCGGTTTCTCGCGACGATTTCTAGAAAGTATTATCTAAACCACGCGAAACCAGTGCTCGATGAATCGATGGAAACGCGCGGACCGCATAGCACGACGACGGGGCCGCCGTGTAACTTTTACGAGATTTATGCGCGCGCGACTTTCGCGTGAAATATTATATCGTCGCGTTATTTCGAGATAAAGTTTAACAGTAAGTTATCCAATACACCAGCGCGGTTAGTTCGCGTCGCTCTGTATTATTATCATCGTCGTCATCGCCGTCGTCGTCGTTGTTGTTGTTGTTATTATTTTTATTATTTTTTTATAAACTTTCGATTTCGCATAAAGTGCGAGCGTAATGGGATTACCGCGGAGGGGAAAAAAAATAAAAAAAAAACACTATACGACAGCGCGCGCGCGCACGGTTTTCTAATTGAATTTTCGTATATACGTCCGAAATAATTGCGACCGCCTTTCCCGCCGTACTCGTAATGCGTATACTGCCTGAAATTGTTTGCGTACTGATTACGGGAAACGTTGCCGCCAATCAGTCAGATTAGAACGCGCCGCGCGCGCGTTTTTTTTAGCCGCGCCGCGACGAGAGGAGGGATTTATTTCATAAAGCGCACTGCGGATTACGTCGAGACTTGTTACACCGCTACGCCGGGCGAGGTGAAAAGGGGCAATCCCCGTGCCTCCCTAGATTTTTAAAACCCTCGTCGCGGTTTGCCTCGACCGATGTCGCGCGACCGGTTTTTCTAATTTTTAAACTTCTGTCCCATCGAACACCGTTTCGGGAAATATTAATTAAAAACGGCGACTCATCGAAACGGCCGTGACGTGCGCACGTAACGCACCGTAGTTTTGGGTTGGGGGCCTTTCGGCCGCCTAATTCCGTTTTCTATTTTGTAAAGCGCGTACAAACGGCCCGTGTCGACTGTACCGAACGATTAACAGTTTTAAAAATAGAAAAACATTATAATATCATTAGAAATAACAGTGTTTTTTTAAGTAATGTCGATCGGGACGTTTCTTTCTGTCCAACCACGTATAGTATTGAGTTTCTGTCGGTTCTTTTTTCTTTTGTTCTTTATGTAGATTCTTGTTGTTTTTTTTTCCCAATAAAATAAAAAAAAGATCGTCGTCCGAAACCGATTCGTATCGATTAGTCGTTGTACCGTTCAAGTGTCACTGAATCCATAGGAATTAGGAGAAGTTATTCTAATATAATATTCGTAGAACATAACTAATTAATACTTATTCGAATAAAACATTTGCAACGGAAACACTCATTTTAGGTAGGTATTCATTCTGTTACACGTGTTTAGGATTATCTATTTTGTGTCACCGCGTTTGCTGGTAAATCGATATAGTATCATTTTGGTAGCTTTTACGGCTTATAATATAGAAATAAAATCAAAGATCTAATGTATAACAACAATCCGTATCGACAAAAGTAGTTTACACAATATTTTGATAGTATTTAATGATGGTGGAAAACATGTGAAAATATGTTATGTTCTTGAAAATATTTTACAGACGAACCTAAATCGTTGTCGTCGATTTCGTAGGTTGACACATCGAGTCAAACTGACGTGTGCGTTTACTGTACACTTACGTATTGTCTTAACGAGACGTGTACATTTTTTTATTATTAGTATAAGTATTTTAAACCTTAAAATAATAATAGGTACGTATAAGCATTGTTAGAGTAGATACATTGTGTTACATCCATATAGTATTGATTATTTAATATCGTTACACGAGCTTAGATTATGATACGCTATTCGCACAGTAACATGACTCTTTATTCGCGAATCGCCTTATATAGATTCTGATCATTGAATTTCGAGGGTTATTGTATTTTTTATTGTTATTAACGTCGGACCGTTCGTATTATACTAATAGTGGGAACAATAAAAACGCCTCGTTTTGATGTTGATTTTTTTTCAAAATAAGCTCTACGGTTCTGACGAACCCATACCGTCTACGACACTGCATAGTCTATAGGACACGATATCATACTCATAATACGTATCTCGTCTGCACAATATGATTACAACCGAGACCATCGGCGACGTCTGCCGTTTGTAATTTTAGACGCGAATAATAAGGCTACCCCACCTCGCGAGCCGCGATAATATTATAATTGCCATCACCACGTTCGAAAGCGTTCGACGGGACGAATAAAATATTTAGGGTAAAAAAAAAAAAACACACGATACACGTAACGAATGTTGTGACGAATGCGAATGTCACACGACCGACTCTCATATGATACACTGCATGCGTTGTGTTTAGTTTGAAACTCTTAACGTTTAGCGATGATCGAAACGATATGGTATATTATCATAATGTTATATTGCCCGACGAAATTATTTATTAAGATATATTATAATATATTATATTTGCAGTGGAGCCGAACTCCTCCACCCCCCCCCCCCCCTCGGGGGCCGCCGAATCGAATCGCCTCGAACGGTTCGCCGCGACGGTCATTTTGACGGCCATTAGTCTGCGGCCGCCGCGGCACGCAGAAAGGCTTATACAAACTAATCCGTCTCGGAGAGAGTACCGCCTAATCTACCGATCGCCGACGAACGTTCGGAATAACACGGCGTCTAACGACTCGATTTCGAATTATAATTGAGTTTGGGCGCCGCGCGCGCGTAAACCTCAAGAAGACGACGGGCAGAAACGTGGGGCTAATTACGATTTCGCCGCCGCCGTCGAGCGATCGCGTACAATATTGATATTGTAATTATTGCCGCGTCGTCGTCGTCGTCGGCCGACTTTTCTTCTTCGCGGTTTTCGGATCGGACGGGCGACTGAGTGAGACGAGGCGGGGGGTCACGGAGAGTTCGGCGCCACCGCGTTGTTGTTGTTGTTAGTCGTATTCGACTGAAAAATAAAATTTTATTGATTTATAAATATGTTTAATTTGTTTTAGATAAAAAAAAACCTCTCGCCAATGATTTTCACGATCGGGCGTGTTTAAATATGTTAGTCCATAGCCAATCCACGATAAGCGAACGAACTATGTTTATGAGCTCGAAAAAAATCACATACATGTATCTGTGTAGTAGAAACACGTGCGGAACTCTCATTAGTTTCGATCCGATAAAACTGATGCGCCCAAAAGTTAGAAAACCGCCGCAGTACGTATAGCTCCTGTCCGAGGTCCGTGTGACTAAAAAAACGATACGCTCTTCACGAGGTTTATTTTGATATTAATTACATAAAAATATGATTAATATAATATAATATACTTGTGATAATATTGTTTTTAGTACCGTGTGCGCATGCATGCACGCACGCGCGCACGCACACACTTCACATCATACTTGAGTATGATTTTTATAATGATATAATATTATTATATGGCAACGAAAATATTTGTCCCCGTTCACGTTGTTTTTATAGGGATCGCAAGCGTTATACATTTTAGCGTACTTAAAGACACACGAAAAAAAAAAAAATAAATAAAAAAAAACCGACCGCGAACGAAAAACTTAGACAACCGAAGTACCTATTTTACGTAGCGGTCAAGGCGAAGAACGTTCTCGGACGAATATGTGGCGCACTACCTATCTACCCACGTTATAGTATACAATTTAGCCGAGGTACACTCTACTTACATGTATATATATTTATTATATTATGGTTTAGCTCTGCTGATATCGGTGTCGGACTGTTTTGGATACAACGGTATATTTATTATACGGTTTTTGGCGGAAAAAAAATAAAAAATAATAATAATAAAGCGGAGGTGTTCTATTATGCGCTTCTTGAGACATCGGGCAGGTCTCCTCTTCGTTCAAGTGATGTTTGTTTATTATTTATTATTAAAAAAAAAAAAAAAAAACTAGAAATTTGAATACAGAAAAACGTGTGCGTGTGTTCTCATTTGTTTGTTTTATTGTTGAAAATTATTTTTATTCAATGCCTAATCATGTGACTAATCTGAAATTTCACAGCGACCGGTGATGAGGAGAAAAATATTCCCAGTGGTCAAGAGGTCACAATACCTATATGTATATATATAAATATATACATATATATATATATTATGTATATATATATATACATATATAAAAAAAACACTATCGAGTATCTATATACATATTGTTATTCGTATTCCGACCGATGACAGAGTGCAATGCTTTGGTTCAAAATGTAAGGGCACATTCCATTATAACGTATTTAAAACCGTGTTGATAACGTATATTATAAGTTTTTTTTTTAACGACGCGACGAATTCGCACGTTCGCGACTCGTTCTAAATAATACGCCGGCGTGGTCTTGTGGCTTAGCAGTCAGCCGCAGCCGGGTGTTGTGTGAAGTTTTGGATTTCGGTCCGTCGCCGCATAACGCGTAACGTCGTCGAACGTGCGAAACGCGTCGTAAATCGTCGGAGCATGTGTTTAGTTTGTATTTATAGTGTATTATATGAGGTCGGTTAGGTGAAGGACGTGCTTCTTTCATCACAATATCATTGACGATATATAGAACGACGAACAGCGGAATGAATCGCGTTCGATAGATATTTTCACGATCGAAAGATTGTGTGTGTGTGTTTTTTTTTTTTCGTAACTCGTTCACACCGATCGAGCCGTTGTTCGAGTGTAGTGAAAATGTCAACGGAAAAAAGGGTTGAAAAACTGCATTTACAAACGAAAATCCCCTTTGTTTGTATTAATCATTTATTAGATATAATTGATTCCGTTATGTTTAACGACACGTTTTCAATCTCTTTTATACTCGGACTAGGACGGGCATAGTTAACGTTTTAAATTATCTCAAACGATATTGATAATCTATTGTTTCGTATAAATCCTATAATCGTAACAAGCTGTTAAACACGCGATATCCCGACGGAAATAATAGTAAATATTTATTTTACAATAAAATTCACGTGGCCGTGGCTCGAAATCGTTTCGAGTTCTGAAAAAAAAACCGTTCCTCTGGTGATTTTGAATCGCCCGTCCCCGTCGCGCGCGTAAAATGTACGCGGACGAGAGCGGCGATAAAGCGTATTTTACATGTTTGTTCCACCTCGCCGCCGGTCCGGCGCGATAACTCGCGGCAGAATAAAACAAATAAATACGCAAACAAAAACGACGTAATAGATTTTGAACGCGGCCCCCGCCCTGACCCTGCACCTCGCGCGTAAATGTACGTTTCACTAAGGGCGTGTATATACGTTTATATATATATATATATATAAATAGCCCGTACATAGTAAAAACAAGCAGCCGGGGAATTAAAATTAAATATTAAAATTTAAGAGCAACCTTTTAAATTAAGTCTCGAACGAGTCGCTCTATAGAAACGTCGGCGTTGCCGGTGATATAGGAGGTGCCCGCCGCCGGTAGGTAGCCCGTAAAACGTAACGAATTGATATTTTTATACATTTTATTTCCAACGGTTTTTCAATCGGCCAAATTCGCCCTTTTCGTCGATAGACACATGTGCGCTTTCCGATATCGAATCGCCGGCGAGTGTCAGAGAACATTTTAGAGAACAGAACTTCTATCGGCCAAAGCTCACCGCGACAGTTTTGAAAATTAGAACGCGGTAATGTCTAACATATGAATAATTTTTGCATAATATCACTACTGACCGTAAACGGTACTTTTACTACATCGCCGTTATTATTGAATTATTATCGAGTATTGTTAATTTTTTATCTAGAGCCAAACGCGCGGAAATCCGAAATCGTTTGAGAGCTCGAACACTGTTCGAGGGAGCTGAGCCCCGTATTTATATTTAACGATGACAAGGTTCCGGTACAGTAAATATATTACAACAGAAAACTTAATCGCCCAAGTCATTCCGAAAATCGTACGGTAAATATTATTGATCGCATAGAGGAGGTAAAATATTTATGATTAGAGTTAAGAATTTGACACTGTTGAACTGCTTTTGTAAAAATCAAAGTGTTCTAATTAGTCATCTGTAGTAGTTATAGCGTTCTGTTGATCGAAACAAAATCATTGTGATTTTGGCGGTAGGTATTTGTGTAGAACGTTTGACGCGTGCGAGTATTGATATTATTATAATTAAGTAATTTAGGGTAATTTGCACATAACGTTAACATAATTATATATAAAACGCAGTTATATAGAAACCGCTAGTTATCATTTGATTCTCGAGATTGCCGTGTGTAGAGTCGTCAAAATCTTATTCGTAATTATGCGTGTCCACGCGTAGCGTTTTCGACGAGGGGGCGAAATCTATATTAAAGACGATGATATCGCAGCCTCGATGAAGTCGCTCTCGAGTTTCGGTTTGCCGCGGGCGAGAGTTCGCGCGATACGTGTCGCGTACCGACGCGTCTTCCGGTAGGGTTTTAAAAGTGATTGAAACGCTGACGTCGTCGTCAGTATCGACGAGGACGACACGCGGCTGGGAGACGTCCAGGGCCCGTTCGCCGTCGTGTCGCACGTCGCGGCCTAAACGTTTTGATCGGGGGATTAGATTCCGGGTACCGGAAGTGCCGAGTACCGGAAGTTCGGAGAGTGTTTACGTGCGCGGCGAACGATTTCGTCGGGGCCACTGCGGGGCGGCGGCGTGCCGCGCACCGCACGTCCCAAAAATCTTAAGGAAAAAATAAAACACTGTTGACTTGACAAATTAGCCGTGGAAAAGTCGGTCGTAAAATAAAAAGTTCTCGACAGACCGCGTAGTGTGTAGATAAAAGTTTAATTTAACGTCTTGCGATAATGTCGAAATGCGTCGCGTTAGGTTTTTTCTGCGACGGACTCGAAAAAGAAAGCTCGCGGTCGTATAGAAACTTGTCGAAGGTTCTTTTAATTTTTTAGGAAACCCAATGAAAACTTACCCGTTTCGTCGTCGATTGTTTTTCTCTGTTTCATCGTCTCTGACGGTTTGGAATATCGATAATGATTTAACCGATTTGTCCTCTCTCGTTTAACCAACAATTTAAACTGTACCGATTGAAATATCGTCGTGTTGCGCGTCGTGGCCGCATTGGTTACCGATTGTGGCCGAACAATCGATACATTTATCATTTTATCTACATTTCATCTGGTATTTTAACGCGCGTTTAGGCGACGTCCGTCGTTCGGCGGGGAAAAAAAAGGCCCCCGGAGAGATTTATCCTCTCCGTATACACATATACACGTGTTATAGGCGTGTAAATGTAGTGATGCATTGATTTCCCCAAAGCGAACGGTTTTTTTTCCGTCTCGCGAAATTTAAGCGCGTAAAACGGAACGAGAGGAGGACGAAACTTTTAATGGCACCGCGGCCGAAAAAGTTTAAATCTACTTTGTCGTTGTCGCTCGTCGCCACCACCGCCGCCGCTGTACGTTCACGGCGAAGTTGAAAGCGCGACGCCGCGCCGTCGCCGCCGATTGATAGATAATCGGTTATTTTCGAACACACTCGACGCCCATCGTGTCAATCAATCTGCCGGGCGTTGTCGCGCTTCCGTAACCAGTCGAAATTCTTGCGCCGAGTTCCGTTCGATCGATAGACCGACGGCGAACGGCGTTTTCGGAGTGCTTTCGGATTATTTTCATCCCGTCGACACGTCGAAATAACATCCATCGAGTAGGTAGGCTGACGGCGATTTTTGTCGCGCGTAAAACCGTCGTCGGAGAAAAATTCGTGACGCGTGATAGAAAACGAATCGAACGACGAGGAGTAGATACAAGAGTTGATCCTCGTGGTATTTTTTCTTCTCGTCACTCTTATATTTCGTCGATATAACCGGTCAGTTTTTCGTTGGTCGAAAAAATATCTACTCTAATGATGGTTTAAAATCGATTCACTTTCTCGAATGGAAAATGTATACTAATAAACGTATTATATATTCCGCCGTCCGTTGTTGAAAGTAATATTATTATTTCAGGCGTTAATTTTCCATTCGCTGTAGTCGACATTTAGAAATTATCGTCGCCGCTGCGTTCGGACGGTCTTACAAACGGGACAATATCGTTTCACTCCGAGAGCATGTGTCTATAGAGCAACGCGAATTTCTCGAGTCGTACGAGACCACGTTCGCCGAACAATTTATAATACTAATAACGCGTTTTACTCAGCCGTTTATCGGTCGGCAATCGTACGAAATAATGAGAATGTAATTTTCTAGAACGTACTTTGGTGGAAAACTAATTTTATCGGCGTCTTTGGTCGGAACAAACGAAGCGCGTATATCGAAGAGAGGGCGCAGTCGATACCTACTCAAAAAATCCTCCACTGCGAGCGATAACAGCGCACTATAATTACAATAACAATACACAATATAAATTCCGACCCGTCGACGTAATATTATTTAAATTAATTCCGTCTGTCGGACGGTGCCCGTGTATCGGTTACATGATGTCGTGTACACGCGCAGTTTCTTGTGTGTCGGGCCGAACGGCGGCGGCGTATGTACGGTACGCGAGCGGAGGAAAAAAATAACCGTATTTTAGGAAACGTGCCGACAAAGAGAGGTCCGTGGTTCGTATTTACGTTTCATCGAAATAATAATTAGTCGCGCGGCGGCGGCGGCAGCTGTTTTGTGTTAAGTGCGTTTTAATTAAATCGATACGCGACAGACGATCGACCGTGTCGATTACGATCTGTACGGGTGAAAAGTAGTTTTGTCGTCGCCGAACGGCAGAGAGAGGAGCCGAACAATATATACATATGTTAATGATTATTTTCGTCGAAACGTCCGTAAGAACCAACCGTCTGCGACAAACTCGTCGACGGTTTCACGATCCAGATCGTTGTCGTAGAATGGGAATTCGTTGGTAACAAATCGTAGAGCGTAAACCGCGAAAACATACACCCGGGTTTAAAAGGTAGATTTCTGATTGCGTGAAATAGCCATGCACATAAGTAGTTCGTTTTGTTTTGATTTTGTTTCAAATTCATATCGCGACGTGTTAAATGCAGATAAACACGATTTAATTAAACTCAGAAACTAGCGAGTCTAATCCGAGTGTTGTGTCTCACATTTGACAATTATAATATAATTACAATTAATGTAAGAGATGTTCAAAAACAAGATAAACGTAACGTGTAAACAGATATTTTTGTACGAACGTCAAACCGTATAACAGACAGGCGTGTACTTGCGACAAACGTCGAAACAGAAAAAACCCAAATAAATTATATTAATCGTGGTGATGTTTCTCGTCGTGGTTTGTAAACGACTCGCGTTCGACAAAAAGCGCCAAGTAAAAATCGTAGTTGTCTAGATCCGTTCGTTTTGTCGAAACACACAGGTAGAAAAGCATCGTCAGAGACTAGAGAAAAAAAATAAACAAATCAAAACACACAATATTCGTCCCGGATCCTCGAATATAACGTCGCGCCGGCGCTTTGTAGCGGACAAATGGTTCGAGATTACCAGAAACGATCCTGTCTCGCATTACGTCATAATAAAACGCGCGCGTGTGCCCGATATACCGAAGGACGACGGATAGGTATACATAATATAGCCGCAGCAGTTCGTTCGGACGGACGTTACGAATGACCGGAACGATTAGGCCCGAGAACGCATTTCGCGGGGCACTCCGACAAAGATATACGGATATATACGTATATAATATTAACGTGCCGCGCGTTCGCATAACTGTCGCGTCACGTGATTTATCAGGACGTGCAAGAGCAGCAGGACGAAACGATACCGTACCATTCGGATTTATCGCGCACGATAATAACACGTGGCCCGCGCGGATAATTGCGTCGTACATCGTCCTGCGTCCAGGACGGGTTAATAACGGTACGCCGCGGGTCGAATTATTTTAAGCCCGCCAGAATAACAATACTAATAGAATAGAATAATAATACTAACCTATCGATCGCGATCTCACGTCGTGTTTACATAATGGTTTTCGATTGACGGTCGTATTGTTGTTCTCCACGTCGGCCCGCGCACACGCGATCTACGTATATCGCGTTCGGAGATCTTTATACTAATACTCGTATTTTATACACGCGCGTCATTTGTTTCCTCCACAGATCGCGGAGATTGCGTTCCACGCGTTTTCTTTTTGAAAATCACTTGGACATTGCTTCGGCCACACGATCGAAATCGTCGACGATTAGTATATCGTACGAGGGACACGATATTGTTGACATTATTGTACATGTACGTTTAGCGCGCGTCCGTAGAAACCTCGCAAAATAAAAATCACGATTTCATAAAAGCAGTCTAGCAGGAATAGGCGAAATAGTCGTGGGACGGGCGTGCGCGCGCGATAATGTCATAGCATTCAATTAGACCTGGTCGACCGCAGAGCTGATATTGCGCTTACGTAATAATGTTTACTGTTAAACCCAACAATTACGTGCGGCACCAACACGTTAACAATATTATATCGGACGCTATAGTTAAGACGTTTCACAACGTAATTCCGCTAAATATATGTATATATGTATATATTTATATAGGAGACGTTTCGCGTTGTTATAATGTTATGCAAATCGTCGCGAGAGAATATAATCGCCCGTTAATTGTATTTAGAGATGACGAGACCTTAGACCGAACGTGTCTGCGTACGAGTCGTAAAACGTAGGCGAAACCATTGCCGTACAATACGCCGGAGTCCGGAGAGAAGTGTTTCGTTATTTACGCGGACTGGTATTTTGAAAATCGCTTCTCTTTTCTATTGTCTCTCGTGTCTCGACGATATTGAGCGATATAGTAGTTAGCTATACATTGTTTCGCGTAATCGTAATTTATTAAATTTGAATTTCAAACGTGATTTTTATGACATAATTATGTTTTACGTCTATTGAATACATAATATTGTACTCATATTGTATTCATAACGCGACACAGTGCAGATAGCCACTTGTTTTCCACAATGGACTGTATTTATTTTTTAAAGTTTTCGAGGTTTATAATATACATATAATATACTCGTATATATAAATTTTTTAAAACAAAAAGGTTTACTAGAGTACTTAATTATACTGGTTTTTAATTTATCGCGCGTATATTTATGCTTAATCTATTGTTTACTAGCGAATCGATTTCAGTTCGAATAGAACCAGGTTTCAGAAATGAGTTAAAGACATATTTTATTTCCTAGACGTATAATTTCTATAGACTAAAAGTCAACAGCTATATATTATAAAAGATAACGTTACAATGAATAAACGCGATAATATCTTTACGAGTACTAGTAACTATAGGGATAGAAACCCATTGGCAACACTCTCTCTCTATCTGAGGATTTCAAGTTTTATTATCGTAGGTGTGCACACTCTAATATTGACAAAACAACCAAAAATGTCTTATCTGTTCTTCACGAAAAAATTATAAAAATAGTTTGATGAATCGTAGATTAGTCGGAGTATTTACGTCGTCTGAGTTCTTAAAAAGGCCTTATTAGTCTATCCGTGCGAGTCATTCGTTTTAGAACATTCAAATCAGTCGTCGGAGTCGTATTTTGTTTTTTGTTCGCTAAGTCGGGGTCGATATTGGACGATCGCTCGTGCCAAGTGCACGAGCCTTGTTTTTTTTTTATTTTTGTTAATTGCCTTTTTTGTTTTGGAGTTTTTTTCTAGGTACAGCACCGGCGGATTGGCAGTACGCGATTGACGTTCTGAGGGGCCACTGTAGGCACAGCGTGCTGGCCACACGTCCCTCATCGTCGAAAAAAAACCGAGCCTCGTCCGGACCGAGGCTACCAAAGGCGTAAAGCCCGACAAGGTTTCGATTTGGAACGTTTCAAAAGTAAACTGTTTGAGGTGCACTGTACGACCGCGAGGAAATCGAAGGAACACGCGTAAGTCAACGAAATCATTGGTATCAGCGTACATTTTTTTTTTAAAAATAAATACGAATTTTTCAAATTCGTCCAACGCGTTTTCGGCTAAGGGTGTCCTCGCTCGGGTAACGATATAATATCAAAAGAAAATTGGTTTATAATATTTGGAAAGGGTTTTTTTTTTCTTCATGTTTTTGCATGAGAAGTGGTCGGTCTGTAGACTTGTGTTTTTCTCTTCGTCTTGGTAGCATTACGACTAAACATAATAACATCGATAATAGTCGACTTGCAATCCGACCGACTAACACGAAAGCTAAACTCGAGGTACGCGTTTCCAGTTGTCAAAAAGTGAACAGTTGTAGTCAATCGTTCTCGCTTATACGCCTTTCTAAAGCGCGTGCCTTTAAAATACTCGATTTTACATGGTATTTAAGCGAAATCTCAAATTTTTCCTAGTCTGCAACAGATATATATATATGAAATAATCATAATACTCGTTGCCATTTTTACAACTCGCTAATAAAAATAACTCGCGCCGACTGACCGACCATCTCGCTCGCGACGGCGCGGCGCGGCGGTTTTCGAAGAGACGAGGAGAAACTGGCGACAACGGTATCGTGACGATTTGCTGCGTTACCCTGTGCTCGGCCGGGCGCGACGATATCGTTCCAAACGCGCGTACTTTTTAACCTCGATCGTCGCCGGAAAACGCGCGTAAAAAAGAAATAAAATATTTATATCGGCCGTTCGGCTTTATCGTCCCGACCGACCACCGAAGCGCCGCCGCTGTGGAAAAAAAAAACCTTCAGTGTTTCGCGCGCGGCTCGCGCAATAACGCGCGATACTTATTGCGAAAATATTCAGTCGTTCGTGTTAAGAGCTATTATGCGAACACACTTAGCGCGGTGCGTAACATGCTCGCGCGTGTAGAGTTAAAAAGTAAACTTTACACCATTACTGTCGCGCGTCTGAACGGGGAAGGGCATAACGAGTTTGAAAATAAAAGTCGTTCGGATATTACGAAAATCGTTCGCCGAACTCCGAGTGAAAATAATACGTAAATTTATTGTTTTCTTCCTCTTCTCTTCTTCTTTTCTTTGCCGGGGGCGGGTTTTTTTTTTTTTTTTTTCGTCGTCTCGCGACTACTACGACGATAATAATAAATAATAATAGACGGGCGCAATAATAATGTTATAGCGATTCGGACCGCGGGGAAGGGTGAGGTGGTCGGTAGAGAGGTAGGTTATAGTCGCAATGAAAAAGAGGCCTCTGGAAAATCTCGAGACTGTAGTTTTTTTCTTTTTTTTTTTTCTTATAAACTATATAATATGGGTTCTATTATTTAAAAACTTATCTGGAAATGACGTACCGTAAAAAAAAAGGTCGACTTTGATAGTTTTTTTTATGTTTTTTCTTCTTTTTTTCGTATGATTTTCGTAAATTATCGTATTGCTCGTGTACTTTCGATCTATACGACACGTTTCACACTCGCGGAGTCAAGCTAGAAAAAGAATAATTTCTATACAAACTGTTTTCGTTTTTAAACACACATACTCAGGACGTGAAACCCTTTTTCGAAAAACGATATTCGAGTTCAAACGTATTTCAAGTTTATGTAACGCCCGACTACTAAATCGAAAAAACACATATCGATATATGTGTTGTAGTATTTTGTGTGTGTGTGTAAAATTGAGGCTCTTTCGAAAAGGCTCCCCTGAGGTCATTATTTCGACTCTGATATTACTTAAATTATTTTGGGTACTAGTGGGTAGTACGCGTTTATGATATCGTTATGAATTCAGGTGGATGACATTAACAACTTACTTAAATCGTTTATGTTGTTTTAGATTGCGTCGCCGATGGATCACGTACGCGATCAGTTTTCAACATTCGATGCTCACCTGGATTTCGGGCCGCGACGAGTTCTGACTGAAAAATGCGTGTTCACTTGTCGAGCGTAAACTGAAAAAATAAATGTTCATTTCTTCGACTGATTACAGCAGCACCAGTGTACTTTCAAATACAATTCAACGTCAGGCGATAATAAAAAAACTATAATAACATTACGTTTTGTGTTTATTTATATGAGAAAAAGCCATAATTTATTCCAATCTCTTTCTAGCCGTGCCGCGTCGTCGCATTCGGAGTAAAAAACGAGCAAGCCGAAGTAGTACATCCTAGGCGTAAAAAAATAGTGTAAAAAACTAATAACCATCCGAGGTCGGATGAAAATGATTTTTCTCGATAAAATAATTAAAGAGAATCCTCTCTTTATTTTTCTATTCTTACGGTTAATTATAAGAAATTTATTTCAACAACGGAATATATTATCTATTGTTGTTTAATCAAAAAATTCGTCGAAATTCTTGTTTACAGTAAAATGTAATTTTCCAACGTTCATAAAATATTTTTATGACTTTGTAGTCAAATTTTTTTTTTTTTATTCAATAAAAAGAATAACTTATCTAGAATCTTGAATTACATTTTCAGAGCACATATTCAAGTATGAATAATGAAAGTTTTATGAATTTTTAACTACAAAAAGTTCGCAGATTTTCTCGAGTTTCGTCAACATTTAAACTTCAACGTTTACGAACATTTTTCGCGAAATAAATTACTCTCGACGTATTTTCTTTTACTAGAAAAAACAACGTATCAACACACTCGGTCCGGAGAATAATTATTTTATCGACATTTTATAAAAAAAAAACAGTGTCTAAAAATATTATTGAAAAAAGTCGAAATCAAATTATCTCTAAAAAAAAATGTTTAATGTTCGGTGAAATTTGCAAATCCCTGCGAATATCACTTTTTGTCTGATGAAATATAAATTTTGCAGTATTTTTAAAATAATATTTCGCATGTTTTCGCAGTTATTAGACGGACGAAAAACTGTTGGGTAATTCGAAAAATGTCACTCTCAATCAATTATCATTCAAACTTTGCTAATAGAAACCACTATTGAAAATAATAACTAGACCAAATCTTCCAGTCGGAACCCCTTCGAAAAGATACACATCATGGTATGAAACTTGTCCTAAAAGTTTCCTCGTTTGATTTTGAATCTAAAAATAAAGTAAAAAAAATAAAAATATAACTTCATTAAAAATGTGCTCTTGTGACTGGATTCGCAGAATATAGACACCTACACGCGAAAGCGGTGAAATGAGATTTTGAAAACTTATTCGGCAAAAAGAAAAAAATGAAAATGAAAATAAATCAAACCTCATAATATTTTTCTTATGAATTATAGTAAAATTGTTCTTTTTTTTTGCCGTATTCGATTTTGGAAATCTGATCGCGGTAAGACGAATTAGGTAAAACGCTCTATAAAACGCACGCGTGATGTTAACGCGTTAAAATTGTAACAATTTGCTGTTTCGACGAGTCGTTTACAAATATCACAGCAAGTCGAACAAAATTAAACTCGAAAATTTAAATTTATTTTCAAACCGCATCTACAGAATATTCGGAAATCGCCTGTTTACAAGCATCGATTTATATTTGGCGCACAAGAATTATGTATAAAAAACAATAAAATATGCACGAAAAATATCGTTTCATAGGTAATCGTCGAATAAAATCGCAACGATTGAAAACTTTAAACAACATTAGAAATCGGACACGTTCGTTGCTCTGGCAATTACTTTTTGAACCTAAAAATTAAAAAATTCAAGGTATCAAATCGAACACGTCGGACATTAGTCGTTCGATTGTCAACTATAGTGGTGTGAACATCGAGTTTTCAAAACTCAAGCGTGCCAATCACGTCATACGGTAGGTGGTATAGACAGTGGCGTAGATAGAATTTTTTTCTGGGGAGTCAATTCATAATCACAGGTTAATTTAATCATAAGTTATTTTATTAATTTTAATTTGTATATAATATATTGTCGAGTATATTTTATATTTATAATGAAAATATCATTTTACTACAATATGTAGGAACATAATAATTAAATATCTGGGGGTGGAAACCCCTTACAGCCCCCCCCGTAACTACGCCACCGGGTAAAGATAAGGTTTTGAGTGCTCGGCTCTAATATACCCGCGGGCAGTAGTGGCGGCCAGTGTCACGCGGGAGCCGGCGCGAAACGTTCAAAAACAAAACCGTCCGTGACGTTCGATCGAGTCGAAATACAATACTATTACACTGCGACGTTGAGTGATCCGTCTAGCGGAAAAGCATATATAACCACATCTCATTTCGATGCAAAATAATATGTAATTTATTAAATATTTTCGCGCGAGCCCTTCGAGAGGGATCCATCCAGGTAGGCGAGCACCGCGCTCTGATCTCCCCGCCGAAACACGCGCTCGCACACGGGTCTCGTGTGTTTTTTTTTGGACTTTTCTCCTCCCCGTCTCACTAGCGCCGTCGCTAGCGCTACCGTCCGACCGCGCGCCGCACACAATCGTATAACACTCGTAAACGGACATTCAAAAGGCCCGTAGTAAAGTTGCTGCGTCAGATATATACGGCGTGCAGTGTATTATATAACCGTTGTCGTGAAATGATTTATTATATATACTGCCCGGGGGGAGGTAGTGTTCTCGGCTCTCCCGGTCGTCCGGGTCGACGCGGCGCAGGAGAAACGGGGGTCTGACGGTCCGCGCTCGCACACACACACACGTACACTTTTGTGAATTAATCAACCGGAAAATTCACACAACTTCAACTGTGCGCGCGGCCCCCCGTCCGGGATAGAGCGGCGTTCCTCCCAAAGTTTCTCCGTCGCGCTCTCTCTCTCTCTCTCTCCGTGTCCCTATCTCTTTCTACGTCCGTGTTTCTCTCATCTCGAGCACGCACTCCGCGGTTGATGTATAGCCTTTGAGAAGCGCGTCGTTTCTCTGTCTGCGCGCGAGCGTGGCGTACGAAAATGGGGAAAAAAGTCGTTTTCGTTTTTCTCCAAGTTTTTTCCTCCCCGAACATCTCCGGCCCGTTTCGTCATCGCAAACGCGTATCCGTCAGCTGACAACACGCCGCCGCCGCCGCCGTCACGCCGAAGACCGGTAAACATTTCGCCGCGGCGTACAAAGGAGTGAAATGTGTTCCGTTTTGTTGTCTGGTGACGGATCAATGCGCCTCTCCCTTGTTTTTGAAATAATCGATTCGATTTGTTTTCAAAACGTTTCCCGATATTTCGACAGACGAAGAGAGACATGCGAAATTCGATTAAAAAGCGTACGCGATCACTCGCGCACGGTTTTCGTCCATCGGCGACGGCCAGTTTGTTTAAAAAATACGCGCACTTACGCCGGGTTCGACCGGTGCGCGGCGCGTGTGGGAGGATCCACACGGTCGGCGAGAAAATACGTGGAAACGAAATTACGCCCGCGCGCGCGGCCGATAACGGCCGAAGAGTAAACACGACGATTAAAACGCCTCAACTGGGAAATAAATAACGTCCACGATAATACGCGACGTGCGTGAAGTCGTCGGTATTTTTCACGGTCTTTTCCCGGGACGAGTCGCCGGAAACGGCGTTACTGGTCCGATATAATTTAGTGGGTACTTAACGGTCGACGTATTATTATTGTTATCGCGTTCGCCGCTCGCCCGCCCGCACACGCGGGCGTTGTGCACAGCGTGTCGTATGGACTCTACATCAATGTCGGATCGAGATCGACACCGTCCGGTGGTCGCGTCCGGTTTCGTGACGAAAATTCTGCCCGAACAGACGAAGCAGACGTCCCCGTCCGAATTTCGAAAAACAAAAGTCACCGTCAAAACGTCCGTCGCCTAGAAATGTAGTTTTCAAAATCGACTTGTAATAAAAATTATCAACGCGCATTCGTTCTATTCATAAATCTGCATCAAACTTTTCGGTATAAAATATGTTTTAAACGAATTGAATTTAAATGTTTTTGTTTTTTAATCGATTTGAACCTTTTTAGGTCGGAACAACTGCAGATTCAGAGTATTCAAGAAAATTTGATATTTGCGTAGAAAAACAAAAGTCGACGAAAAGTGGTAGAAAAAACGTTATTTTTTCATGTACGCACATAGTAGGCGCGGCGTTTTTATTTTAAAAACGAACCGCTCGTCGTCGCCGGTTCGAGATTATAATAATATCTTACATAAAATCGCATAAACATTACCGACGAACACAATCGTCGCGTGCTTTTCGTTTGTAAACTCAGTCGATAGGTAAGCGTATTCGTTAAAACAATCGGCGTCTGCGACGGATTTTCTCGGGTCGAATCGTACGCGAGCCGAATCCGCTCGCGTCCGAACCGTTACAGCTCCGTGTCCGGATCACCGTCGACCACCGAGGCGTGCGCGTTTGACGTGACTCGAAAGGAAATTCGAAATTCCGGATTCGTCGGGCGTATCGCGTGACGCGCGCGTTATATTTAAATTCGAATTCGCAATGCGATGACGTAGGTACGCGCGCACAATGCCCGTGTCGCGGCGGTGACGGGTTCCGGGTTTAATATAATATTATTGTGATATTTTCTGTTAGCGACGCGCGAGAAAATATGGAATACCTACCGCGAGCACGCGCTGACGTTTGACGGTTCTCGACAGCCGACGAGCCGAGCGTGAGATTTCACGAGAGACGTGTGTGTGTGTGTGTGTGTGTGTGTGTGATATCATCACGTGACGTCTGACGCGATCGAAAATCGAAAGCCTGCGCCCAGACACCTTATTACACAAACCGTGTCGCTTTATTTCCAATTCGAAGTGAGAGTAAAGTAAAGTGAGAGAAAAAAAAAAAAAAACACAATAATAATTTCAATGGTCGTGACCCCGACCCGCGAGCACCCGCGCCGTGTCGTTTTGTGTCATTATTATGACCGTAGGCGAAGTTATGTCGGGGCAGGGGGGGTTTTCGAACTAGAACTCGCACGAAGGCACGGTTTGTGTTGTCCTCGCGCGCGATTCCTTATCGATTCTTCGAAACTTTTGTTTCTTTTTTGAAAAATTACTTATTGCGTGACAATATTGTACACACAACATGACAATAAAAAAACGTCTCGGACCAGATACAGGTGGCAGATATAATAAATCGACATCGTTCTAATAAATTTTGAAACTTACTCATAGATACCGATAAAAAAAAACGATTCTGAGCGAGAGCGGGCGGTCCGATCAGCCTCGAGATATTTCGTCTTTCGGGCGAATGTTGTTAACAATCGCTTGTTCAATTTTACGGTTATCCGGTAAATTATTTTTCCCTACTCGAAATATCGACCCGTGAACAGTCTTGTATTCGATTTTTGTTTTTGACGAAAACAAATGTTGTTTTTTTATTCGTCATTCGGCAAGTGTCATTTGATTTATAATATAAAAGAAAAAATACGCGATAAAATAATTGTATATGAATATGACCGCTTATACAGTAACGAAAACAATAATGATCGTAAAACCTCCCGTAAAATAACAAGTCTTATATTGTGTCTTATTGTAACGAATTTTCATCGCAAAACACTTTACCGATTCATTTTTCAATTTTTCATACTTGATAGAACGTTAGCGTTTATCTAAAATCATAAATTTTATTCACATCTTTGTCGCAGATTTACGTTACTGTACTCGAGTCTTGATTTTAACGAGTGATTAAAACTGAAGTGATCGCTTCCACATCATATATTAACCAGTGGTATATTTTCGAGGATTTTTTTTTCTCCAATCACACCGGTTTCGAAATCATTTATCCATTTGGCGATTGTTGCTGAAATCCCGTTTTTGTTTCTCCACTCTTGTGCTTATTATACGCCGACCAACACCCGCGCACTCGTATCCATAATTTTAACGATTAATCACGTGCAACCTATTTTTCAGACGTTCGTGTGTACACACAACGATCTCGTAGTATTATTCCCCCCCCTCCCCCAGCTACACTCTCGTCGTTCGATAACGTTTGTTTGCCGCCGTTTATTTACTCGCCGCTGTTACTCTTACCTCTCGCGGCGCACTTATTGTGTTTAACACGAGTGTATGAAAAAAAAAAAAAAAATTAATTACAATAGAATCCCTGCGATCCGATAGCGCCTCGTAAAACGTTATCGTATGCCCGCAGGGGTCTTCAGCGCGTTTGTTTTTTGTTTTTTTTCGTTCCTTACGCGACGTTACGGATCCGCGACATACGTGTTGTCAACATAACTAGTGTAATTAACATAATATTCGCATATTTTTCGATGATAAAAGTGTTTCTATTTTTTTTTCCGCAGAAATACATTTTCGCAACGTTTCGCGCTTCCGTCCGTTCGATTTAACGTGGTGGTCGGTCGGAGATCATGACCTCGGAGGGTTTAGATAGAGTAATTTATTTATTTTTTTTATTATTTTTTGATAATATTCTTCTGAAAGAGGGCCAAAATTATTTTATTGACGTTTTACGAGAGAAAAAAAAACAAAAAGAAAACTCAAAACTATAAAATGTTTAAAAATAGCGCAAAAAAAGTCAAAACCTTTTGACATTTAAATCATCTCTAGAGAATGGTCGCATATAAATATTCGGTGAAAACTTCGAGTCCGACCGCGATCAATACTTTTTAAGTTACGACGAAAAATAAGATTTTATCAAAAGCCGGTGTTTTTCGGTTTCTGATCCGTTTTTCACGTACAACTTTTAAACTGTTGGGAAATTCGAAAAACGACCTCTTTAAAGTACCGACTAGATACGATTTTCTACCAAAAACCAGTACTGAAGTTGAAAATCGGACCACTTTTTCGAGTAATTATCGTGTACCTCTACGCAGAAACAAAAAAAAAAAAAAACACACATCGCGGTAAAATCAATAAATTCTTTGTTTCTAAAACGTTTATATTTTTTTCGCTCTCTATTGACATTTAAAATTTCTATTTTTCTTGGTTTTTTTTTATTTTATTTTTTTGTCATAATATTCTCCGAGTCAAAGAGTTTGATAATAATTCAAAGTTCCTCATACATTGTTCTCACCGGTAAAAGAAAAAAAAACCCGTTGAGCGCAGTTTCACAAACAATTTTTATAAGCGTTTGAAGTTTAAATGTTGACAAAACTCTCGAGAAAATCGAGAAAATCTGCAAACTTATTGAAGTTAAAAATTCATAAAATTTTCATTTTCAATACGTCTTAATGCTCGACAATTTCATCTAATATTCAAGACAAGTTGTGTTCTTTCTAGTGAAGAAATAGATAAAAAAACCTGAAAGTCGCGAATTTTTTGTTTTTTTTTATAAGCGTCGGAATGTTGACGAAATTTCCGTCGTTTTCGAACGAATTTCGATCAAAACGGTTAATTTATTGTCAAAAGAAATCACCGATGATAATATTATAATTTCAACTATAGAAAACAAAATCAGAGACCGACACACTATACGCGCTCTCTCTTGATCAGTGTTGTTTTTCTAAGCATACCGTTTTAAAATCGAATGCCAATTCTTCTGACCGCCGCCGCCGCCGCCGCGTCAACCGCATATCTCTCCCGAGTCTCGTGCACTCGACATGTTATTATCGAAGAAAATCAATAAAAACAACAAAAAAAATCTTCCCTCGTGAGCACAGGAGGACCGCATTTCCGTATATTATTATTATTATAATTTCGTGACGGTCAAAAACGTCTCCCGGGTAGAACCGAACGGGGCGTCGTCGTCGTCGTCGTCGTTCAAAACCGCACACTTACCGTTCACGACCGCAAACTGTATACGCCGCGTTCAATACCGCACGCGTTTGATCGACGGTTACAGAAATAAAATATTTCAATTTCACGCATTCAAACCGCACCGGGCATGCGAGACATTGTCGCGGTGACAAAGTGTGCGAAAAACTACAAATCACTTGCACACCGATATTTGTTATTAGTGCGTGCAGTATTGAAAGGCGCGATTTCAGAGAAAAATCGCTCGGAATCGGTGTACGAGAACGTGCGGATTTGAACGACGACGGCCGTTTGTTTTTTTTTTTTTTTGCTGCCGTGATATTATATTATGATGACCGTCGCTGCGTTGGCACGCGATCGTCGGCGGGGAGTCCGGGCCCGCCTCGTCGATTAATATAATATCACGAGATAATCACGCGGACAATCGGGCTGAAAAATAAAAGCACCGACAACGAAACAAACGGGGCGATCGTAACGCGGGCGTGCGCCTACTCGGTGCGTTCGCGCGTAGGTCCGATCGCGCGGATACGCTAATATTTTACGAGTGAAAATCGACGAGACACGACGCGGATTTTCGCGCGTTTATAATGATATATATATTTTAGTCGAGTTTGATTATTCGGGGAGGAGTTATATGGTTTTTTATATATCAAACTTTTTTTTTCTCGCGACCGAGTCCGTTTGGCCACTGACGATTTACTCGAAAAACGACACGTGCGCCGGTATATATAGTTTGAAACGACGTCGAAACGGACCCGCGAGAAAAATGTTTTGAAAACAAGTAGACGCTTTTCAAAGTAGTCATGTCTTTATTCTACTGCCCAGCCAGCAGAGTGTAAGGATTACTGAAGATTTTCCAGAAACGAAATTATAGCAGACTTACTCTGTTTGTCGGACCGATTACCATCGTTTTTTTTTTGAAATGTTATTAAAATGAGTTTCGATATCGTCATTTTATATCAGCTTGTTTACGCAAATACGTAAACATCATACTCGAGAAATAAACGCAGGATATATGCTTATAGTATAGTCATTTATTTTTCTGAACGAATACGATTTGTTTTACAGAAAGAAAAACTGTTCGGAAAGATTTCAGAATTGAATTCGCGACATTGTTTACGGTCAAAATATTGTTTTATTATTTCGGTAACAAGTGGATACGCGAAAAGAGAAAAACAACAATTTCTCAATGTTTACATTTTCGCAAAATACTGCCTCCGCTTTAAGATTTTAGGACACAGATCGATGTACTCGGGTACGTTGTAAATAAAACACGTCCGAAATATGATGTCGTATCGTGTTGGACATAGTTGGACCTCTTCCGGTCGAAAAGTCCTTTTATACACCTCGCAGGATCTTACTACCTATAATAGTATCTTATAATAAAATATAATATTAAATTATACACTCATCGTTCTTCTCGTATCGTTTACTACACGTGTGTATCGCATCGGATAAACTGAAATTCCAACGTCGTCCGCGGTTTATTGTTCGACGACCAAACTGACGACGACGACGCCAATTAAAACCGATGACAATCAGGCGGGCTAATCTCGCTCTAATTGTATAGGGAATTTTGTTATACCTACGTTTTTCGATTGTTTAATAATACCTGATGTGGATGTCGATTGTCTCGGGCGCAGATCTAAACAAGTAATAACGCGGAGTTCGGACGGATATGATATTATATATCATCTATGTAATCCGACACGACTTCAGAGGTCCAATTAAAACTTTTTCCGAAAAAAAAATATATATAAGTATAATATTAAATGTATACATATATTTTACCTTACAGTGGCTACTCGGTTTCAACAAATAATGTTGTGTACATCATCCATTCGTTGAATGTTGAACTTAAAACTTTTATTGACGAACTTACCTCTCGCCGAGCGCCCGGGCATCTCTTGAAATATAGGCGCGCACCATTTCTTTCGTATCATACGAAAAAAAAACGTTGTTTTTCCGAAAACTCTAGTCTCTCGTTTGGTGATATAATTTAACAATTAAAAAAAAAAAAAAACGTTGGAACTACAACCCTTTCCGTACGCCCCAACTATAGTTAGTGATCAACTTTTAAAATATCACTTATTTTAATTATTTCAATATGCCATGCGATGGCAAATAAATGTTCAATGCCATTAACATAATAGTGTACGTTGTTCGTTCGTGTAATAAAGCCGACGTGCCTCTCTCGACCAACCGTTAATGATGAAAAACGAGTCTGGTCCGTCGGTATCAGAAAGTACGAAGCGTAGTCGAATCGTTGGTTACTTGTTATATATTATAATATTTACTTAGACACGCGGTCACTCGACGAGGATTCGATTCGACGGGAGGTGTTCGAGTTTTTGAGGGTCCTTTCATTACCGGCCCTACTATCGCCGACGACGGTGCTTTGAATACGTTTCTGATAGCCAGCGATCAAACGATTATCATTATTATTACGATAAGACGCCGCCGCCGTCGGAACGCGCGGTTACGAGAGCTCGTCCGAGAGCGCACGACAGCGTCTTCGTCGTAAAACGTATAACAACTGTTCGTCGACAGCGCGTTTAGGTATATTATTGTTATATTATTATTATTGTTGTTGTTGTTATCAACGTTAAAACTATTATACTACCGCGGCGTCGTCGGGAACAATAAACTACACGCACACGTATGCGCTCGCGTCACGGGCGCGCGCTTGTAATGTCTAACGAAACGACGCCAACGCGATTAATAAACCATCGGTCGCGATCCGAAGGAGAGAAAAGAAAAATTAATAATAACGCTTATTAATAAAAATAGGTGGTTTTTTTTTTTTTCTACTGGCGTGCCGACCGCACGCTGAGCGGATAATGAACGGCGACGGGAACCGAATGCGTTTCTGGTGTTTTTAGAGGTGGTGCCCGTTGGGCGACTGTCGGCGGCGGTTTTCCATTGTCGCGTTCGATATGTTATTATTACGAGTTCTCACAACGCCGCGCGCAATGTGTTCCGAGTTTTAATCCGTCGCGCCGGTCACGGGAGTTTAATTTTTTTTTTTTTTTATTATCAAGCCGTAATAAACAAAGCGCGTTCGGGTTTTGGGCAGAACGACAGGGGGGAAAAAAATTAAAACATATGTTTATTGTTTCAAACGGCGGCGGCGGCGGCGGCGGTTTCGTGAGTTTAATTAAAATTTAAAAGACTCCGGTAGCCCGCGCGCGTTAGCGTCAAGATCGATTTGAATTATTGATACGGGACTATGCGCGGTCTGATGGTTTTAACTATAATAATAATACCACCTACCGGTCAAGTGGGAAACACGATTATTGTAAATTATTTTACGCGCGCGCGCGTTTTAATGACGTCGCGAGCAGACGTGCTGACTCCCATCGCGCGACGGGCGGACGCGAATTAAAAGATTTCGAATTCGTTTCCCAAACGACGGACGGGCGCCGATCGTAATTTCATAATCGCGCCCGTACGCTATAATATATTATACATATTATTATTCGAATAACGATCCCGCGGCTCGCCGCACGAGACGAATGCGCGTTCGGCCTTCTCTCTCGGTTATAATAATCGTCTCGAACCGTACGCGTTTGAAAAACGTCGTAAGCACCGTTCTCGTATAATTTTATTACACGTAAACACTTCGCCGTTCTACCGCGCCCAGTAATCTCGGTGCGTTTCGATAAAACGAAACCCGAGTAAAACGTGGTTTCGAAAAGCGTTCGACGGCGGTAGCTGCCCCGAGAAACCCGTCGGTTTTTCACGTACTGGCTCGTCACCGGTTCGTCACGAGATTTCCGCCATTACCGCTTGTGTCATCGTATTCTCGCGCGATTTCATGTTTAAATGAAGAAGAAGTAAAAAAAATAAAAAAATCCCGAATCCACACGCCGCGGCGTATACGCCGATATTGTGAATTCACAGCGTTCGGTCTGGAAATAATACCGAGCTTAATCGTGTATGTACTCGAGTGCGCGTTCGACAACAGTGGCTGCCGTATATTCATATCGATATTTCTTAGGGCACTCGACGCGCGTGTGGGAATCGAGTGTTTGTGTTATTGCGGCGGGCGCCGAGTGTATTATTATTATATACGTTATTACGGCGAGCAGAATAAGCAGAATACCCGCGCGGTGCGTTAAGTGTTTAGTACAAACAAATATCACATTAATATGTACATAAGTAACGTATTGTAATGCCGTGCGCACGCGTGCTGCTGCTGCTGCGAAACCGCACGATTCGTACGAGCGCGCGTGTCTCGAGTCCCCCGAGCGTGTATAATGTTTGAATTTTCACCGCGAGCAAACGTTTAGACGACGCGATAAAATTAATAACGTGAAACAGCAGCGCGTCCCGAAAAGTACTCGCACCGTTACCGAGTAACGCCTAACCGGAATTTGTTTTCGAAAAGTAAAAAAAAAAAAAAAACTTCGGTCCGGTCCAATACCGGTCGGGCGATAGCTAACATTACTTTTCGTTTACGAACTCGAGCGGGAGTCGTTTGTTTTTTTTTTTTCCAAACCACGTGATTGCGAAAGTTCACGGGGCGCGAAGACCGCAGACAGAGCCGCGACACGGTTTGGAAACTGTTTTCGGCGCGGCGACGACAATAGACCGTTTGACGAGGACGCCACGTGGGCGCGCGACCGGGACGCGGGAGCGGTAAAAGCGTTTTCCCCGCGCAAAGTTCGCTTTCGGTCGCGTTCGCGGAAACGTTTGCGAAACGAAACTCGGCTGGATCGAACGCGCTCGGGCGCGGTGTGGTTTTCGCGAGACTTCGAGTCCGCAGCTATTCGTTCCGAGAACGCATCGTCGCGACTCGTGCGCGAGACAATATTAACCGTTCTGCCGTCGTTCGGATTCTGTTGGGAGTTTCCGTTACGAGAACGTTACGTACGTCGAAAGACTCGTCTTTTCACGCGACGACGTTGCGCCGCCCTCGATCGGACTCGAACGTGACGATGTCACCGACGTCTGCCGAAACGAGAAACACGTGTCCAAGGCCGTAATCGAAAACGATGACGCGTGTCGCGGAGAAATCCAGTCTCGGACGAGTGAAATTACCTCGTCGTACTCACGCGTCGTCAAAAATCACAGCTGTCTCGAAGCGTCGTCCCGGGGAGAATATAAAAGCGCGGAGAAAAGTTTCCGTGCGCACAATAGGCGCGCGTCGTTTCGACGGCAAAGGAAACGTGCGTTTTCGGGCACGTCCCGAAGCTAAACATTATAATATTTCGGGAGACCGCATATCGATCGTTTTGAAAATGCCGCGTGTGGATACTCCGAATAGAACATTACAAAGTACTTTAGGAACGTAACAATAATAACAGCGCCGCGCGTACGAGAGTTGAGTTTTTCCACTTCCGAACGACGACGTACAAATCGTTTTCGCGCACATGTTCCGTGTTGGTTTTACCGGGAAGTTTTTATGTTTTTCGTATTCTCGAACAGACGAAAAGTTTCGCGCGGCAATCTTTTTGATCGACGCACGCAGAGACACAAAGGACACTCTGGAAAACGGTCATTTTCCGACTTTCCCGATAGTTTTCTCGGTATGAGAAAACGTCCGACGCGGTTTGACGCGGCAGCGAGGTTTTCGTTTGCATTTATTCCGAAGAATTCGGTTGATATTGACATTTTGTCATTTATTTTATTTATATTAAGTTTTAAAGCGAAATGTGGAATCCATTAGTGTTATAATGATCTGTGCTTTTTAAATTTTAATTAAAATTTTCTTTTAAATTTCGCTTGATTTTAAAACACTCGAAATTTCGATTTTTAACGAAACCATACGAAACACTTTCGAAAATTCGAAAAATTCGGTGTTTTTGTTATACGATAATGAAATCGAAAATAATATCGCAGTCGAAAGTTTTGTGGAAAACACGGGAAATAAGATTACGGACTTCCGTTATTCGAGAAGAAATGGCGACTTTTTAACCAGCAACTTTTTGTTAACTTTCGAGTACGGAATTGATTTTTACAAAAAACTAGTGCGACTTCAAAACGATCGCGTGCCGACGCGCGTGTCGTAATAACTCGGACGAAAACCGCCGAAACATCGGCCCGGACGTATTTCAAACCCAATTCGATAGATTAATCCGAGCGCGACGATTTGTGCACGTACGTATATCGCAAGGCCTGGGCGCGCGATAGCGGAAAAACTCTCGGCCGAGTACGCCCCCGCCGAACGAATATCGTTATCGCGGAGATATGCGCGGCGCGGGACGATAATAAAGTTCAATTAGTGCGTCGCTAAACATATACACTTCCGAGAGTGACCTAATATTTTATTCGAATCGTACGATTCCGAGTAATCGTCGTGCTCGCGTATAATATACGTGAGGTAGGCACATAAAATATTCATTCGTATAGGCGTGTCCGGACCCTTTTCGCGGGTCGCGCGCGGATAAAATGTAGGATAACTGGATCCGGACAAACGTAACAGAAATAGGTGTGTACGGGACGACGGCGGTGTGGGGAGCAAGGGATTAGAGTGACCCTAAACATTTCCGTACGGTTAACTTATCGTAGGCGTATCGGACGCCGCCGTCTAACGGCCATAAAACGGAAACGAGAGCCGAAATTTATCGACAGTTGTTATTATATGAGTCCGAGGCCCGTTATCTCGGGTCAATGGGGGTTTTATTTTTATTTTTTTTTTTTGTTCAAAAACACGCGGCCGCACGATGCCGCCGCGCCGTCGGATTCGTCGTATGGCGTAGACGTTTTGTGACGTTTAATAGTCGGACGGAACGGATCGGACTCGGACCGCGTAAAAGCAATCGTAAGACCGGACTCGAAATCCAGCCGAAACACGGTGTTTCCGTGGACGTCATACGATCGTATGGAAATTTCCAAAAAAATCGCTCGGAAAATCGGAACATCGCGCGATCATACGAATGTTACGAAAATAATATCGAAGTTCATATATAGTAATAAACAACAGCGATCCCATTGGTTTATGTAAACACGGCACTGCAAATCTACTCCTACGTTTTGCTATAAAAAATGTGTTTTAATATTGATTTACAATAAATCACAAAAATACTGCGTCATTTGTCATGGCGTGATACACGTGCCATCGTCGGCGTGTAAACAATGAATAAAAATTAAAGATTATTTTTGCAAACAGGACCTTTTACTCGTGCGAAACACGAATTCGGGAAAGAAAATATCGTCCCGAAACGTTCCGAAAAAAAGATGCAAATATCCGGGACCTCGTAGCTATATTATTAATAATATTATGTACCTATACACCTACACAGCGGTATCGTACCTACGGCATTGACTTTTTTGCGCGACATGAAAAAAAAAAAAAAAAAACGTTTCGACGGTAAACAGAAATAATAATAATGTAAAACGATTTCGTATTTGCAAATATCTTTTTGGCAACGCGTCAAGCGATATTGCTGTTTTACAGTGCAGTCACGGAATCGTTTAATATTAATTGGTCGATCGATCGATACACACACACACACACAGAAAATAAAAACAAAAACGATAGACGATTTTTACGAATATTGATTTTTTTCGATTTCGAGATAAGTACGTAAAACTAACGACCCGATTGTCGCGAGCCATAACGCATTTTACATTTTTAATCACGTTTAACGATCCGTCGCGTCGTCGTATTATTTAAATCGTTCTATTGTATCCGTGTTATTATTGTTATTATAGCGTCGACATATTATTATCGAAAACATCTGTTGGAAAATTAACGAATCGTTTTTATCTATTGAATATTTTGTACGCATAAAAAAAAAAAACAACAAAAAATCAACGCCTCGCGTAAAAAAATAAATAAAAATTCGCTATATTGCTCGCCGACGGATTATCGTTGAAATCGAATACTGCGACGACGGCGTGCGGCGAAACTCGAACATTTAAACACGCACTTCGACTAAAATATAAACAACGCGCAAAAAAAGCCGATCGTAATAGGAGGCGATAAGCACCTTGTGATTTTTTTCAAACTCCGAATCTTAGAAATCGAATCACCGAAATTTGGATTTTAACTCGTCCGACGTGTCCGGAAACATAATAATTGTATCGTTTCGTTTCCGGACCGAACGTCATCGCCGCCGCCGTCGTATCTTTTTTCGATTTCGTTTTCTCGCCGACGACGTACCGCGACTGCTCGCCAGCGAGCCAGGTACGCGGTGTTTACACGACGTAAAGGTCCTTATTTCACCCGGTAACAATACACGTCCATTTAAGTAAGTACACGTGTTTTTGGCAAAACGGCGTTCGCGTAATTAACATGTCCGCAAACATATTCCCCGTGTATTCGCGCGCGTTGGCACCCGTTCGCGTACCGGAGGAAATGTTTTAGAGAGAGAGCTCTCTTAAAAACCGAACTCGTACGCGTTCACGTCCGACGTATGTATAAAAAAATGAACACTACTTGCACGTTCCGATTCATTTTTATTTTCTCCCCAACCGCGTTTAGGTTTTATAGGCCGTGCGGTTTTAATATTGTAAAAAACTAATCTCTAGAAATGAGATTTTTATTTTTAATACTTTCGTACACAACGTGAAAACACCTCCGAATTTTTACTTGCTTTTTAAACTCATATGACATCGAGATAATATAGAACACTTTCTTTTTCCTTTTTTTTGCGAGACAATAAGCCATGTATTTACCTAAACGTCGCGATAGAAATCATTCAAATTTCCAAGATCATTCTGGATGAGCGTTATAATTATTTACTAAATGAAAAAAAAATTCGATTCGAACAAATACTCTAAAACATTAATGTCATCATAAGATTTGTGCTTATAATAATAATATGTCATGTTAAAAATAATTACGCGATGGCGACGAGAAGAGTTGGCGTACATTTTTAAATCGTCGAAAACTTTTGAAAATCACGTAGTTCCTATTCAGTTTTAGCCGTCGCACATTGGCCGGAAACCAAGTGGGCAGCTCGTACAAATTCCGTTTCGTCATTGTGGACGCGTCGTGCTCTTTGAAAAGTCATTAAAAACCGCGTAGTTTTCGATATTCCACGACACGGTTTCCGTTTGGTAAGTTTTGTTTTTAGTTTATTGAACGGTTTTATAATATTTTAGTTGGGAACTTTTTTCTTTTTTTTTTTACCAATTCGTTTGTATTGACAACGTTTTCGTATGTAGAGGTTTAACAACGAGTTGCATTTTTGTTTTCTGTCTGAAGAAAAAACACATAAAACTTTGCGAACGAGAGCAAACGACTCGATTATAATTTCCACGGCCGACTATATTATAATGCGGTTACATCACATACTAAAACGTATTATATAATTACAACCGTAATATTAGGTAAATAATTGGTCGCGGCGAATTTCCGCGACACGCGCAGTTCGCTGCGGGAAATATCCTCTCACGTTTACCATACGTTGTTATTATTGTTGTTCGTTGTATTATTATTATATTATCATTTTCATTTCGTAACGTTAAGTAGTAAATTAATGAACGACGACAGAATTTCTCGAAAAACATTACGCGCGCTCTGTAATTGAATGATAAACAATAATCGAAAACTACGGTGGATTTATAATATTATGAGCGCGTGTAATGCAGTTAAAACGGAATTTACTTAAACGGCATTATAAATGGGCGGTGGACGGGGGAAATTATGCGAACAATTCGATTAGACGATCAAACGATATTATTATTATGTTGCGGTATGCATTCGGATCGAGAACCTGCCGGCCCCGCTAACGACAGGACGCGCATTGCGACGACGATCGCAATAATAACATCTCAGGTAGAATACCAAACGCGCGGTTATAAAATCGCATCGCCGATGCTCCAGACGTCATTCGTACCCGCGCGATCGGAGATAATCGCGGACGAGCGTATTGCGCGCTATCGTCGTGGTATTCAATACATCGGTATAACGTTTTGGCAGACACGGATGGGGGCGAGTGATTTTGAAAGTGCAAATATTACGTATAATATAAACCGATCACAGCCGACCTCGAATTAGCCTCGCTAACGGCGAATCGTCCCGACTATACCGAAGAAGAAGAAGAAGAAGGAAACAAATCTCGCACATTCGAGTTTCTATCTTAATTTATAAACATTCTATTTTATTATGACGTATAAAATCCTAAGTGGCGAGTAACATTTTCTCGACGAATCCGCCGAGAGCTTATCTACCGCTCACGTATTTTTTTTCCTTTTTTTTTTTTTGGAGCTGCAGTGCGCCTCTTAAAAGTATACTTTCGAACCGCCCCGGTAAGTAGGCGCGGTTCTTTAAACGTGCGACGACGTACACTTTAGGCTTATGAATGTCGCTGAACAACACTCGATTCGAGTACATTACAACCGAAAATCAAAAGCGGGATTCGCGTCGGCGGCACTCGACATCAACTGTCTCAAAAGATCGTTGGCGGTGGCACGCGGAACGGGAAAAAAAGAACACGAGTAGCAGACCGAGATCGGAATGCAGTGGTCTTTGAAAACGCAGCGGAAAATGAATCGACTTCGTCGTTCGAAAACCCTTCGAAGCGATTCCGGCGGCAATATTCGCGAGGCCTGGGGGCAGCGCTTCAAAATACACGCATTTTTGGTTTTTTTTTTTTTCATTCATTTTTTTCATTTCCTCCACTTTTTATTTACCTGACATATAATTATACGCTAAACGAAAAATAAAAAAAATATACTTGTTTTTAGAGGAAATTAAATATTCAACGCGCAAATTCCATATCTTCGAATCAATAACGCGACGTGACAACGTGTTGTAAGCATATAAATGTGTTTGAAAAAAAAGACACGTAGAGTCCCGTCCTGTCCTATCCTTGTGTCGTCGTGCGCTCGGCTAAAAAAGCCGAATCAAGAAACTCACAGGAGCCGAAGCGCGCGAGCGCGAGCGATTTTAATCGCGAAGCTCGCAAAGCGTAAAAACTCACGTTCAACTCTCTCGAACTATGTGTCGAATCGCCGATATCGTAAGCACGAGGGCGTACTCGCGGGCCGGCTTTCGTCGTAAGACCAATACGAAAAACTGGAACGAGATTGAAAAATTAAAATTAAAACAACGCGACGTTATCGACAGTGGTTTTTTTTTTTATAAGCGATTTGAAAAGAAAAAAAAACCAATTGTCGAAAACGTCCGTCGTGATCGCGTGCTCAGTGACGACGTTTGTAATTACGGTCCGCAGTTTTCTGCGATTTTGATTTTTCAAGTGCGATAAAGACTATGGCGCTAGCGAATTCACGTCGGAAACGACATCGTAAAAATTGCCGGGTCTATAAACTACCGCGAAAACAAAATATGGTTTCGGGGGCGAGCCGGACGCCGACTTTGCGGGTACGCGTCGTTCGATCGGCGACGATTTTTTTTCTCTCCGGTCGATTAGAAAACATCACGTCAAACGGGCGGTGGCTTTTGACGAAGCGCCCCGAATGCATTTCGCTCTGCCGCCGCCGCCGCCGAAATCCGTCGAAACGATCTCGCCGTAAACGCGTTTCGCGGCTCATCAAGAATAATAACCGTCACGCTCGCTATGATAATAATATATAATACACGGCGGCGGCGCGCGTACGCGCATAATCTCGTTTAATATTGTTACGGATCGTAAAACTCGCGACGGGGAGGGGGTAGAGGCTTTGTGTTCGACACATTATTAACTCTTAACGCGATCCAAAACACAACGTTTTATCGCGTTCGCCGCGCTCGATTTGATTATTTCGCGCGCTTACCCGAATATTAACAAGCGTGCTCGAGCGGTGTTTGATGTACTTTGCGGAACAAAGCCGCTTTCAGTCCGCGTTTCCTCTTTGATTATTTCACGCGACCGGAACGGACTGGACGTACACACGTTATTACGCGACGCTGCCGGCCGCGTACCAACCGACCCGCCGGGGGCCTTCCCTCGTACCAGAATTATTATTTATTTTTTTTAGTTTAGATAATTATTCTTAAGGTTGATTTCAGTAAAAATTAAATTAAATTTAAAAAAAAAACCGTAATCGATACGCGCGTATACCAAGCTATAATTTTATTTTTTATTTTTTCCTAATTTTTATGTGCTTTTAGTCGAACTATTTTAGCTCTACGATATTACGCACATACACCACACTGAATAACTGAAATAAAATCCTGCTGGCCGTCACCGACATCCAGGACTCGGGACTGATTGGATTGGTGGTCTAATTGGCGGGCTCGGACTATGGAATCGCTTATTTTTTCGACACATTTTCAAAACATGTATTTATGATAAAACATATAAAACTATAATGGTAGCTCATTGACCACCCGGAATCTTCTGAAACGGATCCGACTCTCGTCGAATTCGGTTTCGCGTACTTTATGAAAACCACGTGTTCGCGAGTGTTTTAGATCCCTAATAACAATAGTAAAGACGAAACAACAGATTTACTCGCTCTCGTACATATACGATACAATAATATTATGAAGTATAACGATGCTAAGTGTGTTACGGTATACGCTACGGTTCTTGCTAATGCGTCCATTTCACGGTATATTAACCCGGTGGGGGAGTGGGGGGGGGGTTTCGACGATTATTTTATATTATTACAAGTGGTCTTTTTCTTTTCGTACGATATTGTTATGTGTCGCGGCGCGACGACGCCGCGTTGTAGGGCGGCGGGACTTTGAAAAATAAACGACGTAAAATAACGCGTGTGTCAAATCGTTGTAATTAATATTACGTTTTTAGTCTGCCATTTTTCACCGGAATAACAGACCGCCGAGCTTATAAACGACGGAGGATAGAGCGGGGGGCGAACAGTAATGTTTATCGATTCGAGTGTTCATTTGGATCGGTATATTTCACCGTCTGAACAAAACGAAAAACCAACTATTAAATAAGTCTATGTGTGAGTGGCGTGAGAACCGTTTTCTTCGACAGGCTCGCGCACGCGATATTTACGTTTATCGTGGTCGTATTCTTACGCGCGTGCGAGCACTCTCGCGCGGGAAAAAAGCGAAATCTGATTGTCGTCACCACAAACCGATCCGATTCGAATTTCGTATACCAACTCGCGTGGAATCGTTTTCGACTGGGGTGCGCTTCGTTTGAGACGATTTTTTTTGAAAATTTTAAACAAGACCACGCCGCGGCGCGGCGGTCGTTTGTTATTTTTTCCGATGTCGAACGATCGTAATGTGTTATGACGATCGAATCATCGTCTAATTATGCTCTTTGCGCTCTCGAAATGAATGAAAAAAAAAAATTTCGTTCTTCGTTTAAATATTTATTCGTCGTCGTCGAGTAATTACTTATATGTATTTTATTATGTCCGTGTGTGGGTAATTACGAGTGTAAAAATGTGAATTTTAATTTTCGAGATAGGTTCGTCGGCAACAATAGGGTACGGTTCGCTATTGTTTTTACAGTTTTATTAAAAGTCACTACGAAAATATCGAGGGGCGAGCTTTCCGTGGGTCTGTGTGCCATTGTACGAACCCCTATGAAATCTAGCGTTTTCTTTATTATTATTATTATTTTTTTTTTATTCGAACGGTTCGTACGAATATCCCACGCGAACTAACCCTAGACAAAGAGAGATTATTTATTAGAAAAAAAAAGAAAAATAGGACGATTCTCAGAATGTCAACCGTTGCTGTTATTATAATAATTCGCGTCTTATCCTTTTGCCGTACGACGATTGACTAAAGATTATTTGAGGTCGACATGATTTCTCGAAAAACCGTTCCTTTCCGTCTGGATGAATTTTTTTTTCTTAAAAAAAAAAAAAAAACGCTCGTCGGTTCAATAAACAACGCTTGTTGCGCGCGCCCGACGTTACAAATAACGCTATCCCGCTACAGTAAAACACGTTGCGAGCAGTTCGAATTCTTTGAAGTCGAGTCGGATGACGATTTTAGATTCCGAGCGAAACGACGCAAAATGTATTTTTCGATATAATTTCACGTTCCGATAGCGTACATCATCTGTTATCTATTATAAAATGTATAAAATAGAAGCCCTTTTATTGTATGTACGCGCATAACTCGAAAAGTACTCGGTGGATTTTAGTACGGTTTTCACTAACGGGTTGGTCAAGTCTCGAGAAAAGTTTACAGCTATACAACGTCTCCAAAATGCATCCCCTACGGGGGTAAAAAGGGTAAAATTAGAAACATCGCCAAGCCGGAACCGCGGAAGGTTCGTTTTATATAGGAGAGACCCCTTAAAAAAATATTTTCCAAAACACTTTGGAAAATTCGAAAAATTCGGTTTTTAATGAAGCCATAGAAAACTCTGCTAAAGTAATATAAAGCACTCGTATATATAATATGGGCTACGAGGATTCGCGTATCGAAATATGTTCAAAGAGTCGTATCGATTGCGGGGCGCGTGAAATGTCACGAATCGCCGACCTCGTCGTCGTCGGTGGCGAGGAGACGGTCGTTCGCCGACGGCGGCGCGAAGCCGGACGGAAACATTTAGTTCCGGCGCGCGAACGCACGCGCCGGGGACTCTTTGAGCTCGTCGTCGGCGCGAAGCGTAATAATGATTCAAAAGTGAAACGTTTTCGCTCTCACTCGGGCCGGGCCAAAGGATTTAATGAAATTCCAGACAGCGATCGCGAACGCCCCCCCGTCCCCGGCGTCCGCGTCCCGTAGGTGGGTATTTACTGCAATCAGTGTGCCGAGCTCGCGGGCGAAAACGAAAACGTACGACGACTGATTTTCAAAACGCGGCGAAGGAGTAGGAATCGCACGTAATATTATTGCAAGTATTCGTTTCGCGTGCATTGCGACTCGCCCGCACCCCGTTATCTGCGCGCGCGAGCATGACGAAAACTGACGAAAAATCGACGTTTCGATTCGACAAAACGATGACGTTGTTTTTTGCTTCTGTTTCCGCTCGTCGCCGTCAGGTGCTGTTTTCCGAGTTTAAAACGACGGTGTCCCAGAGTGATTTCGCGAATTTTTCGACCCTTTCTTTTGTACACAATACGTGTCGCGCGCTACATCCGTCCACGGATAAATTAACCGTAAGAACCCGAGACATTCACACACGACATTCAGTCGTATAGTATTTTACTAGACTTAAAATTAAAAAAAAATATAATTTCGCGTTCTTTATTTATTTGCAAGAACCTATTCACTATCGAAAAATCACGTTCGATAAATCATAATAATATATACGCGGGTATTCGTACATAATTTCACGGTGTCGGAAATACACACCGAACGAATCAAACTCTCCCGTTGCACACATCGTATTATTTTATTATAACGTTGTGATCTCGTCTTCCGACTATTTAATTAATTAAAATCTTTTCCAACTATTCGCAGCAGTTTTAGTCGGCACGATATCGTAAAATATGTTCACCCGCCGCCGTGATAATTAATCAAAAACTTTAAACCGCGTTATTATTGTTATTGCTATTATTATCGTCGTCATCGTCGGCGTTTTCGAGAATGCGCAGGAATGCGCCGGCAAATAAAATTTCCGAAAACATCCCCTCTAATATAGGTATACCACCGACCGACCGACTTGTACGGAAAATCGCAAATTAATAACCTCTCGACGGTATAATAATACGTTCTCGGGTATTCAAAATATCCGCGCTCGTAATATCCGGGTCTCTTATTTGGACCAGGTATTATATTATATTCGTTCGCGGGACTGCAGATTTTTTTTTTTTTATCGATTCGCGTCAGCTCTACCGTGGTTCTCCGTCGGTCGTCATCGTTATCGATCGCACGTGTGAAAAACCAAAAACAATTAATATATTTTTGATAATGCTTCGTTGTAGTTTGTAAATGCGTTCGGAGTAGAATAATCAGCTGTGACGCCAGTGGTGAACGCGTGGATTTTTTTAGAAGAGTAAGAATTTTAATTTCACACTCAAACACCTCGCGCGCACTCTCGATATTTCGAAAAACTCCATAAATCAAACTAAACACGCTCGGTCCCCCGAGAAAATTTCTATGATTAAAAACAAAAAAAAAAAAACAAACAAACTACTGCGTTTCAATCCACTCCGTAAATCAAGATGTGTGAGGTGGTGGAAAACACTCTGCAATTGGAATTTTTTTTCGCCCAAAACCTCTATGATTTAAACCCATACGCACACGTATTTCATTAGACGTAAGTACAACGTAATTCGGTTTTTGAGACAACCATCGCAGAGCGCTTAGAACGACGTGGTTTCGACTGGCCGAGTTGTCGCAAACAATTTACCTCAGAAGGAGATGACAAATTTTCGTTTTAAAAAGTATGTTTTTTTTACGAATGTCTCGCCGTGTTCTTTTTTTTTCGTTTTACAAATTTTCCAGCGAGATTTCGACTGTTCGCTCTTGAAACCTCGATAAATCGAATTTTCAATTTGGCGCGCTAAATTTCGAATTATCGAGAGTCCGCTTTATATAATATATTATTTTGAAACGCTTCACACACACACTTGGTTGAAGTGATAAAATATGATAGCGTAGCAATCACGATAGAAATAACTATATAAGATATTTACGCGCAAACCAAATAATATCTTTCTTGCGAGTCCATAATAATATATAATGAAATAGAACCGTATTAAAACATATTTCGCGGAAATCCGACTGCACGCTACAGTATATGTGTTTTTGCATAAAAATGGCTGGAGAGAGGGAGGGCGTTTTAATACCCGAGACATCCTGCCCCCACCCCCTGGGTCACGCCATCGCACTATCGTATAATGGAATCGTTATTATACCGTACTTATTATAAAAACAACGAGGACAAACGAATCTTGCAGTTTAACGTGGTACACGAGTGTATCCCACGGAGATGTTACGAATGCATTAACTTTTTTTCGTACAGTTTTTCCACGTATTATTAAGTTTTTTTTTTTCGTTTTTCAAACGAATTTCCCGACGGTAATTACTTCCGCGTTATAGTAAATATATTTTTAAACGAATTTCAATCGGAGAGAATTCGAGAGATTAAAAACGTAAAATTATAGAGTCTCGCGTGTTAGGACAAAAAAAAAAAACCAAACGAAACGATCCGAAACGACTTTTTTAGTATAAGTCTTGGACAAACGTTTACGACTTGGAATCAGGTCACGTCGTTAATTTTCGAAATATTATCATAGGTCGGGTTGGGTTAGAAATTTAAGTATTTCATAAAGTTTATTTGTATTTTTGCAATATTAATATTGTCAATGTAATATTATCACGAACAAACGCCGCCGCCCGTTCGCCGCTAATGAAAACGATTGCAAAGTAAGAATTTTTTTTTTTAGTTTTAAACGAGTTTTTAATTTGATTTTTAATCAAAACTTAAAAAAAAATCTTACTAAAGCGATTATTATATGCATAAAAAAAAAAAAAAACAAACTGAAATATTAAACAAGTCGCGGTGGCGTTTGCGAGATCTCCGGGCAAGTCCGCCACTTTGTGTAAGTATTATGTGTTAATGTGAATAGATGTGTTTTTGAATATTCACCCGCTGTTAAATTAACGATAGTGCTTTAGTTACGGCGACTGAGGTATAATTTACGCCGGTCGAACACACACACACACACACGCACACATTATTATAATACACCTTTATAAATTTCGACGTCGTCGGTTCGGTTCGGTTTTTTTTTTTTTTTTTGTCTCGCCGGCTACCCGAATTTTCGCGATCTCAGCAGGTCGCACTCGTATATTATTATTAGACATTATACTACCGCGCGATATCGCGCGTCGCGGGAACGATCGCCTTCCCTTAATTTATAATTTATTCCATCGAGCGCCGGGCACGGCGGCGCAGACACGACGACGCTGCTACTTCAAACGAAAACGTGACTTTTATGACGTGATTACCGGCGTAAATGCTACTTAAATATTGTAAATAACGTTAAATAATCAAATAAAGAATATAATCTCTCGCTACGTGCGCGGCAATCGCCTTATTTCAACGTGGCCGTATATAAAAACTATACGTATCCCTATAATGGTCACGTCGCGCGACGTTATAAAAATTACAAAAGAAAAATGAAGGTGAACTATATATTATAGTGCCGGACCGCGCGAGTCATAGGAATATTTTACGTTATTACGTATAGTATCGTATTGACAATGATTTGTTAAATTTCAACGATATTCGATTAACGCGTGATTACGATAAAAATCGATTAATTCGATTAATTGAAATCACGACGTTAAAAAATTACCTGATTTAGGTGAGCGCGCACGCGCTCGTGTGTGTGTTTCGATGTTTGGAGACGGTCGCGAATCGACCGAGTCGAATGTTTTAATAAACGTTTCGTTTGTATATAGTAATTGTGAACGATTGCGTTGAATATTGAGGTCGGATTGCTAAAAATAATAAAATAAATAAAATCGAGAAACCCACGTTATTGGCAATATTGCACACGGAGAAAACTACGTAGTTGAATCAACTCTGTTTATAGTTTTATCACATATAATTTATAATTGTATACTATTTTTATAGTTGAAACTACAATTGCATTATCAATTGTATTATAGTTGTGTCTACTAGTAAAATATACTAAATGCTTTTACTATATTCAATTGAGAAAGAAAAAAATAGTTTTCTCTACCAAGTGATATATAGTTGGAGTTACAGTTACAATAACGTGTAGTTATTCAAACTATATAATAATATTATTACTGAAATATACATAAAACGTGGCGAATATTATGTATTGCCAACAGACGACTTATTTTTGTGGTAAAAATACACGTAAAAACGACGGAGTCGAATAAAAGAATTCCTATCGAGTCGGACGGCCGCCGCGCCGGCCGATCTAGACGTATTTTTATTTTTTTATTTTAATACCTAATTGAAACTATTTCTCATACGGCGATTGTCTCGCGCGGTACGACGATAAAAGAGGAGACGGCAACTCTAATTTTTAATTTAGCGCTTGCCAGTCGCACGCGTGTTCGGGATATAAACGAGAGCGTTTAATTTTATTTTTAGAATCGCGTGAAATAAAAACTTGATATTTTCTTTTGTTCGTCTCGCATTTCGCGTCGGTAAAATTCTCGCGTTTTCCACGTTTGATTACTCGCGAGTAATCTAGTCTTGCAATAATAATAATAATAATAATAAGGTTTTTAGCAAACGCTCTGGTATCGAGTTACAACGACCAAGTTTTCTTTTTCTCTCGGACTCTGCGACGAAATAAATCATTAAAAAGCTTCCGAGAGTGTGTGAAAAAAAATACACGCAGAGAGAAAGAGAGAGAGACAGGGTGGCAACGGCGTTTTCATTTGATTTAAGCTCAAACGATATCGATTCGCGGACTGTCATCGCGCAGAGGCCGCCGGATCGGATTGCTCCGGTCGCGCCACCACCGGGTTATATATATTTTATAAAAATTTCCATGCACCCTCGGATTAAATTGCACCCGACCTCGTTCCGCCCGGGACTAATCAACTAATTCGTTATGATACGTGCGCGACCGGGGCCGCCGCCGCCGCCGCGGTGACGATAAATCGTCCTGCCGACCGGCGGCGGCGGACACTTTGGCGTCGAATCATATCGGACCGAGGACGACCGCCGTTTTCGCCTCCTTTTACGCACAGGATAGCGAAACGCGACCGCTGCAGCGACGTAAAGGTTGCCGAATGCCACCGCGAGACGTCTTTTGCCGCGTTCGTTTTCTTTTGTTCTTCTTTTTTCGTTTGAAAACGCGACGCCTATAGACGAGCAACACGAATCGATCGTTTCGTCGCACAGCCGTTCCGGGAGATAATACGACTTGGATTTTCATTTTTGTCAAATGCATTTTTCACGTTTTCTAGGTCTTTTCCCTCCCCAAATGTTTCACTCCGCTTATATTCGCGTTTTTCTTTTTCAATAAAGGTTTGAGTTTCAAAAAACTACCCTTTCTTTTCGTTATTATAGATAAAACACTATACTCGCCCGTTCGCGTATATTATAACGATTTAATCTGAAGAAAATCATAAATTTTCACTTTTTTTCTTTTCATACCAAAATATTTATTTATTCATTTTGAAACCGTTTTCAATTCGATTTCGTTATATGATGGTTCTAGGAATGAAATGACATACCGATTCTTAAACTCTACTCCGCGGGCCAAGTATTTATTGTTCGCGGTCTCGTCTGAACAAAAGGGTCTTGCGCCACCACAACCGGATAAATCAGATTGCATTATAATATAACGCACATAGTTACAGAAACGGATTTATTTTGTTTTCACGTCGTACCTATTTAAAGCGCGTCCTATTAATCACTATGACTCGATTTACAAGCTAAAACTGTTCGCGAACGATTAAAAATAAGCGCGATATTAAAATGCAATTATTATGGAAATTTGGATTTAAATTCTTCAAGTAATATTATAAAATAATACGACATACCGTGATACCTATCAAACGAAACCGAGCTAATCCTCCAGACTTTGGCAAACGAATCCGAATTCACAATATCGACGCGTAAGGAATTAACACACACACACACACACACATAAACTCGTATAAATAACCGAATATTTTAATTTTTAGCGAATTTCTTACCGAACAATGTGTTGAAAATCGTCGAAATGCGGATTTATCCTGTCCCGTCCGTGGCAGCAAGCTATTTTCACCGGGGTATTGCTAGTCGTCTCCATTCGTTTATCGAACACAGAGAAAACAATGCCAACTATACGTATAACTCTTTGCGTCGTCGGATTTACTCGCGTAACGTCTTGGGAAACTTTGCGCATCATCGATGACGGTATACCGGCGCGGTTTAAAACCATGGTCGCGTAATATACTATACGTACGCGCTACGTCATTATATTATTAGAGTTGTTTGTTGTTACATTAACCGTAAGTATAAAATACACCCACACACACGCGCGCGCGCGCGCGCCGAGAACAGCTATATAGTCGGTGCAGCTGCAGGCGACCGCAAAACAAACTTGGGTCTGCGAGTGCGGCATTTCGTATTCATAGAGTTTCCGCCGGGTTCGCTACGGTTAAAAACGCGCTTTAAATTAATATTTACGCGATAATGCGACGGCGGCGATGTCGATATTATAATTTGCGACACTTGCTCGCGCATATTTCCGTGACATTATTATTACCTATTACTATTATTATTACCGTGCGGAGTATTACACGATGTATTTATTGTGCGACGCGTTGGGATTTAATTATTATTGTTTCAGAGCCATTAGGCTCTCGATAGAGATCAAATCGTTATGCACGCGGCTCGCTGACATAAGATCCGATCGTTTGTGAGACTCGTCGGAGACGTATCCGATTGACATATCTGCGAGTTCTTCTGATTTTCGCGATCTGATGCGATCGAGTCGGTAAACTGCGTGCGAAACTCTTCCGGCAGACGAACGCGCGTACGCGCCGAACGACCGTCAAACCGCGGGCGCTGCTTGTTAGAGCGCGAGCGTCGTTTCGGGTCGTAATAAACGAGAAAAAAAAGCCATTAAAAAATCCGAGACGCTACGAGTATGCGCTCGCCCGTCGAGATTCGATCGTCGCGAGATCGCGTACTCGCTCCGACCGATAATTTCACTCTGTCCGCGACACACGGTGGCGCGCGTTCCTCGTCCTTTTTCTCGTCTCTTCTTTTGCCGCCGACACGCGCTCGCGTATCGTTTTCACCGGGTACACGCGGTCGTCATTGTTTTTATTCCCGTCTCGTGCCGTACGCGTGCGCCGCATCGAAACGGCGGCACGATGTTAAACAACACCCGACGGATCAGACGCGCCGCGCAGGGACTGAATTATTCATATCATTATTATGATTACGTCGGCGTACGCGTTCGAATTTATATAAACTCGCGGGATAACGACTCGGCAGCGGGTCGCGGTCGGTCCGACGAATACGATCTTCTCGCCGGAGATTTGCCGGCAAAAAGTCGTCGGCGACGCGTTGTTCGGTCGCAACTGTTTTTCCTACTCGATCTCGTAAATTCGTCACCCCTCCACCCGATCGATTATTCTCGCCGTCCACCCCGTCGTTTCGTTTGAATCGATTCGATAACGATTGACATTTTGTACTTTGATTACCACTAGATTCTTTTGGACTCGTTCATTTGACTTCCGGCCAAGTGTCCACGCCGTGGTTTTAAACTCATTTATTTGTAGTCCAATGTAATATCGTACAAATATCGACGGCGAAACATGTTATAATAATATGTATTTTCGACGTTGCTCTCACTCTCTCTCTCTCTACGTTCAAACAAAAGTTCGAAAAAAACGCGTTTTAATTTTTGAAATCCCGATCGTCGTGCAGTTTTGCGGAAACCTGCAACGCGTTCGTACGGCCGCGCTTCTTTTGCCTCTTTCCTTTGTAAATAGTATTTCACGTGTTTAAATAGTAAGTATCGGCACGGCAATGATAATCGAGTTGCCGCGGAAGCTCATCACGCGTTTCCGCGTTTCACCGCGAACAATCCGGAACCGGCGAATCGAAATAACAGGGATGTGAAACCCAATGCTCGTACCTACAATACTGCAGCACTTTAGCGCGGTTCCTCGGTTCGGTCCAGTGGCGCACGCATTTACAACGACGCGCGACGTTAAATGTGTTTTCGGCGAACATCGAGCAGAGAACGATGTAATACGTACGCGCCATTAAGATAATAAATATTGCGTATTTAACGATGAAATGAAAAATATTTCGTTTCGGTCGGAGTACGTACGTTTTGCACGGAACTTTCCGTCCCGGCGAGGTCCTCTTCTACTAAATCGATTCTCGAAGCGCATCGGATTAAAATAAAAGGCCAAACGTCAATAATATGCAAATCTACTCGTTATCAAAGAAGCGAGATTGTTGTAACATGTAAAAATTGAAAAAAAAAATAAATAGATCCTTGTCGTAAAATGCCGTAGATAAAATTTGAACGTTTGAAAATAATTTAAATCTAGAAAAAAACTTATTGAAATTCCAAATCCCCACTGCTGTTTGATCGGAGAAGAAAAAAAATGATAAACAGTGTTCTTATTGTTTACTCGAAACAAGTCATATTTCAAGTAGATAAATGGTAAGTTCATAGTAAATACACGATAAAAGAAAGTAAAATGTCGCTACTTTTAACAAAAATCATTATAGGTATACTACCGAGAGTCTCTGTTCGTCGACGGATCTAGTTTTTTTCTCTAGCACTCCTACCACACGCGTCGTTGCATTATGCATTGTGAACCGCGTGTCGGTCGGTCGGGGTTTTTTTTTATTTTAGCCGCGGTATTTCGTAGAAAAACAATGCGATTGATTAACACAATCTCGCGAACCGAACGACGACAACCCTTCTCGGCAGACGCACGGAAATATGTGGAAAAAAAACAATTCGAAACGGTAAAAATAATGGCCGCCGACGATAGGGTACGACAAAAAAGACGACGACGTGCGTACAAATAGACGACAATCGGGGAGGAGGTTTCCGGTCGTGCCAGTGGGGGGGGGGGGGCACTGGTAAATCGGACGTGAACGCCGAGATTTCGTAACGCGCATTTTGTCACCGTGCCGCGTCCACACACGTTTCTTCTCAGCATGAAAATCACGACAGTATATTATTCTAATGTCATATTGTACGACGCTTGGTCGTATCGAATTACTTATGATAATGGGGCGACGACGTGAATATTCCGAAAACAACATTACCGACGACATCGGCGCAAATATCGGGAGAGAGACGGGGGGGGGGGGGGGAGAAACTAAATAAGACTTCCGAAACTATGTCAAATCACCGGCCAAATCGAGTTCCGGTCGTGCGAGTACTACGTATCGTTTTTTTTTCCTCGTTCAATTTTAATCTCATTTTCTTATTCGAATCCAATAAAAGTTGTTGGAAAACAAAAAAAATCTTAATCGCGTGTTTTGCGATAATTTTCCTACAAGTGATGTGAACGCGAACGACCAGAATCGTTGTTTTTTTCTCCAAATAAAGCGTACCGAGAGAGCAATAATATTATGACCAAACTTTGACGGGTTTACCATCGAAAGTCGTAACTCTGACGCGGATTATACGCGCGCCTACGAATCGAAGAAAAAAAAAATTGTTTACGCGGCGATAAGTGTAAAAATACTCGATATACTCGTATTATATGCGTCGAGATTCGATTTGAGGCGAAACGAATAATTTTCGTGCAAAAACACGTTCGTCACAATAGTAACTTAATGAAATATTGAAGCAAGCGAATTTCGTTTTTATTTTTACCATCGCTAATGCAAACATTTGCATAGGTATGGGAGGTAAATTAATGTTGATTAGCTCGAGTTTATAGTATAGTTGAGTTGAGTAAACGCGAGAACGTTAAGTTTAAAGTCAACAGTTGACAACGTTTGACTTGAGTCATAAAGTTTAGAGTTGCCTAACGAAGAGAAAAATATTTACCCAACTTATTTTGGTCACTGAATTTATTCCCTTTTTTTTTTTTCAATCTTAAGTTTATAAAAAAAAAAAAAAAACGTTTTATTACTGATGCGAAAATAAATTCGTCATATTATTTTGTTTTAATAAGCATTAATCAATTTTTTTATCGATAATATATCAGTTCCGGACAAAGCCGGAAAAAAAATTCGAATCATAATACGTATAAAAAAAATGACGTATAAAAAAAAATCTTTTTAGACGTTAATAAGTATAGTAAGCGATAAATAAATTAAAATTAATAATAATGTGACGAGTATGATTCTTTTAACATTGTCAACGCAGACAGATAATTTTATTATTATCATTTGGAATATTTTATATTTAAAATTGAATATTTCATACAACAACATAAAATAATACTCGTTGGTTTTTCGTTGATCGAAGAAAGAAACAGTGGGAAATAGAAAGTCCGACGGAAAGTATGAAATAGTAAATACTACGCCGAATTTTATACGTTACAAGAGAGGGATTCTAGGGCAGTTTTTTTATTTTTCTAAAACTCGTAGTCCGCGTTGAAATCAATATGGTGCAATAACCATCTAATCACTATTGTCACGTGAGAGGGTACGAGTATATTACCTAAAAATATTGAATACGAGTATACTTGATCCGCCGTTCCCGTTAATTCGGACTATATTCGCGGTCGCGCGGCCACTCTTGATATTCGGACTCTCGGCAAAACTGTAAAATCAAAAACAAATCGTCATTTTTCGTCTTCTGCGTTCATCACGTCGTCGAATTGAATAGTTAAAATTTTACCCACCTCGAATGTTTCGCCGAGCTCGAACGTACGACGTTTTCGTCGTCAAAATTGCGCGTCTTATTATTTCCATTATTTTCGATGGCGACGGAAATGTTGTTATTGCGACGAACGCGCGGAACAATATCGGGACGAGGTCACGGACGGAATCTGCACGTCTAAACAGCACTCGCGCGAAACGCGCAATCGTTTCCACGCCGTTATGCGCGCTCGACATATTTTGACTCGTCCGCTATACGTTTGAAATGTCGGACATCGCGAACTTTTGTATCGCCGCGAACACTCGAACTTTAACGGCACTGCTCGCATAATTCGGGGCAACGCAATAGGTATTCGGTCAGTATGTGCGAGCATATTTTAATAAAGAGCGCGGTTTCGTCGCCGACCCGCAGTTTCCGGTCGATCGTATAGAAACGTATCCTGTTGATCAATAAAATATTTCAGATACGATCGTGTAGTTCAATCGGTTCCGGTGCGACGACGGACAAAAAGCGTTCTAGGACCTTTGATCCGCCGACACGGGGTTGTAAACCGAAATATTCTCGCCGGAGTGTGGAACGAAAAAAAAAAAAAAACATCCGATCGAAACGCGCTGTCGACCGAGACAGCGTTTTGCCGTAAATTATATTCGGCGTCGATTGTGTGAGTGCGTTTGGTGCACTCGGCGCAGTAAGTGGGCCCACTCTCTTGCGCTCGAGTCGAGGAAAAACAAACCGTTTTCGTCTGCGAGCTTTTTTTTTTTATAGAATAACGATTTTTTTTTTTTTGTTAATAAGTTTTTTCAGTTTTTATCAATTTTCCAAGTTTGTCGGGTTTTTTTTTATAAATTCGACCGAGTACACGTTACCATATTAATACATTTCGAGAAACCGTTTTAAAACGCACGCGTGGAGTTTTACTATGGTTTTTTAACGTTTCACAAATCGGGCAACCTACTTTTTTCTAATTTAATCACTCGGCTAGCTAAAAAAAAAAAAAAAACCGTAACCGATTTTTATTCTCAATTCGTATGTGTATTATATCAATGTCCTATTTACGAACGATCAAGTTTCAACTCGAAATGCCAATAGTCTTTAAACGACGTTAGCGCGCCCGATCCGTCGCGCGCTCACCAATACCGCGCTACAAAAGGCGAGATCTATAAAGAAAAAAACAATAATTATTTATAAATTTATCCGAACGTCTGGAATACGCGCGTCTGCGTCCGCGACCTCGTTTCATCGCAAACGGTAGGAATTCTATGATCTATAAAATAACGGCGCGCCGTCAAAAGGTTATCCTGCGCGAAGTGAACGCGTCCCGCCGGCCCATCGGATTATCGCGAGGACGTATCGCGAAAGCGGGCGGAGGGAAAGACGTCGGACGCATTTCGCCGTACACCGATCGAGCAAAAATCGAGTAAAAATGACCGCGAGGGCGCGGTGGCGATCAAACTGCGGAAGACGGTCGAGAGGAAATTAGAAGAGAAAAAAAAAAAAAAAAAAACTCGCCAGCAGATTAAGAAGCCGCGGGTATTATATTATTACTTTGAAGTAACTTTTTATTACGCGCCGCGGTAAAATATCGCGCGTCGTAGGATACGAATTTAATTATAATACACGAGACGGACAAAATTAAATTAATAAGCGACCGGTATGAACTCGCCGAGGATAGAAGGAGGGAGGGGGAGCAGGAGAAAATAAAGGAACTCTGCGATGTAATATTTATTTAGAGCGGTGGGTTTCATAGAAACGTGTCGGTTATAACGTTTAAAAGACGAGCTCGGTTGGTGCCGAAGAGCAACGGCGCGGCGCGGCGGTTTCGCCGGATCTTTTTATTATTATATTTTTCGCATTCTTGTAGAGTCTGTTGTTTTTTTTTTTTTTTTTTCCGTTGGCTAGTCTCTTTATGAATCGCTACGATCTTCGTCTCTGCTCGTGATTTATATCGCCCGCGTTTATACGAACGCGGTCATAATTCGTTCGCATTGTTATTCAAAGTCGAAACGCGCGGTCCGATGCCCCGCGTGCTTTATTTTATTTTTATTTAAGCGATTTCACGGTGCACGCCCAGGTCGATGGAATACAAATGCCGCGATCGCGGTGAGATCGACGACGATAATATCGTTACGACGACGATAATATCGTTACGACGACGACGACAAAGGAACGTATTTTGAAAACTCGTCGCTATGGTAAAACGTGAGACTACACTATACTACGTATATAATGTTAAGACGTACGAAACGATATGCCGATCGCGCACTGAATTTTAAAACACTCTTTTCGAAAACACACATATTCACAATGTTTTGTTTGAATTATTGCGCGGGAAAGAGTGAAAATTAAAACAACACCGCACGGTTGATAATGACTATCCGAATCGATATAACATTACTTATACGGCCCCGGACGTATCACCGCTAGAAATCAATCACTTTCGATTATGACGACGTGCGCCGTCGTACACACGACTACTGTTCGTACAAGATATTATATCGTATCGCGCAATGAATTATGGATATTTTGAAAAGCGACGGGGGAATAATAAAAAAAAAAACACCCGACCCGCTCGATTTTCCGCTCCGCCGCGGGCGTTCAAAAGAAGCAGCCGAAATCTCACCCCCGACCCCGGCCCACCCGGTTTTCCGACGCGGTCGGTCGACTTTCGAATACGCCGCGGCGCGAATCCACTCGCATCGCGCCCGCTGCTCGAGAGAGCTCTCTCGCCGCCGATGTTATTATCATAATAATGTACGTGATATTACCTCGCGCGCGCGCGCGCGCGATATGATAATGAAATAATATTATGTTCGTGTGGCCCGCGCGTTTACATATTATAATATATATAATATTTTAATAATATTATACCGCGCGCGGTTATTGATGGTTATCCTGGGGGAGGGGGAGGGGGTTAGGATTCGTGTTTATTCCCCGCCGAGACGTCGCGTCGAGTTTAATCGGACCCGAAACGAACGGCGCGCGCTCGAAAATCTGAAGCGAGCGATGCGTATATTATTATTATCGCGATATACATATATACACGTGGAGAGATGACGTGCGATGATAGATGCGCGAATATTTATTTCGCCTCCGACGTCGTGTATACGATCGTATACATTTTTTATTAGCATTGTTGTCGTCGCCGTCGACGCCGCGAGATGTTGGCGCGAACAATTTCAATAGCGCCGCCGCCGCCGCGCCGCGATGGTAAAAAATGACCGGACGTTTTATTGGCGGAACGGCGGCGGGTCCGTAGATTTACGGTGAAAAATCGCCGGAATTCGCGCGCGGACCTTGTACGACGCGTTGTAAAACGAAATATTTAAGGATATTACGTGAAATCAAACGAATCGCACACGTCGAATCGTGACGCGCGGCGGTCGACGTGATATTATACGCCACTCGCGGTGTACGACGAGTAGGTGTGAGAACCCGCGTGGAATTCTACGAAGTCGCGCAATCGACACGGTATTGTGACACTCTGTTGACGCGAAACGTATTACAATGAAAATAATATATTCACCGCGGAAAAACGATCGTGCTGCAATAACTGCGGCTGTTGGTGATAGCTCGGTCGTGTTATTTTTCACCGATACGATTACGTTTAAATGTTTCTTTCTTTTCAACGTCATTGAAATACTAGTATTAGATTTTTATCGGCTTTGAAATGCTGAAAACAGAACAAAGTGTTAATATGACATTATAATATAGAAGAATCGAGTTTTTAGTTTTCATATAGCTTTTATACCGAATTTCTACTGGTACTCGAAACTCTACTCGTTTGTGAGAGGTACAGGATTTTTGATTTTTTCAAGTGCTAAACGGCGGCGGTAGTGGTGATAGCAGAGAGAGAAAAGGAGATTGTCGTTTTTCAGCGACCGCGACAGTACGTCCGTCGTTGGTAGTACTTTTAACTCGTAACCAAAACAATAAAATCGATAAAATAATATTATAAATTATACAATAATATAATATGTATACTGACCGAGAAGAACCTCTCTCTGTCTTTTTCACTCTAAAGTTTTCTTCCCGATTTCTAAAATTTTCTAAAATTCCCGCAAACTAAAACTGTTACTCTTCGCGTTTGACCCGTCACAGGTTCGAATGAAAAAGTCCCTAGAATCCGAGATCTGCAGCCATTCTGTTCGTGTCGTTCTGAATATCATAATGATATTTTTCTATCGACCCTCAACAAATGCTTATTAAGGAAATCGAAAAAACGCTTCGAGTCGCTTCGAGTCCCGAAGATCCCGAACCACGGTTACCGAGAACCAAGCTGTAATCTAAAAATAAACAATATAGCAATCACGATTTAAATCGTAAGAAAACGCGCGAGGGTTCCCTCGCCGTAATGTGTTTGCCATCGACGACGGCGGCGGCTATTCGACGAGCGAATAATAGGTAATATAATATTATTTTATCCGACACAATTATTATAAAACTATAGTATACGGTATAAAAAGAAAAACGATTCGGAATGAAAACGTTCAACAGACTATAAACGACAGGTAATTATAAAATAAATGTGTTTTTTTTTTTTTATGATTATCGTATAATACGAGTCGCGGACGGGTCGTTTAACGTCAAAACGTCAGACTAAATAATTACGAAAAATAAAAAGGAATAATAACCGACGACGTAGAAGAGGACATGACGGGCAGGTTTCTCGGCCGCTTTCATTCGTTTTCTATTCGGACGCTTTGTATGTTCGGAAGCGACGGACGCGAGAAGAGATTTGAACGTCGACGACCGGAGAGCTGCACGCCAATACGAAAGGAAATAATTAATAATCGCTCGAACTTGGCTTGTCGTCGACGATGAAATAGTTGCAGCCGCGTTAAAAGTTCGAGCAAACAAACTAATAAACCCGATTATTGTTCCGAAAAAAAAAAAAAAACAAAAATCTTCCAGTCAAGTCCGCGTTGTGAAATAAACCAAATCGTTGCACATCGACGTTAGCGCAGAAACGTTTGTTTTCCAGTGATTTATCTCTCTTACGGACTCCGTTTTTATAAAGCATACGTTAGTACGACGAAGTGCACTTTGTTCGGAAAGTTAGTTTTCAATTTTATCGGCGATTTTTTCCGGCCAAAGGAATGGTTGATTTCGTGCGACGTATATATTTCGAATAGTATACGAGAATCGCTGTTTTTTATACGATCGGTAGTCGATAAAACCACACGCAAAACGTCGAGTTTAAACGGTTCTCGGAGCGTTAGTCATTTCGCACGTTTAACGTACCGCGCGCGGCAAACAAAGTACTTTTTAAGTGAGCACCTATTTGTGTATCAATCGACAGATTGATTCGATTATTCGCAGTTTAAAAAAAAAATCCTTTTAGCGAAAAAGGAGAAAACAATAAATATTTTATCATACTTTCGCGTTTTGCGTTCGATTCCATAACATCGCGTAACCGATTCATTGTCGCGCGATCGATGTCGAAACCGTTGGCGTTTCAATTTACTTATTCGCGTGACGTTCCGATTGAATACCTACAGAATACACGGAAAGTTTTCGAATTTGTTTTAAATATAATCACGTCGCGAGTCACATGCCCGATTCGTCCGAGTTACTTTGTGAACTATATAACCGCCGCGCGGCGAATACATTATCCGGCACACTTATGGGTATATTCACGTCATACTTTTCGACGAAATTAACATAACGTCAACCGCGACCGACAAAATCGTAAACACTATTCGAGACGAAGAGTGCGAACTCTGCGCTCCAGTCTAGTTTTCGGTTCCGATTCGGATCTATAATATTATTGTCGAGTCTTTCGACTGTCGTGAATCGACCGCGGCGTTGATAAAAAGAATCGGACCCGCAACGACTACGGTTCGACACGGAGGAAATCGATGAGACGATAAAGTCTTACAAACGTGCTATAAACCCTTTATCGAGGTTGTGCGAGCGTTTTGTTTTTCCGGCTGAGAAATTAATTTTATCTTATGTAAATTTCCGACTCGATCGCGGTTTTTTTTATTTTCTTTCTAATTAAAAACCCGAGTTGCTCGCATCGGTCACGGATTCGTTGTAATATAAAATGCAGTTTCCGTTTTCGGCGGATTCGGTATGTAAATTTCTATGTAAAAGTTTTAAACAATCGTTTCGTCTATATATTACGTTGTGTACCGCGAGTTCGACTAATATAAATTATTAAATTACTCGTCGATAAAGCGTACGCGCGATCCGAATGGAGTTTGTTTGAAATTTAGATTTATTATAGAGCGCCGGCGACGGAATGTTTTGCGGGGCAGATTTTTTTGTTTTTGTTCGTGTAACGAGGCTCATTAGTGTATTTATTTTTTTTACGACACTATTTAGAAAACGAAATCTTTCCAGCGATCTATCAATACCGATTATAAACGAAAAAAATATTTTTTTTTTACTACAAATTAAACGGTTCACGGACTTATATACATAGGATGGATTTCAAACGCGTATTTTTCGAATAGACGACAATCCGTCTTTATTATTTTTAACGTTATTTTCAATATTACGATTTGTACAGGATAGAGGAAAAAATCGCAAGTATCTAATTTCGAATTAGCTCTGAACCGTCGTGGTGACGAAATTCAACCACGATGTAAAACTAACAGTTTTGAAACTATTTTTTTTCCCTTTAAACCCTGGGTGTTATTATAAAAATTTAGAGCGATTCGCGTCACTTAGAAACCACCACCCCCCCCCCCCACGAATCGGGCCTACGAGTGAATGTCATACTTTGTTTTCGGTGTCCCCGAGAAAACTAAGAGCGCGTAAATAAATCAAATAAACTACAAGCCGGGAGAACAATCAATCTCGTCGAAATCGATAACGATTGGACGCGCGACTGGCGAATTAATGTTATCGTCGGAGAAGAGAACCGAGTATTTGAAAATCAAATTACCGGACGCGGTCGTTCGTTAAACAAAACTATATAAAACCGTGATTGATATAGAACGATCATATTTTTTCATCGATCGAGCAATATCAAATATCATTCGAATAAAATATATCGTTCCTCCCGGAGACGTGTATACTCGACGTCGAACACGATTTTCATTTTCGCGAATCGTTTTTTGTTCTCTCGGCTAAGAATGATAATTCCTTCTTTTTTATTTCGAGCCCGTTACCGCCGCGTTACGCATCGACTACCGCCGATTATATTATTATCGTACTCGTTTTATTTTCTCCGATTATTCCAACGACGTATTATTATTATTATTATTATCGTCATTATAGTACACCTCTCGCGCGATTACTTACGAGTCGTATAATAACTTTACGTTAACGGCGCCGCCGATCGAACGGTACTAATATTTTACTTTTTATTTGATTTTTGGAAATATTTACAAGGTAATAACGTTTTGTTTATGCTTTCCCGGACCGTGCGCCGCACGTGGAGATTTCTATTGCGCGCGCCACACAGAGAGAGATAAAGGAAAAGAGAATAAGAGACAAACGTTCAATACAGATAACACGCCATTATAACAATAAACTATAGCCGGTGGTACACAAGGACAAATCGTATAAATGGAATTTACGTTTGGTCAAAAACATACGTATATTTTATACCGTTATACGTATTATTTAATAATTATTACCGCGTACACACAAAACAAAATATAGCGTTGTTATAAAACGACCGCGCGAGATGGAAAATCAATGACGTTCTTATGCGCTTTTGATATTGACGCTGAAAAAAACGCAGCGGATATTTTCGACTTGAAACTATGCGCGCGTTTCTGTAATCCGATCGGGGGGCTAGTTTGTGCGCGATAAGAACGACAAATCAATAACACTCCTTCGATCGACCTAAACTATTTATTTTATTTAGAATTTAAATTCTCTCTCTCTATAAGCTCTCGTGGAATTATCTAATCATACGTGTAATGAGCACTCGCAAAAAGCAGTCACAACCGAATAAAATATCTTTAAACTCCTCATTTGCACAAACTGAATTTTTTTTTTTTTGTTAAAAGACAATAATTACCGATTATTCGGCCCCTTTCCAATATGATATCATTCGGTTCTTATTTCAGTAGAAGAGCGTTTCCTTTTTTTCCGATACGACGCGCCGACGACCAATCGGAACGAAACGTTTACCTAAAATAACATGCGGACGTTGATTATATTTCTGTGGATCGTTTGTTTCGACACGAAAATCTATATTTATGCAAATTAGTCGAGCAACTTTTAGCGCTGTACCCGAGAAATGTCGTTTTTCGAGAAAACCTAAGAGTAGGTACTGCATCTGTTTTATGGATTTTTTATGAGCATTATACTTAGACCTTATAGATTATTCAACGGTCGCGTTAATTATTAGTAATTACTATTAACGTGAACAAAAAAAAAAAAGAAAAAGTCACACGCTTTATACGCTCTTCTTCAAAAACCGGTGTTTTTCATAGCTGTAGCGGACTGCATCGGTTTACTAATTGTCTCACGGCTAATAACATTAAACAATTCCATAAATAATTAATAAATAAATGGACGGCGCTCCGTTTTTCGCTGCATACTTAATCGGTAAACTTTAATACCGTATTATAGTTTTAAATTTTAAACTCGATTAAAAATACGTTTTTGTAATTATATCTCTAAAAAATCATTGGGATTCATTACTACGGCCTTTGCCGATATCGAACCTCTCGTCGGCGGTGTTTCAGTTTTTTTATTTTTATTTTTTATCCGTCCGATCCTCCGATTAATAAATGTTTGAATGTAGGCAATTTTATCACGGTAAAAATGGACGCGAAACAAATTAATCGCATCACGCGAACCAGTCGCGTTTTAATTATTATTATTATCATGTAAGGTTTAATTAAAGGAACTTGATATTTTTGTACGAATAGAAATAAATAAAGTCTGGTCGTATTTTAAATCAAATTTTTTCAAACCAATACTACGACGACACACGTCGTTTCGAAACGAGAGCAAAATATTGTTACGTACCTATTTCACGGACGACGATTTCCTGTTTTTAACTCCGATCACTTCGCAGTTCTCGTGTAATAATTATTATTCAACGCGAGATTTTCCACGCGTTTCTCAATACTATCGTTTCATTCGAGTTGACGGTTTGTCGTCTGAGAAAAACCAGCTCTCCGCGATCAGAAAACTCTTGTCGGGCGGACTTCTCGTGAAATTCAGACGTAAGCCGACACACAGATCGTCCGCGCTGGAAAAAAAAAACGTCGAGCACATTTAAATATCGTAGCACGTCTTTGAAATGTTAATTTATAGTAAAATAATATCGTATCGTTTACGCGTTGGATACTAGATGGAACACAGTATGGTATAAAAACGATTAAAACTGGATTTTAACTTGCAGGACACGTATGATAATTGTTCGAGGTCGCGACGAAATGTAACGGCCGTCGCCGTTGACGAAAATGACGAATGAGTTTTGTGACCAAATTACGTTGTGCCGTAATATTTAAATATAATATTTAGTACGATATTATATTATCATCGTCGTGTTTAGGCTCATCAAAAATGTGTTTCGATTTTTATCAGTCGTCGTTTACTGCGATCGATTTTCCCGTAACTCTAGCTAGCAGCGTTTTTCGTCGTCGAATTCTATAAGAAGAAAAAAAAAATAGTATGAAAAATATAAATCTTAAAACAGGTTTAAAATTAAATTAATTTATACGAAAAAAAAAAAAAAAAAAACTTCAAATGAAATTTACAGTCTTTGAATACTTTTATCCACTTACTATTGACACTGTTTTAAATCGTCTATTCGTAATAATTTATATTGCTTTTTATTCTTTTACACGAGTATTGTTGCAGCGGACGTGTCGATTTTCGCGTAGAGTTCGTCCTCGTTCACTCGGTCGACTTTGAAAATCCTTTTCATTGAGGTCTGCCCCGACAAAATCGTTCTAGACCGATATTGTTCTCCCGAACTTTGGCGGACATTTTCGACTAGTGAGATTTCCATCAACTTTGGCCGAAACTCGAAACGACAAAAATTAAAAACACTATATTATCTACAAAACTCGAACGGATTATTTCGATTTATTTCTCAGAGAAGACGACGCGTTTCGTTTTATGCGCAAAACGCGTCACACTATTATCATCATCGTACTGTCGTCGCACAGGGTCGTCCGGTATAGTGACCGTCATATTATTACGCGTCGTCGTAATAAATAAAACGCGAAAAGAATAAATCGCCGTAAAGTAGAGAAGAGTAGAAAAAAAAAACCGCTGTAATCGGCCGTTCCTTGCGACGACGGCGAAGATCTGAAAAAATCAATTCAAACGCAGAGAAACAATATAATATATTATTAGCCGTCGAGCGGCATTTTTTTTTTTTTATATTTTTTTATCGCTTTCAAGTTCAACCGACGACGGAACACAAACTCGGGGAGGCCTCCGCCGTGCCAGTCTCGCGAGTAAATTCGATTCACTACAACAATTTTTCCCTTCTCCTAAACATAAATTATACGTCTTAAGAACTGTATATTTTCAACTCGAAAATTAATTTATAGAGAACACGTCATTATGGATGATTTTTATTTAAATAAAAACGGTCGCATAACGACGTTCATATTTCATAACATTCATAAATGATTTGTTACCCATCTAGATTCTAAAACAGTCGAAAAATTTAACGAATGTTTAAGATTATATTATTATAAACGTAGTGATATTTATTAAAACAGTGTTATATCTTGAAACAATCAAACAACAGTAACAAGACGTAAAAAAAGTATCTCGTCAATTAATATTTATTAGATTTTTTGTTTTTTACGTTTTATTCGACGTTTGTTTTCAATCTAATTCTCTAAATTATTCGAATAAACACGCGCGACGACGACGCATTAGAATAATAATAGTTACGATAAAAATCGATAAGTTAACGCGTACCAGCCCCGTAAATAATAGAAAATCCACGCGTTCGTTTAAATATCATTCGCGCCGTGAGATTTATACCGATTTATTCGAATGTTATATTTTATTTTTTTTGGTTAATCGATTGAAAAAAATCCGATACTAATTACAATCTTGAATAATTACATACTACTTTACGATATGATTTCGTGACGCGCACAAAAAAAAAAAAAATCCTCTAATCGAGCGTATCATAGTGAAACGTCCGACGGCGATGTAATGCGCCAAACAAATGCAATGCGTTACGCGTTTTTTTCACTCTGAACGTTTTTACAGAACGATGTTGTTTTTTTTTCCCGTTCCGATCACAAAGTATAATCGAGTTTAGAAACGAAGAAATATTTGTTTAACGTTTTTCGTTTCTCGCAGTATGTTGTGTTTTCTCAAGGCATATTACACAATGATATTTGGCGTTTTTTTCACAAACGACGACGTGGAAAAAATAAATACATTTCAATTTCGAATATTATTCAAAGAGACTCTCGTCGCGACAACCTGGATACGCACCGGTAGAAATCTACAGGCGACCACCACATAAACTGTTCGACGATCTGAGACTACGATAATTATTTACCAAAAAAACCATACGCGATAACACCGTCGACGGAATGTTTTCCGCGTCGTCCGTTATTGTTTGTTGGCGATTCTCCGAACTGTAATATTATTCCTGAAAAATGCATCAATTCAAACGTCTCGCACGTAAATTGTATAATTTCCTCAGAAAATCGAATTCTTATTTAATTTTTTTAAGACACTTTCGTATTTTAGAGCACTCGATAGCAATAATAATTGCGCAGACGAAAAGTTCTCGGCCGAATAGCACGTTTTCAGGAACACGAGTGAAAAACATTTATTTTTTTTTCAAGTAAATATTATAAATGGCTAATTAATTTTATTATTTAGGAAAAAACGTCACGACAATAAATTTAGTCTCCTACGTTTCAGAGCCAATTTGATTAATACTTGATGTATAGATCCGGGATAAGTATTAAGCGGTACGTTTTTTACGAACGGCCGACATTGCCGATCGATTGTAAAGACAAAATATCATCGATTATTAGACACGTTAATATATTTGATTTTTGTTTGAATATTATTGAAGTGAAAAAAAAAAGAAAGACCCCGGGTAGGGGCGTTTGAACACCCCACACGATTACGCCACCGATGTCGACCTTCCGCCGGCGATAATAACTAACGACTGCACTTTAGACGATATTACACTCTCTCGACGCATACGACGGAAACACTATATACTTTTCGACGTTGGGTTCTCTCCGTTTAGACGTTCAAACGTTTATATACGGGTACGATACGAGACTCGCCGTACGGGAGGAGTGGTGAGCGAGAGAGAAAAAAAAAACAAACGCGTTCACGTGGAATCCGATGTTTTACAATAATAAGTGATATTACGTTCGTATTATTATTACACGAAGTACGTACGTATAATAATAACATCCGTATACGGACGTACACGCGCGCGCGCGCGCGCGCGCGGTATATTTATTTCTCTCCGGCCGACAGATAAAAGGACTCCGGATCGGAGGGAAGGAAGGACGCGTGTCCTCGAGGAACGAGCTGCGACCGAGATTTCAAACTTCACACACACACACACACGAGCGCTCACATACAAGTTTTTCGGCCGCGGTAATTACAGTATTGTTATGTGACCGATTATAACACGGTACGTAAAACGAAAACACTCGTCGCCGTATTTTATAATACGCGTATATATGGGTATATACTTAAAAAATATTATGATACGCGCGGAACAAACGGGGAATTAGTTCGACACCGCCACTTAAAAATATTTGTTCGACGGCAACGAAACCGCGCGCGATATCGTACGGACGACTAGTTTTTTCTTTTTTTTTTTTTCGGTGCAATAGTAATTATTATTGTTTTTCGAAAAACCGGGAGAAACGGAATGATAGGGGAAAAAAAAAAAACACAATACGCCTAATAAAAATTGTCCCCCGAGGCGCACTCGCTGTAATTACGACGAAGCTCCTCTTTTCGTTTCCTCCTCCTCGCGCACGATTCGTTATAACAATGTTTGTACAGTAACGTTCTCGGGAACGCCTACGAGACGACGACGACGACGACGTTGTTAAAAAGCGCGCGCCCGATCTGCTGCAACGTGTAATTTCTTCGTTTGGAAATACGACGATTTCACTTCCAGCGGGGCACGCGAAAACGAATTATCGCCGTTTTAATATTACATTGTGTAGTGTGCGCTAAAAGGAGAGGCGAACGGATTCACTCGGAATCTAAAATAATAGTCGCGAAAAACAAAACACGTCGCGTCATCGACCCATCGATGTCGCGGGCGGGTTCATACAACTCCGTGAACAGACCGACGGTTTTCAAACGATTTTGAAAAAATTATAACTAATCGATACAATATTATATAATCAATCATCGATTACGATATTATACGATGACGAATAGCTCGTTATTAACGTACCTACTCGTATAACTATTGGTTTTAGTAGCTTTTTACATAATTATTTACTCACTTCAGTGTTTTCCGATGGAAAACAGATTTCTAGCTGAATAGCACGGCTTCACCCGTGAGCAGTATAACTTTTTATTTTATCAGTTTTCTTTTCATTTTTACCCCTTTTAACTCCGGTAGGGGTCGAATTTTGAAAATCGAGTGACGTGATGACACTCGGGAAGGTATTTGGAAAAACTCTGTGAAAAAAAATTGGAAAAAAGTTAAAAAGCGTAGTCACAAAATGGAAACATGAAAAAGGCCTGTTCTTATATTTCTATATATATGTATACGAGTATAAAGGATTTACTCACTTCCGTGTTTTGGTTTATTATTGTTGAAACGTACGTAAAAACAATTTATCGTGATGATTATTTAGACGAACATAATATTAATATGGTTATGTATTTTTGTTTTCCTCCATACTTTTCGTCCTTTATTACTAGTCGTTAACAGAAAAAAAAAAAAAATCACCGATAAGGCGCGAGCATACCAAACGCGCGTAAGTAGCGAAATCACAAATTATCACCTCGGTCCGCGAAACGTTCCAGACTGTTCGGAACTCCTCCCTCGACCGTGAAATTATCCTTCGCCCGGAGGTGTCGAACGCGACGAAACGCGCGTTTCGTGCACCAACACGCCCCCCGTGTAGCGCTTGAAATATTTCGACGATAATAACAACAGGTGTGACGGGGCTATAAATTATGATTTCAGCGTGTTATTATACGTACACCGAGGGGGGCGAGTCGCGGAGCCTGTCCGAAAACAAACCGACGACGTCTCGGCACATCTCGACGACGACGCGTGTGCGAATCCATAGGCGCGAATGACGGGTCTCTAAACGGTCGCGCAACTGTACACACACGCGCGCGCGCGCGCGGGGCGTCGACGATAATAACGATAATCATATTGTTTTCGTGCGAAACAATAATAATAATATAATATATTTACACGAGCGCACGCGACGTCCTCGTTCGGTCCTCGGGCGTCGCGTATTTTGTTTTTTTTATTCCTTTTCGTCGACGAAAAATACCTCGCGAACGCCGCGCGTTTCCGTGTTGCGCCGTTGTCGTGCGCGGCCAGTCACGAAATAGCAAACGGAATTCCAAACGCGACGTCGAACAGCGCAATATCACGAGAATTATCATTATTATTCGAAGCGTGCGGAAACTGCAGCAACTAACGCCGGAATTTATATCAAAACGAAAATGTTAATTTCACAGTCGACTCTGCGATTTATTACGGAACGAATCGAACGCAAAAGAAAACACAACGCGTTGTCGGGAATCATCATACTTTTCCCGGCGCAATTTTTCTATCGTTCAATAGCCGTCAAGTGTTTTTCGTATATTCAATCGCGTACGACGGATTATTCGACATTTATCATTTCGTTTTCATAGTGTAGTATGAAAATTACTCGAACCTCTTTCCCGACTACGCGTCGGGTCGGTATAATGCATGTTTACTGAAGTGTCGTCTTTGGTGTGCGCTCTCTCGGACAGAATAAAAACGAAAAAATAGGCGCGGCGGCGGCGGCGGTGAGAAATACGAATCGATGGAGGGGAAAATGGTTTTAGTCGTGTCAAAGCGTTACGCGCGATTCGAAAGCGTCGAGACGTGTTGTTCGAAACGTACCGGAAGATTTCGGAGCCCGTCGCGTTAAAATAAAGGAGACCCGTTGTTTTTTCCCCTCCGATTGGCACTCTCGAATCGTATTCATCGATCACCGCGCGCAGCGCGTCGTCGAAACACCGATTGCTAATTCGTCGGTTTTCGAGTGCTTTTCGCTCGAAACAAAAGGTCCACCCGCGACAATGTGACGCGCGTTCGAACGCATTATACAACGCGATGTTTTATACTCCCTCGGCGACGTTACATGGCCGTTCAAGCTTTCTGCGCAGCGGTTCTCGCGGGGATTTTCGAAGGGGCCGGGTATTGGTTTTCAAAAAGGGCCTCGGTATTGGGATTTCGAAATTGTTTGCGGGCCCCGCGCGCGGCGTATTCATTTTATCGTTTCGAGAAGCGTTATCCTCGCGAAATCGGACGAGTGGGTTCCGCAGGATTTCCCACACGTAGGCGCGATTCAATTTTACCGCCCCTATATAAATCGATCCGGTATCATACGAGTATAATATACGAATGAAAAAAAATAAAAAAAACTACTGTAAAAGTAACGAACCATCATATCGCGCTGTAGCTTTAGTCGAAAACCAAAAAACGTTCGTCCTGTCGGAATAAAAAAAAAAATGATTATAATCGGCCGTCTTTTATATTTTTTCAAACGTACCCGTTGTAGATCTGCCACTCCGACCGGGACACCCGTAGACTCGAAGTTCGGTGTAGGTTCAGCACTGAAGTATCTACGGTTTCTGTAAAAAAAAACAACAATTTGTATAAAACGTAATGTTTTAATAGCAATTTACTCGCCAAATGCCTACCCCGTAAAAATACTGTTGTCGTCGTAGGTTCAAACTCCGACTTTACGCAAACCACAGTGCTTTGATTGAAATATTACACAATACTACGACAACAATAATATTGTAGTTATTTTTTTCGTTTTTTTATTTAAAACATTTTTTTTTTACGATTAACCGTGAATGTGAACCCCGGCAATGACTGTATAGTGTACCGATCGTCGATTCAAACATTCCAAACGATCCAAAATTGTTTCCGACTGTCGGCGTAGAAATAATATTGCGCAATAGACTGTTTTTTTTTTTGTTTGTTTTAATTTCTATTGTATTGTATAGTTACGAATTTACAATTTAATACAAGGTCATAAACGCCCACGGCGACGAAAAGACGGAATCGTAATGAAAAGTTTACAGCGGCGGCGGCGGCGGCGATTTGTACAAGTGTGCGAAGAGACGCCGGGCGCGTCGGAGCTGGAAACGAACATTCTCCTCTGCCGTTTCTCAAGTGATACGCGTCGTCAAGTGTACACAGGCGTTTAATTCTCTGCGAAATAACTCGCATATTTTATGTAATTGTTTGCTCCTTACGTAATTTGTTTTCGGGTCGTATATTATAATAGTTATTCCTCGTACTCGGAAATCCGAATCCGTGTGCTCCGCTTCAACCGTCCGTCCGTCCGTCTGTCCGCTTACACTGGTTCTCGCGTGACGACGACGGCGAATAAAATATATCATACAACTGCAACGACGAGTGGCTTTCGTTTACTCGGGCTAAATGCGCGATAATCGGCGCGCAAACGTGTTTTTTCCGGTACATCGCGAGCACTCGAGGTGGCAAACGGTTCGCGTGCAATCTGAAAAAAAATAAAGTTATTTTAGTTTCGTTTTCAGTAGTGAAATATATGAATTGTTTTCGGTAAAATATGCACGATAATAATGTGTTCTAAAGTTTACACGATGTGGAACGATTTTATGTCGTTTTAAAATGGTCATTAAGTCGGACACGCTAACCTCGGACGCTCAAACGCATAGTATTTTTTGAATGAAAATCAATGGCTGACGATGAAATTAAATGAAATCGCGGGCCGACGGCAATTTACAATGAACGTGTGAAAAACGTGCGGCGGCGCATCGATGCACTTTTCACGATTTACTTTCGAATTATTAATGAATTGGAGAGAAAAAATGGGCTCACCGATTTCACTGCCGAAATATCGTCGCCGTGGTTCGCGTCGATAACAGATCGTTTAATTTTAATTGTGATTCAAAACGGTTTCCCGAAAAGTCTATCGGTTCGTTTGTGAAAACCGAATAAAACACGCGCGTATACTTCGAAGAGGCTCGTCTCTAACCGCGTACGACGAATGCGTTACGCGATAAAACCCTTTGAAGACCAAAGCTGTGGGACATGGAGACGGTACTTTTCCCGTTAACATCCGGAAGTGGGGAATAAACGTTGAGAGTGAAACGCGTCGATCCGTTGAATCGTAATTTCGTTTCTCCTCAAGTTTTCGCGCGCACTCGAAACTATGGAAAACACATCGGCGTGTTTTACAACGGAGCGGACGATGTTTTTTCCCTATCGCTCGAAAACGTGTAATGTATGATAATAATATTACAACGGGCAAACGACAAAAGTTTTGGCCGACACGATTCCTGTTCGCGAGACCGATTTAACATCCCCGTCAAAGTCGTAAATAAAATTTTATTTATTTTTTATTTTCGTTCTCACAATACCAAAATATAATATCGTGATATTTCCAGGCGGCGAAAACAATAAGAGCAGACGAGATTTTCAAAGTCCTGTCCCCGGACGCGACGACGGCGCGGCGGGACGATCGCGCAAAGGGTACACTTCGACGAGGGGAAAAATCGTCGCAAACTCCGAACGGAAAAGAAACATCGAAAGCACATTACGTAACGTCGAAGCAATGACGAATTTGAGCGAATTTTTCGGACCGGCCTTTTATTATTTTAACCGATACTTTAACGATTTCACCGTTTACTCCGTTTATAAACTCGGACGAGCAAAAAAAAGTAAGCATCGCCGTGTGCGAAAAGTGCTACGACTTGGATTAAAAACAAAACGAAAATAAAAAAACGTAATATTATAATATAATTGTACGTATTATATTATGTACTCGCCTGAATTTTCGTCATTTTTGTTGAATTTACTAAATACGGTTGTCGTCGGGGCCCAAACGAGAGAGGGGGAAAAAAACCGACCACTTGATTTGTCACGCAGAGTCCGCGACCTTATCGGATTACGCGTCGAACAAACGGGCCTGTCGGATTGTTGCGAACGGATAGGTTCGGTCGCTCGTTCGCCTCCTCGTGTTAATCAATTATGCCGCCGCCGTTCGAACCCCAACGACGACGGCACAGTGTAAACACGCAAATCGCGCGGACGTCGAATATTACCTCCGCCGTGTGTCTTTAGTCGGTTAAAAGTTGCGCATCGAAACGCGAGTTTGGCGCGTCGTCTGTTTGCACCGGAGACGGAACGAACAGGGCGGGGACCGCTGATTTCGACGGGAATTACGCGAGCGGAGACGCGGCCGAAATCTCGGTGGCTCGGCGAAGTAGAATAAAAACGATTTACGGTCGTTTGCCCGTCGTCCGCGGACGGAAGACAAATACCGGTAACGAGTCCGAGACGCGCGCGCGCGCGCGTATAGAGACTACGCCGCCGCCGGCGTTGGCGAGTCGATTTACTTACTTTGTGTGTCGATTGGTTGCCGTGCTCATTTGGGCGACGACGTGCGAGTCGATTCCCAGTACCGTTATTACGCCACGGCAAGGTCGGTCGATAAGTCTGCCGAAAGTTTTGATTACACGTGGTCATAATATTTTTCGTCATTACTGTTCATTTTTGATCCTTTTATTTCGATGTGTGTGCCTATTTAGAACAATAAAATGAAGAATCAGAATACAATAGCACCATACGAATTTATTATATTGATTCTAGGCAGTTTGACTGTAGAAATTATGTTAAAAATCAATTGGCATCGATCGAGATAAAATATTATTTTAATTACCGACGTACCGCCTACGACAATACGGAATGTTTACTCGTACTTGTCTATAATTCTATTGGGATCAATTCACCGGGCTCGGTGTAGGTAAAAGGGTACCCGGGAATCAATTCGTACGAAAAAACAGCGGAATTTCGTCGTATAAACGGTCTTTATCCCGACTCACGCGATGGCAAAAGGAATAAAAAAAAAATGACGAGGTACATCGAATGAGATAGGCTGATTGATACCTAACCGGTCGCTTTAGAAAAACGATTATGAAAGAAAAATATATTTTTCCATTTTCCATGGATAGTTATTATAATGACATAATATAAAACAAATACAAAAATGACTAATATATCGTTTAATCGAAATTCGTTTGAATATTATTATACCTGTAGATTTCGTCAAAATTGTAATTTTCGATCGTTCGTAAATATTGATGGTGAACTTACGCCGTTATACACAAACAAAAGTTAATGCGACTTGCGAAGAATCTAGAAAACATTTCAGGTTTAATAATTAAATCTGTGTATTTTTTCACCGAAGTCGGATAAACTTACTAGGAATTTGTAAGTTCGATTTTCAATATTCTTATTTTTTTTTCATATTTTGAATTACATCGATTACTGTAATTATATGGTCTTGTTGTGAAACGTACGATTTTTCTACGAGGAACACTATAATCAAATAACACCGGAAACGAGTGGGATTTTATTTGATTACGTTTACTATTAACGCGTAACGGCGACGTAGTACAGACACGAGTTGTATTATGACGATAAGTTGTTCTAAGTTTTTTTTTTTCTGGACTGAAAAGGTCCGACGGTGTCTTTTGAAAAACGAACGATTCGACGAGAAAATAAGAAATTACGTGTTTATCGAAAGGACCGGTGTTCGGATCCGGACGGTTGTCGGCGCTAGACTGACGATCGTCGCGACGAGCAGCTCGCGAAATAGAAAGTGCGAATTTCGCGCGCGCAGCACGGCCGCCATTGGTCGATGGGCGGTTTTGTGATTTCACGCGGAAAAACCGATTGATCGTTTAAACTTTCTAATTTCTTTTTGCGTGTGCTTCGCGATATCACGACGAAATTGTGGTTTTTTTTTCCAGGGATATCGACTGATTTCATTTTATGACGTAGGCTTTATTATCATATTATTTTCGTAGTTTTAGTCTATTAAAATAACACTCGCGTCTATTTCCAACGGCACTGCGGGTCGTCGTGCGCGGCTATTGTTTTTACCCGACCCACGTCTATAGATGTGTGTGAATCTAATCGTGATTTTTCCCGACGGTTAATCCGAACGAATCCGCATTTCTACGACGCCGAACGGTTCTGGACAGCGGAGAAATCCTTCGACAAACGAACCACCACGTGGCGATCGCTCGGACGTCGTATCGGGAGGAGGTCGTCGAGACGGCGGCGGCGTCGGTCGAGTATCGCGCGCGGACGGACGCTTACGGGCGCGCGTTTTTTCAATCACGTAGACGCGTTAAAGTGATAATAATACAACACGCTCGTGTGTGTATTATGAACGACGTGTGTAACGTCGACGACCGGTCGTTATTATTTCGAGAGCGATTTCGGTGCTCTCCTCTCCTCTCCCGCGGCCGCGTCGGACCGAAAACTGTCCGAGCGACGTGTACACACGATATTAATACGCGCGTATACGAATATTATTATATCGTTATTATATTATTATTAACAACAGCGCCAAAACACCGCGTAAATACTCTTTGCCCGGAGCGCGAAACGTATAGGAGAACAGACCGAAATCCACCGAGAAACGTTTCGTCGTCGCGCGTCGTCGGCCGCCGCGACCGGTATGACCACTGGCGCACGAGCGCTATTATATCGCATTATAATAACGTAATATACACACACGACGTGCGTATTTCTGGTCACTCATTAACATATTATTTATTACGCCTCTTGTACGCGTGAAATACGGCGGCGGCGTCTGTTTGTGCTGCGAGAATGAATTCCCTCCGGCGGCCGCGTCGGGACAGAGAAAAGCGCGTCTCTATAAAACTAGAATACTTAAAGCGCACAATTCACGCGTCCGCGAGTACTACTTATATACGTCGTCGCGACAGTCCGTTAGAAAGAAGGAAAAAACATTTTCAAACGCCGCGTTACGGGGGGCGAGTCGTCCTGGAAATTCGAAATTTCATTTTCGAACCGGTCTCGTTTATTTTCGTTGTAACCAAGAATGGGAGGGTGGGGGAATAGAATTTCGAGTGCGGACGCCAGGACGACGTCGTCGTCGCTACAGCGTTTTACAGGATTTCGAACTCTGATGTTTGTAAAACGTATACGAATGATTGCGCGAAGATTATATAATACTATCGTTATATGTTCAATACATAATTACGTACCTCTTAATAATAGGTGTGATATCATATTTTCTCTTTCGACAGTATATTTTGAACGTTCTTCGACGCCAACAATATTCTACGCGGTTAATCTGTTCGGAATTTTCGACGGATTTCGGTCGACACGCGTTCGGCGTGATTTCAAGTAATCGCTATAATAGGAAAAAATCACCCGATTAGTATGCTATCGATAGTGTCTTACACTTTTCATGCCTTACGTTTTACGCCGTCGAAGATTATTTTGATATCTATTTGAAACAATACTGCCCATTTCCAAACGTTAGTATACCCGACATTGATCGCGTACGAGATTAACTGAATGACGAAATCGTATCGAAGCAATGACTATAACGAATCGTCTCGTTCAAACATGTTAATTCTATACACGCTGTTCGAATCGACCGATTCACGTAATAAGAAATTTGTTAAAAAAATTACCGAATCGTTAATAAATCGTACTCGTTAAAATCAAACGATAAATGCACAGACCGGTTCCGAATTTCCGAACGATTATAACGCGATGAAATAATTATTATTACCTACGTATGAAAGTATAATTTTCAAATTAAAATAATCGCCGTCGCGTTTCGGGTTGAAGTAATATTGTGTACGCACGCGTGTCGTATATGTACATTTCAACGGAGATTACGTACGAGTTTATTGAAAACGTAAAAAGTCATCCGAAAAGTCAGGAGAACAATACCTGAAAATCGCAAGTGTCGGTGATTAAACTTCTGAGCCTGTTAAGCAACGTCTGATATTTAAGTCTGTTTAATAAGTAAACGATGTTTCGGAGAACTCGAAAAGAAAAAGTGGACTAAAAATCTACGGAATCGTTTCCCCGTAGATCAATTAACATTGTATAAACTTTAAATTTCGTTTTACTAGTAACTGTTTAATAAAATATAATCTTGAAAATAAACCGAGTTGATAAGTATTTTTTGTTTTTTAAATGCGGAATAATTTAAATCCAAACCGGGTTCCGTCGTATAATAATATTAATACAACATAAAAATTAAATTACCTTTATTCTTATTCGTTTTTCAATCGCGTCAAAATCACAATTCGATCGCATAAATATAATAATAATAAGAAATAATCCCTTTAAAACGTCCTATGCACTCGGAAGTAAAGTTAGAACAACTTAAAATAGCTCTAACAAACTCGAAGACATCAAATATCGTTCGTTATAATATTGGAAGTCTCACGCGGTTAAACTTGTATAATATAATTATAATTATAATTTATAAATACTTACTATCAGTGCGAGTGTAATATTTTGAGCGCATTTTGTCGACATCAATCCAAAAGGTGACAAATATTGAGTTTATTTACTTTTTTTGAATTCGATTTCAAATTAGAGATCTCTTCGACGATGAGTGAGACAATGCAGTGGCCCTCGGCGATGTTTTTTCTCATCACTAAACATACTGTACTGCAATGCATAATAGGAATAGACGTTATGGTTATATTATTATTATAATAATTAGTACTTGTATTATACTTCGATAGAAATTAAGTCTTGAAAAAAAAAAAATTTACTTAATCGAACCGTTTCAATTAATTTAATATTGTTGGCGAGTCACCGAAATGACTTATATATTACGAGTATATACGAGTATATGAGACATAATTATTAAATCATAGTAGACATTATTATTAGTTCTTTTTTCAATGATATACTCATCATGTTATTGGCGTCTCATTGCTGAGACATTGTGGATAACAAAAGATACGATTTTCGACTGTCGTAGAATGTGCATATTATTTTCAATAGTTAATGTTTAAATTCAATAAGAACGCGTTACTACTTAAGCCTACGCTAACACTAGAGTCGTCGATGAAAACGATTTCACCGATCGCAACGGCGATTGTAATACACATATTATATTATGAGTGCGTAATACGATTTTCGACTGTTGTTGGATATGATAATTATTTTCAATAGCTACTCAACTTGAATTTCAAACGCCTATTATTATAAACCTACGCCTATATAGTGCGTTATAAAGTCGCAGCCGTCGTTGAAAAGCGATCGCGACGATCGCAACAACGACCGCACGTAAGTGCATAATGCAATATTATATAAGGACGATCGGCTGTAATCGGGAGGCGGCTGGTAATAGTATATTATATCGACCACTACTCGTCTCGGACGGATTGCAACGAAACGAATCGGAGAGGGCTCGCCTCGAACGCGGAACGAGTGAAAATTCACAACAATACGCGTAGTTAAACATCATAGTAGTTGCAGTTTTAGTTTTCGAAAAGTATCGAGCCCATTATTGCGATGCCGATCCACTCGTCCGCCGCGACTTAAAGGGGGGGTGGGGGCGTACTCGCGATTTTCTCGAGGGGCGGCAGGGGATTGTGAAATTATTTGAGAAGCCGACGATTGACGGCATGTAAATACGCGCGTATCGATCCGACGGTTTCGTCGTCGAACATGTTTGTGGTTGCTCTACGGACGCGACACGAAACGAACTCTTATCCCTTTGGCTACAACGACAACACCGGTTTTTACGTTCAAATGCCATCAAATATACGTATGTACTTTATACTCGGTTTCATACAATACAAACACAACGCCATAGTGTTTTCCTATTTATTATTGTCGGACGACTCGGGGACACGACGCATTTAATAACTACAGATGGGCAGGCGCCGGATTTATTTTAATTTTTATGACCGTGTAATTTATTACCGTTCCGCGCGGAACGCGTGTAAGTGGTCGAGAATTTCGAGACGGACCGGTCCAAACGCCGCGCCGCGGACCACTACGCCCGAATGCGCGCGTCCGTCTGTAATTAAGTGTAATAACAAATAAACTGCCGTGATTAAAAATTAAAACGTCAATAAGACCGATCCGATATGGTTTGGAAACAGAGTGCGCGAGGAGAACGTACGCCGCCGCCATCACTTGCATCGTTTATAATATAATGTTTGGTCAGTATTATATTGATAAAACTGCGTTCCATAATAATATGCAGGCCATCCGTTTTCAAACGGCCTTATCGTCGTGTGCGATGAGTTCCCTCCGTCATAATATAATTTCACATCGTAGTTTTCGTGTGTACGTATACCGAGAAGTCCGTAATGGCCGAGATCAAGTGTACTTAAACTGTATAACGTTTAGTTTAATATCGTATCGAATATTATGCGCGCATAACGTCGTCGCCGTCGTCGTCGCCCCAGTTAATTCGGGATTACGTCCAATGTATAACGTTTACTCTTCACGAGTGAGGGCGTGACGTAATGCAGGTATTAAACATTATAATGTGTTTGATGTATTCGCGCGACAATCCCGGTTTTAATGATATTTTGAATATAATATTTATCCTGAAGTCGGTGTTTTTTCCCCCGCCCCCCTCGTTTTCTCGTTTTCGCTGCGTCATTCGACGGGTAAGCGATACCCGTCGTCCCGAATTATGATCGGAGGGTGTGTGGTGAAAAATACTTTTGAAAAATATTTCCATTGCCGTCGCGCGCCGTCGTTGAAAATACTCCGGTGAAACGACAAACACGTTACGTGTAATAATAACTTTTAAAAGACGTATTTCAAACCAGCGAAGCTTCGACGATCACAACGTGTGGTGATTCGGAAGAATAATCGAAATCAAATACGACAGTAGCGCGCAGTCGCGACGGCCTCGGGATTGGCTCGAGGGCGAGTTTAAGGTCGAAACGAATATTTGATACGTCGGAAAATATATTCGTTCGTTGCGCCGGACCGCCGCGTGGTCGAGATTTCAATTTGAAAATATACGACCGACATTTATGTTGGCGGTCCGCGCGCGAGATCCTATTATTTCGTCGAAGAACAAAGGTCAGGAATCACACTGTCGGGCGCTGAGCGATCGAAAAAAATCATCGCGTTCCGGTTATGGATTAGCCGCGAATCGATCGACGACAAATCGAAACCGCGAGACGAAAAATCGTATTCCAAACACTTTTGTTTACAACGGTGTCCGCCGACACCCGCGTGAAACCGGCCGCAATCGCGAACAGGTACTTTACATCTCCGGACGATTCGACGACGACGACGCGCGCGAGCGTTTGAATTAAGCCGTAAAAAGGGTATAGTAATAAATTGATCTCTTTTTTTTTGTTCTTTTTTTTTATCAACGCCGTATATTATTAAGCCCCCGAAACACAACGCTCTCGTACACTATAAATACGACGCGATAATATATGCAGGTATACGACGCGCGTTTCCCCGCAGCCGTTATGATATCATCGCGAAACGTTTTTTTTTTTTTTTATCACGATTCACCGCGCGCTATTAGAGCCGGGTGCTTTTTTTGGTGTCGTCCTCGAAGCATATTATCATAATAATAATATTATAATATAACGTCGGGATATTAGTGCCGCCGCCGCGGCATAGTATAGTTGTTTTGCGCGGTTTTCCACCTCGTCCCGGCGTAATGGACATTGACGAATTTCGAAAATGTTCGCAAGGAAACGCGATTACGAGCGAGGAAAGCTTTGACCGCGGGCAGAACGATCGCGCGAAAAAACGCGTTCGGTAATCGTTAGACGTCGATTTATCTATTTTTCGTCCGAGCGGCGCACGATATTGCCATAATAACTCAACGGTTTTTCTCGTTTCTTTTCCCCCCGCTAACCTAGAGTCGTTTCCGGTCGACAACCGGTAGACATGATTATAATATTTCGGTATTTTTTTCGTTCGCGACGGCGCGGCGTAATTGTTTTGAGCTCGTTTTACACCACTTTTAGAGGCCGACACCTCGGTATCGATGAAACAATATTCGTCGTTTGTGTACACGTTCGCATCACAAGAATTCTGTGAAAATTGAAAATAAGTTTTCGCGTGTTTGCACGTGTGTGATACACTGTTGCTGCCATTGTTCTGTCGGCGCGGAAGTGAAAAAAAAAAAAAAAACCCATCTGTATTAATGGAAAATTGCAGTTAAATTATTTAGAGAAGCCCGTTGGTTAAAAAATTTTCTCGATCGCGGGGTTTTCGCGGTATCGATTTACATATTATAGCGCGGCGTTTATAATTTTATAATATTTATATAACAGCGTTTCTCGTATACAAATATAATATAGTTAGCGGGTGACCTACATAGGGTTTAATTTTTTTTTTATGGATTTACAATCTCTCGTGAATAACCGACGGACGCATTTTGACGGTCTCTTTATGGATATCAAACCGTTCGCGTTTCAACGTTTATTATTACGTGGCGCGTCTCACAATGGCCGAGAGATTTAACGTTAATTAATTTCGGTAATAAAAAAAGAAAAGAAAAACGTACGTCCCCGGATCGAATGTAAAATCGTCGTTTCACTCGGCGGTTGTAAAACGAGTAGAAGATAAATCGAATCTCTTACTCGTTTCTGACTCGACTATTATTTAATAATAATATTATAGCAGTGTGTTTTTTTCGAATTCATTACCGTCGCGCTCTGAACGAATTATATTATACATCTGTATCACAGTGGGCGCCGCCGCCGCTTCTGAGACTCGCGTATATGCTCGTAAAATTCAGTCGCTTTTGACAACTCGACACATCGGTAAAACTGTTAAAAAATAGTGGTATAAATTATTAATTATAATAATATATTATTGTAAATCGTATTGTAAACTTACACGTGCGAAATTCACGACGCGTCGACTTTGATTTTGAAACGGAATCGTTTCTGGTTTGACAAAATGTACACGTCGCGGCCGAATAGACCGTCTTCGGCGTTGAAGTCTCGCGGCAAATGATATTATGTTGCGCGAGAACAAAGACGTACGGCGGCGGCCGTAGGGGACACATCTGCGCGGTACGTCATTGTTCGTCTTTGACTATGGTTTCTGGTGGCTTTGCGCGATAATGTCGCACCTGCGACCTGCAGCGCGCGACGGGCCCGGTATTGTTGTTTCAAGATTAGTAATCGGAATGATTCGTTTCGACGATAAATCCGGGGGGGGGTTATGAGAGAATTCTCGAGAAGAGGAAAACCGAAAATTTGCCGAATTAAATCCGATCAGCATGATTATCAAACTCTTGGCCCATCTATAAACATTCGTTATTCGAGTATAAAACTCGTCTGCGGAGGCGCGCGCGAATTTTTCAGGCGGTCGTTTATTATTTAAAGAATTCGAATCGACGAGTAAAACATCTCGAGCCGTACGCAATGATAACGGCACAACGATAATACTATATATTATATAGACGTCGCGCTGTAACAACTGTGTTATAACATCGATCGGATTTATCTGATCGCGGAGAATCCGTTTCTCGACGATTTATTCGATTTGTGCGAATTCACGATTAGAGTACGCGTTTATCTGATCGTCGTACTTAATTCGTTATTGTTTTTGAACGAGTAGTTTGATGAGCGAGCAGACATAAAAAAACCGGAAAAACCTGCGCTACTAAACGCAATTACTTGTTGTTATTATTATTTAAACGCCCCGAGTGCAGAAAAGCAAATATCGGTTTAATCGATGTGTTCTCATTATACAATTATTACGTTATAATATGTATATATACGAGTATATATTGTTCGTTTACGCCGGGTCGGTTTGAAATCGAGTAATCATTAAATGGCTTGTCGTCACGAGAAAAAAAACAACTAATCAATATTATATACTTTCAGACTACAGCGTCGGTAGCACTCGATAAGAGCGGTCTATAATACGGATAAGTGGCGCGGTCGTGGTAATGTATTCATCGGCCCGGTAAAACGTGGCCGCCGTGTTCTAGCGCGACAAAACGAGTTCGATAATACGTGTTTAAATCCGTGTCGTTGTCGAACGGTAAGTACGCGTTTCAATTATTATCATCCGGACGAGACACGTTAAATACAATATAACAATATTATACTGATTACGACGGCCTATTATTTTGAAAGAACGCGGTCGGGCTTTGTCTCGAGCGAGATTACACGGAGTACGGCCGAAAGACTTATTATCGCGTCGTTTTTTACACTGGTTATTGTCTGTACTCGCGGAAAACGGCGACGGACACGCGCGCGAGGAATAAAAAAAACCAAGCGGTGTTGGTCGTCGCGCCGACTGATCGTCGTGTGTTATTGATTAGGATAATATTAGCGCTGCGAAAAACCATAGAACACGCCTCGAAATAACAACGAATATTAATGCACGAGAAAACGAAATGGTTAAAAAAATAAAATACGTCTTACATTTTTTGGAATTATTAAACGAAACGTATTCGTCGTAACAATACATATTATATACGTATTGAGATGCGAAAAATACAAATAATACTCAGCGCGAAAACGCCGAGGGAAAAAAAAAACGCCAGTAAAGTTCTAAAAACGCAAAATTAAAAATTCATTTTTTAATTCTGCGGAACAAATATTGTGCTCTCGGAACGCATTGAAGTTTCGGAGTTACCGAGGAAAAAAGGCATCTTAAAATCTCTTTCGTAACGTTTGACGAAAATCGTTGGCCGCGCTCGGTAATAACAATAACGTCACGATTCGGTTTATAAAAAGGAGAACGACGAAAAAATATTATAAAATAAAACAATAGAGGACGAAAAATAGGATTTCGATGACTGCGATTAACTCATAATAAAATAATAATAATAATAGGAGAGAAAAAAAAAAAACGAAACGACCGAGGTTTTAATTGTTTTTAATGGCCGATAAATCGTCGAACCTTTTGATATTTTTAAGTCCATTAAGGGGTTTCCTTTTTCACGAGCCATTAAACAATCGAAAACACGCGATAAATTTCTAGATTACCGTGTAATTTCGCCCGCGTATTTTTTCATCCCCCAGTCGCGACGTCGGTCGTAATTTTAATTACCGGAAAAAAGGGTTGCGCCGCCGCGAAGACATTACGTCGGTATTGCAGTCGTTCGCGCGTGTCGCCAGAGTCCCTCGTCCAAAAGGCAGGTACCGGGGGGTACGATTCGCCGGTTTCGAAGCTGCCCCGTTCCACTCGATAGAAAATGCATAAAATCTCGGTATAGAACCGGTAAAAAAAGTATATCGTTTTGCGCGCGTTTCAAAACGCGGATTTCGCGTAACGTCGCACAGGACCCGTTTGCCACCGGAATTTTCACGCCCCCCTCCACCCGAGGCGCTTAAAAATTTGCCTCCCCCCAGGTCGTGGGAAAACCGCGCTCGCGAGCTCGTCCTTTGATCCTCGCGCGGAGCTGCTACCCCGCCGGATTGAGACGTCACGAGCGACGCAATAAAACGCGCGTAAAAAAAAAAAAAGGTAGTGTGTACAATAATAATAATAATAACGTACCTATGCGCGCGCGTGTACCCACCCGTTTTTTTTTTTTATATCGGATCGTTAAAATATTTTCTCGGACGTAAATCAGACCGGACCCGGCGCGTAAAGGAGATATAAAACGAAATGAAAAAACGGAGAGAGAGAGAGAGAACGAAACCCCCGTCGGAATTAGTATGTACGGCGGTTGTATAGTAGATTGTCATTGTTACGAGGGGCGGCGGGAGATCGTACGAGAATCTATTTTTTTATTCGTCGTTTTTTTTTTTTTTATCGCCAGGAATCTGGACCAGTTTTTACTTTCCGAATAATCATCGACATCGACGACGGTAGTCAGATAACAGATCTTCACGTGCGAGACTCTGCTCGCGCGCGCGCGTAGAGGCGGCGAGCGAACGTGGTGCTTGTCGGATAATTTATGTCCCGGCATATTATAGTAGTCGGTCGTGCCGCGACGGGTATATCCACACGATACCGCCGCGGGCGTTTCTCACACTGCGGCGGCGGGTACCCGACAACGGTCGAATCCAATAATAATACTAATAAAAAAAAGTAAAAAAAAAAACCTACGCGTATTATATTATTATTATTACATGGTCGCGGTGCGCCCGAAAGCGGACAGAGAAAAAAAAAAAGAGAACCCGAATAAAACGTATAATAAAGAAATGTATGTACGACGACGACGTGACGCGACGCCCAGCGGTGAGAGCGCTAAATATTCCAACGATTTTACGACGCGTCCTCGTTCTCCGCCGATCGTCGAATCGTTCGATCGATTACGCGCCGTTAGGATACGATAATAATTATGCCGAAAAGGACTAGACTCGTCAAAAGGTTCTTGTTTTTGAAATCGGATCGCCTTCGTCGCGTTTTATCTTTTGGATCACGTCGTGTGTTTTACTGGAGACGTTTATTATAATCGCGATTCCCGTATGAATTGAAATCGGCGGATCCGAGTTCCGATCGCTGAAAACGATACCGATTGAAAGTCGTCGCTTCGAGAGAATTTTGGACGCGGTTATAGTTCGGCGACGTGAATAAAATACATTTCGTCGTGACCTCGTGAATTCGTTAGATTCGCGCTCTTTACACGGCGACTTGTGCGTCGATTTACGAAACGGACTTGTTTCGCGCGTTTTCAAATCGGTAATTATTAACGACGACTCGTTTTTCGAACTCGGCCGGCGATTTAATAACGGACGGAATGAGAGAGAGAGAGAGCCTATAAGAAGAAAAAAAAATTGGTTTTTTTTTCAATCCGCACCCTTGTTGCCACTCGTCCGGATCATATATCGTACCCATAAAAAACTTCAGACAAGTTAAACGCGTCTCTCCGCGAGTTGGTCTCGTTTTGTTTTTTTTTCCCGTCTCCGATTCCGGTGAAACCCGCAATGATAAATCGTTATAAACGTATCGAGTGGAAATTAATTCCGCCGCGGCGCCCGAAACAACGTTATTTATCATTGTTAACCTCTCGAAATACTCCGTGAATGCGTATCACGTGCGCGCGCGCGTCGTACACACTACCTGTTGTACGACGAACATCGATATTATTCCGTTTCCAACGGTGTAATAAGCGTACGCGCGTCATTGTGTTTCGTTCGAAACGTGAAGAGACGTGATTTTTATTTCAAAACGAACATAATAATATTGTTGTAATATCGAAAAGAAATCATACGACGGAATTGGAGCTTTTGGCAAGTCTCGTGTAACTGTACACCGACGATAGTTACAACGATATTATAGCGACGAAAACTTTTCCAAGTCTCTCCGAGCACTCGGATTGTAATTAGATATTATTGCCACGTGCACTTTGCATTATTTTCGAGACCAGTTTTGTTTTAAATTTGTTATTTCGCAAACGATACGTCGTCGTCGCGTACTGTTGACCGAGGGCGAGAACACGAGATTTACATTTTATCGCGTTATTCGCGAGTGTGTTGAATAATAATTATTCCAAGGGCGCAAGTCGAGGGCTTATACTAACTGCGGATGAAGTGATAAACAAATCGTTTTACAGCTCGTCGGAGTGTATCCCTCAAGTAACCGAACGTTCAAACACCCGAGTGGTTCCGATCGAAACATTTTTTTCTTTCCGTTCGAAAATCGGCGGGCCGGTATAGAAAACCGAGCGGACGACAAAACGCCCGAGCCGGCCGCGCCACGGGACCATTCTACACGACGTAGTCTCCAGACCGTCTGGGCCGTTATTATTGTTGACTCCCCGTGGCCTCGCCGTCGTCGTCGGTCCGGAGGCGGCTGAATCAATATTGTCCGCCGTCGTCGTCGTGTATCGACGGAGAAAGATGTCGCGCGTCGTCATATTATTGTGTTTATTGTGCGGCGCCGAGAGCGCGTATATTTCATCCGTATTTTTTTGAGTCTCCTCCGGCTGCGCGGATTTCTATGGAAAGCAATTTCGCGTTTCGCATATTATTTGAACACGTCGGAGCGGAAATATTTGATCGCGACGCGTACACTCGAATCTCGTAAAATATATACTATATTGTGTCCCGCGCGCGCGCTATATATTATATTCTACACGGTTACACTATAGTCGATGTGCGCCGTTGACGAATCGCGCGCGGTGTCTGCTTTTTACGATGTTCGCGAGTAAACAAACACAATGACGGTTAATAATATTATTATTGTCGCGCGGTTATTCCACACATTCGCGGCAGATTAAAAACGCGTGTTCTCGTCTTTTGTGCGCGGCCGCCTAAATATTATTATAAACAACGACGACGACGACGACGACAATAATAATAACGTAATAATTCGCGCCGTTTTCCCGGAAAGACGCCGAAAAGTATGTTCGCGTATTTCGACGGGGCACCGACTGCGCTTCCGACAACACGGGAGCGCGTTATTGCACGTATCCGCCGCGCGCGCGGGGGAGTCTGGTAAACGCGATTCGAGTACGACGTGTATTATTATGAATTCCGGAGGACTCGGTGATTTACGCGCGAGTGCAAAACGAGACGCTCGTCGTTTGGCTACGATTGTTAGGGCATATTAGTAATAATTGACGAGCGCGCGCGACAACGAAACGTCTTGATCGGGCTATAAAAATGTGGCGAAAAACAAAAGTAACTGGACGAACACGGGCATTTCGAAAATAAATCACCCGGTTTTTCTTTTTTACATACCAGAAGGAAACGTCTTTATACATTTTCGATGTTATTTCGGGCGCGTAGTTCGAAATTTATAAGTCACCGACTAGAATTTCAATAAAAAAAAAAATTCTCATCGTATACCTAAGGTATTCGCGAGCTTCGAGAACTAATACGAAAACATACATATTATTCCTTTTCGCTGTTCGGGAGATTTACCGAGGTAGCGAAAAGTAGAAGGTAAAATTCCATAATAAAATTTCCTCTCACGATTCTCTCACCGCATCCGCGTATATAATACTTCTGTCGAAACGAATTATTTATAATATTATTTTTATGGAACCACGCGGACAAATAATTATAATTCCCAACGTCGTCGGGCGAGCGTGAAAACCAATCGTCGAAAGTAACAATAAAGATTATATTATTTCTAAACAAAACACGTCGTCCGTGTGAAAATAATATGTTATAGCCGAAATGTATGGGTAAACAGTGCATTGCTAAACACTGCAATGTGTCGTCTGAAAGAAAAAAGAAACTAAATCGGTAATAAATCTTGATAAACGTGAGGATTTTTTTTTTTTAAATTCAGTCAATCTATTCAGCATCAGAATTCGTTTATTTAAACGGATATTTTTTTCTTTTTTTACACTCAGGCGGTGATATTATTATTTTATGCGTATAATAAGCGCATTAAGTCGATACGATTCGATATTTCTTTTTTTTTTTACCGAACAAGGTTATGCGACTTTCTTCTCCGGACGATCTTTACGCGATATGATTGTCATTCGTGTGCTCGAATTATTAGGTATGGTTTGTACTCGCGACGGCGAATAGAAAAATATCACGGGGAATCGATTGATCAGCGCGATGCGTCGCGAGGGAGACTCGATCCTATCGTTGCGCGTTTAGTTTTTTTTACATTTTTCGACCAGGATTGCTCTCGCTTTCGAGAGCGCGCGAGACATCGTCCCGGGACTCGATTTACCCTCCGAAAGCGACGTTTCCGCGGAGAGCTTTTTAAATTCGACTCTCTTCGGAAATATTACAAACTCGACGCGAACCGCGAGAAAACCTCTCGTTTCACGCGAGCTATTATATTATATTATGTTTTACGTCGAACCGTCGTCGTCGTCCTTATTATTACTCGGCGCGCCGCCGTCTCTACGCGCGTTGTCACTATACACTGTATTTACAGCGAACGCGTGACGACTTTTCGTCGCGTAATGTAATATCCGCGCCGCGCGTTCCTGCTCACTTCTCGTAAAACACAGATTCCTTAGCGGCGAAATAAAGAATTCGACGATCGTACCGCGTGATTAACGTTTTAATATCGCGTACGACTCGCGCATGCGTTTTGTTTCGTCGGTATTTACGCGTCGGTTTTTTCGCAGCTTTGTACGGAAATATAATACGGTAAACGGCGAGATTTTAATATCACAGCGGCAACATTGAAAACTCGCGGCGGCGAGTTATTTTTTACTATTTCTCGTGAAACGAGACGAGAAGAAGATAAGAAGAAAAAAAAACGAGCGAAATCGTTCCCGAGTTAAATATTATATTTAGTTCTTATTAGTTTTCGCGTTCTCTTTTAATATTATTTGAGCGTACGGTTCGAATACGTTCGTTCGGCCGCCACACGTCATCGCGATTAACGTCGGATCGAATCGAGCCACTCTCGAGACCTCTGGCGTCGAGTTAAGAGGAAAGCGGGACGACGATAGGTGGGGAATTTTAACTATATTATATATGTGTATTTTTTTTATTTTTTTTACTCTTCCCTCGCGTTACGTGCGAAAAAATTGTTTTACGAGTTTTCGTAGGACAGTGTTAGTGGTTTTTAGAGTTATTTTACTAATTTAAAGTTTTGAGTGCTAATTTCACATGATATAATACGTATAATATGCGGAACGAATACGTTTCGTCAAATTTTCGCTCGTCATTAAAATATAATACGAAAGGCGCGAGAAGAATTGGAATTAGATTGGTACGACGCGAAGTCGCCCGCCAAATTTGTTTTTAATTTTTGAACCTATATAGTGCTGTTTATAAACTTTTGATTTTATCACTTTCGTCGATACACAGATAAACGTACGGAAAACGAGAAATGCGCGCGTTATACGATGATGTGCTGCGGCCCACATGAATCCGCCGCTGCAGACGAATGTGTAAACGTTTATGAATAATAATTGCATTCATAATTTCGACGTATTATAGTGTACCCTGTCGCGGACGAACGGTAAAAATGTCTCCTGTTTGCGCGCGGATAATTCGACGTTTTTTTTTCGCGAAAACGCAAAACGATTCCCCCGAGCGCGGGCCGAAAAGCAAACACGGACGGCGCGCGATTTCTCTCGCCGGCGCGGCGCAACGACAACAACGGCATCGTCCAGTCGCTGTTGTTATTCGCGCGTACGCGCGATATCGTATCGCGTTTATAATAATAACACGCGTAATTTTCGAATATTATTTTACGTCCGCCGCCGATTGTATTTATTGTTTTCGTTTTATTTTTTTTCCCGACGCTGTTTATTATCGTAACGAGTCATGAAAACCGTCCGTTGTTATGATTGCGCAGAAAACGATAGGCGAAGTTTTTCATCGAACGAATTACCGCGTCAAATGTCCGCGTTTCGATCGCCGCGGCCAGCTTTTCGAGGCGGCGCAGTTCGTCCCCTCAGCCTTTGCCGCCGACACGATGTTATTATTTTTTCGTACGTTTTTTTTTTTTTTCTACGCGCGCAGTCGGGTCACGCGATGATAATATTCGCATCGAAAATATGCTGCGGCGGCGCGGGCAGAGTGGTGTTCCCAGAGGGACGCGGCCTTTTTATTTTTCAACGGTACGTTTAGCCGGTGACGACAACCGTCAAGAGTGTAATAATAACTGCGTGTTGGCGGCGATGAAAGGTGGTATCGACGTATAATGACGATTGGTCGTCGATTATAATATAATAATATTTTTTTTTTTAACGATTCGCGCGAACATATATTATTACGATGACGAAACCGAACGATCGTTATGTTTTCTTCCCTCGTCACAATAATAACGTAATGATTACGGACCAGACGCAATATATTCGGATTTTTTCACCCCAAGTAGCTGAAAACGGTTTGTATTCACATAGGTATTCCGTCGAAACAATTCGTATAAACAGTATGAATGTTAACCAGGTAAACCGACGATTATTGTAGTCTTCTTAAAGAGGTGTGACCGGTGTTTTGAAGGAGGCGTTTAAAAACGAGTAAAAAACGTCATTACTATTACTATGAACGGACGCCTTCGTTCGTCCGTCGACGGCGGTGGGGCGGCTTTTAGCTTTGAACGACTGTTTGTTCGACTTTACGCCACCTATTCGCGCACGACACATAATAAAATACGACTCGGCGTACTTGTTTGTTTTCGATTTGATTGCGCGTCGAATGCGTTTCGGCCCACGCGTTCCGGCGGTAATAATCACGCGGATCCATTATAACGCGATTAATATAATTATATTTTCTTACGGTCTGTCTGGCCGCGGCCGCGCGAGTAATGAAACGAGTACATAAAAAAACACCCGCCTACCGCGTTCTTCGAATAATGATAATGATACAAAAAAAAAAAATCCATTGAAACCCGCTAAACAAATAAAAAAAACCAAACAATAAGAACGTCATACGATCCCAGCAGCACTCCCGGGCGGATAGATTTTCTACCCCGGCGAACGTATATCGATGGAATGTGCGTTGAACGCGGGCCCCGGGAACAAAGAGAGAGAGAGAGAGAACGGGATAAAAGAACGCGCGCGAGACTTCTTCGCGGAACGAGAACGGAGAAAAAACGTTTGTTTTGGACGAAAACGACTCGTCGAGTAGACTCGAGCTAATCGTCTGACGAGCAATAATAATAATTCGATAAAAAGTGGTTTTTATTTTTTTTTTTGTCCATAGGCGCATTAGACACTAAAAATATATTATTTACACGTGTTTAATATAGTGTTTACTACACAGTAATTCGATAAACCGTTTTTGTATACTCTAGTCGGTTAAAACGTATTAAATAAAAAAAAATAATATTATTCGGATCCAAAGCGCCGGGCCCGTCCCTGGAAAATCGTTACGAGCGAATTTCCCCGAAGTCACAAATAACTTTACTGCGGTCTCGGCTACCGGGGATTTTAGGGATTTTATTTATTTATGATTTGTTCGGTTTATTTTATATCCGTTGGCCGTCTCGTCTACACGAAAACCGCCGTAATGTGCGGGCGGGGGGGGGGGAGAGACGGAGAAAAGAATAAAAACGGTCTCTGTGCGCTGCGTTTACGTTTTCAATATTAAGGTTCGAAAATCAGATCGCGAAAGACGAAGAAGAAGAGAGAAAAAACGACTCGAGAATAAAAGTTATTGGCTGGGGGACACCCGGTTTAACAACGTGTAGGACGCGCGCGTGCACGTATAATAATAGTAATACTGTCGCGTCCGACGAACGAAAGGTATAACTCGCGGGAAATTTTTTTTTTTTCTTTTTTTCGTACTCGCGTTTTTTTTTATTATTGTTGTTATCGCCGTACGCATAACATTATAGAAACCGCCGCGGCTCGCGAGCCGTCGAGGGGAAAGAAAACGGTTTCCCGAGCGCCGGCGGGTTACATAAATTCAAATTGGACCAGCCATCGCCGCCGCCGCCGCCGCGTCGGAAATATAAAAGAACCGCCCGGTCGTTATATTGTATTACATAAATCCCGGAATAATAATAATACGGCGATTTTTCCCTATCGCAAACCGACACAATATTTTACGTTTTATTTCATTAGCGCGCGCGATAGTAACAATATAAACTCCGCGTTTGGCCGGGAGTTGTTTTCCGCCGCCGCCGCCGTCACGGTGGCTTTTCTCTAGTTTTTTAAAAATTCGTTTTTACTCTCCCCTCCCTCTCTTTTATCGGGTAAAAACGCGGAAACCGCGTAGCACCGACGACGCCGGAGCGGCGCGGCGGCCGCCGGGCGACGTCGAAAAACCGAACCGGCGAAACCGAGCAAAGAAAACGACGTAATAAACGTACGTTTATATATTATTATTACCAGCTCGAACGACGTAACCCGGGCCGACTCGAGCCCAAACACTATTATTATGTCGATTTCAACGGTTTTACAATTTATACTTGTGCTGATAAAAAATTAGCGTATACAACGCGTATAAACACTGAACGAGCGTTATTTACTACGAATATTCTACGAGACACTGCCTCTCATTCATCCTCAAAGTCCCCCCGCCGATTACACAGTTTAGAGATGACGACTATTATAGTACGAAACGTATGAAACATAGTTTGATCAGCTCGAAAAAATTAAAAAAAAACGTGCGAGTCACGCTCGACGACGGCCTCCCGCCGTTTTCGCGAGCGTTCGGATTTTAGTAATAAAACGATGCGAACGTGGTAAAACGCGAACCGACCGCAAACGCCGCCGCGCTGATAAGACGCGATCGCGAGTTAATTTAGCCGAAAAAAAAACGATCGGAAGGGCCGAAAGGACGATATCGCGCGAAAGAACTTAAAACGTACTTAATGATATTCCCCTAAATGCGAATGGCGGCGGCGGCGGTTTCGTAAACGGACGAAAGTTAAATTAATTAAAAATCAAACTCCGCCGTTATTGTTATAATTTATTACCGTCGACGGGAAAGTTTGTCCGGAGAAATTAACCGATTCGCGTAAAAACCGTCGAAACCTTTCGAAACACGTTGATAAATCGGACGGGTTTAATTTTTTTTTTCATTTTCATTCGAATATTATAATATTATCACGTCTCGAGTTGTGATAATTACCGAGCACCGAGCTCGGATGTAAAAAAAACATAAAAAATAACAACCGCCGGACGAAATATTACGAAAAAACGCGTAAACGATCGACCTAATACTCGTATATTATATTATTTCCTCGCCGCGTCTGACGGGCCTAACGCTAGCCAAAAAAAAAAAAGCGGTATTAGATATTATTATATTATGTTTCCGCTCTTTTTTATCTGGTCCGCGCAGAGTCTAGAAATAATTCGCACTGCGGGGCGTAATAAATTGTGATTTCCGTTTGACACTGGACTGATAGGTGGGTTCGTTTGGTTTAGTTTTTTTTTTTTTTTTGTGATTGAAAAAAATCATCGCCAAATACCGTCGTAGAAAATCATATAAATCACCGAATAATTATTTATACGTATATCGCCTATAGCGTTTTATCCGCGTTGCCGTCGGGCCGAATGGTACGGTAATTATTTGAATTCTAATCGGTCTACACGGACACTGTGTTGTTACGGTGGGTAAACTTATTATTTTATAGCCCGGCTAGTCAGAAAAGGCACCGGTACGTTTATCGACGAGTGTTCGCGCGAAACAAAGCGATAAAACAATCGGCTCGAGCGCGGATTTCGACGCGACGCGCGAAGGATCGAACGTTTCCACGCGTGGATATCGGAAATCGCGCTGGAAAATATACGACGCGTATATATTCTTTGCCCTTGTACGAAACGATATTATCACGAGCGCGACAAACATGTTGCGCGAAACGAAATCGAAACGGGCTTCGAATTATAATGATATTATGATTTGGTCGTTTGTCCTCTCTCATATAGTAACGCGTTCGAAATTTTAGAGGGAAACGTTGCGCAAAACAATAATATTTGTGCGACAATCTCGCCGTCGCGTCGTCGCCGCGCGATCGTAAAAGACAAAAATAACCGTCTCGTCTGTACGCGACGAAACGATATTATCGTGTTATACTTTTCGCAAATTAATATCACGAATTTATCGCGTAATTTTCCTAACCATATATAGGACGACGGCGACGACGGCGTTGTTGCGACGATAAAACGATTAAAAACTCCGGCGTCGTTAACGGAACGTGTTACGTCGGAATAATTGAATCGTCTCGAACAACACCACTGCAGTCGTGGCGCACCGTCCGACGTGTCTCCCGTGAAGTGTACACGTTATTATCATCATTATTACTATACGGTGGGGTTCCGACCGGGTTGCGAGAGAAAAAAATTATAAAAAAACGACGTTGAATAATTATTGTGGTGGAAAATCTAGTGTCCAAACGGGTTTTACGGTTACAACGCGTGTAAAACGACTGATACAGGGCACGATCGTTCTGTGTAATATATTTATGTATACGCGCGAGACCGTATATGAACCGCGTGCACGCGCGACAATAGCCGCGGCTTGATAGAAATCTTATTACGACGACGACGGACGGCCGACGCGAAAACCCATACTGTTGACCGGGTAAAACGAACGGCGAACGGATTAGAGAAGGATTTTTTTTCGACCGCTCTGCGATCGAGTGGGGGAAAAAACAAACCGTCGTACCCGTCGGTAAATCATTCCGAAACATTCTGAGACGAACCAGTTAGTTTCCGAAGAAAATAAGGAAAATGTGTTTCGGGTGACGCAATTATAAAGTATATACAAGTATATACGTTGTGTTTTATTTCGACGGTCGGTGGAGGATGATTTAAGGAGGTCCGAATAGTTCGATATAAAAGTACCTACAGTTTTCGTATTTTATAAAGCAAACGCGACGCGCGTCTGTATGTTTCAACAACGTCGTTGAGAAAACGATTTTTAATATAAAATAGTACTTACTGAAATGCTCCTGCCGATCGTTGTATCGATGATAACCGGTCAAAATGCATCGAACGTGTGTTGGCAACTCTTCAGACTTGTACGCAATCGGTGGAAAAAGGTACCTGAAATGAAAAACGTACGATTACCACACCGGTCGTTGTGAATCGGGTACGGAATAAAAAGTGTCGCTGTCGCAGTCGTCGAGTAACACGGTTGCGCCACCACGTACCTATAGGGAAACGGACTGCGGATTCTCCCTCGGGCGCGCCACAATATTATAATATTAGTCGTTCGGGGGGGACTTTGGCCTAGACGTACTTAGCGGTCGGAAAACGGTTCGCGAAAACGCGACGTCTCACTAATCCGGTATACATTATATAAATTAGTCTATAGAATCGTAATAGTTTAGGGTCGCGACCGTCATCACCTCGGACCGCCGCCGTTTAATTATAACGTCGTCGTCATCAGCGATCGTCACAGGCGCCGCCGCGGTCGGTCCGAAGAAATCGCGCGTCCCGCTAAAGTTCGCGCGACTTCCGGGCGGCATCCGTTTTGGTCGTCCTTTCACGGTGCTCGGCGTTCCCGGGCGATACGATGATAATAATAATAATAATACCGACCGCGCGAAACTAGTATACTGTGTTTCGTCCGAGTTTAGATTTGTACGACCGTCCCGCGTCCGCGCGAACAATAGGACTCGTCGGCGATTCGTTTCGCGCACGCGCTCGCACAAAGTACCTATACGAGAGCCTCGCGGCTCTTTCGCGGTCCGACGGTCGTCTACAACAATAATAATATGATATAATATATATATTTACCAATAGTTTCGCGGCAAGTTTCGGACGGACACTGTGCTCGGACGATAATATTGTTTCGCCCCGCGGACCGACGTTTTCTCTGCACACAGTCTCTCTCCGTTCGTTTCGACGGATTTATATTGTATCCACTCGAATATATCCGTCGAAACAATAGAAATTCGTTTTTCTCCGCGCCCTGTTACCGTAAACGAAATAATAATTAATTACCGACGAATGTTGTACATTTTCGTTAGAAACCAGTAGCTTTTTTTACCCGACAGGTCTTTGTCGATATACTTTGAATATCGTCACGTAACGGACGACCACTCGATGATTCCGACACGAATCGTTTACAAAGCGCGCGTTTTATCCAAAACCACACGCATAAAAGGTGGTGTTTCGCGAGTAGCTCGTCGTGTTTTCGTCGTGGTCGTTTTCAACCGCGAACTCGGAAACAAACTGCTTCTTCATTTGTATAATGTGCTCTCTGGAACTCGTGTGGAAAAATTACACCTCGTCGTCCCGGAACTGTTGCAGTCGATCGCGTCCGTAGCGTACGTATGTGTATAATAAACCGGTACTCGAAGTGGAAAAAAATCAAAACAGCGACCTGAAATAAAAATAAAAATTAACGTTCCTCGAATATCTCGCGGACTTGTGTTGAGAAACAAACAAATCGCCCGCGAAAACCGTCAAACGTTCGACGAGACGCGATAATAACAGTTATCATCAATCATCATTTATTATCCGTCGTGAAACGAAAACAATAATCGTCGGCGTGCGAAAATGTTTCTATCCGAGCACCGGGTGTATTATTTTACATTTCAACGATACCTTCCTATCGTAATAACGACGATTTACCTCATATTATTGTCTCCGTTCCGGGCAAAACGAAAACTTTTTTACGATTTAAAAAAATAAAACTGCGGCCGGACCGTTTAGAGGTATTCCGCGCGTCCTCTCCTCCCCCCTCCAATTTCAAGGATCGAATTATTTACGAGTATATACTATAAACAGCGCCGCAGTCGTTCACCACCGCATCGCGACGGCGCGGCGGCGTCGTCGTATCATCTGGTTTACACGAAAGTGATTTTGAATTTATTTTCTCTTTTTTTCAACTCGCCGACTCGGAAATAATGTACTCGCGACGAAACGCGATAATCATATTACGTCGCGTCGCAGCAGCGAATATAATAATAATAACAACATAGCCTTCGAACGGTGGGCGACGGCGGCGGCCAGGGCGTAGTAAAGAGATTATCGCGCGGTTTCGAAAATCGAATTAACGTCGTTTCCATATTGCTGTATAATATTATTTTTTAATGTCGTGAATTGTTTATGTTTCGCTCGACTAATGGTTTTTCACACGGGGGCGGCGGCGGCGGCGGCGGCGGGGACGACGACGACGTTATCGGAAGTCGTCGAAAATCAAAACCGACGGCGCGCGCGCGCGCAACGACGAAAATGTTCTAACGTTTATAAATATTTTCTACAGTATTTAATGTATAAAAAATACCTGTTGTGATCACCTGTTGCGCCGCGACACGTTTCCGTCGAATCGAATGTACATGCACTAATACACTGCAGACGTGCTCTCGACGCGCCCGATTTTATCCGACTGATTTGGGCGACGTTTTATTTCGTCGAAATGTTTTTGAAAAATATTCCCGTCGTATATGTACTTTTTGTAATACCGCGAGACTTTGGAAACGAACGATAGTTTTCGTAAAAAAAAAAAAACGGCCACGAGGTATACGCTGTTGTTTGTACTGAAAGCGATCGCACGACGATAAATAATATCGAAAATCGCATTTACTTCGGTTATTTGCTTTTCGTATTAGGTGTACTTATTACACGACGGACGATTAAATTGATTTTCGCTGTTTAACGAATCGACGTTATAATATATCGTTCGACTTTGTAGTAGAATTATTTCAGCTATTCGTTTGTAAATTATCACAGAGCGTACGATTGTTTTGTACAAACGACGAAAATATGTCCGTTTTTCGCGCATCGCCACGCTCTGCGGAATTATTCCAACCGTGCGGGCGATATTCATAAAACTACGAGTCGAATCGATAAAACGTAATAATTTACCGATTTAACAACAATAAACGCCGCGCGCGCGCGCGATGGTCAAAATAAATTCATTCGGTCGTTGGGATAAAAAAATATTATTTCCGAATAGCACCAACAATTTTTATTTCGTCGACGATTATTGTTGTACACGCGCCGGAGTTGAAAGGACTCCGAATGCGACGAATAGATTAATTAATAATGGAAAAACGGTAAATATGTAGCGTCGTTCATCTTCAGCTCTTTCTGTTTGTTTCTGAGATTAGTGTTCTCCTCGATCGCCGCTTTCAATTCCTTTCCGTATTCGATCATTTTCTGCCGTCTCTCGTCGTTTTTCTTCTCGTCATTCTCCACCATGAGTCGGATATGTTGCGAAATCTGTAACGCGTTTATATGACCGTCGATCAGTACCGGGAATTCGCTCTGATTCGAAAAACAAAACGCGAGGGAAAATATCCGGGCATATTTTTATTACAGATAAAATTTATTTGAAAGTGCGATTGTATTTTACTATTCTTTTTCGGTTTTAGAAATATTATTTGGTCGCGAGATTAACGTAGGTATTACCGTTTGAATGTCGTGGACCCCTCTGTTCATTCGCACATAATATCACAGATAAAACGTTAAGTAAAGTTAAATTTTATAGTAAAACGCTACTGTCAAATTATTGCACACGGAATTTTATTAATCGACTATAATTTGAAGTCGGTTCGATTAAAAAATGTAGTCAAGTAGTTTCGCGTTATTTTATCGCGAGCGTGAAATTACGTATAATATACTCGCAATACGTAATATTACGTACCTTATGGTCCTCGGCCAACTGTTTTTCTTTGATTTCCATCGTTTTTTCTTTTTGGATTTTCATCTGCATCGCGTTTCGTTCCGTCATCTCGTTGCTCTGGAGTTTTCTCGACTCTTTCTTCTGTTCTGCCGCCGCGTCGGCGGAAATCTGGTGTTGAGATACTTTCAATGCTACTAGCGCGTCGGATTTCTCATGAGAATTCGACTGAAAACGAAATCGTCACCATTAGACTGACTGGTTTCTCCGATTCGAGCGCACCGTATTATTTAACACATACCTTGTTCAACGTCGCTATACTGTTCACCACACGATCATAGATTTTATTCTTTACTTCAGTTTTTTTCTTTTTCATTTCTTCTTGCTGTTCCGTCCGCTTGTCCACCAGCGTCAGATACTCTTCGATCCGCCTACAAACGTTGATTTAAACGCAAAACGATATTTAGACACGATTGAAAAACGATATATATATATATATGTATTATTACTGTAAATGTAACTCGCATTTAAATGCCCTAAAAATATCGAAAAATGCGTTTACGACCTGAAAATTCCAAATACGTACCAGAAAAATGTCCCGTTATGACGTATTGTAAGTATTATAATTGTAATAAAAGTTTTTCATTTTTAAAAATACACAATATATAAACACAGACCACGGTATTTATGTATAGGTTTAATCGATAGTTATTTTAATTTACTCGATTTCTTTTAAAGTGTGAATATTTTATTTCATTTAAAGTATTGTATTTGATTTAAAAAGAAAAAAATTTAATTTTTCAATGATACAATTTTTAATAATTTCAATCGTTTTATTTCATAACCAATTACGCAATGTTGTTTTAGTACAAAACGCGCGTGTTTACGGTTTAAAATTTTCTTTACTTTTTTTCGTAATAGACAGAGGCTAAAAATGACCTAAAACAATGTCCTAAAAACGTTTTTATACGCAGCCCCGAAACGTAACGACATTAATAATAAAATCATTGACCATATTATTATTATAATTTCAATATAACCGTAATGTCGAGGGGGGGGGGGGAAATTCGATATTATTTTTAATCCGTTACGAATTTAACTGTACAAACAACGCGGCAACATAGTATTATTTTATTCGCAACATATTATTTACAGTTTAATAATTAATGCGCTGAGAAATAAATCCCATCGTATTATTTTAAATTTCATCCAACAGCCAATACAAATACATACCGGTCACGATTGCGTAGGTTTTTTTTACCAGTAAATAATGAAAATAATGATCCGTGGCAATGAGCGTGTACGATTAGTCGTTGTGTACGAAACCGGCATTCACAAAACCAATAAGTACGTCGTGTAAATGCAATTGTAATTTTTATAAAATATGGATTTTTTTTTTTGGCTCGTGTTCGTCGAATTATAAATTAATTCCCCGTCGGTAGTAAATATTACCTTATAAAAATAAGATCTTATTGACAAATATTCGATTGTGCGCGCCCTTTCGTCGACCATTTATGGCGAACTTTTAAAAGATTCTAAGAAACGTATAGAAAAATATCGGTAAGTACGCGTGAGACGTATAGTGAACAATAGTCCTGTCTACAATCGGCGTATAAGTTTCGCCGTGGTCGTGGTTTTATCGGGGGGGGGGGGGGTTGGGAAATAACGTCGATCGATTTAAAAATGTAACACACATCGTATTGTTTTAAATAAGTTCTATTATAAAACCGTTATATCGTGAATAATTAATAATACGATTTTATTTTTTCGTCATTATTATAGTGTGTATTTTGAGGTAATAATTCGGCTGCCCCGCATATATGCGTCGCGCCACGTTTATAGTGTATATAATATTATGATTATGCAAATTCGCGTCTATCTAAACGTAAGCTTCGGTTTAAAAAAAATAAATATCCGCCCGCGGGCTTAGCGAAGGGTGACGTTTCAAAAAACCTCTGTCCCCAAAAGTCAACGCGTCCGTTGACACGGCGCCACGCGTGTATATTACGCGCGGGTGTGTTCGCCATGATGAATACGTAGTTTCCCGTGTCGATTAATTATTTAAATTTACCGCGGCGCATTAGAGACAACACGAACACTGTCATAAATAGAGAGAGAGAGAGAGAGCTCACTTGTTTAATTCGTCGGATTCTTTGCGTTCGTTGGCCTTCAATTGTTTTTTGGTTTTCTCGATAGATTCCAACGAGGTGTGACGGCCGATCGTCGTTTTCGTGCACTCGTCGCGTTCGCGTCCGAACACGTCCGGTTCGTAGTCCACGGGGCTGCGGCGCGATCGCAACGACTCGCGTCGTTTCTCGGCCGCCTCCTGCATTTGATCCGTTATCGCTTTTTGGTGTTCCAGATTTTGCTCTCTCTTTGGCCGTTCGATTTTCGCCTTTTCCGCGGCATCGTCGACTTCCGCTAACGCCAAGGTATCGTCGTAGGCGCCGTCCACCTCTTTCTTCCGCGCGGCTTCTTTTTCTTTCATCTGACAGATCAACTCGTTTTGCGTCGACTCGGCCATCGGCGGTATCCGGTCGTCTCGGACTTTGTGGGAATTGGTCAGAAACAACTGACTACACTCACGCACGCACGCGGAACGTAATAAAAATCGCACGTTAATAAAATTACCGTCGATTGTACCAGTGTGCGCCGCCGGTCGGAAACACGGCGAGATTAAAAAACAAACAAAAATAAATAGAATAAATAAAACCGCGCGTTACCCGGATTTCATTTCGGCCAACTCCTGGACTTTTGTTTCGCCCATGACTTTCGCGAGTTTTAGATCGCGTTCTAGCGCCGCGGCTTTTTTGACGCGTTCTTTCTCCGCCTGCGTCGGCGGCGGCGGCGGCACGCGAAAATCAAATAAATATAACGACGAGTTATATAATACGGTAAAAAAAAAAATGACGACGCGTTTTCACAATAATTAGGGACTGGAACCTTTTTGATTTTTCGGGCCCGGTTCTCGGGGGGGGGGGGGGGGAAACGATTTCGCTATAGTATCCCGAAATTACGTTCCGAATTTCGTAACGGCGGGGAAAAAAAATTTCAAGCTTATTTTTTAACGTTTCATTCACAATCGACAACGAATCGATCGCGCGCGTTAATTTTACTCTAATCTTATTTTTTGAAAGTTTTGTCTCGCAGTCGAAATCGATCGGAAAAATCGTCAAAAAATACTAGTTTGGATTTCGTTTCGATTTGAAGTCATTTAAATAACGGGTTCCGGTTCCCAAATCAACGAAACTAAGAAACCCCGCGGTTCCAGCCTAACCCGACCGCCGGTTCCAGTCCCCGCGTCGCATACACCTAAGCGAATCATCGTGCGAATGTCATTACGATTTGTAGGCTCGTGAAAATCTCCCGATCTTCGGAATCCAAATGTAAGCGCCTATCGATCAACACATTCTCGGCCTTCTGACACATCCGGGACATTTCCTTGACCCGCGCATCGGCCGACTCATCGGCTTTGATGATCCTCTGCTTTGCGTTCTTGGTGAGCTCGGTCTCTCGCGGTTTTTCCCTGGCGTTTGACGCTGATAGCATATTTATTTCGCGTCACGAGGAGGACGAACGGAACAAACGGTTCGCGAGTGCCGGCGGTCGACAGTGCACGTGGAGGATTCGCGCGCTAAATGAATTCGAAAACGGAAATCAACACGACCCGCAAACACTGCGTTCGGTCGCCATGGCGTCGACGCGGACGAAGGCCGTCCACTTGTCGGATCACGTCGAACATTATGTGATCCAAGACCGACTCGCAGACGGTGGAAAATTCAAGTGAGGGGGGGGCACGTCTTCATGATTGATAACTATGACTTCAAACTTAATTTATTAAATTATACAATAGGTAAATATGGTTTTCCGATATGTTTCGATTGTCGAATTTAAATAACATTATCTAATAATATAAAAACGTGCAGTGCACACGTGTTTCCGATCGCTTAGACCAACGTTTTCACGTTGGACATTAGTTGTCCGTATAGCGGCAGAAAATTCACGATCGAAGAGCGTTCGAAGATGAATGTGTTGACGAAGCCGATTATTAAACGGAAAACAATGATTTTTCATTTCGACGCGATTTTTATTTGTTTTTTCTTTTTTGTGAAAAAATTGGAAAAATTCTGTTCGCTCAACTATATTCCAAATGCATTATTATTGTTTAAAAACAGTGTCTGATCCGCCCGCGCGCGCGCGTGCTCTTTTGCTCGAATTCGTTTTTCGAAAGTAACGCCGGTACATTGTGATTTCAAATCTACAAAAACAATTCGCCAATATCAATCTTCTGCGTCTCGCCCCCCGAGTTTTGTGTACACCTCGCGTTCCGTTTAATATGGATTGACTTTTGTGCAGATAAAACAACCCCGAGACAGGTGTTTGAATGGGAAATTCTGAAAGGAAAAAGAAAAAATGGCCAATCAGTTTCGATATTGCGAGCGAAAACACGGCGGGCGTCTGAGTATTATTTTCTAGATTAATAAAATCCGACAAACTGTTCTGTCAAAGACGGCCCAAAGTCTGAACAAATACTCTTTTGAATCGGAAACTTTATTATTGTGTCGTCGTTAATAGTATTGTGTTTCTTTATTTTACTCTTTTACTTTCGCGTGAGCGATAAAATATCGTCGGGCGTTCGCGAACGATAAAAGATCGAAAACGGCTTTTACGTCTCATTGTTGTAGTTTTTGAATATAACGAGATGATAAAAAAAAAAAAAAAACGTCGGCGCAATTATATATACGTACGTCCTCCGCCGCCCCGTAATATTATGTCGAGACGTTTTTAATTCGACACGGAAACAAAATCGAAAGGAAATTCCGTTTTAACGCGTGTTTTTTTTATACTTTCTAAAAATGTTTAAAAGTTCGTCGCACGTCTAGTGATTACCGATGAAAAAATTCGAGCGCGTCGTAGTCGCGCAGTCTGTGAATCCCCGACCTGTGCGGACAACGAAAACCATAATATTAGTCGTAGACGGTCGGGAAAACTCCCCGGGAGGGCAATAACGGTGTCGAGCGTACGCCGAGCCCCGGCGGGCACGACAACATGGCGGCGTAACGATATTATTACCTATACTAGCCCGCGGCCGCACAGGACAACAACAACAACAACCATAATAATAATAGGTAATAATAATAATAATAGGTAATAATGATTACCATCCGCGCGCGGGGTCGGACGCCGCGCGGGAGACCTGATGTGAAACGCGCGCGTGACATTGTAAAGGACGAGTCGATTACGGTTCAATTAGTCGGCCGGCCGCCGCCGCCGCGCCGCGAGTCCGTTGGCCGTTAGCACAAAGGTCGGCTGAGCGTCTCCGGCCGCGAGGATGAAAGGAGCCGAGCGTCGTGTCCTTCGTCCTCGTCGCCCGGCCGCGGGCCGAGGCGTTCGGTAATCGAGAGTTGTGATCGGTCGCCGTCTCGCGTCGATTAGAATATTTCGTCCGTCTATAGGTATCTATCGACGACGAGTAAAATAATAAATGTAACGTCATTGCAACGCGCGGTGGTTGTCGCTTTTGTAAACCGAAACAACACAAACGACACGTAAAATATTATTTTCGTTTACTCTCCCGCGCGCAGGATTTCATAACGGGGGGGGGGAGGGGTTCGATCTACATAAAATTGATATGTGGTGTGCTATTATGTCACGCATTATTATTTATTACAAATAAGATTATAATAATATAATCGATCGAAAATAAAAAAAAACACGATTTATATTTTTTCGGCAATGCGAAGGGTTTGAACGTGCGCCTGACTCGCGAAAACAAAAACACTAAACATTATTTATTATTGTAATTAGTTTTCGGCGTTTTATCAATCCGAACACGGTCCTAAAGGCTCCTTGGTATATTATGAGAAATAAACGACTACCGGGTTAGTATCAACTATATCGACACGACAATAACGCGACGGTTTGAAAGTGTCACTCGAGTTTGTCACTTGAATGGAAAAAGATTTCGGAACCATGTGGGCACAATTTTTTTCGGACGAGCGTCGTCGATTACACAACTCGGTATAGTGTCTCGGCGGATCCGAAACAAACAGCAACTGCACCCGACACGGACAGGCCGATGTTTCACGTCGAGAGCTTTTGACCCGAACTCGCGATAATAACACCGTTTGTTAAACGAGGTCATGCCGCCCAGTTCGGGCGCACTGTTAATTTAGCCCCGACGTGTTTCGTTTTGTCGTCGCGTTAAGTGAGTTTTTTTTTTTTTTTTACAACATTTTTTTGTTTTTTTATTTCGTCCCTTCCTCGAAACCGAGGAATACCTTTTAGCAAATCAAAAGTCCGGCGCGCGAAAACCAATTATGCGTGTTTTTTTTTTTATCCAAATACGTATGTTTGTCGCTGACGTTTTTTTTTCCGCCCCGAAACGAACGCGACGAAACGATACTTTGTTTGTTACGACGACACCGTCCGCTTTCCAATATACTTTTTAATTAACGATACACGTGTTTCGATACGTCGTCGTCGTAGGATTCGCTTCCTCCCCTTTTTTTTCTAAGCGGTGTATCAATACGATATTTTTGACAGTCGATTCGGCGTTACCACCCGCGAATCGTGCGATCGCACTCGGTAGAAAACTAGAAACGACTCGACTATTTCAATACACTTTTCATTACGCGTTATATGACATTCTGATCTCGGATTTGACGTGCTTTGCCCGTAGTGTTCGTCCGTTCACTTTTGTTCCGAATCCATTCCGATGAAACTGTGCTATTTATTTTATTGTATTATCATTCTTTGATCTCGTTTATGTATTCTATTTTAATTAATTTCTAATTCGAGAACTCGACAATGTCGTCATTGCGCGAGCAGACGCGGACTTTTGTAAATATACGCCATACATCAAATTTATTAATCGGCATTTTACGTTTGTTTGCGAATTATCAATAAAATATCAAATAAAACGTAAATTAAATTTAAACACTATATTAAGAAGTGGCGGGGGCTACTAAAAAATGGTGGCTCGCTCGCGAACAAAATTTCATCCGATTCCCGTCGAGAAAAATAATTAATTTTCGTATTTATTGTTTGACGCATTTAGTGTTTTTATTATTATTTAAGGAAATGGTTTTTTTTTTCTACTTAATTATTTCGATTTTTGTATCTTTTATATCTCCGGTTAAAAATACGTTTAATGAGTTTTTGCGACCCGTAAAACACTTTCCGAATTTTTAGTAAAAGTAACGTCTCCGACAATATATTACACTGGTGAACCCCGCCATAGAAAACGATTTACGTAATTAAAGCTAATTGAACGAATTATAAAATTATCACTAAAAAAGTAATCGTACGATCAAAAATATATTGCGCTGATTACGAGTTGTACCGGAACGTTTAATAAAATCAATAATTCTCGATTCCGCGAATGTGAAAATTACTCGCGCGAGATATTCTAAATTCAAATAATATATAGTTTCGTCTCGTCGAAACTAAAGCGAAATCGAATTGCCAAGAAATCTCGGCCCGGAAATAATTACAATATTTACCGGTTATCGACGGTTATTATTTTATTTTTTTATTATTAATTTCACGCGAATTTCAATAGAAAACGAAACAAATTAAAAATTATCAAGTGAATATAGTAATTATTATACTTCTCAAAGGCCGAAAGATCGGAACTTTCGATAGTTTAAAAATTCGCGAAAAACGAAAGAGAACTTTTAGACGAGTCGCCTGCAGGGTCGATATCTATAAATCCGTCCGTCCGAAAGCCACAAGACGACGGTATTTTAAAAAATAAATATATTTAAAGGTTAGATACTCGTATAATAAAATATTATTAAATATATTATATAAAATATCTTTAATAATGAAAAAACCGAATAAAAATAGAAATAAAATCGGGCCTTGCCCGGAGTATTATGTAAAAGAAAATTGCTGAAATATTTACGACCGGTTTCGAATAAAATTCGGGTATTTTTTCATTAAACGATGGTTTACAATTTTTAATTAATTATTTTATATTATATATTTTGTCGTCGACAGTGTTTTAGAAAACTTCTCGTCGGAACACAACCGTCGACTACCCCCGGAGCGACGGTACGAGATCCCCGTTCGAGACGGTCGCGTCGTCGTTTCACGGCGATTGAAGAAAACCGCACGCGCGATCGAAAAATAATTGAAAATAATTACACTGTATAACATGTGCGCAGTGCCCGCTCGGGCGCGCGCGCGCGTACTGTCTGTGTTTTCGGTCGTTTAAAATATTAAAACAAACGACGTCGTTACGCGCGAGTGCTATCGCGTGTTCTCCAGACGGTCGTCCGGACATCGCGGGGATAATTAACGCCGCGGCGTGCTTAATAACCGCACGCCGAGACTGCGGGGATTAAACAATTATTATTATAAAACCCCGCGATACCTAAGCAGCGCGAGGGGCCGCCGAATCGAGGACTATAGTAATGCGCGTATATTAAAAACCAATTAAAACGCGATTTATGTAAATCGCCAAAACACCAGGCCTATGCGTACGTATTATCTATCGATCGATCGAAACGAACGCGCGCTCAAAGGGCCGGGCCGGGGAGGGGCTATCGGAGGTCGAATTGCTTGATCTGTGTAATTCTCGCTCACTGGAGGAAAGCAGTTTTCTCGTAAGAGGATGGCGAAAAAATCCTTCAAATTGTATTTGAAAATTATATATTATAGCCGCGCCGCGGTCGCCGTCACTACTAATCGACGCGACGGACGGTAGAAATCGTAAACCACAATCGGTGGTCGAAAACGAATTGAAACTTTACTACTCCACGGCTCCGCGTTCGTATAACGTCGCAAAACATTTAAAAAAATCGTTGGTTATTTCAAAACGAATATAATATATTTCGCCGAAGACTTGAATGCCACGATTCGCCGACATGTGCGTACTGCGATGAGAAAATTCTATGCAATTATATCTCGTTTTAGAATTCCAGATAATGCGAAATGTTTCTCGGGGACTCCGCGAAAAAGGCTCAGAGGCTAAAAAAAAGTTTGCGGACCGCCGGACGTTTTTCCGCGTGTTCCGGTCGAGAAAAAAACACGAGAAATCCGAGCGCGGGGAAAACAAGTCGACGCGCGCGCGTGTGATGCACTTAAAATCCGAACGACGACGACGACGGCCGAAAAACCGATACGCCGCGATAACGGTAATTATCATTATCAAGCGCGCGGCGACGACGGTCGCCGACAACAACATCAAAGGGGCGGTTTAAGCACGCGCGTTTCCATTTCTATTTTTTTTCCCCCCAGACTCTAAACGATCGCGTCTCGTATTATTATTGTTATTATTGTTATATCGCCGCGGCCGTCGGAGGTCAAGCAGTCGTCGGTCTCCGCTCGAAAACAATGTCCCGGACGAACGTGACCACCGCGTCCCGAGGAGACGTTCGTGGGAGGGCTCTCTGCTCCCCTCGCGGACGCGTGTAGAAAAAAATGATAAACCGTTTTCCTAATAACAACGACGATAATAATAACGCCCGCCCGCGAGTTTCTACCTTTTTTTTTTTTTTTATCAATCGTTACACCGGCGCGGCGGCGGCGCGGTATCATAATATTATATTATTATGGCGACAGAAAAACGAAATATCAATCGACTAAATTATACCACCGATTTGAGTTTCTTTTTAAATTTCATGTCGAATAGTTGTAAAATTGAAAGTGACACAGTCCGACCGAAAACTATACAACACGTTCTCTCGATTACCGTTTTATCGTATTAGCGTATTATGGGAATTGTTTCCGTCGAGGGAAAAATGGCGGACAATCAGCGGTTCACACTGTACACGAGGAGACGCGTCGCCGCCTAAACGCGGACGAGTCCGGCGACCTAGTTGTCCCACTTGTCCGAAATAAATTACTTCCTGCGAAACGTCCTCCCGTCGGACTCGTTCGAATTCGTTCTTTGTTGATACTATTGTTGTCGCCCAAAAGTTTAGCCCGACCTGAGACACGCGCGCGTTCGTCGCGGCAAATAAAGGCTCGACTACTAAAGTCTCAATCTCGTACTGCAGGTCGGCGGCGGCGGCGGCGGATTTCCAAACGTTAAGTAAACACCACGCAATGTGTACGTGTAAATGAACGTGATGAAAACTCGCGCGCAATACTTTTAACGCGTCGAAACTTCGCCGGAATCGTACCGGGATTTTCGAACTCCGATCGAGTTTTCTAATTCGGGCGGGTGGGTCGTCTGACGAAAGAGACGCGATTTCTATCGCCGCCGCCGCCGCCGTCTGGGAGGAAAACCGCGTCCTATAGTGACAGTTGTGCGAGTATATAAACTCAGAGTGCGCGATATTCCGTTTTAATGGAATCATCAAACGCATTTCACCGCGAGCTCGCGGAAACATCACGACAGAAACGTTAGGACGGAGATAATAATCGAAAGCAAACTTTCGGAAACCAAACAATTATTATAGTTTTACGTTTTTTTTTCTTTCTTTTTCTCTCTCCCTCACCACTTTTCGTGCGTCGAGTGTTTGAAAGTCTCGTCGAGCCGTTGTCGTCGACGTAAGAGAATGCCCGCCACCCCGAACGTCAGCACGACACGGGAAACAACGCGTCGCGTTCAAATATGACGTCTGTCTCTACCGACTACAACAACAATATTCGCGGAGGAACGAAATCACATTATCATTTCATCGTTTTTTTATCATACATATTATTATTTTAAGTCTCTGTGAAATTAAAAACATTAATCGTATTACCCCTCCGGCAGGCGCTCATGCCGTTCGTATAATATAAAATCGAGTTTAATTTCACCGCCGACGACGGATAGAAGTACATATTATTATTACTATAATACGGTTAGGTTATCGTGCAACTTTTTATCGCGCGTTCGCGTACGGCAAAAAAAAAAAAAAACACTCATAAATCCGAATCGAGCGGAGCAGATCTATATTTCGACTAAGTTTCATTACGCGCGAAATCGCACGTTTCGGGGTTTTCCGCGTTAAAACGTACGTGTTTTACATTAGATCCCATTAAAATACGTACATACGCCGCATTCGTGGTTATAACAATAAACAACAAAAAAACCCTGTTTTTTGTACTCTCTAATCGATCGTTTGTTACATATACGAGTATATTGTTTGTCTGTTGAGCAAAATCGTTTAATTCCGACTTATCGAATAGATTTACAGAGGAAAACTAAGGGGGACGATCTATGAAAAATGTCAATCAGTTTTCGACGAATACCACCGGGGGGGGCCACGATATTCTAAAACAGTACAGTTCGAGTAAATCACGACGATTTGGAACGCGAGACGATGCCGCAGCCGCGAGCTGCTACAAATAACGCGCGGTAACCGTAATGTCAGTTTTGAACTGCGAAAATCGCAGTGGGAAAAGAAGACGCGAGAAAAAAACTTCAACGGAGTATTTTCAGTATACCAACGCTTTACACGGACTACCCGGTAAAATATTATTATAATACGAAACAAACGCGGCGAAAGAAAAAGTTCAGACGAGTACTCGCGTACGATCGACGGTCATTGTTTTAACGCGAAGCACTCCGAAAGTTGCACGTTTCGATGGCACCTTTTTCTGCGATTGTTTTGCGAAAATTCGATTATCATACGCCATCGGTAGCTTTCTAAAATTGTACGGCGCCCGAGCAATAATAAACACCGGGTTTTTCACTCGCCGACGAGTGTTTCCGTGCGCCGCCGATAGATTTTTATACGTTTTTTTTTTTTTACGTCGAGCGCGTGTCGTCGATATATTATTATCACGTCAAACGCCAATCACATTACGGATTTGCGTTTCGCGCGATGTTTTTACGACACGCGATATCACGGACACGTGGCGGCTAAAAGAGTTTTTACGATATGTTTTTTTTTTTCGTTTAGAATTTTTATTTTTTAATCGTCGACTCGAGTTTTACGCGGAAACAACAACAGCGAATGCCAAAACGGTATACCGCGACACTGCCGAGCGGAATACGAAAACTACCAGCGCGTGGTTTCTCGCTTGAGATTTATACACGGCCGATGATAGAATATTATATTGATTCGTTGAACGCCGTTCGAGGACAAAAAGGACGATCGCGTCGCGGCGAAGGACGAACAAACTACCGAACGCGATGCGATTCGTTAAAAGCGAAAAAAAGTCCCGTCTCCATTATAACAATATGTCACTGCAGTGTGCGGGGACATGGTCGTAACGGACATAAACAGATTTTTTGCCGGATCGATCGACGCGCGCGCTCGCGATTCAAAGGAGAATTTTTTTCGATCGTTTATCGCGGTGCCCTCCCGCGGGCCGCGCGTCCTTCGCGTTAACACGGTCCTCGAGAAAACATGTATTTGAAAATAAAAGATGCCAAAGAAAATGGTCAATTAAGATTGCCGCCTCAGTTTTGCGAAATTAGTGACTACACATGTTCAACGCGAGTTCGGTAGAATATCGCTAATAGCAAATATGTGATTATCGTGATTATAAAATATTCGACGACGTAACAGACTTATTCAAATAAATGTAGTATTTTGTGAGTCGCGCTCTGTTAATATCATTCGGTGGGCCGCGCGATTATTACAGTTCTCGACATATGTAAATATATTATCCATTTAGTAGTTTGCGCGCGCCAGGACATTTGTTACACAAATTGCACGTTAAAATATATTGGGTTTTGTTATTTCGTTCGGTTTACGAACACATATAAAAAATCCAAAACCCACCAGAGTCGTGTTCGTATCGATTGATCAGAGGGGAGGGGGAAAGTTCGCGAAACGACAAAACGAATCATGAACGCGGCGACGCGTTTGAAAAATAACTGTCGTTTGGAACGACAATCGTTTGTGTATGGGTCACATGCGAGGGAAAAAATCGCTCTATAATATTAGCATATTATTATTATTATTATTTTACGTTTACCTGGCTGATGACTGAATATGACCTCGAGCGACGTCTTGTTTTAAGCGGAGTCGTCCTATATTTTTCAGCTCGGCGTGTCCAGCCTTTCTTTTTTCAAACCGAAGGACCGTTCCCTTAACCGTCCTGTTTCGATCTCGTTTTTACCGTTTTCTCGCCAAAAAGTGATTTCGGCTACCGTTCGATTAAAAACGCCGTTTTCAACGAGACGTCGTCGGCTAAAATCAGAAAAACACTTCACATTATAATAGAATTAATATAACGTCCGCGACCCATTTGTTGAACTAGTTGGACAGTCCAACAAACGTATCGTGAGGGTGAGGAGAGACGCGCAGAACGAAAGTTTTCTGCACGAGGGCGGGGCGTAATCGAACAGTTCGGAACACGAAAATGAAAAAAAAAATAGCAAAGTTTACATCGTCACGAAATCCAAAACAGCGAAATATAAAATTATTCTCGTTTTTAAAATATTTCTCGAATAACAAAATAAATAAATACCCGATTTAAAAAAAAAAAAAAAAACTAATACACTAATACTCTGGATCGTCACGTCGTCGAACGTCGCACACGACTATTTGACGTTTATATAGTGTTACACGTGTGCCGTGTTGACAATTCATAATAAAATCGATATCGGATGATATCACCTTGAGCCGTGTTGTACTTCAAATCGACTGATTATTAAAGACAGACTGATATCATGATTATGGTTTTTCCGCAAACTTTCTAATATGTACAATATTTTCTTTCGCTAAAGTTCAGTTTGGTTAGATTTTTCTTCACTATTTTCGGGTCCGTCGCGCAAACGTCGCGTTCCGAGTCCTTTTCCGACTCGATGCGCCGCAGTGACAAATACGCGCGCGCGCAGGCACGTCGGGCGATAATGCACTACACGTCCCGCCGTGTGTTCACGCGATGCACCGTGTGCCTACACGAGACCGTAACGGCGGCGGGTAAAAAAAAAGGTATTATAATATGTTGTTCCCACGCGAGTACAAGTATATAACGTACCCAAAATGGCGGGCACGTATAAAATATATTCCTGTACACAGACCGTAGTGATATCGTTGACTCGATAATATCGCGTTATAATCTACAAACGCGTTGATAATTCTAAACACGGACGGCCGAGCACGGACCCTAAAACCGGGTAGCGTCTATACCGGTAGTTTTGGGGACGGGGGCGCGAGGGTCGTGATGAAAGGCGGTCTCGTCACGGGCATTAATGAGTTCTGACGTTCTCCAAACCCGCAGCAGATTGAGCGGGGAGGCACGCTTTCGGGCGAGATAAAAATGCACACGGTTCCGACGACGCGAATTTCTGTCGTCTCTCCTTCGTGATCCTAGTTTTTTTTATCTTTTGTAAAATCAAACAGACTGACCGAATATAATACCTTTTGGAGCTCAATATACCTCTACCTAAATTCGTTTTTTACATTTCTCAATGAAACAAATCGTTATCAAACCAATCGTTCGGTATGGGGTTTGATCGACGGTTTATCTTGTATATAAAAATGAATCGCAAAATGTGTTGTAAGCGCATAACTCAACAACAACCCCTGTACCGATTTCGCTAATTCTTTTTTTATAATATTCCTTGAAGTACGAGGATGGTTTTTACGGAGATAATTATCAAGAAAATTAATCCTAAGGGGGTTAAAAGGGGTAAAAATGGAAAAAATCCTGAGTCACTGGAGCTTCGTGGTATTAAATTTTGTCAATAGTTTCATTTAATATAGCAGAGGCCCCTAAAGAAAGGATTTTCCAAAATTCGACCCCTAAGGGGGTTAAAAGGGGTAAAAAAGGTGAAACAAGAAAAATTCGCCTGGCTGGAACTGCCGGAGCTTTGAGTATGAAATTTGGTCAACAGTTTCGTTTTATATAGTGGAGACCCCATGGGAAAGAATTTTTCGAAATTCGACACCTACCGGAGTTAAAAGGGGTAAAAGGGGTGAAAATGAAAAATACTGATAAAATAAAAAGTTATACTGCACACGGGCGAAGCCGGTTTATTCGGCTAGTTTTTAATGAAAACACAGCGTGATTATTAAATACAAAATGTCGACGCTCTTAAGAAATACTCTCTGCGCGCTCAGTACACGTGATTCTAAACTATATTTCACACGGGCTATATACAATATTTTTGATATACTAGTATGGTTTTATTAAATGTTATTTGTGAGCGCATATCTCGCCGTTTAGGAGAACGCGATGAGAATATGCTTTTTTCGCGACACGAAAACGTCATAATACAACTACGGGATCTTTAGGGTACACATAATTCCGACGACGCCGCGCGTCTAATAACACCGTAATAATGAACGCGGCTTATTGTAAAACGATGTGCGCACGCTCGCCGACCCCGCGGGCGTATGCGGTAACACGATCGGATGAAAAATGTAAATACGTCGGGCACCGGGGGTTTAACGGGAATCGATTACGCGCCGCGCGTTACTCTCGGCCATCAAACGTCAAAATGTAATAATATTATCCGTCGACCGACCGACCGACCGACCGCCGTCGGAGAGAAGAATCCTTTTACGCGCGCCGCTCTCCGGAGTATTCCGCGGGCCGCGACGCAAACTTCGCGGAAGTCCGTACACGCCAGAGTGTCCCGGAACGAGGCACAAACGAAAAACGCAATTGCGGCGACAATGACGCGTTTTCCGCGTCGAAAAATTTCTACGGAATTCGTACACCACCCGCTGTGCAAAAGATTGTTTATTTGCAAGCGCCGAGACCTCTTGCAGATGACGTGTCCTTCGATCGCGTTAAAAACACGACGGAAAAATACGTCGCGAAACAGCTCCACGACTCGGCGGACCCGAATATGGTATCGAACGGTGAAAAATTGATTCGATTTATTTGACTTGTTTTCGTAATTCTCGGGATTTCCTTTTTCTAATTCCGATTCGGATGATTGCCACCGCCGCCGCCGAGGGTCAATTTTCGTATGTAAATCCGTCGTCACTGATGACACCGCGCGTATTATTTTACACGATTTACTACGATAAAATCGTAATACACATTAGACATATGTTTTTGTCTACAAAATGTATTCGATTTGACTGATATACGACCCGCGCGATCGTATGATATAACGATATATATTATTTATAACGGGTTTTCGGTGAGATTAAATTCGAAAACGATACACGAACCGAACACTTGTACGAATGTTTGCGTGCAGTACGATGAAGCCGAGACGAAGATCGCGTGCGTCAAAGTTCTACTACGTGCTGGGCAGCAGCGTACGACGACGTGACGGTCGATAAAATAAATAGATAAAAAAAAAAATAAAAAATGATCGATCGGTGTTTGATTTCGTGCAACAATAGATCGATCACGTGTTATTTATCGTTTCGGCTCGGAAACGTTTTAGTCGAACAATAGGCGTGTGACGCGCGGCCGTGAATAGTTTACACGCTCGCGTTCCACAACTCGTCTATTCCGATCGTTAATTAATATTGTTAACTCCGTTTTCCGCGCAGGTACGTTTGAAATCACAATAAATCGCTGCTCCGAGGCTCGCGCGCGTCGCTAAACGTCGTATTATTATTTCAAAGTGTATTTTAATAGTTACAACGCGACGCTATGTGTGTTCGTATCATCCAAACGGCTTACGGTTTCATTGTTTAGACGAGATTGAAGATGATAACGCGTCCGGGCGAGTGAGTCGCCGTCGACGGGAGAGAGAAAGAATATATTGTGTTTAGGAGGCGCAGTGCAGTCGCGTTATTGTCGTGTTACACGCGTTCGAAAACAATCTAAAAACACGCGCGAGGGGTTTTTTTTCCTCTCCTTTCGTGTGAAATCATCGTCAAACGCATAAAGTGGTCAATTCGTTTTTTATGTAAATCGCGTCCTACATGACGTTTCATTCCGGCGTAATAATATGGTTTTTTTTTTTTTTTTATCCTAACACGGGTAACGAATAAATTAGTCGGACGCAGCGGGTGCCATACACGATATTCGGATTTTCGTTTATCGGACGGTTTTTTTTTTTTTAAGAAGGGGGTGGGCAGGAGGTCCGGGAGAGAATATTTAGGTTTTTTTCCGTTTCGGAATGTATATCGGCGTCGGGAGTATTATCGCGTCGAGCTAAGAACGTTTAGCCAGCAATAGTGATCACAACTCTATAGCTTATTTGGTGCTAGAAAATATCAAGGACTACGGTATATGACAACCAACATGTTTAGGCATTTATATTTACTATGTCATGCACGTAGATTATAATAGTATTGTAATTTTATGTTAAAACGTTTTTTTTTTTATTTTATCTCAAACCTATTACGTCAACTCGATTAGAACGTACACGACTCGCGTCGAAGCGGCGGAGTGATCGATATGCGACGATATATTATAACGTGTACGCGCGCGGAGGGCAATCGATTCGAATATTAAATTACAGGGGGAAAAAATGTACTTTGATATTTTATCGGTTTACGAGCGAAACAAATCGTTCGTTCGATTTGTTTCTTTTTATTTTTTTTTTTTCTCCGTTTTGTTTTTTCGCTGATACGAATTTTCTCGGAATTTATTATCTACCGTTGGAATCGAAGTTATAAAGTCGTACTTAGTAGGGTAAAAAATAAAAAAAAAAAAAAAAACCGTTACGATAATAAAGTAATATAACTTTCATAAATAATTATAAGTGCTTTTAGAGCCGCTGCAGGTTTAAATAATATATTATATTGTCTCTCGGCGCGACGTAACAATTATTTATAAAGCGTATTTCGGTTCAATTTTATTCGATACGAAAAATCGATATCCTTGGCCGTCCGTGCGAGGGGGAGCGGCGGCGGCGGTCTCAGGGCTAAACGAATTACGGGAAACGGGGCGGGACGTTGTTAGAGCGTCGAGAGGAAAAGGCGAACTCGTCGTGTCCACCGCGACGTGGCCGACAGACGAACGTCGGAGTTTCGAGTGAATCTAAACAGTACTGACCAGCGGCCGTCGCGTGTGTTCGCCGGACGCGGTGCCATTCGATTGTATATCCGTAGCCAGTTGGTTTGGTGTTTTAAGAATTCCGTGCAGATCGATTCGAACTTTGAAACCCGAGAGAAAAAGAAAGCAACGATCGCCGCGAAAATTCGAAAACATTCGTGGCGCAGATGGACACGTTCTCCGGTTTTGGACGCGTCTCGTAAAAAAAAAAAACCTCTAGAATTACAAATTTCGTTTTTAATATACTCCCCTTTCGGTCCTCGAATCGCGCGCGACTTTGAGTAAATTATATCAAGCACGGGACGAACGTCCTGGGAGACTATTTTTTCTCCAGGACCCGCGCGTTCGACACGTACAAATTATAATTCACGTTAGTTGTTACGACGACGACGACGACGTTGAATAGGATCTGATCGAGCCGTCCCGACGGTCGTTTTCCGGTCCTAATAACACTCGCGCGCGCGTAATTTTATTCTTTTACGACGGTTTCAGACACGACATCGTACACCTACTACGCCGTATTTACGAAATTAATAACGTTTCATCGTATTTATTGCACAGCGCCGGTTTATTAATTAAATAAAGTTCTCCGCCGCCGCAGACGGGCTTTTTTTTCACGCGTTTACGACCCGGTTCATAAAACACACACACACACACACAGTTACGCGTAATAGTATTTACACGACGTACACCAAATAATATAACGCGTAATTATTTATTTACGACGTGCGCGCGCGCGTGTTCACACGCAAACCTATTGTACGCGTACTTAGACTCATAAAACGACGTCGTGATTAATGATGATATTTAAGGCCCGGGATTTTCGTGTTTTTCCTTTTCTTCCTCCGCTCCTAGTCGATCGGTTGTCGCCGACGATTTGTCAGCGGACGTTCGCGATTCGGCTCGTTCTCGAACGAACGGATTCGTTGCCGGCGTATATTTATTTTTTATCGAAACGCATAATTATTGGAAATCGAGCGGATTACGACGAAAATCGAATAGCACGACAATACGATATACGATTGAGGTAAAATTGTTTACTCGAATACCTTTCGCGCCAGCGGCGGTCGTACGATGGAAAACGTTTATTGTTTTCAATCGAGTCGTGCGCGCATGGACAAAGACAATTTTCACGTTCTACATTATTTAAATACGTATATAGACGTTAACGACGAAACGCGACTTGAAAGCGAAATCCGAACGATATTATGTGTCGAAAAACTATATTTTTGTACATTCGAAAAAACTCGGGTACGTAATACTAAATCATTTTTTATCGCATATAAATTTTACCTCTAATAACATTATATTATTATACATTATGCATGGTGATTACTCCGCCGCGGCGACGACGCACGCTGTCGACACACAACGCGATCGCCGTAATAACGTGTCGAGCAACAGTCGGTGTTTATCATTCAGAGCGCCGCGATTGAAATCCATAAAATCGTGAAAATACGTCGTGTGATTTACGATCGATGGTAAATAATAATTATTATCGTCGGAGGCGTTGCGAATAATAATCGTCGTGTGGTCGACCGGGCACCGTCGCGCGTCGTCGTGTTTCGTTCGGCTTTTTTTAGCGCGCGCGTCGCGACGACGTTTCTATTTTCCCGACCTTCTTTTGTCCCCGCGTTTGACACTATTTTGTAAATATTTTAATTGCACTACGTCTCGGAGGAGATTATAAATGAATAAACACGATTGCGCGTTTACCAATAATAGAGTTGTTATTCTTTCAAAAGAGTCGTGTAAAATAATAATTGTTTCGTTCGTCCGCGTCGTATTAACAGATTATCATCGTGAGGATCGACGAGGGAGGGCGGCTTACGCGGACTTAACCCCCTCGTCGAACAGTTCTCGGGGTTTGCGAAATGACTAACGCACGATCGAACGTAAAACACCTATTTTACTACACGATTATTGAGCGATTATTGTCGGCGCGTCAGAGAGAACGGGGAAATACAAAAGAAAACCTACACACGGTCGAGCATAAAAAACTCTGCGATGTCGCCGTTTGCAGTTTTCAACCAAACACCGTGCAAAACCATTTGAAAACTTAAATAATTACAATCATACGAAATGCGGTATTAAAAAAGATAAAAACGAGTTGAAATTGATAAATAATAATAAATTAAATCGATAAACCTTGGTTTATCTCGTACAATTTGAATATATTTTATAATTTAAATCTATTTTTTTAATTTCTTTAGCGGACTATAATGTTTATAATGTTGAATCGGACTAATTTTAGTCGGAATTTCGAGCGATACCCAAATGACTGCGCGGACACGAGGGCGATGCCAATAATAACGGCTCGTGTAAGTTTGCTATCATAATAATAATCGGCGCAATTATACGTGAAAATAATAAATTACAAAATGTCGACAACGTAAATGTGGCGACATAAAATATTTTACGCTCAACCGTTACTCTCCGTCCGAAACGATTTTACACTTCCGCATTCGACTGGTTTAGTAATTATATTATGCCGTTTATTATATTATTATAAATCGTCATAGTTTATGAAAATTCTAAAGTGCCGTTCACCGCCAGCGTTAATACGATTTTTATCGACGTTCGGGTGGTTTATAAATCGGATTTTATCTGTTTTCAGAGAGTTCGTCGTGCGAACACGCGCGTCTATTCAAGCTCCAGTCGAAAATGAAAAAAAAACCGAACGCTCCTTTCCAAAAACCTTCACCTTTAACATATTATCATCTACAACAGCCAAAGTTTAATTCCTCCCCGGGAATTACTTATCCCGGGTCTCGGACACCCATAAAGCGCCAAAGTCGATCAGTGTTTTTCGGACGCACGTAAATAAATACGTAATAATAACGATAATGATAATGTTTTCACATTTATTCGTCTTTCGAATCCTTTTTAATTCCGTCCACTCTCGTTTGAAACATTAATACACGGCGCACCCGATTTCGTCGAACTGGCCGAGTGCGCTGCGGATCGTTGGACCGCGACGAGTCCTGTGTAATCCAAATGATATACGTAATTCATACGAATACACCTATATAATATAGAGGTATGCGGCGCGTTGAAATTATTATTATTTAGCGGAAACCCTTACTGTATATTCGATTACGCATTAATGTTCAATACATTTTAATAGTGATTTCGAATTAATCCTCTCGAGTTATAAATGAAAATAAGCTTTTAACGTCCCGATTGAATATTTATAACCGTCGTCGCGAAACTGCGCGTATACCATACGATAAACAGCGACGGGCCGGACGACGAATTCTACATTTTATACCCGCCGGAGTCGCCGATGACGAAAATATATTATTTACGGGCAGTGAAATCCAAGGGACCGCGTTTTTCAAGAACGTCGATTCGAACGGCGGCGGCGGCGACGACGACGACGACGACGACAAAAGAAAACAGAAAGCGAGAAAGAAACTATTCGTATAACGAATTCCGCCACCTGACTTTTAGGTACTCGTCGGCGATAACTATTTTCCACTCCTGTCCGTTATTAAAGGGGGCCGGCAAACGTGAAACTTTTTATTTTTTATAGCCGCGTCCAACTTTATCTGCGGGTCGAAAGTCGAAAGTCTCGCACGGATCGCCGTGATAATTTCTACACATATTTACTACAAAGGATTAATATCCTTGTCGCACGCGATCGGAGTGTGCATGTCCGTTCGCCGTTTCGTAGTCGCGGGCGGTTATTAAGGAAGTCGGCATTCCTTCAAAAATCGGTCCCGCCCGTCGGTCGTTGCAGCAGTATTGAAAAGACCGAACGGGTCGCCGTTTCTGCGCATTGTCATCCGAAATGGATAACGTTTGAAACGTATCGTTTAAATAAATAAAAACAGAGACGATTACGGCATATTTTTACCGTACTTACACAACTCTAAACGTTTTATATTTTAATGGAAAATCACTCGATCGGTTAGGTCCTTTTTGAACCGATCTCGCGCGGCGGAAATAGTGAGTGATAAAAATTCGCGCTGTTTCCGACAGAAATTTTCGAAAAATCCGTTTCGATATCGACAAAAGTGTGCTGCTGCTCGTCGCTCGAATGGATTTTTTCGAAAAACGTATAAAAACACTATCGAATACTCCAATAACATCGCGCCCATTACAAGACGTACCACCCCGACGTAATACGCGAACACAAATCAAATGACTTTACGAAAAGTTATTAGCCTAGAGGCCGGGACTTGTTGCGTTTGTATGTTTTTATCGAACGGACCGAAAAATTGCCAAATCAGCTGTAAACTCGAATATTAGACTCGTAAGAATCCAATATTAAAGTTTTATTTCGCACATATTAAAAGATATTTTCTTTTATTATTACTCATATTTTTAAAAATTCTCATCGTTTATTGATTATTTATTAACTTGTACATTTTCAATCGTCAAAATATATTTGAATTACGTGGTTTTTTAACAAAAAAAAAAAAAAAAAAACCATGTTTATAAACATATAATTACGTACGGTGATGTAATTCCAATAATTTAACTATAAAACACTAATGTGATTTTCCCTGCAGTCTGAGTTTATATTATTTTGTGAATTTACAACGCTGATAATTGATCATTTTGTTTAAGTTTTTTTTATTTTTTAAGAGCGTAGAACGAGAATATAATTATCAATCGCCGGTATTTATTTTTATATCGAACAAAATACGAAAAAATATAGCGAAAATGAAATTATAGTTTTAAATGGTAATTGTTTCTTTGCTTTACTCGAAGAGATAAAAAAAAAAAAATTTAAGGGCATTATATTTCAATGTTATTGAGCGCGCAAATGTGTTCATATAATTCCGTTGTGTGTTTATATAGTGCATACAAACTGTACGGTTATCGCAGCCCAATAGTTATTACCCACCGCGCCGCATAAAACGAACATAAAACGATATAGCTTATTCGAGTATAATAATATATCGGATACTCGTTTGCGCGGAGAAAATGAATATTTTCGGCGCCGCCGCGAGTGAGGAGACGACGCGCGACGTTTAAAAAAAAAAAACCGAAAACACAGTGGCAAAAGAAGGATATTATTTACTTTTTACCGCGCGCATATCGATAGACGAACACAAACTGCAGGCGAAGAGACGCGTGGCGAAATTCGAGTGAGGAAAAATATTCGCGTTCTTACGAGAGAATTGACATGTAAGTACGGGCGCGCGTGCAGGGGTGGTTTATCGGGAAACAAAAATGTATGCGTTGATAATGTAAATTCCGTTCTGATGCGCCGTAAAACGCGTTTACATTATTGTCTTACCCGCGTCGAATGAGAAAAAAATAAAAAAAAATAAATATGCAAATCCTATCGGTCCCGAGTTCTCGCAGTGTTTACGCGCGTAATATCGTTGGATTATATCGCCCGCTATAAATACGCCGCGGCGGCGGCGCGGCGGTCCGACCGACCGGAACTTTGAAAACTCGAAAAATCCCGAAAAAACTCTCCCCTGGGCCCTCCTCCTCGTCCGCCGCGATAATGTTTCGCGCGTGACTCGGTTTTTTTACCGTCCGAACGATAATGATATTATTATTTAATCGAGAAAAAAAAAACCTGTCAAAGACCGCGAGATTACAGCTTTCCGCGACGCGCACGAAAAATCGCAGATTTAATGACGACGACGTTTAGAAACGCGCGCGGAAATTATAACGATTACGCGCATTTATTATAAACGTTATACAATTACGATTTTTTTAAAAATTAAAGTCGATCGCATCCCGGACACTATGAAAAATTACAATTCGCGTTGACAACGCCGTTATTTACGTAATACGGGTTGTAAACGACGATTTACATAGAATTCGTTGTGGGCAAAAGTCGAGAGATCCGTTCGTCGCATCGGAAGAGAGGAGTTATTTTTCGTATTATTTTACAACACCTCGGGGATCAAACGAAATGCATAAAGCAGCAGAGAGTAGTTATAATACCTTTTTACTACGATCGCGGCCATTAGAGGTGCACCGCAGGCGCAGCGAGTTTACGATAAATATTTCGACCAAATATACCAAACTGATTTTTCTTCGAAACAAACAAAAGTGCGCAGAGAAACAATTGAAATGTTGAAGTTAATTTTAACGATTCCGCGTGGGGCGACCCGAGAATACGCATCGAATACAATAATTCTAAACTCTAATGCGAAACGCGTACACAAACGAGTGAAAAAAAAAAACTCAAACACCACGAACACCTATTACGACGACATCGGCGTTCAAACGCGTACTTTCATCAGTCGATTATCATCACTAGACGAGGGAATAATACGTTAAAAACCATTTTTGGTTGGCATAATATTCGCGATGAAATCGCCGGACTCCCGTCAGACGGTGAAAAAATTCTACGGTTTCTCGATTGCGACGAGAGAAAAATCGCTATTCCTTCGAATAATAATATATTATTATTATATTTCACTATAGGTAACCGATTCGCCACGCTTCCGAAGTGGCTAACAGCGGAATTCCGTTTTGCAACTCTCGTGGGGAGAGGCTAAGGAAGTTTCCGGAGGACTAAATCCTTCGATCTCTACCACCCCACCCCCCCCCCACCCCCGACATCCTTCTACGCGAACCTCCCGCGCGCCAACAAAGTTTCCGTCCGCGACACGTCGTCTCTGGTGTATACTATCGCGAGTGAGCGATTTCGCTTCTGCGAAGTATACGCATACGTTGTATAACAATAATGACATAACATTATGCGTCTCGCGCTCGCGCGCGCGTGTTCCGATTAATCTCGATTTGAACGCGTACGTTATTATGAATTAATATTTATATTCACAGACGCAGACGCGCGCCGCCGTGCGGTGACGACGTTAATCTCGAAATATTCCGACGTTCCGCCGCCGCCTAAACACTATTCGTACAATCGATTTATTGATATCGCACGTCGGCGAGACTTTTGCACGTCTCCGGAGACGACAGAATCGAGTATGACGCGTGCGCTTTCGGAGCCGAAATCGGGCGGTTTCGCGAGCACCGAAACGAATGGGCGATTAGTTTTTTTGGGATTTTATTCCCCGACGACGACGGTTTTCGAACGAATACAATCGAATTTACACACTAAAACGCCTACATTTATTCGATCACTTTTCATGATCATAATTTACGCGTAGAAATCAGTGGAAAATGCGCGAAAAAAACGCGAAAAAGGTATCGTTATAGTTTTTAAACTATAACACTTAAACGAGTTAGGTTTTTTTAGGGAAAATCGACTCATGTTAATTGCACGCAACATATAGAAGTGTAAGGATTCTGTAAGACCACAAACTCTGCGCGAGGACGGCGGCGGCGTGTGTTTAAAATTTGAACGCGACCGTGACGTTATCGCCGAAAGACTACAACGATTTAACATTATTGTACTAGATTAAATATTTTTTTACGTTTCTAAAACACGTTTCATTTTTAAATTCTAAATAAAGCGAATAATGAGTTGGTTTTATTACCTTGTTTATTGGTTTATTTGTTTTAGTTTTTTTTTGTCTGTTATAACGTTTTTAGCTAGACATATTATATAATATTAAACGAACTCGTGTCCAAAATTTAAAAAACGATCGATTTTATCAACGAAATCGCACATCTCGAATATTTAGAAATATGTATATGTAGATATTATAAAAGCTTAATTTTTTCATTTAGAGTCGTTTTTTTCTTCCGAAAACAAAGATACACTAGTTAAAAATTTAATAAAAGACCAATTCACCGCTTAATAATATCAATCGCGTGCATCTCGTCCTACTCCGATCCCCGACTTTGTAAGTTATTCTAAACGGTTTTCGAGAGAGAGAGAGAAAGAAATAATTCGGATTTCGGAAAGTACAAACACCGAATGTATTCAAGCACCCGATCTATATATATTAAGGCGAGGAGACGCCGCGTAAACACTACTATACTGCTGCCCGGGCCACGGAAAAATATTATCATGAAAATATATTATGTACGAATGGAAAAAATAAAATGGAGAAAAAACGCGAAAACACAAATCATTGTGAAACCTGTAATAGCTCCTATACACTACGTCGAAAACGGGTGTATAGATATAAATTTATTTGTTTTCGGCCCGTTTCGATGGCGAGGGAGAGAGAACACTCTTACGGTGTTCTCCTCTTATAAAGGGTCCGAGCAACGTCTATATAATTCGATCTATATTTGCCGTCTATCCGCACAATATATTTCACACAACGTTCCAGCCCTTCGGAGGAGCACGACACACGCGTATTACGACGAAATCGCGACGAGAATCGATATGAATTATTTTATCTCTCGGACGACGGTCTCGCGCGCTTTTACTCGAAACACGTCTAATCGACGGCCTGTGTTTACCGCGTAAAATTATTCGAATTCGCTTCGTCGGTCATTGTTGTTTATCGCGCGTTTTTATTCGTCGTGATTATTAACGCGACAACGATCGAAACAATAATATAAGCGCAATATTGGAATTTCGGGTACGCCGCGTGCAGTTTTGACGAGAGAGGGGGAAAAAAACCGCGAAAACTCCTCCGTCCAGTCCTATTGTACGGGCTCACACAACAGCGGGGTATTATTGATTTTACTACAACGTCCGACCACTCGCTTTTACTTACGATCGTCGTCGGCCAATATCGTAAGCCGTTCAAACGAGATGTATACAGAGTACACCGAACGCGCATCAAACTATAATTTAATACCTATCCCCCCCCCCCGCCCATTAATCTCGTCCCATCAAATGAGTTTTCCAATAACATTTAGTCCGGAATGAAGTTCTGTCAACGGATAATAACCGTCTGGCCCCGATATCAAGATCTAGTTATAATTAGTTTAATTTTTATTTCCCATCCCAACGATAAACATTTTTATAACAACTACTGACGAACGCGCGCGCCCCCGACGATGAATTATTTTATTTTAGACCGGTCGTGAGATTATTAATATTTGCACCTTTTTATGATAACGTACTCCGGGGGGCAACAGACCTGTTTATTTTTCACGTCATTATCAGAGTAGTTATTTTATAATGTTTTATATTGTTATCGGTACACGAGTTTATACTATCGTTTATTTTGATTCGTTTAGTTTCATATATTTACTACATATTATACAATAATAATATAGTTTTCGGCCGCGGAAACGCTTGTGCCGCCCGCGGTTAATTAATCGATATACCGGTCGCTCCCGCCGCGAAACCAAGTAAACGCGCGCGAGTGTTCTCGGAAACGAGTTCCGGAGCGAAAATCACCGACGACGCGGCGTACAAAACAAAGGGCTTTTGCACGTCCCCCTCGGACGCGGACCGACGGAAAACGGGCTCGTACAAAAGTGCACACCACTCGACACACGGCCGTGAAAAGGGGAGACGTATAAAAAGTCATCGAACCGCGCGGCATTCGTCGGACGAATTTTGCGGATCGGACCGCGTCCTTTATTTAAACGACTCTCTCGAAAAAACAACGCGTCTTCGCAGCATATAACGGTTGTCGGTGCCTTGATCTATAGTACGTTAAAATTATAATATACTAGCTGAATAACCCGGCTTCGCCCGTGTGCAGTATAACTTTTTATTTTATCAGTTTTTCATTTTAACCCCTTTTACCCCTTTTAACTCCGGTAGGTGTCGAATTTCGAAAAATCCTTTCCCATGGGGCCTCTGCTATATTAAATGAAACTATTGACAAAATTTAATACCACAAAGCTCCATTGACTCAGGATTTTTTCCATTTTTACCCCTTTTAACCCCCTTAGGGTTAATTTTCTCCATAATTTATGCTATAAACCCGCTCCCCGACATTCTCTATCATTTAAAAAAAATTTGAGCCAAATCGGCCCAGCCGTTCTCAACTGATTCAATTTCCAATTTTTTGTCTCCATTTTTATATATATAGATTATCCGTCCGTGTTTTCTTATACGCGAGAGTACGTTCGTCGTTTAGCTGCAACTCCGCCGACGGAAGTCGATAAATTTAAATATCACGCGTTTTGAAAACGCTCTCGCGCGCCCCACTTGGACCGCTCAGCAGGAGAAAAACGTACAGACTCTAACATCGGGCCCGCGGCTTTTGAGTGCACATCAGAAGAAGACGTTCGTTTTAAACGAGCGCGCGCGCGCCGATTCAAAATAATAGCACAACGACTGCAGTCACTTCGAAACACGATAAATCCGTCGATAAATAATCGGTATACATATTTTATATTACACACCGTACCCGCGAGTGGATCGTTGACGTCCGAACACGGGGCTGCAGAAGCCGGCATTCGACACGAAAACCGGTGCGCAGTGCGCGTACGCGTTGAAAATAAGGACGAAAAAAAATAAATACGATTTAATGTGCATCGCGCGGGTACAATAGACAATGATTACGTTCGGACAGACGCAGCGAATATAAGATGCGATTAATGCACTCGTTTGGCTTTAAAATACACGAGTACACGTACGTATTATCCCGTCGTGACTCGCGCGTATAATTTGAACGCCGTTACTCGCGCGTAAAGAGATTCGCTCACCTTGTATATTTTATCATAAATGTAATATTTTAAGAACAAATAATTAATAAATCATAAAATAAACTAATTTTGAATGTTTTTTTTATGAATATATTGAAAAAAATGAAAATAATTATATGAAAAATTATTAGAAAAATGTAATTTTATGAAATCGATATTTCCTCAATATTTCGTTCTCCGGTTATTGTATTGTCATCATTTTCACTATCATCACTACACGAATCATTTAGTGATTCTATATCTTTATTTAACCACGAAATAATTGCCCCACTCATACTTTTGAAAAATAGAATAAACGGCGAAAAAAAGTAAAATATCGAATAAAAAATAACAACAAGTAAAAACGAAAATATGCACGCGAAATTCAAACGCTATTACTCGCGCGTAGAGGAAATCGCTCACAAAACACGACTAGCTGATTTCAGAATGCAATAGGTTTCCTCGTCGGAACGTTTAAGTACCCCTCAAATGAAAGATCAATTTTTAAATATTTCGTCATAAGGTACTATGAATTTGGGAAAAATATATTAACAACAAACAAGCCAGTGGTTACCGACTTAAAAACAATGTGAGGGAAATTCTCACGCGCGAGCAATGACGGGTTAAGTATCCGAAAAGGACACGAAAAATTATGTTTGAAAAAAATACAGCCGACCAACGTGTTATGGCTATTGTAATTATCGCGCGATTCATAAGACCACTGATTATTAAAAAAATCGAAATCTTTCGAATATTGAATATTGAAGAAGCCCGTCGTTTTTGTGCGAAATTATCAAGTCGACAAACGATATCGCCACGCGAGCAAGGACATCTCGCCGCGCCGGGGCAATTATTTTTTCCCCTCTTTTAAATATATATTTTTCACGAAAAATATTAACAGTAATTATATTGTATCTATATATATAAAAATAGAGACAAAAAATTGGAAATTGAATCAGTTGAGAACGGCTGGGCCGATTTGGCTCAAATTTTTTTTAAATGATAGAGAATGTCGGGGAGCGGGTTTATAGCATAAATTATGGAGAAAATTAACCCTAAGGGGGTTAAAAGGGGTAAAAATGGAAAAAATCCTGAGTCAATGGAGCTTTGTGGTATTACATTTTGTCAATAGTTTCATTTAATATAGCTGAGGCCCCATGGGAAAGGATTTTTCGAAATTCGACCCCTAAGGGGGTTAAAAGGGGTAAAAAGGGTGAAACTAGAAAAATTCGCCTGGCTGGAACTGCTGGAGCTTTGAGTATGAAATTCGGGCAGCAGTTTCGTTTTATATAGTGGAGACCCCATTGGAAAGGATTTTTCGAAATTCGACACCTACCGGAGTTAAAAGGGGTAAAAGGGGTAAAAATGAAAAAAAAACTGATAAAATAAAAAGTTATACTGCACACGGGCGAAGCCGGATTATTCAGCTAGTATATATATAAATATCATATCTCGCGTTTGGCAAATATATTTTGTTAGAAAATTAACAGCTAAAACCTGATAAAGGTTTCAAAAACCCCATACCAAACGCGTAAATAATATATTCTAAAAAAAAAGAAAAGAAATCCTAATTTATGTAAAACGCCAAATATTAATCACATAAATCAACGCAATATTATCTCGTGTTTTTGTTTTTTTTTATTTCAAAGTAAAAAAAATAACACGTTTACCTAAACTATAACGTTTTTTTTTTTGTTTTTTTTTTTAGATTCGAGGCGTTTTCGAGCTTATTTAAAACTCGCGGCCGGAGCGGTTACCACCACCCCGGTCGCCTACCACTTAATCCGACTTTTTCGCCATTGTGTACGGCATAATAATATTACACGAATGAAATTATAATATACGGCCCGAATTTTCGCCCACATTTCTTTGGTAAAAAAAAAAAAAAAACCAACATTTTATATATACACGTTATACAATAGTTACGTCCTTTCTGGTTTTTTTAATATATATAATATTATGTACGTCAGAGGTTTGCCGACTTTATATAGACTCGTGGCCGACCTTTGACTTTGTCGACGCTCCTACGATCAATTTACCCCGATTCTCGGGTAGTTTTATTTTCCCCTTTTCTCGAATTTAATCGCAGCGCAAAACAAAACGACGCGATTTGAAATTTAAATCGAATAGCGTAATAATTATACTCAATTTTCATACCGGGCGGGGGTCGGACGACTAAGAAGACGGAAGAAAGAAAAACAGAAGAACTTACGATGTGAAATCGCGTTTTTTTTCCCCCAAAATATATATATTCACGGAAAGACGAAAAAAGGACTCGCGATCGAATCGAAATTGTTATCGTTACTATTAAATCGCAAGAGTATACCGTATATAGTAAAATACGATTTTGAGTATAACCATAATGATTTTCCCATTGAAATTAAAACCTTGAAAATTAATATAACGTCTTAAAAGATTTTATTTTCCGATAAGGACAAGAGGTAATAATTTTTAATATTTTCATTTGAAACAGTTTGTGGAACCGATAAAAATGTACTGATAAATTTTCTCGAAATATATTTCCGCGTCAGGATTTCGTTACGATTCGGAAGACGCGATTCGAAAATAAGACGAAAAAAAGCGTTTTACGGCGCGCGGACATGAGTTTACGCATTTTCAAAGGCATCGTTCAAACGCTCGTAATCGCCGCCGCGCGCCCGGTGTTGAAATGTTCACGGGCAATAATTAACCGTAATTATACTGCTCGGTACGAGTAAATCAAAAAAAAATGTCGACGGAAAAATCCGCTTTAGCAGCAGAAAAAAATAATAAAACTAATAATATTATATTTCGGGGAGAGTCGAACGCACGTAACGCGTGTTGCCGCCGACGATTTTCGGCAATAAAGTAAATTATAAACACGAGTAGGTTCTACATTTATGAAATTCCATCTTTATATCGACATCTAATCTAAAGACGACGACGACGGTCAGAATCGTTATGTTAATTTTACATAATTTCCCAAGAACCGTCGACGAATACGAGATAGCCTGCGGATCCAAGTCGCTATAAACGTCGTTTCCTAGTCAATGATAATGCACAAATTGATCGGAAACATCGCGATTTACTAGACAATGACGAAAATTCCTAGACTTGCGCGCCTTTGCCGGGGTCATAATGTACCAATAATTACATTCTGGCCGATCCGAAACGCAAATAATTACTATTGTATCGTCCACAGCAATATATACGAGTATAATATATGTATTACGAGTACCACGAATTTATTTTTCGTTTCTAATCGTAAAAAAACGTTTGATATTAAAATATCGCGACGAGAAATCAGGAATACGAATGCCGTTCGATTAAAAATACGTTTATGCACCGCATTAGCATAATAATAATAATAATAATATGATATAATAATGGGAAAAACAAAAGTCGCGACGACGCGGAAACGCGTGGAAATTTCACGGGCGGCGGTGCGTAAAACGGTACCTTTTACGGTTGATAATAATAATATGTATATTTATACGAACACGACGCGCGTCGTACGATATAATATGACGATCATTTAAGTATAACAATACTGTTTGGTACCTAAAGATTTTGTCGGCTCGACCAAAGTGTCGGCCAAGTAAGCCGATCGGATTTCATTTCGGTACCAAAGTGAGTGCACTCAGTGCTGTGTGAACACGACGACGTCGAGACGTTTTCGAACAATCGACGATTTCGTTTATTGGATCAGAGCGCGTTTTTTTTTATTCCGCGGCGGGTAAGGGCGAGGAGACGCGCCAGGAGATATATATATTTAAATAAACCGTCTTCGAGACGTTACTGTTATTGTTATTATATTCCCTCCGCCCACCCCCCGCGAATAAATCGTACGTTTCGTATACTGTTGCGCGGTCGAACGGCACGAAACGCGCGAATAGACATAATAACAATAACAATTTTCCTCGTAGTCGCATTTTACAAAACGAAAAACTATTCGAAATAATGTTAAAACGTCGCAACAGAGTGTATTATTATTACAATGCGCCGTGTGTGTGTGTGTGTGTGTGTGTGTGTGTATATTATGCGTATTCGAGTATGTTATCGACGACTTGCCGTCGATGTCGGCCATCAGTCATTATTATAAAAACGACTGCTCATCCGATTAGACAAATGCAGACATAATCAAAATGGTTACTAGTACTTGACTCGTTTATTAGAACGTTACTCGAAATTATTATAATCGATAACTATTGAAAATACTACTTGTGGGCTATAAATTCTTAATTGTAATCATTATTACCATACAAAGACAATGGGTCCCGACTCAACACTGGGCACGGACCATTTTAGTAAATTTTCCAACGACGCGGACCACTATTTATTACCACCACAATCCACACTTTCGCGGTCAATAATTTATTCGTACGTTATCGAATCGGAAATACAGTTTATATCGTGGAAAATATTTCAACTCGTTTATTGACGACCGACTAATTATTTAGAGAAAAAAACAAGGCGATGATAAAATATATTGAGTACACTAAGCAGTCATTAATGTGAAATACGATTTCGCTGACTATTTTTTTTTTTCGATTTTAATTTATTACCAAATTTTTAAATTAAAAATCGATGATCGTGAAAAAAAAAACTTTGGCTTGGCGCCGGCGGTTCGCGGACCGTCAGTTGGGAAACATCGGTCTAAAAGCTATAGGAAACATAGATTTGGTACTCGAGTACTTAAATTATTGACGCGTGTGATTCGTTTGAAACACAAATCAGTAACAGCGACACCGGGCGTAGGGAGGAAAATTTTTTTTTAAAAGTATTTATGCTTATATATATTTTTCCCCCCTTATACTGACCCATTCAATGCGCCCCCGGTAGTAAGTATTATAGCCATAATAATAATATATCACGTACATCGAATTGATCGAGTTTTATCGGAGTTGAATAATTACTATATGTTTAACGCGGGGCGACGGCGGCGCACACACTAGAACGTTCGATCAAAATTCGGTAAATTGAAAAAAAAATAATTTTTTTACTCATAAAAATCACTAGTCTTTGTCAACGCGCGTGTTTTAAAATATAAAGCAGTCTCGTACGACGAGTACGTTTCGTATTATACCTACCTAATCATAATTGTTGTTCACGAGGTTGATTAAAATATAATATAATACGAACGTGCGAGATTTTATTCGATATAATGCACTAAAACGCCGGCGTTATAAAATTATAATGTAAGTGGTACTCACGGTTTGTCCGGCGGCGGGCTGAAAAAGTTCCGAGACAGTCGATGGTTGAGTCGTCGTCGTCGTCGTCGTCGTCGGTTTTGTGAATAAATATAAACGGAATAAAATATTAAAACTACAAAAAAATATAACGAATCGAGTACTTGAATCACTGTGAGAAATAAATGAAAAAAAAAATAACGTGAAATAAAATACGGCGGACGAGTAATAATTAACGAGACACTATTCCACCGGCGCACTGCACTAGACTGATCGCGACGAGTCGCGAACGCGGGTACCGCTACGCCCGTCTGAATATGTTCGCGCGCAGCTCGGCTGCTATTGGCCGGCCCGAACAATAGGGCTTTTTTTTTTTCCTTTTTTTTTTATTCACCACGCGACGTGTCGTAACAAAGTGTTTCCCCGACCGTTCGATTCCGAAACGTATATTACATAATATAATCTATAAATATAAATTAATGAATCACCGTTTCCCTTGTTCACGCGATAACTTGAGAACGCCTTTACCGATTTCACTCTGAGTTTTCTAAAACGTCGTAGGCGGCAATTGGGGAAAGAAAGAGTAAGAAAATACACCCTGGGAGGGTGTTAAGAGGGGTAAAAATGGGAAAAACCGTCTGGCCGGAACAGCCGGAGCTTTGAGTATGAAATTCAGTCGGTAGTTTCGTTTCACGTAGTAGAGATAAGAGAAATGTTTCGAAATTTAATCCCTAAGAGGGTGGGAAGGGGTAAAACGTGTCAAAAATGGAAAACGTTATTTCTCGATCGGATTTTTCTGAAACTTTGCATACGCACTCTGTAATAAAAATAATGAAAAATCTATTAACTTATTTTACAAAATTCAACCCCATAAGGGGGGTTAAAGGGGGTTAAAAATGTAGAAAGTTATTTTTCGTATCTATCTCTATATATAAGAGAAAGTGTACTTTACCAATAATCAACGTACAGCCCAAACCGCTGGACCGATCGGGTCGAAATTTGGCACGAAGATAGCTCTTATGGCGTAGACGCGCACTAAGAAGGGATTTTTGAAAATTCCACACCTAAGGGGGTTAAAAACGGCAAAAACGGAAAAAATTTTTTGGCTCCGATCGTTCTGAAATTAAGTATACGTACTCTGTAACGCGAATAAACATTGTCGATAAACTTAGTTTTGTGAAATTCGACCCTAAAGGGGGTTGAAAGGGGTGAAAAAGATGAAACTAGAAAAAATCGCCTGGCCGGACCCGCCGGAGCTTAGAATATGAAATTCGGTCGGCGGTTTCGTTTTATATAGTGGAGACCCCTTGACAAAGGATTTTCCGAAATTCGACCCCAAAGGGGGTTAAAAGGGTGAAACTAGAAAAATTCGTTTGGCCGGAACCGCCGGAGCTTTGAGTATGAAATTCGGTCGGCGGTATATAGTGGAAGCTTTTTGAGAAAGAATTTTTCGAAATACGACCCTAACCGGGGTTAAAAGGGGTAAAAGGGGTGAAACTAGAAAAATTCGCCTGGTCGGAACCGCTGGAGCTTTGAGTATGAAATTTTGTCGGCAGTTTCGTTTTATATAGTGGAAGCTTCTTGAGAAAGGATTTTTCGAAATTCGACCCTTACCGGGGTTAAAAGGGGTAAAAGGGGTGAAACTAGAAAAATTCGCCTGGTCGGAACCGCTGGAGCTTTGAGTATGAAATTTTGTCGGCAGTTTCGTTTTATATAGTGGAAGATTCTTGAGAAAGGATTTTTCGAAATTCGACCCTTACCGGGGTTAAAAGGGGTAAAAGGGGTGAAACTAGAAAAATTCGCCTGGTCGGAACCGCTGGAGCTTTGAGTATGAAATTTTGTCGGCAGTTTCGTTTTATATAGTGGAAGCTTCTTGAGAAAGGATTTTTCGAAATTCAACCCTTACCGGGGTTAAAAGGGGTAAAAGGGGTGAAACTAGAAAAATTCGCCTGGTCGGAACCGCTGGAGCTTTGAGTATGAAATTTTGTCGGCAGTTTCGTTTTATATAGTGGAAGATTCTTGAGAAAGGATTTTTCGAAATTCGACCCTTACCGGGGTTAAAAGGGGTAAAAGGGGTGAAACTAGAAAAATTCGCCTGGTCGGAACCGCTGGAGCTTTGAGTATGAAATTTTGTCGGATTTGTTAAATATCCCAAATTTGTATTTTTTCGAGCTCTGGTAAGGTTTTTTGATAATCTTGTCATTCTTCGTGTAGCACTGTGGCTATAGGCTCATCCCAATTTATACGCGTTTGCCATAATTTTTGCATAAATATTTTTGCGGCAACGACCACGGGTCCGACGAGACCGAGCGGATCAAATAATATAGTTGATTTAGTTGACAACACTATACGTTTTGTAATCCGTTCGGCATTATTTTGATAATTATTATTGACTTTATATTGATAAACGTCGTCGAGTGGATTCCAAAACGGACCTAATGTTTTTATCGTACTATCATCTAGATTTAGAACGCGCAGTGGGTCATTGTCCACGTTTGATATGTTTTCCAATAATCGTCGGTCGTTAGATATCCATTTACGTAATTTGAAACCGGCCGTGTTTGGAATATCGATAATTTCATCGAGTAATTTTTCGGCGTCCGTTATCTCATCAGCACCGCCGAGATAGTCGTCGCCTAGTGCCGCCACAATACGCGTTGTACGTTTTAAATGTTTTTCACAAGGCGTTGAACATTATTCTCACAATAGAATATTTTCAATAAAATCGTATGACGGGTTTTTAGTACGTTTAGATTAAATATAAACAATTGGCCCGACCAACGATTCGCGCACTATCTATTTCTAGCTAGTGCTTATGTAAATGACGCACACATACGTATAGCACTGGGGTGGTAATTTTTCTGAAAAAATTTATATATTTAAAATGTTCGATAAACGATTATTTATCGGGTAATCATGTCGACTTACATTCTACCGACTGTTTGAAAATATCATGAACTCGATCGAAATCTGGCCGCAAAATCTTGAGACGATAATATGGACACACACCTCACTCGATGCCGTCCATCGATCGATGGGCGAACACCGTGTACGTAATAATGTTCTATCGCACACATACGTATACGGCCGTTTCTTGTCGACTTGGTCTCGTGGCGCTGTTCTCTACACACATTACAACAAACACGCGGCGTGCATTCATTATGATTATCGTTATTGTTGCGAGATTATTATTCCGACAGCCGGTGACGATCGATAAACGCAACATATCACGACGACGCTTCCTCGGAATGTTTCACTCTCGTTGATACGCGCGCCGCTCGTCTAATTAGAATATTATCACGATCGTTTCGCGCTAGCGTTCAATGTAGATAGCACGTGAAAACCGCCGCCGCCTCCGCCGTTCGAATAATTTTGAATCCGAGCGAACTCTCTGCTCGCGTTTTCATTTCATCTATACATAACATTTACACCGTAAATACGTAGTATTATAATAGTGCTTGTAGGCGTTTACGTTGTTACATAATATTTATCATCAAATTAAATAAAACAAAGATCCAATAATATACGGCGACTATATTATGTTATGCTATAAATCTTAACATAATAATTGCGATCTCGACGATTTTTGTACATAATATAATATAGCTTTTTTTTTTTTCTAAGACGCGACGCTATACTTGACGTAGGTGACACATCATATTGTACCGGGTGAATTTCAAAAGTAGTTCGCATATTGTCAGGTGTACTTGTCCCATAAATAAACGTCGTCATTGTGGTTCGCAGGGACGTCTCGTATGTACACGTCTTTATATTATCTCGCGTGACAAAAAATACAGAACGCGGGTATATTGTTTTCTTTCGAAAAAAAGGGAAAAAACCAGCGCCATTGTTTGACGTCGCGCGTCGTTTCGGGAATGCGATACGTCGACCCGATGTTGTCGGTTTTTTTTCCCTACTCGCACACGTTGAGAAACGCATTTGCGTATTCGCTGTCATATTTTTCAAAAAAATCACCGCCAAAGTGCCTCAGAAACGAAAGTTCTTCACGCCGCTGCACACGCGCCGCCACATCGTTTAGGTTCACCGGCGACAAATTAACGAGTTCGCGTCTTTTTAAACAATAACCGAAAGGGAGGGCTCGCCCGCGCTCGAGTTATTTTCGTCGAAACTCCCAACGCTCGGCCTGTATTTTAATAAGACATTTTATATACGATTCAGTACGACTCGACTTACAAAAAATGAATATTCCACGAGATCTTTATTTTTTTCCGCTTTTTTTCGGGTATTACTCGGGTATTAAGCGTTTTTCTTTTTTCTAGATCTGTCGTGTTTGACGATTCTACCGCCGCAGTTCGATACGATCCAATTTTCGACGTACTTTGATCGAGAAACAAATAATGACAAATTATAAACATCAACTCGTCGTGATTATTGTTTTTCATAAATTAAAACTTATCATATTACCGCTTTTGTTATGTTTCCTCAACCGGATACCGGGATACACACTATACGAGTTAGTAGTACTCGGTCGCGCCGATTTAAGTTTTTTTACTTCAATTGCGGTACACGCGCGTTTTGAATAAAAAAAATATACCATATTATTATACCGCCGATTTACAATTGGTTCGGGTGATTTCGAAATAGGCTATCTAACCCGAGTGACATCGAGCCGACCGCGACGGCGTAAAAAAACCGATTTTTTTTCAAACGAAAAAATGATAAATGTCGAACAAACGTCAAGTCGTTAATTAAGAAGTAAATTGGCGTGTATCGCCGTCGTTAAATAATTCGACGATGATAAAATATTAATCGAATCGTTCAGTGTTATTATATTATCGTGTCGAACGATGAAAATCGCGTGTCGTACGCGAAATAACGTTGTAGTTTTTATGCGGCACTACAGCAGCCAGTTCGGAACGCGCGTATAAGGGGAAAACGAGTGCGACGAGTGCGCCAATGTGACTGGGAGGATATCGTTCGCATAATTTAATAATTTACAATACAGAAAGTTATGATTGATGGAACGAAAAAAAAAAAAAACGAAAACAATACGTCATAAAAAACCATCCGACTTATTTCGTACGTGAGCCTCGGGGCCGCGAAATATATACCTACATTCGTTCGACGACGACGACGACTTGTATATACGTTTCAACATTAGTCATTAATAATGACTCATTATATTATATTCGAGTGCGGATTTTTTGATTTGTTTTTTTTCTAAAAACGAAACCGTCGTCGGCTATACAATATTTGACTTTTGGTTCATTAAACTATAAAATACGTGCGATTTTATTTCGATTTTTTGAGTTTTTAATAACATTTTTACGAAATATAATTACGGGCGATTATCTGCACGGGGGCGCTAGACAATATTTTATTGTTTATACCAATCGTAGGTACATAATACAGGGTGGGGCAGTGAATCGGGCGATTTTAAAATAACTATAAAAACCCAACAAGTATTTTTTTTTAACAAATATATTTATATAACCTGAAAGTATATAAAATAGCATTAAAGAAGTGTTAATTTGTTATTTAATTTTTATAAATGATATTTGCAAGATGGGGCTGCGAGTCATACAGCTAGAGTGAATATTCTAAAAGATTTGTTTCCGAACCGCATAATTTCTCGAAATGGGAATGTTCCATAGCCTCCACGTTCGCCTGATTTAACGGCCTGTGATTTTTTTCTGTTGGGGTATATCAAAAGTAGAGTATATCAAACACCACTAAGGACACTTGATGATCTTAAACAAAGAATACGAGAAGAGGTGACACAAATCTCACCGGAAATTCTGCGAATGACCAGTTTTCAAAGACGCCTTCACGAATGCTTGCTTCGAAATGGACGCCATCTTGCAGATATCATTTATAAAAATTAAATAACAAATTAACACTTCTTTAATGCTATTTTATATACTTTCAGGTTATATAAATATATTAGTTTAAAAAAAAATACTTGTTGGGTTTTTATAGTTATTTTAAAATCGCCCGATTCACTGCCCCACCCTGTATAACTGCATTATACTGAAAATTGACGCGTTTTAATTTAAAATTACATTAAAAAGAGACAAGAGTATGCCTAGTATTTTATAAATTTTAAACGACAATGGAGGAGAGTCGATCGCGTTTGAATGACTTACGGGGAGCGAGAGGCGAGATTTTCGCGGTAGTCTAGAAGCGATGCTTCTGGAAAGGTCGGCAAACATTCGACGGCGATGTACGATTACGTTTATTCGGATTTGATCGGACCGACGCGCGACGACGACGACGACGCGCGACGGGCGCGCGTTTCTGTGTCGGCTTCTCCGGTCGCACACGACGACGCGCGACGTGATAATTATCGCCGGACTGTTGCGCGACGTATCATTCATTTCGCGTCACGACTATTTAAATAATCATATTGACGCGTCTTCTCGTTCGCCTACAGCGGCGGTGATGATCTGTCGTCACGGTCGTGTTAATCCGAGACCGCCAACGCCGCCGTCATCGTCACCGGTCGTCATAATAACGCAAAATATTATGTTCGTTAAACAGCCAAAGCATAATCGTCGGAACGCCGCCGTCGTATACGATATAGGCGCGCGCAGATATCATTTTTGTAGTCGTACGTAACACAAAAAAAAAAAACGTTTATAAATTATATTATAATATAATAACGTGTATTTTTATTGACGTCCAAGTCGTATAACAACTAACTTAAAAATTTTGTTTTTAAACTGCATCTACTATATCAAAAGTATTTTATATATAAAAAATAACCACGTACGACATGATATTATTTCATTAATAAATTAATCGTAAAAGTAAAATTACCGTGTCAAACATTAATGTGAATATTATGATATTATTGAATATTAGAAAAAAGAAAAAGAAAAGTTCGCCGGGTAGTCGAGAGTGCGCACGCTTATTATATATAATATATTATATCATAGTGTTTTATACTCGTCCTTCTCGTTCGTAACGATTGCAAGTTTAGTACTCCGATACAATGTAATGATATTATGATTTCGCGTTAGGTCGACTCGCGACCGGAAGAACTTTTTGTGTACTAATCGTCGTTACAACCCGCAGCGGCCGAGTGGCGTTTAAAAATCGGTTTCGCGTCGTAATATTATGTTGTGTTGTACTTCAGCCCGCTCTGTCAACTCCCCTTCGACATAATAATAATATATTCGTGCTTATGATGATATTAGATTTTATTTTCAGAGACGAACCGAATTACGTATTGTTTTGACCACTTTTTTGTTTTCTAAAGGGGAAATTCTCGATGGATTCATAAACATTTTTATACTTTTAAAATTATTTGATTTTCGGGCCTGTTCGCCGGTGTATAATAGTACTTGCTGCAGTCGATGTGTCGGTGAAAAATAATCGAAAAAAAAACGGATAACAATCGTCCATGTACGATTCGATAAAACTGGGCAAGTCTACTTTCACGAGGGAAAGGCGAAACAGTTCGATTATTTTTACTGCGTACAGAAGAAAAGTCGTTGCCGTTGTCTTTTATTGATTTGTACGTCGAACGAGGATTAAAAACCGTGTCGAATGTTAGGCGTATCTATGTTATTATTTTCTATTCGATAGATTGTTTGCAGTTTTCAAGCCGAACCTCTGTGTATACGTTCGGGTTATACTGTTTATAATTTCAACGTCGACCGCCCAAAGTGAATTCGAATTTCAAATTATGTTGGACGGCGGCGTGTTTGGCTTAAGGTCGATTATCGCCGTGTCCGTTTTCGTTCGCGGTAAACGAAAAGCGTTAGTTAAACGACCAGTTCCGCTAATAATATTGTATTATGCGCTTGTTTATTCGCTCGTCGAATTTCAGCGCAAATCCGTTCTCTTAGAATGCTCAAGACGAACCAATATACTAGGTTCTACAGCTCGGCCCGAACGCGTGTAATATGGTTTGTTCCCACTTTGTTGTAAATATTGTACGAGGATAATATTCTTGGATTTCGACATTTCGCACGAAAAAATACGAAGCTTCGTTTATACATATAGATTCCGTATATAAAAACGATGTTCATCGCGACGTCGTCGTCGGTTCGTTTAATATAACGATTCACAGAACGGGCCCGATCGATTGGTACAACGGCACGTGACGGTTCGAAAATAACCGTACGAAATGCTTAGACGGTTTTTCTCCAAAGACTCGGGCAGTTTTTTTTTTTTATTTTCCCGATAAAACATAACGCGACCGCTCACCGTCGTCGTCGGCCGCCCCTACGACGTACGCGGACAATCTATATTTATATATATATATTCGCACCACTAAACTTCCGATCGGCGGCGTTTTCCCGTTTTATTTCGCGTCTTTTTTTTATGTGTTTTTCGTTGTTTTTAGGTCTATTAAACTCCGATGACGCTGGCCCCAACACTCTCGCCGTATTGTTATTGTTTGACAACCTTTTTACTTTCCACCCGAATTCGATTAAAACAAATTCGATTCAATTACGTGCGATACGTGTTCGGCACGTTCTGCACACGCGTGCAACAATGTCAAACAAAAAGTTATTGCGATATGACGTCACGCGTGGTACGGAATTGTTAAATTCTACACCGAACGCGCCTTGTCCTCGGTACAGAATAACGATACAATTGTTTCGGTTTGCGATTTCTCTACTTTGTTTTATTCGGCGTAGGTTGTAAACAAAACAAAGCACAACGTTGCTCTAATACAGATCTGAAAATATTTTCACGTTGTTTACTGTTGTTCGCTTTTCGTCGTCGTCGTCGTCGTCGTCGTACATGGCTCTATGCCAATTTATTAACTAGTTTTAAAAGTTCAGACGATAATACGACTCGGCCGATATTGTTTCTTATAAACCACATTATCGTCGCAAACACTTCCGGCCATTATTGTTATTCGTTTTTAATCTTCGAGCGTGACTGTTTGAAACAATATTCTAATAACAACACCGGCGGCGCTGGCTAAAGAGCCGGGCAATAACCCGCGATCTCGCGCAATATAGATGCATTACTGTTTAGTCATACCGTTTAGTCATGTTGAATCGAAACGCGCGATTACCTTCCGCCACTGAGGTATGTTTCGAGAACTGCGCGAAATAATTTCGATCGGGTCGACGAATGCGTTTTGGGGTATCATAGAAAAAAAAACTCTACTCTCGCGAAACCAGCAAATTGAATCGGAACCTGTCGGATACGTAATGAAATTTATTTCTCCTTTCACAGTCACAACGTTATCATTTTCGACATACGTTCACCAACTATAATAAACTATTTTTAGGGCTTGGATGCTTTAGATGCTCAGAGAAACCTGTAAAAACGTTGTAAAAAATATTCAGTTTAAATTGAAAGAAAAAAAAACAAAAAACGTTGAAAAAATTCGCTGATACCTACAGACGTGTCTTTGAAAATAAATGCCTGTAAAAACATTAAGTAGATACTCTTAAAATCGTTTCGATTATTTATTAATTTTTTTTTTTTTAATTAATACACTTTGCTACCGTCAAATATTTATAAAGCTTTATGAATATAATGTACAATTTATTTAATAAATATCAAATTGTAGTAATCGATATTGATCGCAAAAGAAAAAAATAAACGTCATTAAAACGGTGAAAAAATGTGTCTCATTAAGAAACAAAATATTTAAAATTACTTTACGAAAAAAGCTATAAAAAAAAAAAGCATTAAAACGCGGCCCGTTTAAATTCCTATTCTATATTGAAACGCATTTTTTATAAAACGCAAGTCACCTTAAATCCGGATCCTAATTATTATGTTTTTTTTTAAAACGCGCCGACCGTGTTTTTTTTCGAGTACGACGAAGAATCGCCATTGCTTTCCGACTGTATATACATACGTACTTGGAGAGTTGTAATATTTTTGGTTTTTCGTCGAAAAGTACGAATTTAAGTGTTTTTTTTTTTTGTGTGGACTTTTCGTCGAGAACATTGAAACGCTGACGTCGCGATCACTTTGTCTTGATACGAGTTTGTACACTCGACTGCAGCAGCCGTTACGAATTTCACTCGCGTTGTTTTCGGCCCCGGTTTTAACGAACGCCCACTCGTTTGGTTCCTGCGGCGGACAAATTTGGCGACACGTTCTGGCCAGACCGCCCCCCCCCCCCCCGAACAGACCGATGTCGAATTGAAAAAGTCGTTAAAATCGTTTTCCATCGGGCACGATGCGATTTCGAACGCGGCGACCGAAGAAAAACGATCCGCGTGAAAACTGCGTACATATTCGCTGACATATTATCATATCGTGCGCTCGCGGACGCCGAGGCGACGCGTTTAAACGCCTCGCGACGTTCGATCGCCATAATCGATATCGGCCGATTGGGTATTATGACGCGTCGTCGATACGAATAATTACGGCCGGAACGCGTGTAATCGGGCCGGCGGCGTACGTTAAAATCGTAGTCACGCGTCGCGGTGACATAATATTTCCGACGCGTCACGTCGTCGTGTCGGGAACGCGAAAAAGGGTATGACGTAATAATGTCGTCGATTAGGTCGTTAATTATTTGTCGAGCCGAACAAACGTGTCGACGCGACGGGGTGGGAGGGAGAAGGACGCAAATTTTCGTAACCAACGGCCGCCGCCGTACAAAGGAAAAACTCGTCTCGCGGCGACGACGTGTTTATTTCGTGAAACATGTGCAAACCACAAGCGCGCGCCACCGAACTCGCGACGCGTTGTCGTGTATATCATTTACATCACGCATGACATACTCGCGCGTATTTCACACGAACGGGGATATTGTTTCTCGCGACACGTGTTTACGATTTTTTTTCCAAACGTACACGAGGTGGGTCCTCTCGAGTGGTGTTGTTGTACATCGACGTCATAACATTATTTGCACACAAAAAAACAAAAAAAAAAAAAACCGTCGATTTATCGTCGTATCGATTTACGACGCGTCGCGACGTTTCGAATAATCGCAGCAACGACGAGCGCGCTGTGTTAATAATTGTTTTTCTATTTTAATTTGGTGCGGAGAGAAAGATTCCAGAGAGGTCGCGAAGTGCTTTCCGCGAAGGAAAAAAAGAGGAGACAAAAACACTCGCCGCCGCCGCCGCCGCCGCGCGCGCATTACCGAGAAGGTCGGGCGGGGGTTGGCGAACGAGCGCAGGACGCGAGCGTGTATATATATATACGAGTATAATATAAAACGAAAAACGAACGTAGCGCAACTGCTACGACGGATTAAACGGTCGTAATAATAATATATTTCGCGAAAAACCGGCCCCGTCGTGTTTTGTGCTAATTCACACCCGAAAAAGTGGGCGAAAAGAGGATGTTTAGTGTGGCGCGGAATTCGGATATCCGATCCCGGTCGGTCGGCGGCGCGTTAAGAAGACGACGCGGGAGAACGGCGCCGCCGCCGCCGCCGCCGGGGGAGTAGGCGAGGGCGGCGAGAGATAACGATTGTCGGGCGCAGGAGCGGCGAGGAGAAGGATCGCGGGGTAGTAATTAATTTCGGTCTCGCGCCGTCGCGCACACGAAACGTATAACAATATAAAAACAACGCGAGCGCCGTAATAGTGACAATCGAGAGGACTTACGACCATGTGCGGCGGCGGCGGCGGCGAGAACGATATTGTTATTATTTTATCGCGGAAAAAAAAAGGGGGAGTGGGCAAAACAACGGTTTTCGGTAAGTTTCGACGCGTTATCGCGGCCGAGGTGTTTTCGAAACGAGATCCTTAAAACAGCCAGCGGCCGGTCGGTCAAACGGGGAGAGGAGAATAGATCCTCCACAGTGAACTTTTTCGATATTTATATTATATTTACACGCGAAAACGGTTTTTAATTTTTCTCCGAAGTAAACAATAAAAGTACTCACATAATTTCTTTTGTTTTTCTCGAATTTACACGATATCCTAATTTTCATGGCGTCTCGTTTATTCACGTCTTCGCTGTATCTCTACGGAAAATATACCTACGGGACGAGTTCGATTTCGGCTTTCTATCGGCACCGGCAATCATCAACAAAGCTACGCGTCGTCGGCCTTTTCGGATGCGTTTCAATTATTGTAATTATTTTCGACGTTTTCAAATTTTCGACCAATCGAATTATCATTGTTTTCACCTCGAGTCGTACCCACGTACTTAATTTATTTATCGTTTGCGTTTCGTTTTCTCGCGTTTTCCGGCACGTTTTTGCGTTCGTAACTTTATTATTATTTTTTTATTAATGGTGTAAAATTATTAGTAAAATTACAAGAGCGCCGTTTTCGTTATCGGAAACCCAACTGTGTGAATGCTCCAAATTTTCGACCACTCGTGCCAATGTCTTTTTCTCATCACACATATTATTATCTCGTGTGTCACATAACAATCGCTTTTCCCAATTTACGAACGCGAATATTATCATTATTATCGCCTTGCATTATTGGGGCGTTTTTTTTTTTTTTTCATCGACTGAAATTCCAAAAGATTATTCCGACATTCGATTGGCCCTAAACTTTAAATTGAAAATCGCCCCGGTGTCGCGTATGGGTTTTCCGAGGTTTATGGGGCGTAATATTATTATATTTGACATTGTCCTGGACCGCAGAGATTACGAAACTTTATACGGTATTTTTGGAAATTTGTCGATCTTTGGCGACGGGAAGTTTGTGTGCGGTCGTTGCAAGAACACGCGTCAATACGTAATAAACCGTCGCCACTGCACCTGCTGTAGAACGGATGTGGCTTGTTATGCGACTCGCCTAGCCTAGAAAATAAAATATATGTCTGTCACTTCCGGAAGGAGTGTATTATAGTCGACGTTTGTCCCGCCGGAGAACGGTCACTTTTCTCGGACGAAAATATTATTATAATCGACCAAACGAATACATACATAATATAATATATTATATGGTTATGGTTTGTTTCTATTTCGGGAAACGGGAACTCACGAGTTGTTCTGTGGATTTGATCATTTACTCGGAACGTAAGGACGTCCGAGTCAGACAGCACTCTATTGACAATTCGCAATGTGTTCGCAAATATTCTGGATTTCTATGATTCGGAGAAATTTTCCCACGTCCTGCTTGTCAGCGGCGCGGCGCCGAAACCTGAAATATATAACAAAATAAAATATTAGTTTTAGTGACAAATGGGACCATAGCGTTGTACTGTTAAAAAAATAAATAAAATCCTCGTCACGTTTGCTCATACGACAATATTTACACTGGCTAAATAGTAGACGATTAAAAATGGACATTAAAATCGACACAAATAATTTCCAGGGTCGGGTAAATTGACGTCGAAAAGTTTTATATACAGTTTTTTTCTCGAAAATACATAATTACCAATTATCAAGCAACATTTTGTATGTATACTGTGTAAAATCGTTTTTGTTGTGACGACGAGTACTGGGTTAGGTAGTATTTTATTAAATTAGAAATTAATTTAATCGAAAAATCGCATTGCAAAATATTAAAACAATTATTCAATTGCTAAATACCTCGATAAACATTATGAGTAGGGCTGGGATTTCGATGCACTTTGCATTGTTTTCCAAAGCTTACTGTGCAATGATTGTCTTGTCACAAATTCGTTTTATGTACATTTGAATGAGAGTAAGAAAGTTTATTTTGCATTTTTTGGCATTTTTTGGCATTTTTTAGTTTTTAGGTCATTTTCTTAATTTTTTAGGGCATTTTAGAGTTTTTGGAGCATTTTTTGAGTTTTTTTAAACCAAGTGTATGAATTTGAAATTTTATTTTAAGATTTTTACACCAACATGGTTTTTAAATAAATATAACAGATTATAAGTAGGTATTCGTAATTCGTATTATATAATTGGCTTATCGACGATAAGTTATCCTAACAGTTTACACTTGAAATAGATTTTTATAATGCATTTTTAAAACTTTTTATTGTAATTTATACTAAAATTATTAAAAAAAAAAAATTTTTAGATAATAAAAGCATTTTTTTAGGGCATTATTTAGAGTTTTAAGGTCATAAAGCATTTTTTTTAGGAAATTTTTCGGGGTTTTTAGGGCATTAAATTCCCAGCCCTAATTATGAGATATCAATATTTTACATCGAAGGTTTCGATCGAGAACGATAATTAATATTCGACGTTTGTTATTACGTAAAACGCATTATTATTCAAAAGGCAATCTAGTCTATAGGCGAGATAAAATTATTGTATCGTTGCAATATTAATAATGCAATATAAACGATTATATAATTAACACTCATTACATAATTATGATTCGTAACGAATCGTGTTCCGCGTATTGTTTTGACAAGCTTCACGACGATGTTGGTCGATTGTGGAAATGCGAAATTGTTTTGGGCACTGTTCGATGACGCCGGCCGTCGCCAACACGTCGGGTCCGATCTCGACGCCACCGGACACACTACACTCGGCGGGCGCGCGTTCGGCTATGACCGTGGCACGCGCGGTGTTTCCGAATGAATTTCGATTAAAACCATCCAGACCATCGTCATAATAATATCGTTTCGAGTTGATGACGTTACGTTTTATCACACGCCATATATATATATATACGTATATTGTATTACGTTCGGCGAGGTCCCGCAGGATCCGATGCATAATAATATGTGGGTCGCAGCCCGGCGATCCGCTGCAGGACGATCGTCCCTCCGTCGCGTTTTTTCCCTTTTTTTTTTTTTTTATCTCCGACAACTTACTCTTTTATTATCGTCGCAATAAAAACGTACCAGTATACTCGTATATTCTTTCCGGCCAGACGTCTAAAAGTCACTCGCGAAATCCAACAACGTCGGGGATTAGAGACGAAAGGGAACGGAAAATTCACCGGCTCGTCGCGACGTCGATTTACCGTCGTCGTAAGTATACGTCCGAAACGGTACAGTCGGTCGGTCTGCGACACGGTTTTTCGCGAGAGAAAAAATCCATTGAAAATTCAAAAACGTATTACATAAAAGAACAAAAATCCGATACATTATAACGTCACAGAGGTGTTAATTCGCGACGATTGCGACGAGAACCTGGTCGGGTCGAAAGAGCGAGCGAGCGAGCGTTTTTTTTTTTGCTTTTCGTTTTTTCTCTATTCATTCGTTTGCGGATTTCTCGAGCCACGCTGCGGACTGATGCGAGTCGTAGACGGACCGCGTGCGACTTAACAATATAACTGCTACTATATTTATCATCGCGCTTTATAAACCGTTAAAATAACGATTGACGATGAAACGTCTTACCGACAACGAATATTAAATATTTTCAAACGACGCGCAACTACGTTCAAAACGCGCGACACTTTCGAACGACGACGGTACGATAATATTCCGTCAACGATCGATATAACTGTATCCACAATAGATCGCGGCGAGTCGCGAAGGAAAACGCGATTTTTCGCACAACGTGTCCTTGAAAATAACCTACTGAGAAAAACGTCCTGGTCGTTTTGTATTATTTGTTCGTCACGATTGGTTGTGTCGAACTTAAAAAAAAACGTGGAAACGACGGTTTCTCGTCAAACGCGATTATAGTTTTCGACGAAAGATTGTTCAACCGAGACTGAACTAAGAATGTCCTAATGAAATCAATAAAAATTATTATCTATGGAAAATAGTAGATCGACCATTTTCTTTCTTTTTTTTTGTTCAGAATCGTTTTTCGAAAGCAATATTGATCTCAAATTTATAGGAAAAAATCGACCTGTACCTCGCGCGTTCTTTTTATCCGCGTACGTCGTGGTTTTGACTTTACTTTGTCGGCGTCCAATACATTCGAATTTACCGACAATATTATGTTTCGGCGAATTTTAAAACCACTCGACGGCGTATTCGATTGTTATTATTGAGGATAAAGTTTTTAATTCTATCAGCTACAGACGAATTATTCATCGCGATCGAAAAAAAATAAATAATGTCTCCGGTCATACGTATAAGAGTCCGTTTATTGGTCAAAGGGCTCTCGGCAGCTCTAAATCCGTCACACGCGGTCGACAAACCCCGTACGCGTCGTTATCATAATGATTTCGAGCTGTTTTCCGCGAACGGCGGCGGCGTCCGGAGCACCGATATTGGATCCCTCGAACGGCGGCGATGATGGTTCATCGGAGTGAAACGAAATTATTAAAAACCAATTGAATATTCCGTCTGGTATCGTTTGGCGCGTCGGTACGGACGTTCGTAAAACGCATTTCGGGAAATTAACATCATTCAACGCGTAATTCGCGTCTCGACGCCTTTGCGGACGCACGTCACGCGCCAGTGGTAACGAATATAATTCAGCATGTATATTTAACCACGGTATAATATTATAATAGCAAAGCGGTGACGGATACAACAACAAATTATTTGTAAACTTCTGAACCGCGTGGCTTCGTCACGACGATAATAATAATACAATATCATGCACACGGTATTATGTTTAACGCGCTCGTGCTCGTATAATCGTTTGTTTATTTATTCATTTATTTTTTTTTTCAAATTATCGCAGTTCCCGATTTGTGGTTTTGATTTTTTTCCATTTTAGGCGCACGATTTCGTTCAAACTAGGGACGTAGTGGTTTCAGTTATTGTTGATTTCATGAAAAATATACTAAATCTATTCGCCAAAATCGAAACCGATGAAAAGACGGTGTAATACTCACCTAATACCACTTATTATTATTATAAACGGGCAAATATAGTTGAAAATACGATTTACGATAAACGTAAAATAAATAACTAATAACAATCGCACATTACAGTAATTAATAGTGTGATTAGGTAGTTGAAATATTGTTTGTTTTTACGCCAAAAAAATATGAATTACGCGCTCCGTATTACTTTTTAATTTTGAAAACACTTAAAGATTTGTACAATCGGCACACGATACCCGCAGTGAAGTGGCGGCGAAATTCTGTCCGGGAGAAAATGTCGAGCGCCGGGCGAGTTTCTTTTTTTTTTGCTCCGCTCCTACGCTCGTCGAGACACGATGATGTTTACGTTATCGATAGAACGGAATCGACTGTTCGTCACGTGCTACACGAATACAATCGGTCGGTCAACCGCAATAAACAACTGTTTGGTATTACGAAACGGACCTTTTCTCGTCGAACCGATAATAAAACAAACGAGAATACGATTCGACGGACGGTTTTTTCCAGTCGATCATTTATACATATACTCGTCGGCCGTCGAAATTAGTCGCAGCCATTTCACGTTGTTACGTTATTATTATTATGCGAACGTCGCACAAACACGGGCGGCGACGACGTCGTCATAAATTCCATAATAATAATTATCATCATAATACGGACCGATTTCTATTGTACGGCCGTAATGTAATTGTATTCGTGTGACGGCCGCGTATAATAATGTAAACACGAACAAATGTGGAAACGGAGACTCCCGATATATCCATTGAACAGACTGCGAGTGATATCGCGGGGGCGCAGGACGACGTTTTCGAAGACCTCGAGATCGGGATTCGTTTCTTTTGAAATCGTTTACACGGAGTTAATGAAAACCGTATGTTCGGGTCGGTCACGTCCGCCCGAGGACGATGTTTTAAACAAATCGTAATCTCTTACGATTCGTGAGTTGAAACGACAATGTAAACTCGGTGGGAAAAAAAATGCAGCGATACCGAATCACACGAAACGACGTCACTTTCTAGTTATTCTCAAACAATAATCGACTGTTTTCGTCAAACTACGTGATAATATACCCGCCAAGGCTTTGGTTCGGGCCTACCGTATGATTATTGTTCGTTGTACAATCGAGATACGTTTTCGGCGAGACGTGTCGGGCAGTTGTTTTCGTCGAAAAGCATGAAATCCCGAGTACGACGCGAAATGAAAACAAATGATAAAATCACGGACCGTTTTTCGGACGAGTTTTTTCGAATTATTACACCCGCGAGCGATCCTATTTTGCGAAAGACTCGACCAGACGCGACGCGACTCGAAATTATAAAAATAACGGACAAATCGATTCGTTCGAGTGTCGTTACGCGATTGTTGAGGTTTCGGACGATACGGCTACGATGTCATCGCCGTACAATAGAGAATCCGGTTTGTATTTTTATGTCGACGTTCGGGTCGCTCGTAATGACGGTTTTTCGTCTCGGCGAGGGCGGGGGCGTGGGGGAGGGAATTCGCCGTGCTCTTTTCGTCGCGTTGTATTATGCCGATGTTTTCGAGTCCTCTCGCCCTCGTAAATTTAAATCGGTAAAACGGACGACGGGATCATTTCCGATGACCGGCGGAGGAAAAAGCGCCGTTAAAACGCGCCGACGACGACGCCGCCGCGCGAGCAGAATTTCATACGTTTACACGGTCTTTCACGTGCGCGCCCGTAAACGCGGTCGTAAACAAGCGAGTTTATGAACTCTGGGTGGCGGCGGAGGCCGGGCCGCTTTGTTATATTTATATTGCACGCGCACAATAACGCGCGCAACAATGTGAGGTCGAGAAATTTCAAAGAATAATATTATATAATGTCACGCACAGCGTATTATTATTATTATTATTAGGTCCCGGACCGTGTTGACTTTTGCATTTTTTTTTTCCTTTTTATTTTCGAAAGTCTTAGACGACGTTATTTCCAACATGTGATTCGATGACGTACGTGTTTATATTGAGAAAAAAGAACTATGTTTTATTTCTCGTTTTTAGGTAGGTTTTTTTTTTTTTTTTATAGAATTTTAGAAACGTTTTCATTATTTTCATACTATAATATTCAAAATAGAAAACGATCGAGACAGACAAATCAAAAGTTTACAATATATGCCTTTGTCGCGACTTTGGTAGGTTTAATAAATTATTACGTTTCGTAATATTTTCACGTTATTTTTCGTACAAGAATCGACGATTTTCACGACCGTTAATTATAATCAAGCGATTTCAACAAGAATCGTTTTTTTTCTTTCGGTTTTTAAGGTAATTTTTGTATAGTCTTATAAATATTTTATTACAAATTCACAACAATACTTAAATCGAAGTCGATGGCAAACGACAGACGATAATCTCGAATAACTCGCGATAATAGATTAGGTTTTTATTAAATTATCGCGACGCGGTTTTTTTTTTCTCTTCGTTTTTCCGGTATAAAAAGTTTTATAATCTTTCGGAACTTTTTTTTCCCCCGTATCGGCTCGACGTAATCGTAAAATACGTCAAAACTAAAAACCTACACACCGCGAGAGCGACGCTGACGCGTAAATTATGTCTGGTAAGTCGTTTTCCGCCGCGACTCGAGATGCGGCGAAACAACGACGCGAAACTCTGAAATATTGAAACGCTGCTGAAATGTACGTACGTAAATCCACACGGTACGAGTAGATTCAATACTCGATTCGTCAAAGTCCGGATTTGATTTTTCCATTCGTATGAAAACACAACACTGTCGGCGACTTTTCCGTTCCGACACGAATTCCAACGAGACTCGATTCTGCGCGTTTTCAATCACTCGAACTACGATGTAATACCGGCCGAATTACACGAATATTATTATCGCGCGAAAACGCTTACTTCGAGTCCGTCCGCCCTCGGATGGCACTCATAGACCGTTACGTTCGTCATCTACGTATACTGTTCGAGGCGTGCATTGCATAGATTTCGACGGTTGTTTTGATGCCGGCTCTTCGGCCTGCACACTCGCCCGGAGGTACATCAACAGGTGACCGCGTCCCATACTGTCTCTCCTCGAAAAACGACACGGCGGAGTCGTCCGCGCCGCCCGGGCAATGATTCATCCGGGCGCCGGGCTCCGATAAATCCGCGTCACGAACTCGGCCGAGCGCTCGCGTGATATACATTATTACAATGTACTATACCGGCCGCCGCGGGAACGCGGCCACGACGGCGATAGTTGCGTTTTCGGATGACAGATTGTCGCGCGACGTTTTCTAAACGAGTCGGGGTCGGATCGTTGCCAAAACGACCGGCGTGTTCTGACCTCCAGGAATATATATATATGAAAAAAATAAAATACATCATACTTATTCTATACGACGTTTCGGTCGGTTACTTCTATACTTGTATATATATATATTCGCATTTGCCTCGGAAATATCCCCTCGGGGTACCGAGTCCGTCGTACGTTTTTGTGCTGAACGCGTAATTTCGGTCGATTGCGTTGCGTACACATTATATAATATGTATATATATATATATATATATATCACGGCCCACGGGGGAAATAATAACACGACGGCGACGTCACTCGGATTCGAGAGAGCGCGAGTATATATACGTATATTCTTCCGAAAATAAATAAATATGACCTCCTCTCGAGGGTTTTCGCTAATCGATATTAATCGACTGCGCGCGCGACTCGACAAGCGTTCGAACGCCGCCGCCGCCGGGGCGGGGAGAAAGGAAGAGATGCACGCGATAAACTGCGAACCGCGGTGTTTTTTTTTTTCTCGCATTCAATTCAGTTACGGAAATTTACGTCCGCAGTCTAGACGACAAATATACATACGTACATACATATATGTGTATATAATTCACGTATATATTATTATAAATATTAATAGATAAAACGATTTTCAAATGTTGTTCGAATCGAAAGTGAATACAAAGTCGCTCGACTGTATCTTACGTAATACGTTACCACGAGCGAGTACGAAACACTACCTACTTTTAACAGAATAACGCGTGCATGATCGCCGTCGGCGTTTCGTTGCCGGAAAAGACGGTAAATCGAGGAGGAATTCGCGGCATCAGAACGAGATCGGATTTGACGGATAATTAGTTTCGGGGGCGCGCATAATAACACATTTACCTACCCGCACGTGATGATATTTTTACGTGTGGATTATGTACGTTCCGCGTTGAGTTTTTCCGACCGTGAATTCCGCGAGTCGATTATTTCGGTATAAAAGTCGGGTCTCGTTCGATATTCGTCGCTGCTATTTATACGAGTACCTATAGAGCGGTAGACTTTCAAACGGAATAAATTAACGTCCCGGGCGAAAGTTTGGCCGGGAAATCGACGGCGACCTTTCTTCGTGCGTCCGTCCGCCGAAAAGCCAAGTGGCGGCGGCGGCGGCGACGGGCAGAGGGAGTTTTTCCATCGTTTTTTATCCTTCTTCCCCCTGCAGACCGACCCTGCGCGCACATTTTATTGGACTCGCCGCAGCAAACTACGGCGTTTCACCGTTATCGTTGTCGCCGCCGCCGTTACGTTATCTTTTATTTTCGGATTATTTTTTTGTTTATTCCGTTTTTATTTTTACATTCGCCGCGGAGAGCTTTCTGCTTTCTTCTCTCTTTTCGTGCGTTTCCACGATATTATTGTTATTACTATTGTCGTGTTTAGTGAAATTTATAGCCGCCGCCGCCGCCGCCGCAGCCGCTCGACCGACCCGGCGCGCGACCGCCGTATAATATTATATATAAAATATATTACGCGCCGTATCGGTGCTGTGCTCCGCTCAGCCGTCTCCCGGCAGGTTTGCTGAGCGTGACGACGACGACGACTTTTTCGTACCGTTTCGGTTTTTTATTTCTTCTTCCGTCGCGAGTAGGTTCTGGGTTTTTCTCTCTCCGTCCCGAGAAACCGGCCGCCGCGCCGAGGGGAGTTCGACTAACGTTATTGCTATGATTATTATTATTAAATCGCAGCAAAGCTTGGTCAAGATTTACAGGAGCCTCGCGTTCGAAAAAAATAAAAATAAATCCACAGGATCTAATATCAAATATTATTCTAATAATTGTTATGAAATATTTTTCGAATAGACTTTTCGGGACTTTTCAATCGTTTCGACCGTAGACTATACCTGCTCGACGTCGAGTCGATTGATTTTCCAACGATTATACAATATCTTATTCTAGAGACGCAAACGTTAGGGTCCTCGGGAATTCTATGAACGGCCGAGGAGACTTGAACAGACAAGCGGATATTTTCATCGGTTTCGAGGGGTTCGCGCGAATTCGTCCATCGTCGCGTCGGGATTCTAACAAAGTCGGTTTCGATTCGTAAAATAAATCGACGAGTTTCGACGTGATTTCGCGACTACTTTTTGAGCGAGTATAGTGTATATATATATATATATATGGTAATGTTTTATATAAATAATTGTGACTTCGAACAAGATCGGAACAACACGTTTTGTAATCCTAAAGGGTGGATTTATTCTCGCGTCTCCGCCGGAACTTTGCGCCGTCCGTTCTCGTTTCGTCGGAACGATCGCAAACGTTATCGACGTGTGATGAAGTTCGTAAAATACGTATACATTTCGTTGATAAGATCGTTTTTGTGGCGGACGAGCGCTAAACGCCCGCTGCGTATTACACGTCGAACGCGCGCATAAATAATAAACCAGCCGAACCGAAAGATTATTAATTCGAAGTATATTACGTCGGAAGTTTGCGCGAGACTTTTAGTTTCGTACGACCGCCGCCGCCGCCGCCGCCGCGCTGTTTATAACGGTGTATAACTTCGTTAATCCGACAACGACGACGATTACAAGCGAGAGGTTAACGGATTTGTGAAAACGATAATAATTGTTATTAAAACACCGTGCATAAAACCGTATTAAATGGTGGTTCCGAAATCATAATTTAGTTCCTTGACGTTGCATTAACGTCATATAATCGCGTTACGTCTATACCGCACTTTAACACGGCTGTTGGCCGCGATTTTATCGTCACACTTGGGGACGAAACACGAGATATAATATTATATAACACTAAACGCATAGACGTAAACCGTTAGGAGGGGGGGGGGGGGTAGGGCGAGAGAAGGCGACGACCGACCGGTAAACATTTCAGAGGAAAACGTCCTTTTGATTTTTTTTTTTTTGTGAAACAAATCGTCGCGTTTGTAGTACCCGATTTAACGGAGCAGTTGTTATTTTATTTGAACTCTGAACACGGGGCCCTTGATCATATACTCCGCCGTTGTCGCGTTTCATTGTCTTCGTCGGATTGCACTATCCGGAACATTATTCGGGTGGAATTGGTCACGGCTATCCGCGGATCTCCCGATATTTTCTTTTCCGTGTAAGTCCACGCATCGTGTTTTATAAAAGGCGACCAGTTTACTCTGAGATTTCTCTCTTCTTACAAAATCAACTGAGCGCGACGAATTTAGAGACGGGATTTTTTAGACTGCGTTTCGTTTGCGCGACGCTCGATAACAAACGGCTAGTCTCGTTGTACGCAGATTCGAAATATGATATTTTGCCAAGAATTTTCTTTTTTACCGTTTCGTTTTACCTGAAGATGAATTTTTTTAAATCAGTATTCATTTGTTATTCACGTCAAAGAACTCGATTTTCGTGCGAGTCGATAAAATACATGTTTTGGTTGCACGCGCCTTGCCCGTTCCTCCGTTCGCGTGAAAATTTCGTCTCGAATGCTTTCATTTTCATCTATGCGGGTAGATTATTTAATTTGTTCTTGGTGTCTTTTACCGTCAGTATAATAGGATTGCACGCATATTGTTCGGATCGTTTTCGCGTACGTTTTTCCGGGTGTTTTCGGAAGATTTTCAAGTCATTTGGATATTATTCCGTCTCGTGGGAAACACCTAACGGTCGATCGAAACGCGCGCTCGTCTACGAAAAGCAGTTTATTTTTTTATTCTCGTCGCGCGCGCTCGCTCGCTCGCGCACACTCGTGATGTAAGTGTGTTGTAACAGCGCACACCACCCCTATGCCGTACGTTTAGGCATTGTACCTGCAAGCGTTCGTCGCGTACATATAATATAATAACAACCGTACGAATAAACATCCGCGCTGACGTCGGGGCTAAGGGCACTGAACACGGAATTAACATATTTTAATTATGATCGCGGCGGCGGAATGTAATAATAACGGCTTGTTATCCGGCACCGAAACGGGGGGGGGGGGGAGAGAGAGAGAGATAGAGACGGGGACGCGGACACGTATTATTATTACACGGAGACCAAGGCCGGGGGAGGGAGAAGCGGTTACGTGGAAGAAGGGAAAAAAAATGAAATAAATATTAAATAAACGCGCGCGGCGCCGTACATGTGAAACACAACAACAACAATAATGATAATAATACTAATATTATGTATCGTCGCACGAACTGCGGATGACACGCGGGAGCCCGTCATAAGCCCGTGTGCGTACGACGCGATGATATTTTAATGTCGTACAACGTGTACCGCCGATATACGTAGTGCAGTGCAGTGTATTATATAAAGGTATTAAATGTAAACGTGCGCGGGACACACGTCGCAGAGCTCTGAACGACGACACGGCGAGGGCGGGGGGGGGGGAAGAGAACCCTGCAGCTCTGTTAGAAGAAAAAAAAAATAACAAACGCGTTTCGTCGTGTCATTTCTACGGACGAGTGCAGTGTTCGAAACGAAAACGCTCGCGAGTATCGTTCACGACGACGATATTTTGTTACGCTTTCGCGCGAGGACCGCGTCCGCGATAATGTAAATACGGGTCGTCCTCGTCCAGCGACGGAGAGTCCTGCCGTAAACATGACGTATCGGTCGCCACACACTTCGGCGCAATCCGCCTGGTAAACCGCGGTCTCCGTCGTCGTCTTCGCCCGGAGTGCACTTGACTGCGATTATTCGAGGTAAAGCACACGGACGTATACGGTTTTCGAGATTTAAATCGAATTTAATGTTTAAATATTATTTTACACCGGCGTCGGTGATTCGAGACGAAAAAATGAAAAAGTATGTCTATAATATCATATTTATCGTAAACAGTCGACGAGGCCTTCCGAAATTTTCAAACACTCGTCGTTGCAAATTGGATTTTCTATCGAATCAGACACTGCGCGATTTAATAAGCTTTACCACGGCGTTACGCGACGTGCTAGATAACGCACAGAAAAACATCGAATACACCGCGCAGCGGTGTGAAAATAAACCGCCGAGTATTATTTCGTGTTTTTCAAGTCGTTAATCATCGCGATAACGATTTAAAAAAAAAAAAATGGAAAAAGTTTTTCGTCGTCGATTCGTGAAAACGGTATTGAAAATTATTCGTCATACCGTGAGAGTTTTTCCGGAGTTGGGGGCGGAGAGGAGGGGAAAAACGTTGGGTTTAGGCTCGCCTCCCCCGAGGAATAAAAACCGTTCGCTCGCTGCCGACGACGACGACGGTCCGGACCGGACCGAATGAAAAAAATAGGAAAAAACGGGTTGAAAAACGTAAATAATAGACACGGAACGCGATGTTGTTACGGCGACGAGTCGATCGTGTCTCGTACATACCTGTTGGGACGAGAAATAAAAGAGGAAAAAGAAAGATATTGTTTTCTTTTATTACGTTATTTATACTGCTCGACACCGGCGCGGCGGCGGCGGCGCCCGACGTCGTAATTCCGTGTTTTATCGCCGGGGCCCGGAGCGCACACGGTACTTATAATATTCGTTTCGTAGGGAAGAATGAAAGAAAAGAACACGACGACGACCACTTCGACGGCCGCACGCCGACGCGGGGTGCACGATATCGCCGCTCCGCCTCGGACTACCATATAACGATAATAATACACGCGTAAATTACCCTCGTTCGATCCGGAGCGTTTTTTTTTCTCTTTCCACGCGAGTGGTTGCGTGTTACCCGCCCGCGTGACGTGTACGACGACGACGACGCCGATTGATTTAGATTCGTGTCTGGCTCGTGTGTAAGTATAGAAATATGGTAGCCGCGTCGTCGGGGCCGCGAGGATAATGCACGCGCCCGCCGCGCGCGGCGTTATTTTTTAATAAAAGACCGAGTCCAAATTAATTGTGAGAAAATAGAAATTTAACGATAAACGCGGGCGGTGTTTTTTTCGTTCGAGACACACGAGCCGCGCCGCGGAGGTTCCTCCGGATACGACAATATAATGACGGGTAATAATGACGATAATATATAGAACGTATAGATATTATCGGAACGCGGACGAGTAATATATTCCGACTGTAATTTCGTTTCAATAAACGTCATACACGCTTTATCCGTCGCGTGCGCGCGTCACTTCGGGCCCTCGCGTTACGACATCGCGATGAAAACGTCACGGTATTGCAACCGGGGAGACGCGTCTGAAGTACAGACTTGGATTTTCGAACGAAACGTCTGTACTCTTTCGAACAAGACCATTCGACGCGCATTTCGTTTTATTTTTTTCATTCGTTTGTTCGTTTCGCGTACGCGTTTTTTGCCCGACGACGCTTCACAGTAATATTGCTACGCGACTCGATGCTCGAAACAAGTCTGATAATAGAACGGCCAACAGACCAGTCCGCGTTCGAAATCGGCAACGAATTGCAAATATTATACCGACTTACCGTAGTCGGTGTCAGTTGGAAAGAGATACTTTTAAATCGATAAACTAGCGAACGATAATTTCAGTGATGAAAGCGCAGAGGAACAATTGCATCATTGTCGTCGCGTTTGATTTCTTCGAAATGAAATCAGCGCACGGATACGAAACAGAAATGTAGGTATTGTCGAGAGCGTTTCGTCTCAAATCGCATTTTCGGACGCCGATTTTTCTCGCGTCACTGACGGGGAATCGAAAACCGTTCGTCACGAGGACGAGTTTGGTAAATCGAATCTAGTTGTAAAACCAGTAGGTCGACCGGGTGCCGCCGCGACGAGATCGGATCGAAAATGTTTGTTAATGCGGCCAAACGAGGTGGCCGGTCGATCGCGAACGATCTTCGGTTATAATTTGTTTTTATTTTATCGGAATACACGTGTACACGCGGCGTTTACACATCGGGTTCGCCAATCGTTTTTTAAACGAGCGCGCTCGTATTCTTTTTTAATGTCGGTTTCGGTCTGAAGCGCGCGTATATATTATACGTTTTACGTATTACGTATGGATTTACACGATTTTTATTATTATTATTTTTTTTTTCTTCTCTAAATAACACACGCGTCGTTAAAACGATTTTTATTCTCTTTCTTCAATCTCAACAGCCGATCTCTCTGAGAAATGCGCCCAAACCGTATTTAACCAGTCGATCTAGTTTGGCCGTAATACTGGATAACGTATTTTGTGTTTTCAATAAAAACGTACGTAAAGAACAACAACCGACCTTTTCGTCGATGTTTTGTCGAAGAAGAAACAAAATTACAAGTACGAGTTTCAGCTTTATGTGCGCGGCTGGACGGCTTGCCGTGACGGATACAACGTTCGCGACACACGCTTCGCATTAGCTGCGACACAATACTTTAGTCGTCGTTGACCTACATGACAAGGCGGCGATGCACATCATTATAATACCGAAGAACGGAAACGAAACAATAGACGGGCCGGGGGATAGCAGCCGTGTAGCCCCGTGCGAACAAATCGTTCGGCTCTCGTTATAGCGCCACGTCGTCGTCGAGACGCCGAAAATAATATTCGAAAACCCGTGTCGTATCGTATACTCCGCGGCAATGATAATATATTGTATACTCTCCGCGGCGTGAAATTTATCGTTTCCGCCCCCGACCCGCTCTTCGGGGTGGAGGAGACTTGTAAATTCCACTTGTGCGCGGCCTATTTGTTACGGGCACGACCGTCCGATCGTTTATCGATCCGATACGGTCGAATCGTCTGCGTCGACGATTTTTTTTCGAAAAAACTCCGGTAAATAGAAATTTCGTCGAACAAGAGACGACGACGTCCAGGGCCGGATTATGGTTATAATTTAAGGGGGGGCTGTTACTTTTATTGAGGCCTTTTCACCTAAAACAATTTCCTTTTTTTAACGAGTTGCAAGAAACGACGACCACTATACCTATAATTGGGTCTTGTGTGTCGGTAATGAAGTATCCAAGTCCATAGTCCATTTTCATATGACATAAATTTAAAATTTATAAGTTATAATAATGTTTTGAAAAAAATGAGTTGACACACTGTGGCCCCTTTCAACTTGCGGCCCGGGGCTATAGCCCCCCTAGCCCCCCCCTTGATCCGGCCCTGACGACGTCTTTTGTCGTTTTAACAGTACGAACGAATTAATATATAGAAAATAATGTGCCTAGCTGAAAAAAACGTTTATTCTTTGTCGAGAACGGTGTAGATATCGTTTGACGATTTTCAATCGCATCGGTCCAATAGTATTGCGCGCGACGAGTTCGGATAAACGATAAACTATACAATATGTCATGAATGAAAATGCACGCGAGGTTAGCTCGTTAGAAACGTTTTCGAACGGAAATTTCGCGGGTCTGCGGAACGCGCCGCTTAAAATATCGTATAAAAATCAATAATAATAATAATAATAATCGTATTGCAAAACTAACGAACGCGAAAACGCTACGACGACGACGACGACGAGACGTCCGGTCCCATCCGGGTTATGCGCGATTGTTTTTCCCCGTCGACGACGGGTTGTTATTTTTCTAAAAAATTTTCCTCTCCGGAGAGAGTCCGGGATCCCGTAGGTATCGTCGACCCTCCATTATGCGGGAGCCGCGAGTACGATATTATATGTACGCACAAAACGCGGTCGTTTACAGCGCGAATCGATTGTTTGATATGTGTTTTTTTCCCTAGTTTTTTCGATATTTATATATATATACACGGCCGCTGTTATTTATCGCGCGCGTTGTCGTATCGAATTAACGTACCCGCGCCGCGCCGTCCGTCATTCCGTATAAACGACGTAATAATTGATGCTCGACGGACTGCTTTTCTACCGGTATTCGTTCGTGTTTTTTTTTTTCCCCCCCCCGCCTCGGATCGTTTTCATCGCAATTCAATCGGACGTAAATAAAACTACGCGCGCGCGTGTAATATACGTTTAAACGGACGACGATATAATAAATAAAACACGAGAAATCCGTGCGCGAACGTATAATGTTATATTATTATTTATACATATTGTAATCATTACAACAAGACCTATTTCGATTTCGCGGCGACAGGCGACATAATTACGATATTATACGTATACCCGACGGCATTTTTATTTACGCGCGCGTTCGGAATTTTTTCCGTTTCTTTTTTATATTTTTTTCCCACTCGAATAACGCGACACCGCGGGTGGACGAACAGGTTACGCGAGCGCTGTGTCGTTTCGGAACGGTCGGCTGTTGGTATTTAAAAAGCGGTTTCGACAATGATTTAGACGACGACGACGACGACGACGACGTGACGTTCACGTTAAACAGTCGTATAATAATATAATACGGTGATGTCTTTATCGTGAATGTCATGAGTTTTTTTTTTCTTCTTCGTTATTACGTATTATTACTGCTATAGTCGGTCGGTCGGTCCGTGGATTCTTCCCGAAAAACGAATTTCAAATATTTTATTACGATTTTAATCGACGCGCGCGCGTCTGTATCATGTAAACCGAAAGCCAACCAACAGACACCGGTTCGAAACGATTAATATTTATCGCCGATAATCGTTGGCTGCGAACATTTTCGTGTCGGTCCGAAACGCGTACGTCATCGGCGATGCATTATAATTATATATTATATATATATATAATCATAGCGCGGCACGACCTCGGGACGGCACGCGCAAAGAAAACTGCCGGTATTTTTTTTTTCTTTTTTATGAAACGCATTTTTTATCGCCCAAATCACGTGCGCGCCGATCGTTTGCCGCAAACGTCCGGTGAAAATCTCACGCCGCGAGACGATCTGCGCGACGTTTATGTTATTATTATCGCGTTCGTTGTACACACCTATAGTGTTGCATATCACGCGAGTAAGTAAAAATGATTTAACGCCTTCTAATGGCGAACACGCCGATTTGTCAAAATGTCAAAAGGTCAAATCGTTTTTTTTTTGTTTTTTTTACTCGACCATAGTATAGTGTGTGTTGCCGTAGTCGATTTACCGATCGACCGAATAAACTCGACGGCCGGGCCGTCGGAATACGAGCAGCAATACCGCGCGGTCTATGGAAATAACAACGAAAGAAATATAAAACGCGCCGCGTTTTTACCGGTACTCGACGAAATTTCATTCTCGGGGGTTCTAAAATATTAACAACGTTTACATAATTCAAACCAGAACGTTATAATCGTGCGCGCTTTCTAATTCGAAACTTTTACTCCGAGAATTCTTGATTAGTCGCTACCATGCGCTATAGTTTTCCGTTTACCCCTATAATAATTCGACTATAGTTCAAACAATCGTATGAGCGTTAGCTTTTCCGCGCAAAAATCACATGACTTCAAAAGAAAATCAGTTGTTAAATTCAAATTTAAAATTAATTTTTAATTCGTCGCTCTCTATATAAATATAATATAATGCATATAAAGTATATAATAAATAAATGCCCTTTCCCAAATTATTGTCTTATTAAATTTCGAGTAAATAACAATGGATTTCTTAGTATTATAAAAAGCACAGAGGTGAAAATCCAAGTGGGACGAGACGCAGGAGGTAAAGAACATTAGATTTTGTCAATTTTACTCGTTGTTATGTAGAGGGAATTTTAAAATCGACCCTCCGCCCATCAAAGTATCAGTTATTTAGATATATTGAGAACTCAAAAGTAGAAAATAGTAACGATTTATGTGGTCGAAAACACGACGACCAAGAAAACCGTCGCAGAAGACGAAAAAGAAAACGAATGTATAGAAATTAAAAAAAAAAAAAACGATCTCGCCACAGTAAAACCCGGATAAGTTCACCCGGAAAAATAACAAACCTCAAAAACCACGAAAATCATTGTCTCTAGAAAGAATTCATTTATAAACGAAGAACAACAACAGATTTACGAGCACACCGCTACCTGACGTTGTAAACATTTCATTATCATTTATAACGCGCGCAATGTGTATTATTTACTCCCTCCCCCGAGGTCCGAAAAAAAAAACAAACATTTTCCCGTCTGTGCGTGCTGTGACTCGGCCGAAGCGTTTCAATAACATCGCGCCGTCGGACTCGTAATCGAGTATTTAAATACCGACACGAACGTGTACCTACTCGGATCCATTACGCGTCGTATACATTATAACATCGTTCGTGTTTTATACACCGGGAACGGCGGCAGACGCGTTTACAGGAAGGCGACGACGCGCGCGACGAAGCGTTGAATTTATACGGTTTTTATTTTTCTTCAAAATCTCACAGTCTGTAAATAATAATATGTCGTTGTACGTAAGTAGTCGACGGCGACATTGGGCAACGAGAACGTTTGTGTCCACGTTGTGTTATGACGCCGCCGCCGCCGGGATCAGAAATCAGAGATTTAATAAAAATGTAAATTTAAAAATTAAAAAAAATATATTAATCATAATAAAGTATATTATGCAAATAGACCGAAAATCAATACGAGATTATGAATTCGTTTATTTTCATGAGAGGAGTTTTTCGTTTTTTTTTTTTTATTGCCTATACATATTATTTTTTTACTCTCCGTCGCCCATATTATACGCGGGAGGAGGGAAACTACTAAAATAACTACGGAATGAGTTAGCGGCGTTAGGAGGGGGACAAATATCTTTATTTCTCTCCTAATGAGACATACGTCGTCGTGAATCGAAAAATCATTCGTCGATTTCGATGAATTTTTTAAATATTTAGTCCTTAAAGTGTTACTAATAATAAAATTGTGCCTATACTTTATGAGTTATTGAAATAACGCAACGGGCGCGCGCGCTCGTTCACGAGAAAAAGTTTATTTATTATTATAAAACCAATGTATATTATGAGACTTTCGTTTCAGACCGTTTAAAATTTTAGCCGCGGCGTGGGAAAATTAATTTTTATACAACCCCCTGCCCCTTTCTTCCGGGATGAGATTCTAATCACTTTATTGCACCCAGGTAATAAATTAAAACGTGTCAGTAGGATTCCGCCACAATCGACTTTTAATAAAATCATACGTAATAAATATGTGCGTATCGAGCGAGAAATCAACCTGTTCGTCGCGCGTATTTTTAACGATTATAACATACTATCGACCTCGTGTGTATCGACACTGGATTCGGCAATCGAAACTAACGCGCCGCGTTAACGCACAACATAATTATTATAATATAATATCGTCGCGTACGAGTAAATATTTTGGACCGCATCGTCGCGTCGTCGGGACGCAAAAAACAACAAAAAAAAAAAAAAACTCGAAAAAAGCTAATTATTGTATACTGGTTTTTACGTTGCGGATGTTTTTGAGATAAAAAACGAAAAAGAAAAAAAAACTCCGTCCCGAGATTAAAATATTAAAAACTCGAGAGTATACTATAAAATATATTATTATTATTATAATGCAACGTCGTCGTCGTCGTCGTCGCGCGCGCGCGAGCACAACTCTTGCCAAAAGTTTAATCAGTCGACGAGAGGGGGCGAAAGAGCCGCTGCCGCAGTCGTTTCGAGATAAATCAAACCTTTTCAAAAGCTATTCGGACGCGGCTTTGACTAGACGGGGTCCCGTCGTCGTCGTCCGGACGACCCGACGTGCGGCCCGAAGACGAGGGAAAAGACCGTATCTGAGTACAAACCCCCCCCTCGAAATTTCTCCGATTCGTTGGGTGAAAAGTCAAAAGCGCACGGGGAAACGTAGCCGCGGTATCTGCGACGACTGCCCAGGACGAGCGAACGTTGAAACTCACGTCATAATATTTCAAAACTCGGCAGATTAAATATAGTTCCTCGATTTCAGTAACCGAGTGGAATCGGTAACGTAAATAAGTTATTGAAGTAAAAACGTCAAGTTGCTTGTTTTAGTCGTGAAAAAAAAGGAACCAAGTTAAATCACTTTATGATAAATTGCTCGTAAAGTTTGAAAATATAATTCTATTTCGTTATGAGTTATCAACAGTTTATATTATAATCATTCAAAACAATAATCGAGTTTTAACAACAGTGTCGTTTCGAAATATTGTTGTCTCACTAATGGACACTTTGCCGTCATCGAAACCACTCGCACTAAACTATACTTTTCGACGTGTTTATAAAAAAATTAACGATTCGATAAGACTTTAATGTTTAGTAAAACAAAGTAACTCGACTTTTAAAATCATAATAATATCGAATTGTATCGAGTTACGTTTTATTTCAGTTCTTTGCGATAGCGATTTTCAGCGACTCGAGTAATTTTATTCGAGTTTTATTTTATTTTCTCGAGTAAAAAATATAATATTCTTTTTTAATGAAAAACGAAAAACTTTTCGGTCTCGTCGTGAAACTACATGAAAATAACGGATTACCGAGCATGATATACGTTTGTAAGTGGATAGAAAAACATAAACGAGTAACATAATATACGTCTCGGCATGGGCGTAGCTAGGATTTCAATCGGGGGGGGGGGGGGGCAGTGATGTAGCCAACTTTAAATCATTAAAACTCGATTTTTTTTTTAAAGTATTTATTTATAATATATTATTCATTAATCATTATTTTTAAACGATCACCAGCTTCAATTCGCATTTGAATTAAGTCATAGAAAACTCCTACATCAAAAAATTATCAAAAATAAATTATTACACGTGTAGATATCACTCGGCCCACTAAACTATTTTAAGACTTCATGTACTTATATCATATTTAATATTTCAATTTGTAAAAACTTACGCGTGTGGTATAAGAAATACAATTTAGTCTGTAGTGCAGGGGGGGGGCACTTGCCCTCCCCTGCCCCACACTCGCTACGCGCCCATGCGTCTCGGGTAACATAATTACAACTACTCACTCCGCGCGCGCGCGCGAAGGATATTAAAATATCATAATATCATAGTGTTTATTTCGAAATCGATCGTCTAGTTTTTCGTCATGGTTTGGCCCGCGCCGCCGCCGTTCGTCGGGCGAGTCAGTTTTGAATTCAACGCGGCGATACGTTTTTCGAACCCCTCCTACCTACTCGCAGTACCTTTCCGAAAACCACTGATGATCCGGAGACCCGAGGTACTCGATGTAGGACGCGAATCAAAAAGGACAGAGTGTGCGGTAGGTACACGTTGTGATTATATTATGTGAGTGGCGATGATTATAATATAATATTGTCGTCGAGACGTATCGATATTCGTGAGAAACGGAATACTTATATTGCGGCGCTCGGCGTACGAATGCCGGACGCGGACACTGTGCGACCAGTGCCGCGGAGATCGAATTGTGGTTGAGCTACCTACTTACGCCATCAAAACTATATCGCTACGATATTGCATAACGTTATCGTATTGTTATTATTAGCGCCGTTCGGTGTATGCGCGCGAAACTATAAACGATCGGAAGGACGACGGACACTCCGCGTTATCATCAATTTCGTCCTTCGAAACAGAACAAGTAAAAAGTGGTCGAAATGGGAGGGGGAAATACGGGGGGGGGATGACATACAATAATACATCCCCTGACAATTATATGGAAAGATTGTGGATTTACATTGGCGTTGTTTTACACAAAAAGCCAGAGTTTTTTTAATTTTTACGACGATTTTTTTATTAGTATTACAATAATACAATTATTACTATTGGGTTTTTTTTTTTTTTTTTTTGATATGATAAAAGTATATTTACACTCTAAGTAAAACTATCAAATATAACGTAAGTACTTACTATTGTTCCAGCTAGTGCGCCGACGTCTTGCTGCCAGGATGTAACGACGACACACTTCAATTCGCAAGTTTTTGACTCGTGAGCACCGTCCATTTTATTGTAATCGGACCTAAGTGAAATTTTTCAAAAATAATTATATACCAATTTTTTTAAAATGAAATGCGACGCCGCAGTTTGAGAGGAGAAATGGGTCGCGCGTGCGATTGATCGAGCGTATATATTTACGGCACATATTTGTTCGAATCTAAACGGACGACGACGACGACGACGAGACGAGTGCGCGCGTTGGTTTCGTCGAGACTTGGCCGGAGGGGGTAGTGGTATCAAAGCTCCCCCGGGAACGTCAATAAGTAATTATAGTTAAAACGCTAAATAAATATAGTCCAATTCACTGTGTTCACTGAACTCTCGCGAATATCGATTTAGATTTAGAAATCGATACCGCAAACGTTATAAATCGATACGTTTAGCAATAAACAAGACGTCGAGTGATAATAATTGATTGCGCATGCGAGTGCGAGTTGTATGAAAATTACTTTTTACGCGCTTGCGCGAGTGATATTTTCAAACATTCATAATAACCGACAGCGTAAGGCCCCGTTCACACGATACGGTATTTTAACCGTATCGGATATTTTCACGATTCGGTGTTTTTCGGTTGGACTGTTCAGACGGTACGGTTATTTAACCGTACGCCGTACGCAACCAAATTAAAAACACTTAGGCCCGGCGCCCACCAAAGTAACATGACGAGTGATATGACACGTGATATGATAAGTGATTTGTTAGTAACAAGTCACTCATGATATTTTATTTATAATTATACGGGAAATCACGTTATCGCGCCCACCAAACAAACCTGTCAGATCATGTGTTGTTTTGATGTTGTTTGTCATCCAAAATAGTAGCGCGTGCACTACTTTTTGTCATTCGTCATATGAAAGTCATATGAGAGTGATCAATATTATATTATTTATTATTCAATAAATATTAACATAAACGGTATGTACCTAATTAATTAATTAATTTGTTAGTAAAATTATAAACATTTATTTTTAATTTGTTAATTTAATATAGAAAATAATCAATATTTACGACTTTATAAGTACTGATCAATTTCTATATGCCTTTATTTAATTATAATTATTATTATATTATAATTTACGCACAATAGAACCTTGATTATTGTTTAAAAAATTAAGTAAATTCACTGCAGCAAGGACATCTTCTTCTTCGGACGACATTATGGCAAATGAAAAATAAGAAAAATCACTAAACGAAGAAAATCACGTTATTTAGGTGCGCGTCATTTGAATGACTATCATATCACTTGTCATATCACGTGTCATGTCACTCGTCATGTGTTACTTTGGTGGGCGCCGGGCCTTAAATTTTGACAAAATAGATTAGCTTTATATCCGTCAGAAGCACAGACGATAATGACGCACTATCGGTTAAAATACCGAATCGTGTGAACGCAGTGTATAATAATACATTGCCACCATAAACCTTATCGGTTTTTCTGCCGTACAGCCGAAAACGATTTCCAGTGACAAAACCGGACGACAAAATCGACCGAATCGGTAATTTTACCGTACACGTTTAATACCGTATCGTCTGAATACACGCATTTAAATTGTATTGACACTGGCTTACACGGTAAAATAAACGATACGACAAAACCACCGATTCGGCCTCGTGTGAACGGGGTCTAAGTCGACCGACACGAGTTGGTTTCGTTCGGATCATCGCGCAGTCGGACGGAATCGTACGTAAAACACGTGTTTACCTACGCTCTCGTAAGAAAATACGCGCGAGACGAAGAAAATCTCGGCCCCGGCGCATTGTGCGTGTTTTTTTTCAACCCGCGCGCAGCACCCGCCGCGGTTCGTGAATTCGCCCGTAGGACAGTGTTTTCAATTACGCTCTCGTCAAATCGGACGCCGAAACATTTTAACGAGGCGTTTTTAAATCCCGCACTTAATATCACCTATAATCACATACGGACAGCGATCGTGTAATAACACGGCCGAGTGTAATAGCGTACACGTCGCGTACGGCGCGGCGTGCGTATAAACTTGTTCAAACAAACCGATAATAATAACTGCGGGTGCGGCGGCGCGTCGTTTCAAACTCGTTCGTAAGACACGGGCGCAGCGCTCGCGATTCCGGCCCGAGCGAATCGACGGGCGGGCGCCGTAGCGCGTACGACGCGATAGATTAGTGGAATATTTATTAATTTTTTCGAACACACTTTAATCGATTTTGGACACAATTTACGGGCGCAGAGGTCGTTTTCAGCTCGTCGGAGGAAAAGGCTCCGTCCTTCGGACGGGGTACAGAGTCGCTAACAAATTTCCCACCGGTTCGAGTGCTCAGTTGATAAACGGTCGCGCGATTAAATCGATAAACGTCCGTCACGACGTGACGTTTAGCCTTTATAATTATTACGCGTTTATATACGTATATTGTCAAATCGACGATTATTAATTAATATTGTAAAACGTGAAATTCTATTTCGAGTCTGTTTTCCGGAGGCGGCGGAAGGTCCTAGCGCAGCGTTCCCCACTAGGATTTTAGAAAGGGCCAAAAAACAACTTTGAAAATTACTTGCGGCCCGCATACATTTTTAACGGTAATGATTAAAAAAGTATAAAAATGTATAAATTATATATTAATTCTTTAGAACTTAATGATTTATAGTTAAAATGTTACATAATACAATGCATAGTTTATATATTGGTTTTTGCACATAGTACTTCACCAAAGCCAAACGATTCATATTTAATTTAATTTACTCCGTTTAATTTTTAATTTTAGAATGTAATTTCAGTTTTGGTGCGGGCCGCACAAAATTTGTCAAACGGCCGCGTATAGTGGGTACCGCTAGGACCTAGCGGGTACAACGGCGAGCACGAGCACGAGCTTTGGCAAAAAGTCGACGCCCTATTCCTCTCTAAAACTCTAAAATCCGTCGCCGGAATTTACCGTGTAAACGCGCACACTTTTTGCCCGCGGTAGGCACATGCCGCGCCGCCGGAACGCGGTAATTACCTGAAAGCGACGGAGAGATTTGTGTTGTAAAAAAAGAAAACAACATCCGGCCGGCCGGCGTGGCGCACGCGTTTCCCAGGACGCGGTCGACAGGACCTCGCATACTATAATAACGCCGCGACGATCACGCAATAGCACTAGAGGGGGGGGGGGAAGCTATCGAATTACACAGGCGCGGGAGAGACCTAGTGGACGTCGAATATTATTTACAATACGCTCGCTCCGATATTTATATACTAACGTGTATAGGCGTTAAACGTGACGTTTTATAACGCGTAAACGCGCGGCATGTTAATGAGAATCGTGTTAATTATTGACGTTCTCTCTCCCCCCGTTTAAAACGGTTTTAATTACGAATTTACGACGTGGTATATTATACGTATTTATATGAAATATACACGAAAAACGAAAAAAAACGATTTTACGACGTTTTATTATTTTTTATTACCGCGACAGGTCTGACCGGTGACGTTATTATGATGATAATAATAATAAAAAAAAAACATTCGAAACAATATGTATATAAACGTACGCACCTCTACCCGTAAGCTAGATTGTAGTAAAATCTATCTCTTACGCGCAAAATCTAAAGCGTTCTATCTGTATCATCGGTGTCGATTTTAAATACGGTCGTTCCGAAATCAGCTAATGCAACGTGTTTTCATAACGCGAGCGATCCTAATCAGTTTGTTTTTACGAGCGTATTTTTTGTCGAAAAAGACAACAATGCTACTTTATAAAAATCCAAACGCGGTTTTCGTAGTTCGTACGGAACGGTTTAATCTATTTTGTTTTTGAAAAATTTGAAAGTCGCGCGAAATCAACCAATAAAACGGGCGACCGTGTGTGTGCGACACACATAATATTATTATCATTTCATGAAATATGCAATTGATATAATAATATGTTTACACGTGAAATCGCGTTTAAACTCGTCTCGAATGATTTCGGACAGAATTTGGAAATTTTCAACAAAAATTTAGAAATTAAAATAAAAACCACTTTAAGATGTAATACGGATTTGGTTGGGCTATTTATGGGCCGGGAACGTGTGAGATTTTATCTCGCATTGTAATGTGAATTAGGCGTGACAAACAAAAACATGACGATATGTATATTATTACTTACTTGTGATTTATTCGATCCGGAAGTTGAGTTCATAGTGTTGGGAAAATCTTAAAGTTCTCGACGAATTGAGGCGTGTGTTCATAGTCGATTATAGTAGTAAATTGTAAAAAAAAAAGAAAAACACTACACCGTATTATTACGTACTTTGTTATTGGTAAGAGAAAAGAAAGAAAAAAATTTACCGCACGTCGCGATCGCCGGACGTAGACTGATCGCGACGACTTTTGTATCGCACACTATTCGCTAAATATCCGGATATCCGGCGCGCACAGCTCGGTCGCTATTGGCCGATGGGCGTTTCGTTTCGATGTTTTGCGAAAACAGCTGTTTTAGAAAACTTTATCTGTTTTTAATTTTTTTTTTTTTGGAATTTCAGCGCAAAAAAACGAATCCGGTCTACGAACAGGATATTTGATAATTTTCCGTGAAAATACGGAGAAAAAAATTCGTTCAACTAAAAATTAAAATTAAAAACTTTAAAAATATAAAAACGAGTTCGTAGAAAAATAAATAATCGCGTTACAAAAAACCAAATCGTTCGTTACGAATTCCACGTACCCCGTTCGGGCCGACACCCCGCGCGTATTTTTTTTTACAGAAAAATCGCTGATTCAAATGGACACGTCATCGTGCTTCTGTTTTCGGCATCGCGTTATTATGATTTTTTTTATCGATCGCGGGTCTTAACGCGACGCGACACCGCGGGACCGTTCCGACGACACGGTCGCTCGGACAACCGGTTCGTCCGGTCCGGATGAAATTGGAAATTTGTTTGTTCTGTGTTTAGGTACGATAACGACGTGATAAAATACAGAAACGCGTGCGATCGAACGATTTGTTGCATTAGCGATGCTAATCCGTTCGTGTTTATTATTATTATATAGCGACTAGATGATGGGGGGGGGGGGGGGGGAAACTATAATTACGTCCGCGTTTTATTTATACGACCTAGCGAATCGTCGCGTGTGCTCGTCGTCACACGCCCTTTCGGCCGAGACAAATCCCGCGACGTCTTTTCACACACACATTATTGTACAGTCGTACATATACGAGGTATTGTAATATACGTGGGCGGGTCGAACTCGAATTTTCGACGTCGGACCCAATTTAATCGTTTCGTCGACGTCAAACCCAACCCGAAAAGTAAGCTGTAACGACTTCACAATGAGTATACCGAAAAATATGTATACACGGTTAAACGAAATAAATTGAAAAATCTAAAACGAGCCGAAAATCTAATCAGTTTTCGATCTACCTCGGTGTCGGTGCCGGCTAAAGGTTTTTTTTTTTTCGCGAGGCCTAGGGCACATTTGCGAGCACCTCAGAATACAATCGCTTTTTATTTGATTTTTTTTTTCTATTTAGTCGACGTTTTCTTCCGCGATTTTTCCTACAAAAGCTAGTGTGCAAAGGTATATTTATGTATTTTACTACACGTACGTATTATACTGATTTGTACTTGTAAATGTATAAATGACGTCGGGATATCATTAATATTACACGGTACACAAACGGAACGAATTTACAAAAGTTCAGAAGAATATGATTTCACATGCGCGAGATACATCGAGCGACTGCCGCCCTTATGTCGGCGCTGTACTCGGTTATTGCGTTTGAAAGGACGCGAAGTAAATTAACTGTTACGTTTGAAGTTTCATAGTTTCGGCTACGTGGAAACGTAAGAGGCTGTTTTCGCGTGGATTCAACTACGACGGCAATACCAGACGCTCTGCGAATCGTGTGCGATTTAATTATAAACAATTATTCCACGAACAGGTTATCCCCTGTCCGTAGATCGACGATGCGCCTACGGGCGACGAACGCGCTCGTCTATTCCGTCAGTAAAATACACACGCCATTGTTCGTATCGATTGATTTACTTGTCGAAAACGCTGTCGCTACACCTCGTCGTCGTCGTGAGATATTTTTCATTTCGTTTATTAAACATTTCGTCGCACTTTAAATCCAAAGTAAACCTAAAGTTTAGCCGAAAAAACTCGAGAATCGCCACGCGCGTCCCGGCGAGATGTTCGCATAAAACTCGGCTGCCGGCCGACGCGACCGCGGCGGCGAGTAAAATAACGTGTAATATCGCTAATGCACGATGATGATAATTTAATCCCGGACGCGATGTCCCCCGAGATTCGTCATAATTTCAAACTCTCGTTCTTTATAATACTGATCGACGACGTACGTACGCGATAATATGATAATATTAATATCGCGAAATTATTATAATCGCATACACGCGTCGTCGTCACCGCACGCGGTCATGCGGTATATTATAGTCGCACGGGACGCGTCCACGTCTGCGCCGAGAGCGCACGACTCTCTTTCCGAGAACCGTTGGTCGAGACCGACCGGATATCAGCCGACACGACCATTAGTTGATTAATTCCGTTTGTATACACGCGCGTACGAGACCGTCCTTTGGGGACGACGGGGTTTCGAACGGATTTAAAAAAATTTTAACGATTTCAAAGAAGGCGCGCAGACGTCTCATCGGCGTGACACGTTAGTGTATGGAAATTCATTTTCGCGCCCTCGCACGACTCTCCGATCAACGGTAAAAACTATATTGTTATAAAATATAACATCGCAGTGGAATGGATTTGAAAAGAGAAAAGGAAACCGTTCTGGGACATTCCTTCGATCGTCGAAACGAAACGACGTGTTTTCCAAGAACCGTCGATAATATTATTGTTCTGCGCGAGCCACGTGCGGAATTCGTACGATATATTATTATACGTATACGTATATATATAATATATTATAATTTTTTTTTTTTTTTTTTGAGCCGATAAAATCGTTGGCAGGACGCGTGTACAATCGTACATCGCGTATGACGTGCGGCGCGTTTGTAATTTTTAACGCTTTTGACCGCCGCCGCGTCGTAAACGCGATGTATAGGTATGTATTTTTATAGTCCGCAGTGACTTTATCATTTCGTTTCGCATCGTCTCGACGACGTTATTATCCGCGTTTGAAATCGAAGAAGAAGAAGAAAAAAAAAATATCACTCCAACAGAATATAATAATAATATTATTATTATTACGTTCGGCGTGTAGTTCGCAGTGACGATTCGGGCGATCGCCTTCCCCTCCTCGGCCGTTTTTTCCTATTCTTAAACGGGACCGATGTTTTCATTCTGACACCAGGATCTAGTACCATAATATTGTTACCTTAGAGTAATTATTACTCCACGGGACCAATGGTTAGGTATCGCACGACGTAGAGATCACGGAAACACCGAGATCGCGGTGCACACCGCGCGGTCATCTACAGGTACCACGAACGCGGTCAGCGAATTAAGATCGCGTTCGCGTCATGTTGGTTTGCTCTAGACGATTCTTCGTTGCGACCGAAAGATTTATAATTTATATTTTAACAGTCGTCCGTCAGTTGTATTCGATATTTTGAAGTGCCAAGTTCACGGTGCAGGAGTACTATTCGATTTTAAAAATTATTATAATGGTTACAGTCGATAAAGAAATCTTAGAAATTATTTTGCTAGAAGAAGAAGAAGATGATGAGTTATTGCTTTGGTGAACTCATGTTTGAATAACCGATGTCAACGAGTGTTCAAACATAAATGAAAACATTGCATGATTTATAATAATAATAATTATTATTATTATTATTATCAAAACAACAAGTCGATCGCGGCGCGAACCAATTTAAATCGCCGACCGCGATCGCGCAAGGGAAATCGTACCTTACGACTGGGATCGATATTTTGTGGATTGACGACATCTCGTGAAATCTCAAACGAACTAATTTTCGTTTGGTTTTCGTCGCGGTATATTATTATACAAATAATTATTGTAAAATATACAGTATGCCGGGGTTTTCGTTGTAACGTTGTGAAAACAAATTGCTCTTGTTACCGACTGAATTGGTTTCATAGGAGAAATAATACGGCGAATAATTAGCCACGTCAAAAGACGAATGGCCTAAAGAGGTAATTTGATTGTTGAAAATTCGCCCTCCCCCTCGTGCGACTTCCGGATCAGTTGCCGGTATAGCCCGCCGTATCCCGATTGCGATTCCGAAAACGGTACGCGATATTACAATGTTATTACCGTCTAGGAATTCCGTAGAACCGCGCGCGGACGTAATAATTCAATATGCGTTGTAAAACCGTGTGCGTATATATTGCGCTGGCGTGCGTTGTTGTACAGGTATCGGCGTATATCGTTGTATATTATTATTATAATAATACTGCAGTTTAGCGGCGGTCGGCCATATCGGCGCGGGTTAGTACGTCGTCGATATAATTTTTCGCATTTTTCACGATTTTCCGCGAACGCGAAAATATGCGGTCTCGAAATACTTTGGATAATCGACTGGAGAGACAGAGAAAAAAAAAACCACTTGTCCTTGTTATTGTTGTTATTTTTATTATTTTTTTTCTATACGAGAAACGACGGGGTCGCGTTATCGTTTATTGCGCCGTAAAATCGCGTGCTGCGAAGTCCGACGACGGCGCGCAGGGAAAAAACACGTTCGTCGTCAAATACCAAACACACCTGTACCCGTGGTGTCGCGCTGGACATGGCGACGTGATAGATAACACACAAACAGTCGAGGCGATAAATTATTTCGTTATTGGGATTTATACGAACCATTGAGATACGATGCGATAAATCTAACTATAATCGATCTCGTCGTAGTTCGCACGCTCGTAAACGTCGTCGTCACGCGACGCCGCGGGACCTCGAAAACAATTCCCCCCGATCTACAGAGATCACAGGGTCGGAAATTATTGAAATATAGATAAAAACTTGCGTATGATATTTTTACGTTTCCGTGGACGTCACTCGTAGTCCACGGGTCACTTGACGCCGCGTGGAATTGTGAACATCGCGCGAGGACACGGCCAAAGTCGACTATGCAATTTTCACAACGTAATTTGAAAAAAATTACGCGACACTGCCACGCGGGGCTAACTATTCGTAGACAGTGAAATGTATATAATTACGTACAATTTCCATAACGTGCGGATTTTCCCGTTCTACAGAACGGTGCGCCACGCTAACGGAAACACGACGACGACGATATTATTAAGCTGTCGGACGGGAGAGAAAAGGGCGAATCCGTTTTTGCCGCCGCGGCACGTTCAAAAAACACAAAAAAAAAAAAACGTCGAGTAAAAAATAGGACGCGAAAGAGAGTGAAATCAACATCGACCTGTCGTCCACCTGCCGCTTTATCAGAGAGTCGCTAGGGATCCATTGGGACTCGGAAAACCATTAGTTTCTCGCTGTCGACTTGGGCGTGGGGCAAACGGTTTTGCTCTTCTTCCGCGCAGTGCCGCAACATATTCCACCCGGACTGTCGAAAAGACGTACCGAACTTCTTCTTTTTTTTACAGACCCGATTTCGAGTTACCGGTCGACCTGGGAAAAAAAAAAATGATAAATTCAGATTGCGCACGATGAATTTTCGGAGAAAACAAATGAAAATTTACGGCCGGACCGTAAAGAACGTTCCGAGAGTTTTTCTTACGGCAATTAATTGTGTATTTCGTTTCTGATTTTCGTTTAAAAAGGTTCTAGTCGACGCCATATTATGATATTGGCTTTTTAATTAGTAACAGGTACGTTTCACGTCTACGGAGAGTCGACGAAATTATTCCTAGACATCGCGTCATAATATAAACGGTCCTTGATTAACCTTTCCGCCCTACGAAAAAAAAAAAAAAACACTGCTGTCGGTGTCGTCGGTCGCGAGTGAAAATATTTATACTACGGCGTGACGGCGAATCGCTTGTAAAAGAGAACGAGGATAAAAGGGGGAGAACTTTCGGAGAAATTCCGAAATTCCAACGAGACCGGCGCGGCGCGGCGTCGTAACCCGACGAGCGTACTCGATCCTTGCGGCCACCGACCCGGTGCAGGCGTATAAACGGCCGATCGAAAAACCAATCCTTTTCCTGAAAGGACGCTCGTGCGAATCGCGGACGGGTCGACGGTATACAGTAACGCATAGGTGCCGTGCGTACGTACGAGACATAATAATGGAATATCGGAGCCGAAACAGTGACCTCGCGCCGCCTCCGCGTCGGACTTATCTTTTAATTTCGGGGGCCGCGCGCAAAATAATAGCCGCCCACCAAGACCGCCGCGCTCGGTAAATACGTATATATGTATTATTATTATTATTATTATTATTATTATAGTGGCAGTCTTGCTGCCGGTCGTTATCTCCGGCGGCGGTGAACCTTTTAATTTATCGATACCGGCCGCGATTCCTTTTAAATTGCTTTCGTTATCGCGATCGAGGGGCCGAAACGTAACCGGGCAAACGGTCGGGGGAGAAAAAAAAAAAAGAGAAGGGACGCTGGGGGGAGCGCGCGACTGTAATAAAACCTCCTGCGCGGACTGCTCCTTCTCCGTTTTCGCCGCGCCGCGCCGCCGTCGTCGCCGAGACAATAATACGTCCGATGAATGGCCAGATTTATTATACCGTATGATATTGTAATAATAATATTATTATAATATACGGTTTGCCGAGGGCGGCGGCACCTGCGAAAACGGCGAGAACTGCGCGTTGCCGAACGCATTCGGACGAGAAAAGTGTCGGCGATTCCGAGGAAATTACTTCTCGAAACCCAAGTGTTGGTTAGTCGACGGCCCCTCTCCCACAGAGTAATAGTTTATATAGACGATTAGAATGACGGCGCCGCCGTCAAAAGGGATTAAACATTTGATTCGAAAACTAGTGGTTTTGAAAAACTATCAAACCTCCTTTGTAGAATACGGTATCGATTATAAAAATCACTTAACAAATTATTTTCTGGAAACAAGAAAGTAATAATTACAATTGATTTTGTATTTTGTATTTATACAAGCCATGTTTATTATAAATAAGATGTTTTATACCATTTCGTATCTAAGCTCCTTTTTCGACGGACCCTCGGCATAAGGGTGTGGGCCATTTCACTATAGCATAACGCGGCTTTAAAATTTAAAATAAACTGCTCTCTAAATAACCAAATCACTTTTACGGCGACGACGCGGCGGTCTCTCGAGGCGTGATGAGTAAATACTAGTAAGTCTTAGAAAACTCGATTATTGACTCGATAATAATTATTTATCCGCGCGGCTGCGTGAATTTATAATACATACTTAAATATTTTATATCGTATAAAAAACGAAACCGAACCGAACGCTCTGCCGCGACGTTAAAATATCACGCGGTCCTTGTAAAGAGGTGGGACGAGATTTGCCGCGGAACAAGCACCTGGGATCACGAGGATCCTTTATAAAGCGCCCCGGCGTTTTCGCGACTAATCGTGAAAGTGCGCGCGATCTCCGCGCAACGACGTGCGAATTATTGCCCCCGCGCGGCGACGAATATTATACGCGAGTACACGCGTACAGGGTGTCTCGCGGAGATCCGAATAACTTATTGGACGCGCTTAGAACTTCACGTTTGTTTTTTTTTTATTTTGAAATAGTTTAATAATTATAAATAAACACGACGTCATGTGAAATTGTATTCTAATACAATTATGTTCTAAGACCGAGACAATCATTATTAAAAAAAAAAAACAATTTTCAAAACTATGTTTGTGTTATAATATACAATGTCATCGATGGTCGTTTACCGCAGATGAAAAAAAACGTTTGTGACACTAATATTGTTTTCTTTTATAAACAAATACATTTTTACGGTTTTTTTAAACGAAATAAATAATTTATTTAATTCTCAGGTTTAAAATATAAAACTTGGCCATACAATAGGTCTCCGTAATATTATAATGATAATTACTTGGAAAAATATCGAACCGAGCAAAAGCAAAATATATTAATCGTTTGATTTCCGCGGAACACCCTGTATATACGAATGTTATAATAATTTAGGTTTTTACCGTCGCGCAGTTGATTTACGTCTGTTGTTTTTAATGTTTTGTCGCCGCGAACGGCGAGGGGCCCCGAGGCGTATTCAAACTACCTCGCCCGCCCGAAATGGACCGATAATCACCGTTCGTTTTACGTCGGCCGAATTCATCATATTATATTCTTTCTTTTTTCTTTTTTTTTATCTTTTCGGCCGAAAAAATAAATCGAGAGACGAAAAATTAAAACTCTTAGAACCCAACAAGCCACAACTCGTATATCAATACGATAATTGTCGCGCTACGAATTATGTCTCAGACAAATGTTTTATTCAATAATTAGTTCGTTTGACCGATTGAAAAGTCAATCAATTTGTATTTTCCGGATCTACTCGTCGCTAAAAAGTTCAAAGTGATTTAACGACAACAAAAAAGTATCCCGTTCGAGTACGTAAATCGTAGATTTTAACGAAAACCGACAAAATTTGTCCAATCGATAAATCGAACCGGACTTTTTAAATAACGCGCGAAAGTAAAATGTTTTATTCCCTAGTCAAAGTGGAAAATAATTATTTTATTAGTTAAAACGTAGAATTTTACCGACGCTCGGTACGACATTTCCCTCTTCCGCCTAGACAAATATTACCGAGTACCTGCGGGGAATGTTGTGCATCGCGTCGTGGAAACTATTTCGTTTGTTCGTTGAAATATCGTCACACGTTTTTTTTTTTTACATAACGTCGTTATTGTCTCGTGACGATATAAAACGCGCGGAAAACAAAATATTTGATTAGGCGAATAATTACCGTAGTACGGTCGTCGCCGGCGTAATGCACTTTTGACGGTGCGAGATATTACCTAGTCGAAGTTATTAAACGCGTATTATTTGTTGATGTTTTCGTGGAAAAAATAAATAAAATTAAACAATACCCACGCGACACGTTATAATATATTATATTGTCACGTTAATTAACGGACATTCATGTGAAAAATTAAAAAAGTTCATTGTGCGCGTCTCGTGTTTTGTTTTGTTTTTTTTATTCGTAACTGTTTTATGTGTATAAACATCTGTAACCGTTTTTTTTTTTTTCTGTTTTTTTACGTCATACGAAATGTGTTGTACGTCGGACGGTAGTGAATATTCACTATTGCTTCGGACGATTTTCGACCGAAATAATTACACGCACGGCCGACGATAAAATACGATGGCTAATAATAATACGCGATGAAAAACATTAAAACGTGTCCGTATTGTCGACTGGGAATTTTTAATCGTTTTCGGGCTACTCAACAGTCGGTAGAGAGGCCTATTTATCGTTGCGTTATATAACCGATTTTGTAAAATATCGAATAAAAGTATTTTATATATAAAAGCGGTAAAATCGTTTTTATCATTTGAATGGATGGTTTAAAAACGCTTTGTCGAGTGTTCGAATCGAATAAAGGAAACAGTTTCTTTTTCTGACAAATACGATTTGATTTCTATCGATTCGATAACACTGACATTTAGCGCGGAATCTTTAATAGAGAGTGTCGGCGCGTTCAGTGACCGAGGGCGTTTGCGTTGGAGCGATTAGGTTGTTTTTTTTCCCCAAACCGCGGGAGAGTTTCCTAGAGCTTCCTCAGAAGAGACCTGAGACTAATATGGATCGAATTAAATCTGTAGGACCGATATTTTCGACGGTAGATTTTGTGAACGAGGAATAATTCGTAGTCGAGACGAACGTCGAGTTCGATGAGCGTTTTTAGAAGAGATTCGGCCGGCCCGTTTATGCGTTCAAACTTTCGGTCAGGTCGAGTGACGTCACGGTGTACTCGTACGACTCTCTGAGGACGTGTGCGTCGGACCCGAACTCGCAGGCGCACAGTATGCACAACGAGCAATAAGTAACGCGTAGGCACGCGTATATCTGTTCGTTTACTGGAATATGATATCCGGTCGGTTCGCTCGAAACCGAACTGTGTCGTTATTGTTATCGATCGGTCGTAATTGATTAGAATCGGCCATTGTTGTCGGATACAATATAATAATATTGTAATCGATTGTGGTGCGCGCGCACTTCCGCTTGCGACGGATCCCGGTCGTTTGAGTGCCGAATTTTCGATTTTTTCGTCGAACGTTTCATCGCGCCGCCGCGGCCGCGACACGCCGCGAAACGAAATTTTGTCCGCGTTTGGAAAAGACCTCCTGAAATCGAGCAGGCGGTACTCGTCGAGTGGCAGAGAGAGATTTAGATTCGTTAGAAATCGATCGCTCCGCGATCGCCAGACGTACACGGCGATTATTACAAATACGATCAACGTTTAACGGCCGAATAACTCGCTGCTCGACTAAACTGCGGTGTGAACTGGGCTTGTGGAGTCGACGGCGGCGACGATCCTGTCGACATCAAAGACCGAAAAACTTTACGCCGCCTATACCCCCGTGTGTCGGGCGCTCGCAGTCGCGCGTCGCTATAATAATATAATATACCGTGTAATTAATGGGGGTTGTCGCGATGTCGATTACAAGACGCGAAACACTCGGCGCGCCGTCTATCGGATCTGTATATGCGTATCTACCGCATTAATTACTATCGTTATCGCGCAAAAAAACTCAACGCGCTCCGTTTTTCCCTTCTTTTTTTTCCAGTAAAAATAACGCCCGTTCGCCCCACGAGTAATCCGCGTCGTACCCGTTCGTGCCGCCGCGCCGACATCATTGTGACGGTATAATAAATACTCCTCGCCGCTGCGCACGATAATAATTTATTGTTCAAAACAATAATAATCCTTAAGGACGGCGAAACAGGCGGGGGAAAGGAAAAAATGTAACTCCTCTGCCGTCTTGGGTTTTCATTGAACGCAGGTCGTTTTGTTTCGTCGGCCTCGCGATGTTATCCTTTCTCTCGACCTAGCGGTATTTGCGCGCGCGCGCGCGCGCACCGAACGCCTTTATTTTTCTCAGCGATTCAAAGGCTAGTTGTAGTCGTCGTTCGACGTGGAACATTGGAACCCGTCCAAACGTCGTCGTGCGCGACGCGTGCCAGCGGGAGTTTGCGTCTCTTCGATGTCGTTATAATATATTATTGCTACAGCCGTCGTGACGGACTCTCGGAAACGGTTAAATATTTCCGACCCGCTCTTCTGCGACGGAACAGTCGCACAGCGTCGTCGCCACGTCTCGCGATGCTTTACGTTTCCCAAAAAACAAACGTTTTTATTTATTTTATCACGATCAAAGTACGATCGCACTAGATAACAAAAGCGTTTACGATTTCCAAACGACCGCGATACACAATGTAGGCACGCGAGTCCGTAATGATTGATCACAGCAGTCTGGCAGTTACGCGAACGTCGGCCCGTTCTCGTATTGACACGGCGAACCTTTTTGTTAGTTATTTTACGAATTATTCGCGACGATCTGGTTCGCGAAAAATAAAAATTACCGAACGGCCATCAGCTCGCGCCATCAGCGGTATACTTAATGTGCAGACCTCGCGTTACAGACGATATTTGTTCGTCGTGAACTTTTGCGATATACTATTCATAATTAATGTTCATTTGCGCGATTACATTTTATTTGTCTCACCCGTATGGCACTCGTAACACTATCACAGTGTTAATCTCGGTGTTTTCGGTCTGAACCAAGTGCGTTGTTATTCATAATTCACGATTCCGGCGACAGGCTTGAATCGTCTCCGTAGCCCCGGCATTTGCACTCCGCGATCGCCGGCGCGCCGCACATTATAACATTGTGCACCTCTAATCTGTACGTTTACGTGTAAGCGGTTACCTCCGTCGTCGTGACGATATTGTATATTATCATTTCCGAACAATAAACCGCTAATTATCGTCGTCGCACGCGTAGTGTACAATGTATCGTAATAATAATAATAATAACGACGACGACGACGTAGTGCATACACTGCGGCGCGTAGTACAAGTATAGTCTGGCTTACGACGACGACGACCGCGTCCTGCGCGCGCGTATTTTTCGCTTGATTTTATCGCACAATTTATTCTCCTTGTGCCCGAGATAAATAGGTTATCCCGTTTAATCGGATGTTAATTATTACCACTTGTTGTGCGTATAATAATACGGTCGGGGTCGTGCTGGAGTTTCGCGACGAGACGAGTTATAATAAAATGCGATTCGACGGCGGCGTATTCAAAACGAGACAGATTAGCCGTGCACGTAAACGCGCGCTGGCTCGTACGACGTTATTGCAGATTATCAATAATGTTCCTTACGGTACATAACCAGCCGAGTGTCGCGCTCGCTCGAGCACTCTGTTTCGGATCTCGTTTCAGTCGGCGAGAAAAGCGGACACGACGACGTATAATCCGAGCGATTTCTTTTCGCGCGCTCGGCCCGAGTAACGTGTGGATCGCGTTACTAAACGATATAGTCGCCGTATTGATTCGACGCGAAACCGGAAGCGACATTTTCGTGCGACCGTCCGTGTTTCCGAGAGCAACGGATTTCGAATCCGCGGGCGGACTCGCGCGCGCGAGTGTGACTTTCCATACATCTGCGGTTACCATATTATACGTAAATCTTGGCCGTTCGAAACCCAATGGTGAACTTCCATTGAAAAGTTTCCAGCGCGCTCCCTCGTTCAAAATGTATGGCTCGAGTTTAGCGATTTCATATTTGAAAAGAGACATTTTTCGAGTATCACTACTAAAATATACCGACGTAAATAACGGCGTCGATTTCATAACAATTGTTTAGGGATTACATTAGAGTTTTGTAATAATTTGTACAGACGCGGAGCTTCGTGAATCGGCGATCGCCCCGTGACCTGTTATGTGGATAACCGCGTTTATATTATGTTTGAACGGTCGTTTCGTTTCGAACGGCGTCACGTCGAACACGTCTGGCCGAAAATAAATCGTTGTATTTAATATATTTCGTTTGCCCACGCGGGAAAGTCAAAGTTTATTTTTGTAAACGGTTCTGATTTCGCCGGCCGTCATTATTCGCTCCTCTGATCAAAAGCCGGCGGCCGTAGGGTAGGTACGCGTTTGTGTGCGCGAGCGGTTTCGATCGTGACGGGACGGCAATTTATTTCACCTCAATTTCCGGCGCGTTTATCGCGTGCCAATTTGAAATTCGTACGCGGCCGGTTCGACGAGATAGAAAACCATATAAATTATGTAATATATTATTGCAGTCCGACGCGATTGCGCCACCCGGAACGGCCGTCGGACGGGTACAACGCGCAATGATTAGAGTCCGATTCGGCGGCGGCGGCGGCTGACGGCCAGGAGAGTTTTCGTAGGTTTTATCGACGCGGCCGTTGTTACGAACGTCGCATCGGTGTGTTTTCGAGTTTGGAATAATAAATTAATAATCGCCGTAACGCGGTTGTAATAAAGTATTGTTACTTTACTCGTTCGTAGTAAAGTGAGATGATATGTTATGGCGACGACAGTATTATTATACACTCGTTTGCGGAATAAAAACACATTTCTAACGAAACCGATTTTCACCGATTAAATGTTCGCGCGCGTTTGGCAAATTCATTTCGACGTTATAATATTTATAATTTTATCGCGAGCGGATAGAAAAAAAAACGACAAATCAAACCTGACGCGCAAGATACTATATTATATTAATATGATGTTACAATCGAGATCGGATATTATAATATAATAATACGTAATATGTTAACGGGGATTTTTTTCGTTCTCCGATCGCGTTTGAAATCGAAAATCTTGACGATCCAAATAACATCATTTTATGACGTGGACAAAATTCTGTTTCCTACGCACTCTAGTATGTTTCTCGGCTCCGGAGCCCCGAGGCCTAAATTCCAATAGCGAATCGTAATAGTAGTGGCGTGTTACAAAATTACTTCAAATGAGTAGTAATTTTCACCGGGGTATTACGTTTAATTACAACGTTTCGACCTGCATACGTGTATTGTTGTTGTCTATGACCAGAGAAAACACGTGTTTTCAGAAACACGGTTTTTTATGGTAATATAATGTTAATCGTGTAAAGTGAATAATATAAACGAATTCCTCGAAAAAAAATAAAAAATAAAAACATCGAGTCCGGTGAATAAAGTCGTCGTAGTCGTCGGTTTTTTTTCTTTTCGTATTATACGTCATATTAATAGAACGAAATGCTTCGCATAATAATACCGTTCCTTTCGCTTTAATATCGATTGTTATACGTATTATTATTATTATTATCGTCGTCGTGGTCGGAACGTTCGTTGAAAAATCGAATCCGTATACGTACTTTCCGAAATATCCGAAAAGGAGGGAAAAAAAAATTTAATCCGATCATTCGTTTTCCGATTTTTTATTATTATTATTATATCTTTCGAATACCTCGGCAGCCGCGTGACGCTAATCTGACGTTTCTAATACAGTCGGAGAGCATCGCGGAATTAAATAAATCACGATTTGCCCGATACGAGAAATAATATAATATATTGTATTCGGTAAAGCGCGCAAATAAAATAATATGACTTGCGAGGAGGAAAAATCGTTTACACTTTACGCTAAGTAATACGCGTATTTATATTAATATATATATATACGAGTATAGTTTTATATTAATGCGAACCAGAGTCCGCAAAAAGTAGAATTTTTTTCTCTTCTCTTCTCGTGCTGCGGTCGACGTCGGTCTCAATCTCGGCGCAGACACGCGACGGTCGTCGGATCATTTGATTTACGACCGACGACGAAAAAAAAAATGATTTACTCGGACGTTGCGTCGTCGTCGTGCGGCGGCGGAGGACGAGAAGAGGAAATCGTTCGCGTTCGACAAACGATACGCCGAAAGCGTTCTAATGCCTTTTTAACGAACGCGCGTGGTCCGTATTCCAAACGTCCGGGCGTATAAAAATACAATCGTAATGTGTGACGCGTGAGTTATCCTTTCTTTATTTCCAAAGATCCGGTCGGTAACCCGATCGACTCGCGACGATACGATTAAACGGTTCCGCGTGATTATTCGCGTGTGTGTGTGTGTGTGTGTGTGTGTTTTCGATTTAAAATTGTACGTTTCGTACCGTTCACGTGTTATTTCCAACAAAGATAAATATCATACGAGTGAAAGGATACGGGCTGGCCGCGAGGACGAGCGACCGGACTTTGCGGTGTGTCACGCGCCGAGCGGGGACGTTTATCGTTCACGAGTGCGTTTACGAGCATCGAATCGTATTTTATATTTATTCCCGTACGCATTTGTATTGTATTCGAACGACTTTGTCTATCGGCGACAGTCCAATAACGAGAGCAGTTATGACGATGATTAAAAGGAACGGATTCGCACGTGCGAGTGCACATAGTCTGCTAGATTTTGTACGATTATTAATGACTTTTGATTTTTTTTTCACCCGTTTTGACGTTCGTCGAATTTTCACGCGGTTTCGTTCTGTGCCGAATCTGACCGTTGGCGAACTTACAATGTTATTACTATTATTAGTGAAAAAGGGTTTGCGGTTTTAGCGAGCGAACGCGCGGCCGCCGGATCACGAAAGTCGTCGCGAGATCGCTCCGCGTTCTTTCCGACAGGTACGCGCGCGGTCGCGGACACGACAATATTCCGCAAAAGGAAACGGAGGATTATTACTATTGAGCGCGACGGACGAGCTCGGATTTCAAACTACGTCGGGACAAAGGCGATAGATCTCTATCGATCGGCCACACGTACTCGTTTTATTCGAGTACACTGAAAATACGACGTATAGTCGCGCAAAAGGTTCGCGACCACACATAATATATTATATTATATTATATTATACGCCCGACGATAATAACATAATATTAAGGTTTTAAGTACATTTTAATAACGACCGAAACGATTTTGCGCGAGTATAAATTACAAATTTCACTGGACGCCGAGCGGATCGACGGCCAGGGGATAACGAGAAAGCCGAGATGGACCGTCCGGCGACTAGACATCAGATCGTGTTACACACGCCCACTCGGAAGTGCACCCGGACGGAGGGCTTTGGGGCTTAAGCCCCCGCTGTCTCCCCCGTCCACTAGACCGATGTGAATTATTATTAGCGCTTAAAACGGTTGAAATGAGCGTTCGCACGATATCCAATACGTACGCGCGACAAAATATTATAATTGTCGTAATATAGATGCGCGCGATACACATTATGGGTATAGACGTATATCGTACGCGCTGGTTTTTTTTTTTTTAGAAAGTAAGCCATATATCGCGGTAATAGTTTTCGATGTCTTAGCGTCAGACGAACACGAAATAAAAATACACGAGTAATACGAAAGTAGACGCGCTTACCTGATATCACGTGAGTATTTGTGATCCATTAGCGAAACCGTCGTTGGGTTCGCGCGCGTATTCGACGTGGGCGCTGGGATTTCGATGAAAAATCAAGATAATCCGTACGGGGCCGGGTTGGCGGGCGCCCAGGAGTTTGGAAACACTGTCGCGGCGCCCGTCAAGTCTGTTTTCAGAGAGGTTCTTTGAATTTTCCACGGCGCAAAAACGAGATTTATTAAACTTCTATCTCCGGACGTTTTCCGTATATTATTATTATAAACGCTATCGCGTCTGTAAACATTAGCACTTGTTGACGTCAAATCCAACGACTCGCCTGAAAAAAAGAAAGAAAAAACAATCAATAATAATAACGCCGCGGTCTATAGACGAGGACTATTATCTTACCGCGGTCCAGGTATCCGGTATATGGCTGGTATATCGTCGAGGAAACGCCGCGTGTTTGCGTGATGTATTCGGTCGTTGTTATAGTGAAATATTCGTCGTCGAACTACTGGTTACCGAGGAAAACTCGATAGGTCGGACGAAACTCTGCAGGTCGACCCCAAGTAGCGTGATAATATTTCGCGGTTGTGTAATACATCATGACGCGCGCACTGTTTAGAGATAATGTATTATTTATGGTCGGTTCAGGTACAATATGTTCGTTGGCGATTGTCAACCGAAACGTTTGAACTTTCAAACGTACCCACCCGCTACTGGCGGTAATCGATGCGGACGATAAAAAGAGATATCGATTAACGCGCGCGAGTTAATGTTTTCGTTGGAAAAAACGCTCGGAAAAGTCAAGAAAATAATCTAAAAACTCAAAAAACGCGAAATAAATATTGCTCGTTCGAGAGTACCTACTCGTAACGGATTTGTGACCATCGAGCACCGAGCATAGCGCGGCGAAAAAATGCAAAGCAGCGCATCGAAATCCCGGCCCAACTTGTAATAATATCTTAATACTGTAATCGGAACGATCGGGCGACGCTAAGCGCGTAACCCCGCGTCCGCCGGGGAGTCGAGACGTTTGCGATTTAATGTGTTGTTTTGTCGGCAAACACGACGACGACGACGACGACGAAAATAACAGGTAAACAACGTCGCAATAATATTATCACAGCGTTTTCGTCAAGCCCCTCCCGTCGTCCCCGAGGTAGGTATTTTTATTTAATGTAATATCTCTTGGCTTTTTTTTTTCCTATTCCGCTCGTTTTTACCGCTGAAACAATAACAATAATAATAAATTACTATACGAAGACGACCTCCCGTGCAAACAAAACGCACAACACTATTATTGCAAACGTATATAGAACGTATGTAATATTAATAGAATTGTTTTCGGAACCATTACGACATTGTAAGGGCGATTGTAATAAAATAAAAATCGTTTCCCGTCTTCTCCGCGAATACGTCTCGCGAAAACCGGTCTCGGGAGAGGAAACGTAACGCCGCGCCGCGGCCTTGGTCGCGCCGCAAAACAGTAGCCGATAAAACGGTATTGCCCTGTGTGTTGTTTTCCTAAAGCTCGTCGCTATCAAGCCCGCGGAGTTGTCCGTTCGCAGGACACGGAAAGTTTATCGAAAACTAAATCATCAGAAAAAAAAAAAAAAAAAATGATCACTCTCGCGATACCCGTACGCAAATGAACTATTTTTCTCGGATGACTTTTATTAGTTATTTTTTTCCTTCGTTTCCCCCCCCCCCCCATCATCGTCTGCCTACCTATAAAAAAAAAAAAAACAATAACGATACAGTAAAAAACCCATTAATAAGTGAACGTTTTTACGCGAAAACGTCTAAAATCGTTGCCGTGCGCTCGTGTTTTTTGTTTTTAATAATCCGCTGTGTGTTTTTTGTTTTTGTTTTTGTTTTAATTTCCACTTTCCGCGTACGAAATTCGACGTGGAATATTATAGTATTGATGCGGAAAAAGATATTTAATTCGTGTTTATTCCGTCAGAGTTTCGATGAAAACACGTCGTTATAATAATAATAATAATAACATATTATGTCGCAGTACGGAAAAATACGAATAGAAAAAGGCAAACTGTATAATTAAGTTCGATTCGTCTTCAGACCACTCTAATTAAACTCGATCGATGCTGAGCAGCATTCGTATCGAAATATGTTTTGAAAAATCGAAATTTTGAAAAATCGTCGTTATATACGCCGATTCCGAGTAAAACCGCATTATATCGGATTGAGCGCCGCCGGTTCGAAATAAAAAAATAAAATAATTTACGAACAATTACACACCTTTATTTTTCTTTTCTTTTTTCTGTTTTCGTAACTTATATTTTCTAGTCAAAAAACTGTATTTTTCGTTTCCACCGCACATGAAACTGTAATGACAAAATGTTTTGCTTCGCATTTATGTGTGGTTTTCGGATCAAAACGAGGGATTTCGCGAAACGACTCTAAACTCGAGCTCTTAGCGATGACCGACGTGACGCTTTCTCGACAATTCGAAATCAACTCGTCGAGTGTCGGAGTACATGTCTTTTTTCGTTTTGAATTCGTGAGTGTTTTTGCTTTTTTGTGCTATTATAATATAATATACTAGCTGACACGGAAAACGTTGTTTTGGCCATAAATGTTTCTAGTGAATTTCGTAGTATAAAAAAACGAATAACTTGTTGTAATGCATGTGGGCACAGCGGCGGCGGCGTCTATGATTGAAAGAGAAATGGAGCGCGCACGCACGCAATTTCGGTAAAATTTATATGATAAAATATGACGTTGCAAAATCCATACCTTTTGGTAAACATCGTCGGGTTTTCGCTTTGATTGCATACGCCTATCGAGCTCATCGACCAATGACAAAAGATTCGATTGCGATCGTATGCGACCGTCCAATGAAAAAAGTTCTATTGTATTCGTTCTTTTGTTCGTCGCACGCACGCATGCAATTTCGATAAAAGTTATGTAATAATATGATATTGCAAAATCATTGCCTTTTGGTAAAGATCGTCGGGTTTTTTTGATGACATAATCAAATTTATTTATATAAAATGCAAATTACCACGCGCTCGCTGATCGTTGCGTCTCAAAATCTAGCCCGTGAAAAGTTTTTCCCGGCACGAGGCAGACATTTTACCCCTTCCAACCCCCTGTAAGACAACAAAAAAAAAGAATTAGCTATATCGGTCCGGCCGTTTGCGCGTGTGATGAGGCTACCTGGTAAATAGGGATTCATTTTTATATAATATTATTTTTACCGATTTCAACCCTTTAAAAGCAAAATTTTGAAAATCGGGCGACTCGGAAAGATATTTGGAACAACGCTGTGACAAAAAAAAAATTGGAAAAAAGTGAAATAGCGTCGTCGCAAAATGGGAACATGAAAAAGGCCTGTTCTTTTATATATATATATAAAGGATTATACGTTGCGTTTGATCTTTTTGGGGCGACGAATCGTTATTTCTACGACCGGTACGATTAAAACGCAGTAAACGGTGTACAATCGGTCGCACTCGAACCGCCTAGACTACTAATTACTATAACGCTCGGATTCGAAGGCGGTGTAAGAAAATAAAACCATTCACAGGCGAAAAAAGCAAAAAAAAAAAAAAAAAACGTACCAACCATTGTGTGTAGAAATCGTCTAGAACGAGTGAAAAATAGAAAATCAAAAGCGTTAGATTCAAAACCCTTAAAAACCCACCGTGCCTGCGATTGTTATCGTCGTCCTCGTCCTGCGATCGTCCGACGACCAGCACAATGCAGTAGATCAAATATTATAATAATATACGCGTATCGCGTTACACCCTTTATTAGTTCGTGAAAAATATTTTATCATACCGTTTTTTTTTTTTTTTTTTATAGGACCGCGAAACCGTATTGTGATATTCGTCGCGACGAGCTGTTTTCGGACGCGTTCGAATATGTTATTTTCTAATCGAAAATAAATACGAAAAAAAAAAGAAAACCATACACTCGGTTTCGGATCATTTATTGTGCGCCGCGATCGTATACGTACACCAGGGATGGCGAACCTTTTGATAACTGCGTGTCAAATCAAAATGTTTGGTTCGATTTCATTTGCCTCACGTGTCGGAAACTTTTTAGACCATTTTTTTGCTTAAAAAATAATTAATTAAACGTATAAACATGATTTTAGTTTACGAGATTAGGAAATGGAAAGTACATATCACGTCAATTACGACATTACGTTAATAATATCTTACGATATTATATTACAAATAATAAGTTAAAAATATCAGTAATTTGTAGTGAAGTAAAAATTATGAATTATATTTAAATTGGCGTGTCACTGAAATAATGCGCGCGTGTCACTCAGTGACACGCGTGACATAGGTTCGCCATCCCTAACCTAACCTGGTATACACTAACGTGTCGCGATATAAAAACGGCGTTTCACTGGAATAGAAAAAAACCTGTTGCGTCGAGGTATTCGCGCCCCGTAAGTTATATGTGATTCGTACGATTCGAAAAAAAAAAGAAAGAGTGCCCCTGCCTCGTGAAAACCGCGGTCGATTTCACGAGCCGGGTGCGAGACGCGGGTATCGTAGCGTAAATGCATCGTTGCGACGTTGCAGCGCGTACAATGCACACCCATCGAAAGGAATTCAATTACCGATCGGCAGGCGCATTACACGCGGGATTAGCGTCATGCATAATGACGTGCGCGCGTACGTATCGCATATGCGTTAAAGCGAATTGCTGACATACGTATGTGTACGCCAATTATCGCATTAGCCATTCGCTTTGATTTCAAAAATGTGCAATCAGCCGCTAATGCGCCGGACCGAATTCAGCGGAATATCGTACAATGCACACACATAGCTGCGAGTAATACGTACGCGCGTTTAACGTCATTACACAATATACATCTTATGTACACAGTGTATTATTATAATGTCCGGCGTGGGTTTAACGACGGACGGCGCGGAGTGGCGACGCGGACCCGGGCCCGTCTTGTAACGAGGCCGCTGCTGTCGCGATCCGGGCCGTTCCGAATTGAAATTTCAAAAACACAGCGCGCCAAGACACTTTTGGTTTTAACCGGTCACATCGATGAATATATTTTTTATAGAGCTGCAACAAAAATAGATTGTCTATTCGACACGTTGATCTAGTTGAAACGTCGAAATATCGCGTGAAACACCCATAACGGTTTTCCTAAATACAGAGCGTTTTTTAACCCGTAATAGTAGTCTCTGCGGCCGTTTCATCGAATTCGTATGAAAAATGATTATTTAGAGAAAAAAATCCTCGCACAAGACTCGCATGTCGAGGTCAATTCTACGATATAAAAAAAAAACGAAAATCTCGGGCTTCTCGGTTTGCCGGGACCTAACCGGGGCCTAAATTTCGTGTCAGTCCATGGGGGGGGAGTGATAAAAATTCGCATCGGACTTGGTGCGCCGGCGGCGACGACGTGAAAAAAGAAAAGAAAGTAGATAAGTGTTAGTCGTTGAAAAAGGCGTATTTTTATTTACACTCGTGAAAATGCGTTTCGGTCACTCGTATCGCTGAAAACTGCGAATATTGTCGAAAACAAAATATTAAGAATCGAAAGAAATATTCAAACGCGTTTCAATAAACGTTTCGGATTTAGCGATATTCCGGAGAACTCCGATAAAACGTACGTCTTGTACACGATTCTGGTACACTCATAACGTAACGGACACGTCATAAACAATACGCTTAGGTTTTTATAAAAATATAGAAAGATAATTATTACACGAGCCTATAATAGGTCTGATAAGTCTATTTTTAAAAACATACCCGATTTTACTCGTATAATGATTTGATTTTTTATTATTACGATTTGTTACGATATTTTTACACTATAGATAAGACTTAGAAGATAGTAAATTATGGATGTTTAGACGTAATGCTACAATAATAGCTAAAAGTGCATTGTGCTGGCATTATAGAGTGCGTTTATGGGTTTTTTTTTATATTTTCTGTTATAATGGACTCTACTTGGAAGTTTTACGCTGTTGATCGTATGACGAACCATACGGTTATCGAAACGGGAGCTCGTAAAAAACGGGTTCGGAAGAAAAAACAACGATCGTTGACTCGGCATAATGATGTAGTAACTGTGATATCACGTCTTGAGAAAAAGGAATTTTGATTTCCGAGTAACTGTGATAGCATAGCTATTGATCGAATGACGCGTTCGCTACGAGTAACGGCAAGTGGGCCTAATAGTGCTTGTTTGTATTGAAATGTCATTTTTTCAGCCGTCAAATGTCCAAATCAGAAACCGACTTTGAAAATCGTACGCGGTCGGTGAACTCGTTCGATTTAACGTTGACGACGACGACGAAATATAATTCTATGACTAAAACACAAGTGAACTAGTTCGAGTAGTTTTGACTTTGGTTTATTCGATTTTCTGTTAAACTGTCTGAATTCGGCGTTGTGAATACGTCGATGCCTGTGAGCAATGCTTGCGGTGGGTAGAACAAGGTAGTATTTCGAGATGTGTATTTATTAAAGTTGCAACGATTACAGATGATGAATTTAGCAAACGGATAAACAAATTTGTCCGTTTATGAGACGTAATATAATAATATTGTCCGCGTCCAATCGACACGTCTTTATTTATTTACTAATATTTTCATTTTCTTCTAAAGATGACGCGCGAAAGATGCCCCGCCTACGGCGTATTTTCGATTTACAATACTACGTTTTCGGTGAAAAGTTTAAATAATTTTTACATACTATTGTGCACGGAGCGTTCATAAAAAATGACGAACGTCGTTCTCCTCTTCTTATTATTTATTTTATTTTCTTCGTCTCGTTATTTACTTTTTGACTTTATCTGAAATATCATCTTTCAAACGGTACTACGACGCCTATGACTTTTCGTTGATTAAATATTAAAGTTATCTTCCGTCCGAAAGAAATAATAGCGCGCGGAATTAACTTTTCGTTCTCGCGCCGAAAAAGTCACCCGGCGCGACTTTTGACAGAAAACGCCCACTATGAATAAAATGTAACAATACTGAAACGAGTAAAAAAAAACGCGTTATTCTATTTTCCGATCTCTTTATCGATATTTTCTCTCTGACGACGTAACAAAAATATATCGTATACCTAATATTATAATACAACAAACCCGTCCAATTGTTATTACAATAATCGATTATTTTTTTACTCTCGCGTTTATTATTATTTGTCTGTCATCATGGGCCGTGTTTTTCGACTGTTCATTAGTGTTTTTCGTTCGTTTCTCATACGAAATTGTTTTCCTCGTCCCCAAACATTACGATACATCGACATCTTCTAATCCGTCTGGTGGTAATAATAACGATATCGTATACCGTTTTACTGTTTTTCTTTTCTTTTGTTTTTTTTTTTAACTCTGCGTTAAGCGACGGCGAACAGCTAATATAGCCGCGGAGAAAACCGTAAAACAGAAAATATCCGGCGTCGTCGTTTCGAAAACGGTTTGGCGAAAAAAGCAATAAAATCGGCTCGTTTGGTTGAAAAAAAAAAAAATGAAGGGACGTCAACGTTTTCTTTTTTTTTTTTCGCAATAATAACAACCGCGGAACGGAGTGCGTGAATTCATCGCAGCGAGAATATTTACCACGTCCGGGTGGCGTTCACCCGTCAAAATCCGGAATAATACACACGCGTTTGCCGATTTAATTTCGGACTAATGACGCCTATACCCCGATTGTTTTTAAGTCGCCGGAAGACATTCGCGCCGCTGGATGCGATAAATCGATAAAATGTTATTATTCCTTACGCGGGATTCGTCCACAAATATCCGACGACGACGACGTGACGCCCGGTTAGGCTGGGCCTGTTTACTCTACGCGTAAAAAGGATTTTTACGTTTTAATTCTATACTTATAGTTAAACATAATCTACGGGTTTCTTTTTACGAATAGTTACATTTTTAATCAATTTAAAATAACAGAACGTTAGAATTTTTAAATACTCACAGTACGCGTTTTCTCAAAAATTCGACAGCCCGGCCTAGTTTACTTATAGTCGTTAGAGCGAAATGTTGTGCGTCGTTTTTCGATGTTTTTCTGCAACAAAAGTTAATTTATTCAAGTGTTTTCATATAAAGCGATTATATATATATTTGTAAGTAAAAACAATAAAGTTTCATCAAAACGGGTAGGTATTTTATCGTTTTATTACCATATTTTCGAATAGAATATCGTTGTATAGTACACGAGATGATAAATACGCTTATTTTTCAAAAACAAAACCGTTACTTGCTTTTTCCGTACGTCGCGTTCGAATACAAAAACTCTACCGGCTTTTGGGCGGGACCGTCGCGGAATGGCCGGTCTGGAAACGGACATTTTCCCCGTCGCAATAACCAAATGACTTTTCCGAGACTTTAATAATTAATTGTTATTGGAAATTATAGGTGCTCCTCGCCGGCCGGACGAAAACGATTTCGTTTGAACGCGTTCTGCACGTTCTTCGTCGCGTCGGCTCGATCGACGGATTGTTCACAGATATTTCGTTCGATTGAAATCTGTTAGTCGACAACAATATCAATACGATTCTTTTTCTCTCGCGAAATCGCCGAAATGAATCATCGAATACATTATACATCTCTCGCATGGTCTACGCGTCACTTTCGAGTGCGTTACGCTGTTCGTATACGGTTATTGTTGTTTTATTTTAAAACGTTAGCTCGGCCACCGACGAGACGTTATCGCGCACGATAGAAGCGGGAAAATCTATTCTCTCTCGCGCGCGCGCGACCACTATAAAAATATACTCGTGTATATCGCGTATTTATTGATATTGTTATTATATTATTATATCCGAAGATTTATATCGTTTTTCGAAACGAAAAGCGTACATTGTTCGACGGGTCGCGTGTTATGCATATTATTATTATTATTATTATTATTATATTTGCCCACTGTTTATGAAAAGTGCGGCACTCGCTAACGTTTTAAAAGCGTGCGCGCGCGTCGCGTGTTTTTCCAACAGTCGAGTTCAAATCAAATACGCGCCGCGCACAAAGAGGCGTTTAAACAAACAAATCGAATTATATTCAAACAACTGCTGAAAATATTGCTCGACGGTAAGTATAAAACGTTTCGATCGCATTCGACGTGAAAATATATACGCTATAGTACTATACGTACACGATAACGTTACGTCGTCGGCATGCTTTTACGGTTTAATTCGATTACGATTTCACAGTCGCGTGATTGATATTATTAAAATATAATGCGTTATTAGCGCGCGCGATATGAGTCTCGATGTATGTTATACGTATTATTGACGCGAGTTTTTTTCCACTAAAAGGAAAACAAATCGAATCGAACGCCTCGAGACGAGAGTTCAGTAGTTATTCGTGTGATGTTTAAGTAAACATCGCCGTATCGTTACGACGAATAAACAAATCGCATCGACCGCGCGATCGAAAGTCGTTGCAAACTAGCCGTTTAATCGCGTGCGTCGAGTGAAATTCGTGAATATTGAACTTTCTTTTGCGCAAAGAATTATTAACGTTCGATGTATAATAGGTATATTATCGCGGATTACCAATAATATTCGACGTTTTTCACCGTCACGATCATTGTTGTCTACTTTGTTTTATACGAACATCACTATTAATTACAAAAAAAAAAAACACATTTTATACTATGTAAAATCAAAACGAGATCAATATACGTAATATGTAACGATATTGCGTGACACCGCGCGTCGCGATTCGTACGGTTTCCCGGCCGCCGCACAGACAAATAATAATAATTATTAGTCTGACGGCGCGGCGGCGGCGGCGGTATTGTATTATCATACATATTTGATATTATACATTACGTTCAGGTACAAAGGACGACCGTGGTTCCGTCCTCGGTGGCACAATATCATTACGGCCACATAATAGGTATGCCCGCGACGACGCCAGCAACGCGATACATTGATGATATTGTACGTCGTATTTGATCTGTAAATACAGCCTCTCCTCTGTACGATAATAATACGCACACGATAACGATTGATTCGTCAAAAACAATAATAATTCGTTGCGGCCGCCACTGTCGTCTGTGTCTCGCGCGTGACTCGGACGCATTCGCGTCGCGAACGCGCGTGTTTGTTTATAATATTATTATTTACGTACGATAATCCGTCTACGGACGAGAGAGATAAAAAATTCCATACGTATCGAAACTTGTACCTACATGGATTTATACATTTATATACGTATATTATTATATGCGGTATTAAGACAATACCTATATCGCGCACGTCACGTGATGGTTTCGAAAACGGACGTAGAGAAATGTTTAATACATTATTCCGCATTCGTACGCGTGTACATAAAGATAAACAATATAATATGAAGTAGCCGGCGCGGTATTGTTTCGCCATCACGGTCGCGTATTTCTGTCCGTTGTTCTTATTACGTATCTCGTCCTAAATATCGCATCGAAGCGTTTGTTATTACTACGGCGGCCGTATTAAATAATAACGGTGGCGACGGCGGCGGCGGCGGTACGTTAAATATTTTCGGTTTTTAAGCACTGCATAATAATATTATATTATCTGTTGGTCGTCTCGAGGCGATAAAAATGATACCGATAAAAGCGGTTTTTTTTGTTTTTCTGTTTGTTTTGCGCGACGCTTTTCTGACGGGATAAAAGTGTCTTTAAAAAAGCGAACGGTGCCCGATACGAATTTTCCGTCGTCCCGATAGCGCGCGCGCGCGCGGACTTGCAATCCGTACCCACTCTAAACCTAAACTCGACATTTCAATAGCCTGCCGTTTTGAACTCGAGTGAGATAACACGACGACTCGTCGAATGCATTCCTAACAATATCGAGGGGAGTTTAAGAAACGTTTTATATTGTAACGAACGTCCTGCGGATATTATAACGTTGTCGTCGCCACCGGGGCAGCGGCTTCGTACCGTGCGAGAATAAAAAGGCCGAGGTCGATATGCATCGACGATTTTAGGAGAGGCGCTTTATAATCGCAGATTTCGCTGAAAAACGCGCGTAAGGGACCCTTTACAGCACCTACGACGTGTCTCGTTGAACTGCATATCGTACGTACGCCAGTTGATTTGTTATTACTTCTTATCCGACACTCGGAGTTCTTCGGCCGCCGATCTAACGTCACGCTAATGACGACGATTATAGACTGGCGACCAAATGTTGTACTATTTCTAAACCAATACAGAACATTTGGATTCAAACGATTATGAGAAAAGTGTTCACCACCGACGTCGATCACCGGTATAATTTGAGAGATTTTTTTCCTTTTTAATTTATCTTTTCGTCGGAATTGGATTTCAAAGGTCGTCCGTCGCGTACATTTCATTTAAACGGAATATATATATATTATAATTTATTCAAATTTAAATGCCGTTTTTTTTCCCTCTCTCTTCGTTTTAATATTATACTTTGTAATTATACGATATCAGATTTCATTATACGGAATTTTACTCGATTACTATTGCTGTTCGGCTGTTGTTCTCCGGGTTTGATCCGAACGCCGCGCGTCCAAGTCGTGAGTAATGTCGAAGCCGCAAGGAGGTCATTAGCAGTAGACCGTCGAAATAACACACAAGTATTATTCGTTTTGCATATCGGACGGTCATTCTTTAACATTAGAAATCCGTTATCTTAATTGCCCAATTCGTAATCTGTCGGGTATTTATTTTTTTTATATATTTAGCAAACTCCGAGTTTCAATTATTTTTGTTTTTTCATTTCCCTCGGTTTTGAATAATTGTATTTCGTTCTTTTTCGCCCGCCGCAGTGAGTTTGTCGTTTAATTTTAATTCGGTCTTTTATTTCGTTTCGTTTTGTTTTTTTTTTTTTTTTTTTCAATGTTGTCTGCATAGGTTGTAATTTCGTAGCGTCCGAAAAAGTCTTCCGAGTATTTTATGTACGCGCTTACATATATTTTGTCGACCGTTTTGTTGTTTTTGTTTTTTTTTTTTTTATTGAAACTTCGCGACGCTTTTTCGCGTTAATCCCCGTCGCGGCATTAAAACGTCATCGCGGCCGATACGATATTAAAAACTGTTACAACACGTCATTATTAATATATTATATCTCGCGACGGAGAATATTATTAAAATAATAATAATAATAATAATATAATTGGAGGGATACACTTATAACGGACGGTTTACGACACGGTTGTTGTGTAAAATATTATACGTATTGACGGTTTTACGTCGGTCGCCATTAACGGGCGGGCAAACAGCGCCCGGGCAAACGAATAACTGCCAGATATTATAGAGAGACTGCGCTACTTTTTAGTGTGTTATATATATTTTTTTTTATTTATTTTTACGGGGACGTAACATTATTATAGTTTCAAACGGGAACCGGCACACCGACGACGGTAAGTAGATGAATCGTTTAAAACAAAAAAATAATAATAAAAAGTAAGGACGGCGATAAAAAAACATAAAAATAAATAACGATTTTTCAGCCCCGCTCGACCCTCGGAAGACGTGAAAAAACAAAAAAAAAAAAAACAACGCTAAACTATATTACATAACGTTTCGAAACAATACAATAATTATTATTATTGTCATCGTGGCCGTATAATATTTCACGTGTTTCGAACAAAACGAGCCGCGGCGACGACGACGACGACGACGCACGGCGTGTGCAGTATATCAATAAAACGCGAACGCGAACTTATTGCATCGACCGGACAATAAACGCGTGTGATTTATACCGTCACGGTTTACGTCGACTTCTATCGTTTTTTATATCATCGTCTTTATCGTATTATTATTGTTGTTTTTTTTTTTTTCCATACCCGTTGGTTGGTAGTCGATAGATTTTTTCATATCGTGTGTGTGTGTGTTCTAAAGATTATTTCACCGGATCGAGTGACGCGCCACTGACGGCCGCGACGATCGGCACGCGCTCGCCGCAGCACTGGCGGGACGTTTTGTTTTTTTTTCCTATCCTCTGCCCTGGTAGTAATAATAATAATTGTTCACTGGATTCTTTCCGTCCGGAATAATTAGCGTTTCGATTGCACGACGCGGCACACTCGATTATAATATATAGTTCTTTGACACTCACTGCGATACTCGCCGAGCCGGACGGCAGATATTATGTGCGGTACGTGCGGGGGGGTGTTTCACTCAAACGATAACGCAAAGTGTCCGTGTTCGGGGCGACCTCGGATCGAAATGGGATTTTCGAGAAGAGATAGGAAACACCGAGAGACGCGTGATTTGACACGATTTCCAAAAGTCCAACTCTATCGGTATGCGCAAACGTTTGTTTTCAGTACACCACAGCCTCGGATCCGTATGGTTTTTTTTTCGACTTTTTACGAGTTTCGAACTTTGAAAATAATTTGATTTTTTTCGGATTTTTCGATTGGTTTTTGATAGGTTCGACCGTGTTTCTCTTCTCGTTAATTCGTTGAAACGTAGTGAAAAAGCTTCCGATACAGGTGATCGGGAAACATCGAATTGTTTTCGAATTTGAAATAGCTGTGATTCCGGGGGATTGAAAAAAAGTTATTCCGCGAAAGTCGCTAAAAATAAATACCAATCCGATTGTGGCGCCGTGTTGCCGTTTAAAAAAGAAATTGCGCGTGTACACACCGACAGAGTTAAAATGTCGAATGTCATCAAACAAATATATATATTTTAGAACTCTTTTGTCGAAACCCCCATTTCAATTCGAGGTCTCCGATCGGAGATAATATTTCGTGTTACCGTTCGAGTCGAAACACCCTGTGCATAATGTCATATAAATAAATGTATTATATGAAATGTTTTATTATGTTTTATAACACTCGAAAAACGACTTTCTCGGTTTCGATTTGAATATTATTCCGTCGTCGTCGCGGCGTGCGTGTTTTTTTTTTTTTATGATTATCGATAATCATTAACGTCTTCACAGGGCGCACGTGTTATTATTATTTGGCATTCCGGCGGCGTCGGCGGCGTTAAACGTGTAAAGCAGCGATAATTTAAATCAGAAGTTATTCAAACTAATTTGAAAAAAAAAAAAAAAACACGAAAATATCCGTCTCGCGTACACGCCACGGCGTGCCTTCCGTTGGCGACGACGACCTGCAGTGGTACGGTGGACTGGCCCGGGATGCTGAAGTGCGTTCACACCTCGGGCCAGTCCCGGAGAATAATTTGTAAACAAATCCTACGTCGAAAGGGGAATCTTCAGACGTAATAGGAATCGATTCCAAGCCGTATAAGTTACAATGTTAACAAATTCCGATTTCTGTTTCGAACGAATTTACTGTGGAAATAGAATTTTCAGCAATACAATAAATTAGGCGTGTCTCTTTAAAAGGTTCTTTTAAATTTCTTCGTTTCGACGGTAAAACACTTTTAATCACACGTTTTATCGTATCAAAATATTAACAGTCGGTACGTTTATGTAAAACAGACAAATAGGTCGGCGGCGTGTTTTATTCGTTTTTTCATATTGTAAATATTCTCTACCGCGCGGCCGTTGTGTATCGAATGTAAATAATAATAATATGATAATAATCGATTCGTCGGAGGGCGGTTTTGTATAAACGACATTCGACTATTACTATTAATTTATTTACGCTTTTCCGTATTATATACGATTAGAACGATTTTCAGCGTAATTTATGTAAAAATATACGCCCGCGAAAAATGCAGCGGTGCAGTGATTCGGAATAATATGTATTTATTTCAGAGACGATATCGAAATGCTTTTACGACACCGGGACCCCGGAGACCGGGTTTTATCGTAGAGATGGCGTTCTAATTTTCACCGCCGCGGTTTTATCCGAGGGACAAATTTAAAATTCAATAAACTTCAAGTCGTTTTCTTGACATTTTCGAGGATCTAATTTTAAGCGTCGCGTCGTCGTGTAGTAAACATAATATTTTCTTTTCTTTTCTTTTATTTTTCTTTATCGGTCGGAAAACGTGAGTTCACGCTTTTTAAAAACCATTAACGGCGGCGATAAAGTGATTTCTAAAAACGTCTCGGGTCGGAGAGCGACACTTTTACGACCCGTGGCATTTCGTTCGCCGAGGTCGAGGTGCCACCGGGTCGAAGCGATATTCGCGAAAAATAATAATACATAAATATTTATTCCGAGTGAAATATCGGTCGGGGCGGGCGGTCCGCGAGAGTTCGCCCCGGATCACGTGTTTCGAATCGGCGCGCGTTGTTCGCACAATGCGCCGCGGTCACGCCAAACGGCGGATGTCGCCCGCCCGCGGATTATTTAAATCGGTGCCGGACCGGAATTCGATTTTCTGAGAAACGATATTCGGACGGTACGAAATTTTTTTTTTTCCATTTCAATTAACTCGTTAATTTTAATCATCGGTATTTTTAATCGGGCGGGGACGAGCGGCGGCGGTGCCCTTTATATTATTATATTTCATCCTTTTTATCCGGCTGCTCTACCTTTTGATTCGATTTCCCCCCCCCCCCCCCCCGTTTCGATGGTATTTTTTTTCAATTTTAATCCGAAAATTAACGAAAAAAAAAAAGGAAAAGTTAATTCAAACCGTAATTATTTCAAGAACTAAAGCCGGAAGGTAACGGGACGACGGCTTTACTCACCCCCACCAGTGAAAACCCGAACGAAACCGAACAAATTCATCGCGGTCACAAAGATCGTTTCGTGAGTTGAAAATACGAGACGGGCACGTCGAATACGACGGCGGCGTAAACAGTCGGCGGGGGGACGGGGACGACGTCGTAGCTACGTCGTCGTCGTCGTCGCCGCCGCAGCCGCTGTCAGATTACAAGGCACCCGTATCGAAAACTAAAAAAAAAAATAAACCGTAGCAAAAGCCGCGTATAATATCGTCTCGTTCGTGATATATATACGTAACGGTCACGGGCACGTCTCCCGTCCGTTTTTCCTCGCATCCGACACGGTCAGGACACGAGCGCGCGCGCGCGCGCGCACCAACACAAATAAAATAATATAATACACACGCGTCGTATATACACACATTCTATACTATTTCTTTGAGCGCGCTAGTCTTACGTCACGAGATTCGAAACGTTTTACGACCTACGCCGCGCCGGCCATATCGTAATGATATTATAATAATAATTACCCTTTTTTGTACGCTCGTACCACATATCGGTTCACATTATATACGCGATGTCCGTCCGATTTCCCGTCCGTTTTCACCGCTCTGCGCTGTCCACCATTATGTATTATCGAATACAAACACGGACGCGCGCAGTCCTATATTATATTATGTGTACGAAGACGCGGTCTTCGCATTCCACCCGGGTCGTGCGCTCGGTACCCTCGAGATGTTTGGGTCATTAGCGCTCCTCACACACATATATTATATAACATATTGCCGTATGATTTTCTGGTAGACGAGAGGGCTTCGGGCCTCGGGGCGGAACGTGTTGCGCGCGGGCCGCCTCGTCCGCCGTTAATCCGTTTCTATTTAGTTCGGCGGCGGCCGTGCCACGCGGTCTAATAGACACCGTTTAGGTCTATTAGAAGGAAACGAAAGAAATTATGTTAATTGATATTGTCGTCGGCGTTAAATTATTACGTACGACGACGTCCGTTCGGCTGACCGCGCCGCGGCGGAGAGCCGCTCTTCGCCGACGCGTCTCGCGCACAGTGTGTTTCATTCGATTCATGCGATAGGCGTTCGCGATTCGCAGCGGATTCGTTTGTCGTATTCTGCGAAAAATAAATAAAACAAATAATTAACTCCGGACAACCCGACTCGGAAGTCGGGTCCGGTTCGTCGTGGCCGCGACGAATACCCGCGGGACCACGACGACGACGACATTATCATAATAATATCCTATATTACGTCGTACGATACCGAAATGAGAATAATATCCTTTGAGAGTCCGTAGAACACGCGTACACTCGATACCGACGATATCGCCGCCGGGCGAGCGATAAAACCCGAGTCGTTACCGCGGACACGTCTCCTCCCTCCCCGCCGACTCGGGTACAATCGCGACTCGTACGCGTATCTCGTGGATAAATATTCTTGCTATCGCGTAAACATCGCGTTACAATACGTTTCCGCGGCGATTCGTTAGCAAACACATAATATTGTAGAACGTTCCTCCGGACGTAATATTCGCAGGTTTTCGATCGATATCGCTCCGACTTCCGTGTGAACTATAGCTAGTAACCGATCGAGTTCTTCAAGTGTATAATATAATTCATTCGTTCGAAGTATGAACAAACACGCGCCGACAACGTGAGTCGGTACGAGTAATTTATTCGTCGGCTACTCGTCGAGGCTCTGTCGTCGATCTGATCATCCGAGTGAACCCACACGATCGCCCATAAAAATACGCACGAATAATATAATTAATAGCGTCTGACGTCAAAGAATCGCCGGATCGCTAATTTCATAAACATAATCGCGCGCGGCGTGTAATATTCGTCGTCTAGCAATAAATCTACACGTCCGCGTGCCCGCGGGAGGAGGGGCCGTTTAATTTGGGCGTATCGAAAACAAAACGCGTTAGTTTGGACGAATTGCGCGCGTGCACTTATTTTCGTCCGCTCGTTAAAATAAAACACACACACTATATATATTATAATAATATCGTTCGGTTCAGTCGAAATCTATTCGACTGTTTGCCGACAGCGACCAGAAATGCTTTTGGAATCGTCGGCGCGTGACACATATCATTTTTGTTTCCATTATTCGACGTCGTATCTTTCTGAATGGAATATAATTGGTCGGTCGGCGATTCGTAATATTATAAGCCTCCGGGAGCGGGATGAATTGATAAATGTTTTGTTATTTTTTTTTTTTTTTGTCCCCGACGCTGCACTTACATCATTCGTTATTTCCGTACACACCAACTGTGCCTCGCAACGTCAATATCGACGGGGAAATATTTATTAGAATTTCGATTCGTTTAAACAGTCAGGCCAGATTTTCCCCGTCGGAGCCCGTCCGAACGCATCAAAGAGTTTTTTTTTTTTATCGGTAACGTTGGCATGTTCAACAAGCGTCTTCGTACAGAATGAAACCGAGAAATCTTCGCGACTTTTGAAACCACCTCGACCACCCATCCCTCGTGTCAACAGTGTTCTTCGTTAAAATAACACATTAAACAGCGCGTTAATAATCACGTAGGACACGTAATGCTGTTTTTATTCCAATACGATCGAGATTTTTTGTTAAAATGTTTGAAAACGTCCATATTTTACATCTACTTAGAATAGATAATCGTCAAATCGATAAAACAGACAGATTCTCGATATTTTTTACTATCTGCGCGCGCGGTTTTTAAACAAACTAAAAACGACGGTTTCGCGACGACGCGACGACAACACTCGACGTACGTTTCGACGTGAAAAGTAATACAAACAAGCGTTATTTACATTCGATTTTAATTCGTCGAAATAGCCGAGACGCGACGACGACGGTTCAAACAAGATGTTTGGACTGGAATTCCGCACTCGACAAATAACGATTATAAACAACAATATTGTGTATTAGACTTTGGCGTCCTCGGTGTGCATCTGGGTCACGACGATATCAATCCATCATCGCTGTGCAAATGTTTACCGATACGTTGGGCGGTTGATATTTTCAATTAGTAGTGATATTATTATAGAATAAATTCGGACCGACTTTAGGCGCGTCTCGGCGAGCGAACTTTTTCGTCGGCGACTTTCTTTTTTTCCGCTTTCGTTTTTTTTTCCCCCCTCGCCCGCGTACACTTTCGCGGTGAACATCTCGCGTGACGAACTGATTATTTACCTCGTCGTCTTCACTCGATACGAAAAATACGACGACGCGGCAAACACACGATCGTATTGCAAAATACGTATTTACACGCCGAACCGAGGGTGCGTTATTGGAATCGAACATGGAAAACATCACGTCGAGATAGTGATTTTATTGCGCTGCAGGTGTGTATCGATAGCGTGTAAACACCGGCGCGTTACGATAAAGCGAGCGTACTCGATTTAAATAATATTACGTATATTTACTCGCGCGTCCACACGCGCGTCATATTGTGAGCGCACACGTGAAAACAAAACCGTACGATATATTGTTTGCGAAGTCGTAATACGAACGTTTTGATCTCATAAATATTTCAAACGGGCGAAGTCAATATTTGATTCGAAATATTATTGTTCTCTCCCCGTCCACGTCGTACGCCAAACGCGTATTTTTTTAGGCAGAATTTTCGATTACCGTCGCGTCGTCGTCGTCGCGTGTATCTGACCGAAGCTCGTAGTTATTCTCGCGCGCGCGCGCTGCAGTTTACCCAACTCTGCGGTATTGGTCGTCGTATTCGCTCGCTTTCCTTTACAAATAGTCTCCGCCAACTTTTCGCGACATATCGACGACCATTTGGCCCGAATTATTTGTCCATTTTCACTCTGGTCGCCGTCATTATGCGCGAGATGTAGAAACACTGTCTCGGAGGGGCCCGAAAACCTTTCCGCGCTCCCGGTTGCTCGGGCGAAACGAGACGACGACTCGTTTTTCACCAAACTCGAATGACAACGCGTTAGAATGGAATTGTTTATTTTATCGAAACGCGCGGCGTTATATAATAAATTATATAAAATATTTAGGGCCGCGGTCGTCTGGAAACGCGAGTCCTGCAGATGGAACGATGATATTCGTACACAATGGAATACACGCGCGGTTTGCCGAGAACATATAATAATAATATATTCTCGACATAAATAAAAAAAAATTTCCGTTCGACTATTATGGAACGACCAGAAGGCTGGGCCGAGACGTTTTGGGGTGGACTCTGGCGCATCGTGGCGCCACCGAGTTACTGTGTCGTACTCTGGATTCGGTGGTAATCGTGTCCGTAGGTACGTATTATTATTATTATTATACGCTGTAATCGTTACGGAGGATAATAAATTGAACGTAATAAATTAAATATATAAAACCGCCGACGACGATAATGGCCATTTTCTAAGGCATAATTAATTACGCGTTGTTCAAATAAAAACGCTTAGATTACAGTAAACGGACAGGTCTCGTCGCGACGACGACGACGTTGTGACACGCCGCCGTTTACAATATTTACTCCGACGCTATATTGCACGGCGACGGGACACGATATAATGCGAATAAAATCGATTACATAAATCGCGCGAAGACCACATTGTATTTATAGTAAAAGAAAACGGCTCGACTTTTAAAAAAAAAGATTTTAGATTTTCACTACGAGTGATATTGTATGTTTCTGTTGAAATGCTCTCTTCGATCGAACACGGGAACGTCTATAATACTACGTACGGTAGGGTGATCAAAGGTTTCGTTTTTTTTTTTTCTCTCTCAACCAAAGTCGAATGGGACACGACGTTTCGTCCTGTTTTTCGCGACAGCCCGTTTTAATCCTGTTTTTATGGTTTTCTCGGGAAAAAAATCATTTGACGTTGTTATTTGATCGAACTGATTCTTTCTTCACTACTTTAGATGCAGTCGGGAAAACGTTTTGTTTACAGAAACGTAAAAACGTACGTGTGTATTTTTTCATAAAGTTTTCCATTTGTCTTGGAAAAGTAATAAATAATTACTTTGTTGTTATAATGTGATAATAATATGTATTATGTTACGTTTAGTATTTTTCTTTTATTTTCAAAACGCGGCGTCGCGAATATCTAGGCACCGATGAGAAATTAAAATTACACAAAAAATCAATAATTCCGCAGGAAAAACCTTTGTGACGACAAAGTACTCCGGCGGTGGTAGTAGATCGTGTACTGAAATATTACGAGAAAAAAAAAAGCAACTCGTAAAGTTATTGGTCGTTTTTCGTTGTCAAATCGCTACGAACGAAACCCGCCGAAGCGATGATTAAATTACGCTCGAAATGCATAAAACACAATATTTTATCGACACGTCAACAAGTGTCGGAAGAAAACGAAACTCACGTCGTCGCGTTGTAATTAAATCATTTCTATAATACGAACTTGAAATCTAAAACGTATATTTAACTGTTGAAAATAATGCGATTAAAACCGTTAGGATAAAACGCGCGACGACGGAACAACAGAATCGTTTGTTTTTTTTTTACGCGTGTCTATTAATATACCTGTTGGGCGTGTCTGTGCGGCGGGAAATCGTCCGGAACAAATTGAAAACCTCGTTTTAGCGGTTGATCGAGCTTCGCGTTTTGTAATCCGATATAATTACCGGGAATAAAATGTTGTGAGAAAACTGCGAGAGCTCGGATTGACGAGTAAAAACCATAGACGTTTGTGGCGCGACGGAGAAATCACAGTGACGGCAGCGAGTAACAATCGATTGTTCCGATGACCTTTGACGGCGCTCTCGCGCGTTTAATTTCGAAACGGTCGTACATCACGTCGTCGTCGCGGAAAAAAACGATTCAGGTCGACGACTCCCGTGCGACTACTCTTCTGCGTTTTTCAAAGGTCGAAATCGTGGTGTTTTTTTTGCACTATCAAAAAATGTAAGACGCAAATGCGCGTATGCAAACGAATGTCGAGTTGGGCCGGAACGGCGCGTCGAGAAGTCGAGAAGTTCGATATAACACCGTACGGACGAGACAATGTGCGGCGTCATATTATAATAATATTATCTCGGTAGTTTTTCGTAAAAAAAAAGCCACTCGAATATGAAATAATTATTATAATCGGCGATAGTGATTTTCGCGCTCGCGCGATGTTTATTTGGGTCAACGTTTCGTTCGCGTCAACACGCCCGACGCTCGGGATACGCGCGCGTACGTAAGCCGTTTGACGTGCATAAAGTTTGCGCCGATAATAATTTTCCTGGAATTGTTACTCGATATCGTGCGCCGTAATGTATGCAAACTCACGCGAGAGAGAACCCGTTTTCGTTTGAAGTCCACGACAAATCGTCGGTCCAAATAATCAGCGAGCACTCGATCTTTTGTCGCGCCACGCCCGTCTGAAAAACGTTTATGGTTTTTTTTTTTTTTCCCCAACTCTGCGACCAATCGCTTTCTCACGGGGCCGGTTCGGCTCCGACAATCGCGTCCATTTGGCGGGTTCCGAGTCTAAACGACTTCACTTTGTGGCGTTTTGACGCGGTTGTAAGTCTGCCGCGCGTCGTCCGGAGTCAAGGACGAACGCGGGAAACAATTCGTCGACGGAGTCGAAAAAAACGTTCGCGGAGATTCGTTTTGGAAAGTCCAATCTGCCCCCTGCGGTCGCCCCCTCCAGATTCCGAATCACTTGATAAATACGCGCGAATCGTTTTGACGCTGATCGAAAATTCAAATGACATTAATTCGTCGTCGTCGATTTCGTTCGTAGGTTCGACACGCGCCGTTTGTGATTATATAGATATTATTTAAATTGTTATATTTCGGTTAGGTTACCGAAACCATCGGATTCAAGACCGCGTTTTCGAGCGCGGAATAAAAAGTGCAAGGCTAAAAAGTGTTGCATATTTTCAATGACATCTCGGTCCGTTTTTTTTTTTATCTCAATAAATAGTCTGGGCCGCGTGCATCGCGAAAAAAAATCGTTCGTTGGCGGTGAGCGCCGACGACTCGTCCCCCCGAACAGATACGTCCGGGAGACAAACGTTTTGAAGTCGTAGAAAATCAAAACGGAATCTGCATGGTATCCGATAGTCGAGACCCGACCTGACCGCAGTTCCAAAGCGCGATCGATACGGGACGGTGCGAAATGATTGCGAATAAAAGTACCAAATTGTTTTAAAACCGTTCGTGTGTGTGTGAAATAATAGCTCGACAACGTTACGGATATTACTATATACACTTATGTGGTTTTGTTTGATGTGTACTATTCGACTGGCGAACGGCGGACATCGCGGCGCGAATAAAATAATTATTACAAAATAATGATTTCTACGCCGCGGCAAATATCAAATATACCAAATAACGGTGACGATGACGAATGCGTACCGGTTGCCGTTTGCGACGTTGTTCGTGATTTTCTTTGTCACCTATTGTTTTCGTATGTGAATCGAACAAGTTTAAACCGAAATCGACCGAATATTTCGTTTACGTTCGGGATATTAATAAATAACAATTGACGGCTCGCGTCTGATTGTTCGGTCGTCTTTGCATGTTATATTATGATGCCGATTGTGGCGTTAAATTGTTCTCCCAAGAGACGCGAATGTAAAAAAACAAATCGCTATAAACGTAATTGAGAGAAAAAAAAAAACGAATCGAATTTCTCGAGTCGCCCAATGAACGCTGTAATCACGCGACGGCGGTGGTTCGCGCTATCGTTTGAAATTATTGGAAAATTACAAAATAATATCCATCGTATCGATTACTTTTCACGTTATCACGATATATTGCTTTGCGATTAAGAAAACGCATAATGTAATAGTGCGTAACGCTGCGCGAATGTGTACCGATAAAAAACCGTTTCTGACCACGATCGTTTCATATTGTTCATGCGCGATTTTACGGAAACATTCCGAGAGCGAACACGGTTCGGATTTTCACGCCGATCCGAGCGGAAAATGCCAGAAGAACGAACCGAATGAAATCATACGCGTCGAAAATCAAAAACAAAAAAATCGCACACGAAAAACGAGACTATAGATTTCGCCCCGGAACACTGCGTATCGGACACTGACGCGTGTAATGTTCATAACCAGGGCTCGGAAGTCGTAGCGCTGGAAATGTTTAATGTTTAGCTTTTGGACGTGCACTTCAAAACTCCAAAATATGCGCTGTAAATAGCACGGAAAATATGCATTTGACTAGGGAAAAATTATAAATTTATCGGAAAAAAATTTTAATGTAATTTTACGATTTTATACAATTTTCGAGACTGTCTGTGGACTACTGGTTGAATTATAAACTGTTAAATTACTTAAATACGTTTGTAAAAACGTACTTAATAATTAGATTATTTCATAATATATGTTTACTTTGGAAATGACACCGAATTATTGAATGTTTTCTTATATTTTCGAAGTTGAAAGATCGAGAGGACTGTCGACGATTTGTAGAGCGGCGAAATATTACCCGCCGAGGCCTATTTGTTTTCAACAATTTAAATATTTTTCAAAATATAACCGAGTCAATCGTTATTTGATTGTGTGATTATTTCCCATAGTATGTGAAAATATATACTCAAAAAAAGCATTGAAAAATCATCAAAATAGCAATGAAAACCATAAACGCGCAAAAAATGGCAAAATGTCGCGTATCACATCGGAGAAGACGTGTGAAACATATTTGTATCTCACTTTGGACGATCTAGGACGAACCAAGAAAAATATGCATTTACTAGAACTTCCTAGTCCTGTTCTTAACTATAGGTGTATTTGAAAAAAAAAACCAAAATTTTATCTCGCAACGTTAATACCTACTATACAGTAGAGTTCGTGTGACTTGCCGGATTTGCATTCAGACCTATCGCGCGCGTAATGAACGAAACGTGCCACACTCGTCGGTTTGACCGGAAATATCGTTCCGTTACAGTTTCTCTATTCGCGTCGTCATATTAGTATTTCGTTTTTCTCCCGTTCGTGCCCGATACGAGTGCCTTAAAACGACGTGCGTCCGTGGGTACGTCGTCCTGTGTAACAGCCACCGTGTCGTCGACGAATTTTCAACATTTGGCGGTCGTGTCGTGACGTCGCGTCGTCGCGCCCGTTTTTCGGACGGACCTTTCGCGCAACGGCTTTATCGATTCGACGCGAAAGAGTCATATTAACGACGGCGTCGTCCTTCCACTCCTCCCTGATCGTTAAACCGCTGTAAAATTATTTCTGTCCGCTCGATTTCCAACGAGGACAAAAAAATAAATAAAACGCGCGTCGTTTTTAACGAATCCGTCGGTCTCGTCCGTTCGCGTGCTCACAATATAATTGCCCCGCGCGCTTTCTCCTGGAAAATATTACAAATCGTTTCTCGTACGAGAGGCGTTGGAATAATCGGTCGATATCGTCCGGAGCACAAGCAGGTGTAGTCGCGGGCAGACGCGATCATAATAATTTCGACCGAATACAATTAAAATAAATAAGAGGAAAACAAACATCGAATTATATACGCGATAAACAACGTCGCGCGATGAGACGCGATAAGAATGCGTTTTATCGGGTATGCCTAAAATAAAGAAGGAAAAAAAATCAAAAGACGTATTGTGTTTTTTTGTCTCGCGACAGGTATATAAAAACGCGTATATACCACGAAAACGATAAATCGTTATTTTTGTTGATTTTTTTTTTTTTTTTTGTAAACAAACGACGCGGTAATAATAGAGAAATTAAACAGGGCGCGCCGCGTAGAGGTAGTCGAACGCTCTGGTTTACGAGACGGCCGAGTTCTGGAACGCGACCCGATGACAAATGACCGTAATGAGCATCGCTATGATTTTCACATGGGTAATATAATAATGCGGACGGTGTAAAGGGGGTGGGGAGGACCGCGTAAACACGATCAAAGCGTTGTAATGAAAACAAAAACGAAAAAAAAAAAAATCGGTCGCCGCTAATTAACGTCTCTCTCTGTCGATTTAATTAAAAATATTATTATAAGTAAAAAAAAAAAAATCATAAACCGCAGAGAAACTTCAAAGTGTACACGGATATGAATAAAAATTGTACTACAGAACCGAATATTGGGTGTACCTAATCAACTCGAATAACGTAAACATAATTAGTCGCTATTTAACGTGTTTTTTTTTTCCCCCCGACGAACACGTCGACTTCGGTGAGGGAGGAATCCTTGTCCTGCGCGTCGCAATGACATTCAGGTTTCACGTTATTTTCGAAATCAATCGAGTACAAACCGATAATACGTATACGTTTCCCGACTGATTGACGACGCAATTCGTTTGCCGACCGCGATGCAAAAGTTTACTCGCGAATTCGCTGTAACGTCAACCGAGTACCCCCCCCCCCGCAATTATATAGTCACGCGGACGGTTTATAACCTGCGCGATCGTTTAATTTTTCTCGCGGAGAACAGACGATAATAATATTCTAATCGACGACGTACGATGTCGACCACCGCCGCGCCGGTACTACGGTGATCAAACGCCCGCAATAATATTTTATCATTTTTCGAATATCCAGTAGTTATGATCAACGCGAGTCGGAGAATTCGTGTTTTTATCTGATGGTTGAAAACATCAGCTACAGTAAGTACCTGCATATAATGATTCTCGCGATTCGTCGAAATCACAATATTACCCCGGTGCTTTTGGTTTTGTTTTATTCTTTTCGACCCGTTGTACGCCGCGGCATCGCTCGTTTTCGTATTCACTCAATTAGTTATTCGAATTCGGGACCGGGGATCGCTTTCAAATCAAAAGAGTTTAGCGGTATAATAATATATGAACATCCGATTCTACGAAACCGCCATTCAATTCTGACGCACTTACTCGTATTGCGATAATTATTTCAAAATCAAACCGTCGCGTCGGTGGCTTTTCAAATCCATCCATTGAAATACAACTGACGATTTTTCCCGATGTGGTAAAACAAAACGAAAATTTTTTATTTTCAATTCGTCCGCTGTCTGTCTGAAAACAGCGCTCTTATTAAATCGAAAAGAGTACCCATTATTCTATTTGAGTGTAAATAGTAGTAACAAAATAGATACCAAATACAGATTCATACTATTCGAGTGAGTAGTATTTCAAATATACTTTTGAAAATCTGTCGGTGAACGAAATTACAAAAAATTCCTTTTTAAAAGATTCTTTTTTACAAATCCGACGCGATTTCGCTTTCACCTGCAGCAGGTGTCGCGGTCGTGTCCGATTGTTATCGGTCGCTCGCCGGTAGAGGTACTCGTTTATTTTACTACCTGTTGGAAAACAACACACGTCTCGCGCCATATAACAATACTCTCGCATAAAGAGATTCTCTGAAACTATTTTCTTTTTTCGCGTCAATACACACTCGGGTGGATCGACCCCACTCGTGACTGAAAATAGATCCGTTCGGAATTTCGATACATTTTGTTCTTCTAAACGATCGGTAAAACAACGCCGCAGAGCATTTTTTTGTTTTACTTGTCGATGAAAAAAATGCACGAGGTCGAAAGAATTTCCAATCGAGCACAAAATATTAATTAACTACATGTTGTGCAAAAAAACACGAGTCGAAATAATAATACGTTACGCGTGTTTTTCAAACCGATAAAAACGTGTGTTTTGAAATAATATCTCGTCCGAGACGAATACCCATTAGAGGAGAGCCCATAATACGCGCGACGACGACGACGGTCGTGTATGACGACGGCGGCGCGCTCGTTCGTCATCGACTGTACAGGATGACGTTCGGAGTCCATTGTTCCGCGTCGCGCGATACGGCGAGGGAAAACAAAACGGGAAAAAAAAAACAACCATAAAAAATGGCCATACAGTACGAGTATAAGTAATAGTGTGCGGGCGTTGAGAAGGAAAATAATAATAATAATAAACAAATAAATAATAATCTACGGTTTCGTTTGTGTCCGCGACGACGGCCGGGAGACGCGTCGTTTCGTCTCGAATCGTTCTAGCCGCGTGATTTATTCCTTTTTAATCGTCGTGACCAATAGTATAATAATAATAACGACGCGATAATCATAATATTATTATCGCGCGCGCGTTTTCGTCATCGGTCGACCGCGGCCCGTCAGATTGTGTGACGGCCGTGACGCGCAGGAGACGACGACGACGACCGGTCGGTCGCACGAGGTGTACGTCGGAGAGCAGGGGAATACTGGCATCGTACTGGCATTGTAATGTCGCGTGTGTGCGCGACGACGCGCGTGATAATAATAATAAAAAAAAGGATTGTTTTCATATTTGAAATACGGAAAAAGACCGTGAAAATCGCCGCGCGGGCGTGTGAGAACGAAACGCGATTCACATTAATAACGAGAGAACGGGGGAAGAAATCGTCTGAAAATTCGTTGGTCGGATTATTATTTTTTTTTTTGTATTTCACGCACTTCCAAAGTCGAGTCCTATAATACTACTCTACTGCGGGCGGTACCTACCTATCCGGTGCGCGATGAAAACGATTGTTGTATTTACTGTGTTTATCGTTAAATACGCGCGTACGGTAAAAATTCGGCTCGATCATAGTCATAGGGGCGTAAAATACATCCTAATTTCAGGGAACACTTTTAATTTAAACCGTTACCTTTGACGAATTTCATAGAAAAATTCACCTGTGGATTGTAAGCACCCAAAATGTATATACAGTGATCGCTTGCCATAAATATTTGTTCACTCAACAGTGTTGACGCGTAATTATTTTACAATATTTTATCGTATTGTTGTCGTTAAAATTTAAAATTAATGTTTCAAATTGTCTAAATTCCAAAATGTATGTTATTTCTACAATCAAAACTAAAAATACGTTGTAAGACTCAGGACACACGTCATGTATAATTCGGGGTACACGGTTAGGTTAGGCCGTAGTAATATAAATACTCGCATGCGATATCGAAGAAGAGACGTCCGAGAGAGACACGAAGAGAAACGACGACACGCTTTAGAGTCAGAGTTTAGTTAGTTTTTTGATTCATCGACGAAAAACTATTGAATATTTGATTCGACCATCGGCGACGTTTTCAAAGCTCCCCGCGGCTGCTGCGGTCGCGCGATGACGTCGACGCAAACGGTATATAGATTTGTTACACGCGCGCGCGCGCGCGCGGAGAGAAAACGTATCGTGTAAAAGTTTTTAACGTTTTTTTTTTTCTTCTTTTCCGAATACGTCGCCGACACGTTCTGCCGGGTTAACGCCGCCGCGCGGATACGAACACTATGCGCGCAGCCGCCCCGGTCGGTGATTTACGACGTGCGAAGCTTGCAATATCGTATCGTCCCGGCGCGCGCGACAATGTTATTATTGTGCAGTGTCGAACGGAGAGAAATGGAGAGAAAAAATAATAATAATAATAATAAACTACTATAACGTACAACTGTTGTAAACGCTACGCCATAATAACATACACCTAGCGCGCGCGTGTACCCCCCGGAAAACCGCACCAGCTGCGCCGACCGAGCGCACACCGCGCGGTAGTCAATAATATCAAAACTCCGGTCGTTTTTTCGTCGACTCGATAGGACGTCGTCGGTGAAAGTATCCAATACGAGTAGTTTTTATAAACGCTCGGTTTGGTAAGTGACTAGTTGGTTTTTTTCTATTTCGCGGGTCCGAAAAGAAGAGACACACACCGACGACGACGTCGTAATATCGAGTAGAATTGGGTTTTTTCAACACCCGATTTCCAGTTTAAAACGGCCGAAAGAATAGATAAAAAAAATTACCGTTTTCAATACATTGATTAAATAAAACAAGTTTTATACCCTGCGCGGTGGTGTGAATTTGTATTCGTCGGTTTTTCTATTTTTCGAAATACCGTTTCAATTAAATTATCGTAGACTTTTTCTGCCCCGAGTTTAATCAAAACTTACTCGTCATTAACTGTTATTCAGTTAACAGCGACGCGCGAAAACGAGCAGAGTCGAAATTAAAATCGACAAAAATCACACTGCAGAGCGTTGTTGAGTTTAAAAATTAAATTAATCCGATGCGCTTAGGTCGTGCGGAACTCAACGGTATAATAATGTTATCGACTCGAATCGCGGCCGTGAACGTGATTACGAGCGTCTACTATACGGAGATACCGTATTAATATGACGTCGCAGACCGGACATTTATGTTTTTTGAAAAAAACGAGATGTTTTTTATTCATTATGTGACCCTTCCGAAAGATGAAAAAAAAAACCGAACTCTTTGGAAAAAATTACAAATATGTCTGAGACCAAAAAAATATGAAAATAAGCAAATACGTTTTACCTACCACGAACACGACAATATTATTATGTAAAAAAGTTTGCCGATGACTAGTAGACACAGCGACACAGATCGAATCGACTCGGCCAGTTTATCGTAAAATCAAACGATCTAAATACGTCAACCCGCGATTCGCGCGACGATAAACAAAGTCCCGTGGCGCGTACCGTTTCGCCGAAGAATGAAAAAAAAAAGAAGAAAAAGAACGCTTGCCCGATCGAAACTGCACCGATGAAAAAGCGTATAAAAACGGCACGGCGGCGCTCTCTAATTCCGATACTCGGCGGTAAATTATCGTAACATATATATATTACACGACTGTGCTTGTACAATATACATTATCGTCGCGCGATAATGGAAAAACTACCCTCCGAGTAATAATAACGAGTGTGTTAATATAACGGTATTATTTTTCCGATATTACCCTCTCTAACCGATTAAAATAATTATCTCTATCCGTCGAGCCGTGTATTATTATGTAGGTACGACGACGGGGGCGCGCGCGTACGGTTCAAACTCCCTCGGTGTTTTTTTCCATTACGCGGAGACGCGAAAGCAGTCGAGAAACCGTATGGTCGAATAACACTGTTTTTTTGTCTTTATAAAACACGGCGGCGGCGTATACGTTTTATTTCGACGTGACCATCCGTCGAAACACATCTGCGCGTAAGTCGCGCGCGCGCGTGTACGATAATAACAATACGGGAAAAATAAAAAAATAAATAATACGGAAATATCGCAAATGAAACAACCGTATAATATCGACGGGGTCGTATTATATACCGCAAAAGTGCGTAAACGCGTGCTTTTGATTTCGCCGAGTCTTACAAACACATCTATTACGGCGCGCAGTCGAAACCGGCGAGAGGTTCTAACTCGAAATTATGTACGGCGAAAAGTATTATTTAAAGTTCAAAGTTGAGTGCGTTTTTTGTCCCGTTTCTTTATTTTGTATAATATACAAGTCGTACTTATATGAACAAATTGAAAAACTTTTTCTGCGGGAAATATCGTGAAAATTCGCTTTTACTTTAAGAAGAACAGACCGCACAATATATATATATATATATATACGTATATTATAAATACTGAGACTTACAACGAGCGAAAGAATAATAATAATAATACCTTTCGGTTTCTAACGTCTTATATTGATCACGGCTGATCCGACGGAATATTTTTAATAACTGTATATCCGATGAAATAATATAACTTTCGATTTTTTTATTTATTAAAACCAGAACAATGGTGTCCGACGGCTAACGCCGGCCGTCAACGTTTTCTGATATATACGTGGTATGCAGTAAGAGTACATTGAGTTTTTTTTTCGCGTGCGGGTTGTTAATAATTACTCTAATCGGTAGTTATATTTGTATTTTAATGACTGTGGTCACTTACGTCTATTGATTAATTAATCGGCGTATTATTGACCATTTGTGTCGTCGTTGTGTTTATTGCGTTTTTATTATTACGACGTGACAGCTCGTCGATTATGAGAATATTTACGACGGTTTGGGTTAAAAATTAAATCGAATCGGAGATGGGAAGACGTATAATATCAGTTTTTTTTTATTATTCCAAGAGCTCGAATTTAAACGTACAAATTAATTTTTACCGACCGACCGACGTCGGTGTGTGTGTGTGTTGTGTGTGTGTGTGTGTGTGTTATAAACCAACCAACTAACTAACACGTAAAACGAGAACCGAGGTATACTGCTGGCCTGATTTGATACTCAAAGCTCCAGAGGTTCCGGTCAGGCGAATTTTTCTAGTTTCACCCTTTTTACCCCATTTAACCCACTTGGGAGTTGAATTTTAAAGTTTATAGACAATGTTGTTTATTTGTGTTATAGAGTATGTACTATGTATTATACTTAATTTCAGAAAGATCGGAACAAAAAAAATTTTACCCCTTTTACCAAACGTAGAGACAAAATTTTTTTTTTTCAATAAGGTCCGGACGCAAAAATATATTATTATAACCATACACTCGTCGTATTTTATTACGTCGTCTAGGCGGAATCACGTTTCACAATAAGCGTTTCGAATGGTGTTATTTTTTTAATTTTTTTTTTTCACGATGTTTTCGAGCAAACAGCGATCGTAATAAACGTACCTATTAATTATTAATATCGTTCGGTAAATATAATATCATACGACGACGTCGCGTTCAGAGCGGAGCAAACGGAGAAAATCGAGTAGGTGTACAACAGGTACATCCCTCTCCCCACGGCGACATTTGAATAGTAATGAAATAATCCGCGTCATAATTTTATTTCCCCCCCCCCCCCCCCGTCTGACCGACGCGGGAATCTCGGAAAAATAGCGTGTACGTAATAAGCGCGGCGAAATCGTCTTTTTCTTACTTCGCTTTCTTAATATTCTGTCAACACGTTTGTACACATCTATTTTAATAACGTTTTGATATCGATTCGTGCGTCTACTACGCGACCATTAGCAGTGCACAATGCCGAGCGTTATGTTTGTGAACATTTAATAACGGCCAGTTAATGACTACTGCCGGTCGGTCGTGTTGTATTATTTACATTTTTCAATACGGTTTATAAACGAATGCCGCGCAATAATTTATCCTCGGACGCGCCGTCCGTTTGGCGATTAATCGAATACGGTGTAGTGTGACGATGATATCGTATACACGTCGCTGTGCGTGCGACGTCGTCGTCGTTCAACGGATTTGACGAAACGAAAATATTGTAATGAGCACGGCGAGTCGTGAAACGGGAAAATAATTGTCGACAAGTGTGGTCTCGTCATTGTAATCAAACGCGGCGGGTCGACGATGACAAATCGGTTTGAATTCGGGACGACGACGCGACGACGTTTAGGAAAACGGCGAAATTAACTTCTCACGTCTCTCGGACGCGAACAATCGCGAAAACGGACGCGACGAGTACACTACGAGCCCGTAAATAATCAAACGGATTTTGATAATTTTATTTTCATCGGAGACGACGACGACGGTTGTTTACTTTTTATCTATATATATTTATTGCTCTTGGTGCGTCCCGGTTGTGATACAATAGGTATTCTGTCCGAACGCGACGCCTTGTTTTCCTTTTCCCGATCTTTCTCACACGCCGATTTAATTATCTGCCGTCCTTGCGAATAATTTCACGCAGTGTCGTCCTTTGAACAGCTTCCTCGAAAAACAATTGGACATTTTGTCACCGTGCTGCACGGGTTAGTTGATAAATATCGACCGTTTTAATATCGTATAGTATTCTCCAGTCGGTGCAGAGTATAAATTATTGAATTTTCGGGGGATACGATTTATCAATTTTTTTTTTCTAAATAATCGTCTACCCTCTTTTGATCTCTTTATCTGGAAGAGACGATAGTATACGACAAGGACATACATTCGTTTGGATAACCGTACGCGAGACATTTATAATGACGTTGGTCGAAACAATTTTTAAATTGAAAAAGTTTTTTTGAAATTGTTTTGTCAACGCGAACACAGCACAGTGGTGTATAATATAATCGTTATAATAGACAGGTGCTTTTTGGCGGACGACGACGATGTAAATTGTTGGAAAAGAGATGTAAAATAAAGATATTTTCATTAATAAATATAAGCATGTAAGTTTGGACATACTTTGCACGTCGTCGTCGTACGGCTCCGTAAATTGTTATCGAAACTTTTTCATTTAATGAAAAATAAATTTTAATTTACTATTGTTTCGTGTCGTCTCGTCGAACAGAACGCGTCTATGGGAGATTTCGAGTCTCGCGAAACGCTAATTTTCAACAAACGTTTCACGGTGTTAATAATAATTTTATCAGAAAAGTGTTTTGAGATTGTTTTTTACCGACTGCGAAACTATGGTATATAATATATTTTTCTTAATAAGCTGTGAGGAAAAAAAAAAGAAAAAGGAACGTGATAAAAACTAAAACATGTATTGGAAAATACGTGCGAATCAATAACTATTCCGGTAGCAGTTGTTGTTGCGGTTTTGTTATTTTTACCATTTAACGTACGATTGTATTACTATGTCGCCCACAACAAATCACTGTTGGCAGACTTTTTTAAACGCGTTTATTTTTCATTTTTATTTTTCACACTGACCGTTCGTAAAACGCTTGTTTGTAAACATATTTCTTAAAATAGACAAAAGCAACATTTTACAAAAAGTATGATTTAAAAACGTCGTAAAAATATTTGCCGCACAGGTGGGGTGTACTAATAAGGTTGAGAACGAGAACTAGAGGAACAAATTGGATCGATCCGGCCGGAGTGCAAATCGCCACTACTACGAACGAAAACTACTTTAAGAAAAATGAAATACACGACCGTTCGTTAGTAAAAAGCAGAAATATATCGTTTTCGTTGTGTTGTTTCATAGTTGTTAAAAGTTATTAGGTTTTTTTATACACGGTGATTTAGAAAAGAAAATTTTATAAAATTATTATTTCCTTTTTACGAGAAATACGACAGATTTAATCTGGTTTCTTATTATGGGTATAGTAAATTATCGAGTGTATATTCAAAACGGTCAACACATTTTTGATGATTAAAAATCCGATTTTTATTACGTACTAAATTTTCAGTGTAGAGGAAGTGTAAAAATGATGAAATACAATAGGTCCGATAGTGTCCGAGTATCCGAGTTGGAGATCGAATCGTACGAGATCGATTTGTGCGCTCGTTCTCGTTCGAACGCGACGCTTTTCGGGATAGATTCCTCGTTTCACTCGAAACATTTTGTTCTCGTCGTAAAATAAATATATTATATAACTTGTGTGTATCAATATTGCTTTTATAGTGGGCACTCGGCGACGGTAAACAAAAAAAAAAGCACAAATTAAAAGAATAAAATAATTCAAAACCGTATAAAAAAAATACGAGTCGGGCGTTATTTTTCATCCGACGATGTTGTAAAATTTGTGAACTTCTCGACGTTTAGTCGACGACCGTAGTAGAACCGGCGGACCAGTATTGTTTGAAAAAGGAAGTCGATGACTGTTTCCGGTAAATTTCATTGTAATCACTTCAACGTTTTCGAGACGAGTTTCGAAAGTCTTTTTACGATTTTCCATTACTACGTTTTCGGCGTTGTTTTTTTTTCATACAAGTTTATGTATTATATTATATTTATTTTTTATTTTTTTTTTCAGAGCATTCGTCCGTTCGTAACGTGATTATTTAGTGCTATGAAAATATTTTTGATAAACAGATACGGTCGTTTCCGTGCGCGAGTTTCAAAATAATCGGATTAGAACAACTATAGTTTAATTAGATTTGTTTGTTTTTTTTTCGTTTTGATCGAAATCCCACACACGAGGACGCGATCCGCGCGCGCTGATAGAATCTATATACTACTAGCCCGTATCCGACGAAACGAATAACGCTATCGCGTCGTGCCGATCTTGTTTCGTTTTCAATAAAACAAAAAAAAAAAAACAACCGTGTGCGCGTTTTCGATTTCGCCGCAGCCGCATCACCAGGAGCGTTTAACGATATCGTTTAGACGTCGTCGGTCCGTCGATGTTATTTTACCATCACGTGGAGACGGCGGCGGCGGCGGCGGCGATAGCGAGCGTTTTCGAACGCATAACCGCCGATATCGGTTACGTAACGCGGCATTCAGAATAGGTAAATTGTGCGAAATTTCGTGTTTATCTCGACGACTTGCAAAGAAGCCCGAATATTCGGCGGATGTTCGCGGAGAGAGTCGAGAGCGGTAAATGTTTACGATCCGTTTTCGTACGGTTTTCGGCGTCGATTTTCGGACGGAAAATCGCGGAGCAGAAGAAAACTCCGACGGTCGGGATTTCATAACTGCAGCGGAACGTCAGTAGATACCTCGCAGAGCTCGATTCAAATCGTATTCACACGCGGACGTGCGTGCGCGTCGTTTTTATCCGGCGCTAGCGAAAACTCAACACGTCAAAGTGTACAAAATACGAAGGAAAAACACACATTTTATAAAAATCACGCGTGAAACGTTATTCGTATAAAAATTATTATCGAGTACCTATTTAATAGATCGTCGACTGCGTCGACTTTCGTTTACGGCTACAGAGAAAAGAATAATATTATTGTCCACTATACACACTCGAAGTTTTATACATTTATACTTCAACAGCGCCTCAAAAGAGGGGGGAAAAAGAAAAGAAAAGGATGTGTGGGGTGTTTTCAACGTGCCCCGGGGCGTCGAAATTTTAAATTCAACCCGGTGCTGCACGACAACGCCATCGCGACACGGACGTATTTGCTCCGTATTTTTTTACCTGAGCGGGCAGAGAGAAGAAACGATTTTTCTCTCGGATAACGGACGTACCCACGCGTTTTCGGTATACGCTGTTCGTAAATCGCCGTCGTCACGGCACACACACACACACACACATCTGCGTACCTATACGTAATTTCCTTGGAGACTCGATTCTGCCGCGCACCGGAAACAGGAACCGAAACTCTTATTATTATATTGCATAAGGTCCGAATTTCCACCGTCGTGCGCGCGTACGGATGAAAAATCGTTAGTGTGCGCCTTCCGCACGACGACGGAGACATCAAAAGAAATTTTTCCGCCTCGGACTCGTGTGCACATGCAGTCCGACGACCGGAGATGGCCACCTCCGAGAAAATTAAGCATTTTCAAAAGTGTGTAAACGCGTGTAAACTGCGACGATTTATCGCGGCAAGACTTTGTCAGCAGTTAACGCACACACGTATGACAAATATATGAAAATTATAAAAGTCATCGCGAAAAAATACATAATTATATTATATGCATAGAGATAACTAGCTGATAATTACTTATTACTTTCCAATAAAATACACATCGAAAGTATCGAAATCTCGATAACACGATAAAAAATGTACAGACGACTGTTTTTATGGAAATCCATTATCATTAGTATACATCGTTACGACGCGTAATTTAACACGCCTACACTCTATTGTTTTCTAAAAACGCGGGCCGATCAATAGGAATCGGTAATTATTATGTTTTTTTTTTTTATTATTATTCTTTCCTATAGGTATCGATTGTTTGTTTTCCCACTAAAATACGAGTAGCGTCTCGTCTCTAGTCGATGTCGGAATAGCGAGAGTGTTTTCACGATATTTGTCAAAACCCTCAGTTTTGGGGGGGGGAGGTGGGGGGGGGGGGAAGTATAGCGCGTATGGTTTTCCGTTTGTTTGTTCCGCGTCGTACACAACAGAGAGGCAGTCGCTGAAAATAATTAATATAATAGCGCGAGGTCGCTAGTTTCGCGGAATCGCACGCCGAAGAAAAAGAGACGGAGAGAGGAGAGAAAAAACTACCACCCGCAAGCAAGAAGGACGCCAAAAGTCGTATCGCTCGCAGGACTACGCGCCGAGCAAATATTTGTTTCCTTTTCCGTTTGGAAAAGACGCGACGGGTATTATGATAACAACGCGAACGCGCACTGTGACTGCGCTGAAACCGTACACGGGAACGAAGTCGCAATTTCGCTCGAAACTCGTGGGAAACAATACGGACGTATGTAATCACAAACACGCGGGCGAAATATTATTTTAGATATTATTATTATATTACGGTGATGCGCGCGTCTGCCGTGCGCGTCGAAACAAAGTTCCGAACGCGCGGCATGAACAACAACACCTATAATATACGACGGCCTTTCGAGCGACGACGACGTTGAAAAATATACAAAAATAAAAAAGGTACGAACGATTTTCAACGATTTATTACACAATCCGCGTAGACCGCGTCGAATGGCGGTCCATCTGTTCGGGAGGCCGATTTTGTCTGTAACCAATATCGGTCAACACGCTACCGAAAACTATACCGGATCACTTATTATGTAATTTTTTATTATTGTTATTACGGACGTACAAGACAAAAAAATTACGTTAAAAAATTATAATTTTGTTTTCGGAAACATTTCGGCGTTGGAATTAATTTCTAATCGACTTTTTACGGTTTTTTTTTTCAGGACCGTGCAGGTGAGCGACCGTTGATCGTGTATATTTTCAACGATTCGACATCGATTAGCAAGGATTTCGGATTTTTAAGACATTTTTAAAACTCGACTTGATAAAAAAAAACGGTGAACGTTTATGCGTAAAAATCCGTATTTACGGAACACGACTACACACTGAGGAGTTTTTTATTTTTTTTTTTTGATTTAAAATTTTTCATTTCAATTTCTTCGCAATTAAAATGTTAATTATATTATAAAGCAGGATTAGGTAGCGGTATTACAATATTACTAGTAGGAAAAAAAGAAACTGTAGAATAGAAATAAATAGTTATTGCATTTGTCAGATCTCTGCGGGACATTGTGTACACGGGGTAATTTTTTACAAAGCGAACGTCGTATAGAGAGAGCCGTAAGCTCTCGGGAAATTTTCACCGTAATGAAGTATAAAAATAATATTTTCGGTCCGTTTTTTATTTTTTTTTTCGTTTGAAATAATATCAACGGACGTAATACGACGCGCTATCCGTCCGCGAATCGTACGCGAGCCCGTTGTTAATTTCGAAACGACAATAATTCCGATGATTTCAATTTTTCCGTTTCTCGGAATATTGCTGCAGTACTTGTACTACAGTCGTCAACGATAAAAAAAAAAAAAAAATAGTAATACGCACGCCGAACGAACCGAATGAATAAATAAAAAATAAAAAATTCATACGTTTGAATGGAATTTTATTAGAGTCGACGCGTTTATTATAATAATAATAATAATAATAATACGTGACGATTACACGACGATAACATGACGCCGGAATAATGAATACGCGCGCAGCAGGCTCCGGACCAAATGTTATTACCATAATGAACGCGGTAAAACAATATTCTGACGCGAGTTTTTACACGTGATTTTATTAAAACATATTGTTCAAAACAGAGCGATTCGGTGGCGCGCATACATAAATAATTTTCGATACTACGACTATGGAAACGTTGAAAAAATGTCGTTGTTATGAAAACAACAACGATATTTGACGATATTCGTTTGCAAAGAGTTGGTGGGCAACGGGTGCGCTTTTGATCTTTGTTTATTACTCTAAACCTGGTATAAAACTCCCGACCACCTATATCCGAGTATTTTTCTTTCTTTTCTTTAAGACGTTTGAAACACGAGTCGGTTCCGTTAGATGTAACGAGCGGAGAAGTAAACCGCGCGTGAATAATGTTTACATGAAATACGACGGATACGCTTACGCAGGAATTTTATTATTAATTTTTTTATATAAAAAAATATCAATCGTCGAATCGTAATAATTGTATTTAAGTCCGTTTTCGACTCGCAGCTGATACGGAGTGAAATAGATGGGGGGGGGGGGAAACCCGTCCGGCCACCGGCCCCGTCGCGCGCGACTAAAAACTCGCATCGAAGTCTACGCGCAACTATAATATTATAAAACGTTTCGACTGCGAGCCAGATTTAATGAATCGATTATCCTTAACTGCGCGATTCGTAATATCTTACGTATCGCGGACGCAATATAATACAATATGTATATAGGCAGTTACGTTTTAAGAGCCGTACGGGAACGGCCGACGACTATTGACCAAACGGGCATTATTACCTGTAGATTTAACGACCGAGAAAGAATGGAACGCCCACGTCATCCTAGACGGAGGCTTGAAAACGGCATCGACTGTTTCCGGAGCCGTAGTCCGCGGTTCGGGCGTATAATCTATTATTTAACGGACACGATTTTATTCGATTTTGTATTAAACGCGTTTTTATTGCGTGGGATAATCCTCGCCGTCGTTTTCCTGACACACACACACACACGAAAATATCCGCGCGGGTCGTAAAAACGACGAGGCTTTTGTCGTTCGTCTCACGGGACGAAAGAAAAAAAAATATGCATAAAAATATAAAACAAGTAAATTCAGTATGTTATATGATACACATATAATATATTTACGAAAAAAAAACCTCATCATATGTCGTTCAAAAAGATTCGCGAGTTCGATCGATAATAATTGTAACTATTTTTACGGTTTTTTTTTTTTATTATTATTTTAGGAAAAAACGAACGTCTTTATTTACGTATATCAATACGCTTCAGCGAGCAATTATATAACTGTTTTTCGAATTTAGCTACTTGGTAGTTTTTGACTGTATTTTAGATCAATTATAGGGGAAAAGGGAATTTATCGATTTTAGTAATCGAATTGTCAACCTATAATTATTATTATTATTACTATCTGCGTCGCGTGTTTGGCCGGTATATAATCATTAAGGTGGCAAACATTCGTTTTTTTTTCTCGTCGTACTCGACGGCCGCGTGTTTGTTGTCGATTGAATTTCAATTTTTTTCATTAATTATTTCACGACAAATATATCAAAAGGGAGGAAATATTTTCGAAAGAATTTTAAACGTCGACCGTCACTGTAATACTACGTCGAGTTTATTAACACTTGTACGTGAAAAAAACGCGATAATCGGTACTATGTCGCACGCCGTTGATTGTCTGGAAGTTCTCGTCTCTTGTCCGAGAGCGCTAGGGCTACGGCCATTTTTCGACACGTTTCAATGGGCGCCGAACGCCATGCGTCAGTTTTTAGACGGCCCGACGGCGAGCAGTTAGAAAGTTGTCACTCGTTCGTTCGATGGCTGAAAGTTCTGGCCGGGGCGACTTGCGGGCGCGAGGCGGCGACCATTTTTCGACGTCTAGCAGTTCGGCTGTTGTCACAAGCCGGGTCGTTTGGAAGCCCTTGTTTCAGATGGGCGTGAGGCGGCGGCCATTTTTCGACACGTTTCAATGGTCACCGGACAGTTTTTAGACGGTTTAGCGCTCGACTACGAGAGGTTCGGCGGTCGTGTCACAAGTCGGGTCGTTTGAAAGTTCTCGTCTGGCCGGGGACCGATGGACGCGAGGCGGCGGCCATTTTACGACGTCTAGCGCCCGACGGCGAGCAGTAGTTAGAAAGTCGTCACTCTGCAATTGTTCGTTCTAATAGAGTCCTTGTCTCGCGAAAACGTGGGAGAGCGCGCACACGGGAAATGCGTGAAAGGACCGGTGTCGAACAGGTGTGTCGGTAAAATGTTGCCGTTTTTCGCGTATGACTTTTAAACTGTTGCGAAACGACACGTTCTAGGTACCGCCGACCTAATGAAATTCGCCACCAGAAGAAACCTATACCGGAGTTGAAAATCGAACCGTTCGATTTCGGGCACTAAAAACGTACACGTATGACGAGAACGTATTACAGATCGGGGAAATATTTTATTCGGCCTTGCACATGGCACGCAGCAAACTCAATTATAAAACGTATTTCCTTCTTTTTTTTTTTTTTCCTTTTTTTTCGGAATAAAGCGTTTGTTTTTGAATACATTATTATTTTAACCACGTGGACTTTTTTTCTTTTTTTTTGACATACTGTGTGTGTGTGTGTGTGTACGGTACACGATATTACACAGAGGTGAAAAAAAAATAAATAGTTCATCGCAGCGTAATATTTTAACAGTTCATATTTTTTCCCTTTGAAACGAGAAAATTAATAGCTTTTAACGTGATTACGATCAATTTTAAATTACGTTTCGTACGTGTAATGTATTTTTAACAACGATTATAACGCATACTTCGTTGAACGCGCTATATTGTACCGAAAACCCGGCACTGCAGTCTGCGATTATTGCAATTTCAGTTTTTAATTTGATTTTTTTTATTTTTTTTTTTTGCCCCGACCAGGATTATATCAAATAAAACCAAATAATTTCTATATCGTTAACATTCATAGTACGTACGCGCGCGCGGCCGTGGTTTGGATTTTTCCGCACGCGTAATATTATAATAATCGGCGCTTTGATTTCCCTTTCAATTATCCCGCGATTATTATAAAACTTGGCGTTCGCATATTTTTACCGACTAGTTTGAAACGCGGCTAGGTATGGATAATTCGAATCCGAACGTCAATAACGAGTTATCGGGGCAAAATTCGACGTCCAATGGTTTTTCACTTTAATACGAAAATGTATTTTAACGTTTTTCGAAAACGTAACGCGTAATATACTTTTATCATTAGTGTAGACGATAGGAATAGTTTAGCGTTCGAAATCCGTAGGCACGTCAACGGTTTTTACAAGGATTTACAGGTATCCCTTTGGAAAAATGAGAAAATAAACATATCGAATTTCGGAACGAGCGGAAAAGAGATTCACAATTGATTAACGAACGGATCGCCGCGCACTACGCGAAGCGGCGGTTGCGATCGAATCGAAATGAATAATACATTTTACCGGCGCGTATAATCGCGTGTCGTAGGCCTGGCTCGGACATCGTTCGCCCAAACGGCGTCACGTCACCTCGGCTTTTCCGCGGCGGTTTTCGACGTCGTCGTCGTCGGCCGGTTTGTAAACGAGCGATTGTTTTTCAAAACGCGAACCGAACAACAAAACGATACCTGCTGACCCTCTGATTATTCTAAACGCCGAGTTTATCGAGTGAAACAGACCGCGGAGGACTTTCGGTCGGAAAATAATATAAAGTCCGAAGGGGAAGAAAACGATTTATTCCGCGGGTCGGTCTCGTATTTATTAACCGGCGCGACGGAACAAAACGTGTAGTATACGTAACGACAGCGATAATAATAATATGGCAGTTTTCGGTTTTTGCAATCAAATGACGGGGTTTTTTATTTTCATTATTCGTTCTATTGTTGGATAATAATAATAAATAAAAAAGTGGTCACGATGTTATTGTTCTCCCGCGACCGTGAATATTATGAGAATTCCGTTCAATTATTTTTTTTTTATTAGCTTTCAATTAGCGCGCGGTTTAATACTTTTATTTTTTTTTATATAAAACGGCGGCGCCAACAGTTGCGCGTAAAAACTGCGGAGTGCTAACGCGATATCTAAATTTAAATCTTGGTATTATAATATTATACTGTGCGGTATCAATTACGTATTATTTCTCGACGCGATTGAAAAAAATAATAATACAGCCGTCGGAACGCGATCACTCGCGTTGCCGGCGATAAGTCGTATTTCGTAAATATTAGATTATTTTATTATTAATATTCTAATGGAACGATTTTATAGTGGAAAACAATATTCGTGCAGGTGTGTACGATAACGCGGCAGATTACTAAACATGCATTCGATTTGATCGATAAACAGATATTTTTGAAAATAAAAATCAGCTCGACGGATATGTCTACGAATAATTATTACGAGACAGCGATAGACAAAAATAGAAGTCATAATATCATATTATAACTAGCTGAATAACCCGGCTTCGCCCGTGTGCAGTATAACTTTTTATTTTATCAGTTTTTTTTTCATTTTTACCCCTTTTAACTCCGGTAGGTGTCGAATTTCGAAAAATCCTTTCCAATGGGGTCTCCACTGTATAAAACGAAACTGCTGCCCAAATTTCATACTCAAAGCTCCAGCAGTTCCAGCCAGGCGAATTTTTCTAGTTTCACCCTTTTTACCCCTTTTAACCCCCTTAGAGGTCGAATTTCGAAAAATCCTTTCCCATGGGGCCTCTGCTATATTAAATGAAACTATTGACAAAATTTAATACCACAAAGCTCCATTGACTCAGGATTTTTTCCATTTTTACCCCTTTTAACCCCCTTAGGGTTAATTTTCTCCATAATTTATGCTATAAACCCGCTCCCCGACATTCTCTATCATTTAAAAAAAATTTGAGCCAAATCGGCCCAGCCGTTCTCAACTGATTCAATTTCCAATTTTTTGTCTCCATTTTTATATATATAGATTAGGCGCCTATACCGATAACAACTGATCTATTCGATCGTTATACATTTTTGGTACGAAAATTGTCGGGGTAGTGAAAATATGATTTTGCTACCCTTATAATATATTATAGACTAAATAAATAATATAATAGGTACTACTTACGGCCTGTCGGCGGTGGGTCGCTGTTGAGAGGTTCGGTGTTCGTGTTGGCTCGCGAAATTAAGTAAGTAAGAGACAGATACACAAAAGTAACGATTAAAAGTTTCGACTAGTCGTCGGCGAGATAAATAATCAAACAACGTTATCGACTGTTTACGGTGAAAAATAAAAACTGCGACGTTAAAACGGAAAAGAACTTTTTCAACCGATGTGTCGACACTACACTGTGCACCGGCGGCGAGCTGCTGTACTTTTTTTTACGTCACTCGATCGGTATTGTTTGGATTGCGTGAGCAGCTGGTCCGTCATTGGTCGGGCGGCGCGAGCAGCTCGGCTCTCATTTGCCGGCGTCACACACGCAATATTGGAACTTTCCGATATTTCGTAATCACGCCAACACACAGCCGTTGTTGTTGTTACTATAATAATATTACTATCGTTACACTATGTATTCGTGACGAAACATCTTGCGTAATTACAATTACGTAACTGCTAATAACGGAAACGCGTTCGATTGTTATTGTGCGTTTCCGGTGCAAATATTTACGATATATTTTTTGCGGGCCGATAAAAAGGCTCGATCACACTGAGCGAATTTACACGCTGCGCGTGGGCGATTAAAGTCGCGGGCGAGTGAGCGCGAAGCGACCTGTCCGATTACAGTACAGCCTATAGTAGCTCGCTCGATCGTGGGGCCCGTGGTGGTTATATACCTTTTACTAGAAAGGGGTCCGTGAACCGGAAAAGGTAAAGAACCTATGGGCCGATTACGTCGTGCGCGACTTTGGTGGCAAAATTCGCCGGCGACTAGCGAGTTAAATCGCCCAGTGTAATCGAACCGTGTTATATCATTATGTGATACCGATTATTAATAACTAGGGCCCGGATTTCAATGCAAAGTGCATATTTTTTCGGTTGATCATACACAATGCTTTCTAAATACATAATTCGTTTCATGTAACGAGGGTTTGAAAACTACAAATTTTATTTTGCATTTTTTTGCATATTTTGACGTTTTTACAGTTTTAGGGCATTTTCAGCATTATTGGGTCATTTTGTTGGTTTTTAATGCATATTTGTTCAATATAGATATAAAACTTGGACTATTCAAAAAATTATCTTAAGATAAATTATTTTCTTAATATTTAAGAAGGTTTATCGGGTTTTTCCATACACATTGTCAATTTTTTTTTCGATCTAGTTTTTATCTTATCTTAATTTATTATTGACTGTAGATCGTCATGTAAAAATAATTATTATGTCTCATTTATAAATTATAATTTGTATAAAAAAAAATATATGGCATTTTTAAAGTCATATTTGTGGTATATTGTATTTTTTAAGGGCATTTTTAAGGTCATTTTTGTGGTAAAATGCATTTTTTAAAGGCATTTTTGGCTATTTTTTAGAGCATATCTGTATGGTTTTAAGTGCATTTAAATCCGGGCCCTATTAATAACTGATCCGTCCGATTGTTGTACGTTTCTGGTGCGAAAATCAGCGTCGCTCCGCTTTCCGCCATACAGAACGAGGGGAAATGTGTTTCGATTCGTTAAAAAACAACCGGAAAAAATTCATCCGCACGACAGAAACGTTGTTTTTCGAAACGTCGAACGGGGGGGGGGGGGCTATGCCTGCAGAGTGTGCGCAAACAACAATAAAATATGCTACGCGTTCCAGTCCATTATCGTCGTCGTATATTATTCATATATCGTATAGGAGCGAGACGTGTGGTGCGATAGCCGCATCAAAATCTGTACGGACGATTTCCGGGGCCCGGGGTAGAGATTAAAATGTTTATTTTCTCTCGCGGTTTCTCGACGGCCGCGTATACGTTTTATGATTGCTTTTCTGGTTTTTTTTTTTTCTATCGTTTTTTCTCTCTCTCTCTCTCTCTACGTACCGTCTCCTCGCATTATACTCGAAAGTCGAAATCCGGACGTCCGGAAATTTTTAAAACGGTTATTACTACTATTATTAGTTATTACGCCGAAACATAAAGCATTATAAAATCCTCGCGCCCGACGCGGTATATACTCTTCGGCTATACCATACGGCGCGGCGTTTAGTATGCGGAAACACTCGCCCGTCGCTCTCCGAGCCGCAATCGAACCGAATTAAATATTGAAATACCCCATTATACACGGGGCAAAGCGTATTTATTTATTTATTCATTTTTTTTTTTTTTTTTTCATTCGACGCGACGCGATCACGTCGTTTCGGATGACCTATTGGTATGTACACGTACCCATACCATAGCGGATACGCTCGACTGCCACTACCGCGTCGGTTACCAGAGTAACCTAGACAATGTTATTATCGTTAATAGTGTCGAACATACACGCCGGACCAAAAGATTCGATTAAAAACAAACGTCAATAACTAATTAACGTATTATAAAGGTTAAAAAAAACATGTCGAAACTGACTGGCCGGACGTAGAGTTTATATTGTCGTTCGTATAGAGTTCGATAAGTAATAATTATTATATTGTTCAAAAACGCAACTAGACTTAAATGATCGGGACGTGGCGTAATTTTAGGGGAGGATGCGCAAAGATGTAATTTACCCACCGCCGGTATCAAAAAGTCGAATCTAATTCAATATAACGGGTAATTGCGTTCCACGTAAAAAATATCGCATCAGGATTAAATTTATTTCACGTTTCTCCTGTTGTATTATTTTATTGACTTATTGTCAACGTTATTACATTTTCCGGGTGTCCTGTCAATAATACATTATTCTACCCCGAACCGAAAACAGACCGCGTGCGATTTTTTTTTACTTTTCGAACCTCGTCCTTGTCCGTGCGTTGGCGAGCGACCGGACTCGTAGAGGACGGTGGGTAGACGGTAAAATTTCGGAATTTTCGAACACGACATACGCGAATACCTACCGTTCGATAAAACGCCATCTCCGGCACGAACGACATTCCCGTGCTGCGAGTACCTGTGGCCGGTCCGTCGGATAATTCGAAGAATTTTCGCCCAGGCGCGAAAAGAATTCTCGTCGCGGTCGAAACGTTAGCTTTAAAGAAAGAAAACAATTATTATTAATTTCATCGGAGGCCAGAGGTAGAGGGTAGAGGTTTGTTTGAATTTTATCGAACAATTCTTCACGAAAAACGAGCCCAAGGTATACGTTAACAGATTTTGAGTGAGCAACACTAAATAAACATTTAATAACTAACGCTATCGTTTTATGAACTTATAGTACCTAATAATAAATATTTATCGATATTATTTATGAAACAAACCTCTATATATATATAACTGTAACGTGATTTTTCTTGAAATCCTCACACAGCTCAAACCGTTGGACGGATCGGGTTGAAATTTGGCATGAAGATAGCTTTTATGACGTAAACGCGCACTAAGAAGGGATTTTTGAAAATTCCACCCCTAAGAGGGGTCTCGTCTAACGAGTATATAGTACGGCCACACCGAGAGACGCTACTCCTCGGCACATCTAAACGAACGAGCTCCGCATTCTACGACCGACTCGCCGCCGTAAATTCCCAAACTTGCAGGTACGCGGCCATCGTTGATCAATTGACACGTGACACGGTGGATGGGAGCCAACTTTCGGACTGGTTTAGCGTTCTCTCGTTGGCCGCACTATATATACTCGTTAGTTTTAACAACAACATCACGAAAAACTCTACTTACTCGTGTTGCGCGCCTTCTTTGACCGCCAAATATCTAACGCCGCCCGGTATATTATTCCGCCGCCTCTAATACGCTAATTGCCTCGCGCCGCCGTTGGAAAATTAAAACGCGAAATCGCGATTTTACAATATAAAATCTGATATTGCTCTGAAACGGATTTCCCTACTACTCGGCTATGTTTCGAATGATTATTGAAAAACATGCTAGCCCTAATCATAATGACATATCGATCTGTATTATATCAACGTATGTTTTATTGAAATATAATATATCGTCGATCAAATGACCGTCGGCGCGTCGATCTTATCGATCAATTTACGACGTTATAACTAACTGACGGCGCGTCAATAAAAATCAAAACATTTTAATTTGTTCCGTACACCGATCAATCATTCGATACACGCCGATCGATATTACTATCGAATATTGAACGATATTATCGTTGGTTCAGCGGGCCCATCCGTATTCCGTGTTCCGCAGTACAATAAACCTTTCCCTATTTCCTCCAGACTATTATTACCATGAATAATATATATATATACGAACGAAATTGTATATAATATTATTATTGTTAGAGACGTTTAACCGAACGCGAGTTCAATGTTCGTCGTGAAACGCGTAAAACCCAACGAAACTATATTTCATACGAACAAATCTAACATATTTTTATTAAAAGATACTAAGGATACTAAAAAACGCGAGTAAATAATATAAAACGAGCATTTTAAAAATAATATACTTGAATTTAATTTGAAAAAACTTGATTTCCTAGAATATTACTTTAATTTCGGTTTAATCGATTATTATTGCTCGTCGACCGACATTATTTATCTCGCGTGATTTCTCATGTGAAAAAGGATTCTCTTCCGTGCGGTGGCAATTAAAACTCAATACAGAAATCGTTTGATATTTCTAGAAAATAATCTACTTTTATGTGTTTCAAATGTTCAACACATGACACAGAAATACATTTTTGTAATATCATTTATATTAATTTTTTTTCAGTTTTACAATCGTAATACGATATTTTCGACAAATGCGCAAACATTTTTCGTCTTAAATTAAAGATTAGAGTTTATAAAACACGGAGTATATTATTACTGTAATCCCGACTTCTAATGGAATTATAACATAATGCGATGACAATTATTATTTACTACCCGGCAACATTTAGTTCAACAATCAAACCGGCTAAACACAATACCTTTTATACGACGCCGACAAAAACGATTATATTTATTGTTATATTAGTCATTATGGTGTAGGGTCCGGATTTCTAAGTATTTTTTTCTGATTGTGTTTGTATCACGCGTTGTTTGCCAACTCGGTGTATTATAGATACGTTTCATGATACGATAATAATATATTTCAGAATAGGCTCTTTCCAGTGTTTATTTCGACTTAACATTAAAACGATTTAATTTTCGGTTTTAATTATGCGCGTTTCATATTCGAACGCATAATCGATGGCCATAATATAAAACAGAATACAAAAATATGGTTTTACAAAATATTTTCAATCAATTTCAATTGATTACATTGTTCGTACTGGGATTAATGTGTATCCACACGATAGAGGCATCGATAAATAATCAATCTTTGTGTCGATAACTGGAAAAGTAGTAAAAGGTTTAGTTAAAATACTTTTTGCCTTTATGAAAAAAAAAGAAAAAAGCTGGTATCTAATTAAAAGTAATGTGTGTTCACTATTTTTTGTTTTTTCATTATTACTCGAACATTTTGCCAGTGCGTATTCTATACCGAACGTTTATTTTAACGTTTTAGAGTATACATTTAGAGTGTATATATTTGGTTGATTTATAGCGCATATAAATCCGGGCTTTGAACTCATTTGCCACATCGACGTTTAGAAAGCAAATAATTGCCGTGAGCGACACATTAGTCAAAATCGAATTTTCACATTTATTGCCGTAAGCGTCGTAAAATTTTAAATATATACGTTACATATTAGTACACATTTAAGTACACACCAATTAATCTTACTTTAACGTTGATATCTCATTTTTTTTTTTTTTCGAATAGCTTGTAATCGATGTTTTTTTTTTGCGAACGGTGTTGAATCGGCGGCATCGAACATTTTCACACATCCATTAGTGATATTTTTTAAACATAATAATATGATGTACGTAACCAATATCGATCACTATGGTCCAGATTGGTCCAACTTGGTTATTGCTAATTTTTTCAGGAACAGTGAAAATATCCATAAACTCTAACTCGTAATAAACAATTAGTTTGCGTCTGATCAAAAACAAATAACAAACATACAACTACGTAAAATACTGTTAAAATGTAGAAAAATAGGCATCCGACTCGATAGAATTCTCGTATCGCACAATATTGCACGTAGAAAGATACTTGTTTTGTCATTCAAAATTATAACATTCATATAAATATTAATGTTCGTGTCTACTTGTTGTTGATTGTACGTTTTTGATTCAAAATAATTGATATGAATTGATTTTGAATTAGTTTTCCAAATCGATCGGAAAAAAATCCGAACATTTTTCAAGAATTGAATTATTATTTAATTACCTTTTCGGACAGCGAAACTCTGTCGATCGCAAAGTGTAATATAGTTTAACCCGTCGTTGTAGTACAAAGTAGTACAAATTATTAATTATCATAATAATATTATGACCAATAGCGCAATAATTTATTTTTGTAAATATTTATTGACATTTTAAAGTATCGGATTAATTCGATAATATTCGGACGAATTACGCTCGAAATTCTATTTGTGTGAGCGGCATGCTCACATGTGTGCAACAACGACGGGTTAAAATGCATAATTCTGAAAACCGTCGATCACCGCGAGCGTTATGAATACGTTTGAACTCTGACGCAATAGCCGGTGCGCGCACGAGGGCACGTTTCGTTGGCGGAAAACCCGTCGATTAAAATGTTTAGGAAATGTCAAAACGCGACGTATAAAACGCGTCCGCGCGAGACGGGCCTAAAGTTTCGGGTTATCCGGCGATATATTAATTATACTCTGTAAGAACGTTGATCTCGTCGTAAATCATTACGTGAATACCGGGAAATGGAATACCTACGTGGCTCTAATCGTTATCGGCCTTGTGCGTTCTACTTTTAGACCAAATGTCGTTATTTCATTGTAAATCGGCCGAGCGCACACTCGAGAGAGAATACCTACGCTTCGACTATTTAAAACCGATTACGATTTTATTTCAAACGATTATTTAATATAATATTATTACGGTCCGCGCCAACAGTTATTACTTATTACTAATTTATTTTCGTCGTCGTAACTTTCTTAATAACCGACGCGATATTTGTTCGCGTTGTAACCAGGGTTGCCAACTATCCAGTTAAAAAAATCGGGACTTTTTTCCAATATGAGAACATTTTTTTCAGGTTTTAATATATTATAAAGGCAATCATTTCAGGCATAACATATTATAATATAAGATATAAGTACATAATACGGATATATTTGCTTTCTATATGTAAATACTTTATTATTATAAATTGTATAACAAAAATAATGTTTAATAAAATAATAATAATATAATATTTTAGATGGAATTTTTAATAAAAAAAAATGTATTATACATTGTAAAATTATTCATTTTTCCAATTGTATTTTTTCTGGCTCTTCACGGCATTCAAAAAAGCTGTATCATCTTTCACTAAGTTCACGAAATCAGTACAGGAACTATTTGTGGAAGGCAATATATTTAGTGTTATCATTAATTCGTTTTTTATTAAGTCCACTGAACAACGATTTCTAACATCTGTCCATTTTAGTTTATTATCTACTTTATTTATACAATTGAAGAAAGAGATAAATTGGTAGTTTCCTTATGTCCCGGGAAAAATATGTCCCGCATAAATTTTGATCGGGACGCGGGAAAAAAATCTAAAAATCGTGAATGTCCCGCAAAAATCGGGACGGTTGGCAACCCTGGTTGTAACGGTCGAAAAAATCCAAATATTCACTGTCCGTAGCAGGGGCGTAGCTGGGATTTTTTTTTTTGGGTAGGCCCACTATAAAACTTTTACTCACCGACGGTAATTGGGACTTTTTCTGATTTTTTTTATTAGCCTACCGTTATTTCAAAGTTTTCAATGATTATTCTTATCAATAAATGAATAATTAATTAATTAAAAATTAAAACAAATTGAACCAAAAAAGAAGCATAGGCACATATAGTTTCAAAAGATGCAATTTTTATTTAAGTACCTAAATACTGATATTTTTACAAAATACAACTATAAATATTAATTTATGTACTCGTAAAGTTGTGACTAATAATATACTTATTGTTAATTTATAATATATTTTCAAAGTAAAAATTCTAATCTTCTTTTCTTCATAACAGCAAACTCGTCAATAACAGGTGATTTTTGTCTCTAAATCTCTAACTCACAGGAGTTAGGTCCATAATTTATGCTATAAACCCGCTCCCCGACATTGTCTATCATTTAAAAAAAATTTGAGCCAAATCGGCCCAGCCGTTCTCAACTGATGCAATTTCGAATTTTTTGTCTCCATTTTTATAATATATATAGATTATACTGTTGTAAAAACGTGTATAAGTGTCTGATATATTATTTTTAATATTATTGGTATTTTTTTAAATGAGATAATCTGGGTAGGCCCGGGCCTACCAGGCCTACCTACTGGCTACGCCCCTGGTCCGTAGTCTGCACACGATTGAAAAAAAAAAAAAATCGAATAATTCACGTCAAGCGTAGGTTAGACAGTTTTAATGAAACAAATAATATTTGTAAACGAGTCTTGTTGGGTATTTAATATTTTTCTCGTTGGGAAAACCAAACGATACGTCGTCGTGGAACGCGCGACTCGAAAAACAAAACGACGGACGTACACCCTCGCGGCGGCGGCGGCGAATGGTACACGCGCCGCGCCGCCGCCGCCGCAGTCTCCTCCGCGCGCCGCCGTCGAGCACGCACACGACGACCGCTGCGCCTACACGGCCGACCGGGTCGGGCGGTTAGTAGTAGTAGTCATCTGGCGACCGGCGTCCGACGCACATTGCCGTTGCCCGTCGTTGCGCGTGATCTCTCGTCGTCGCGTAAGAAATATAATTTACGTCGCGGAAGAAAAGTACTCGAATTTAATAATAATAATAAAAAAAAAAAAAACCCGCGTTCGGGTTCGCGTTTTTTTTCTTCTGTTTCCGGTGTTTTTCGCGCGCGCGTTTCGCTCACCGACGCCGTCGTCGTCGACGATAATCGTAATCGTTTCGGATTTTTTCTCTCTCCGTCGCCGTCGCCGTCGTCGTCGCCGCCACCGCCGCCGCGGCCGCGCGCGCCGCGATGACTTGACGAGACCCCGCCGGGGACGGTCGTCGTCGTTCGTTCGCGAGTGATTTTCCCGTTTCGTCTAGCCGTTCTACGGGGCAGATACACGACGCGCGTGTACTTTTGACAAAACCGTCGTTTCAGTTCGCGTCCCACAGTGTGCCGGACCGACCCGCCGATCAACATGAACGCCGCCGCCGTCTTCGTAGCGGCCATTTTCGCGTTCCTCGGATGCCTGCAGCCGGCCGTACGCGCGTCCGTGGACAGCGGTAGCGGAAACGGCGGCACGCCGAACAAGGCGACCGCGACCGCGGTAGACGACGAAACAGGTGCGTACAACACACATATTTTATTATTTATACGCGCGCGATCGTTTCGTCGCCGACGACGACGGCGGAAAAATCGCCCGGCGAGACGTTTCATCCGAAACACAACGGACTCTCGTCTAGCCGTCCGCGTTAGAGATCAGCACGGGCCTGGTTTTTTTTCGGCCCGGCCCAAAACTTGTAAACTGTCGCCGGCCCGGTATTTTATTTTTTTCCAACCCGACCGTTATGGTCGTTTGTAAATAAAAATATTATACGTAGACTTTATTTCCTTTCCGTATTGACACGGTAGACAAAAGACTTTTCAAAGAAAAATATATATAAAATTTTTACTAAAATTTTGATTGTGTTACCAATTAAATTAATTAGTTTTTTTTTTTTTTTGACCGATTGACATCACGATCCCGTCTATATAACTAATCCGTAATTATTAAATTATGGCCCGGCCCGTGCTGATCTCTAGTACTCGTCAACGGGTAGAGGCGATGATCACTGTCGTGCACCTTTGACCACGAACGTAGTAAATGCATAAATCTTACCGGGACGTATCGTCCTCGCTTTGTGCCGCGCGTCGAGTTCCGCCGAATAACCAACTTATCGTTTCCATTACGTCGCTCGTCGTCGACATTACGCGCTTCGCTGTCCGCTGCGCACGGCCGTGGTTCGGGAACGATTGTTTATTTTTCGGCTCGCCGCGGCAGCACCGAGATCTGCTGACGACGCGTCGTCGATTTCTACCCGCGCCGACCGAAATCCAATCCGCAGACGTATAATAATAATAATAAACGGCGCGATTTTCTTTCCCCGTTCGCACACACCGTCGACTCTATCGTCGGTGAATTTCGCCGCGGACATAATACATTGTCCGCGAGAAGGCGCGATTTTTTTTATGTTTTTCGCCTTTTGTTTCGGGAGAAAGAAAAACTAACGCATTTTTAGAACCGCGGCCGCCGCGCGCCGCCGCCCCATACAATCATCATTTTGTATAATACCTACGCCGCCTCCGAGTTCGACGACTGCAAGGTGTCGGCGGCCTTAATGTTTAAAGTTTTTCTCACTAAGTACGCGTCCGGTAGAAATTTCTCCAAATAAATGGGCCGACTTCTGATTACTTTTTAAAGCCATCAGCTGGCCGAATGGTTATTATTCAAGTTGAATTTTTCGCGCTCGCGCGCGCGTCTGTTAATCAAACTGTTTCGGGGAATTCGCGTTTTTGGTGTTCATTGTCTTTGAAACCGTCTACGATTTTCTCCTAGGCGAATAGAATAATTTCAAAGCGAAATAAAAATTATGAAAATGTTAACGCCCTGTAAGATAATATTTAAATAACTCATTGTGTGTGGTACGGAACAGTGGAAATTATTTTTAAATTAATCATGTTAAAACATGTAAATTTCCATCGAATCATGTGGTCCGGGGTGCATTGATATTTGTTCACCGAGGAGTGTAAAGTTTTTGTCTAAATCGAATTTTATAGAAGAAAATAAAAAAAAAACCAAAATATTATTTATGCATTGAGAAATATCTTTAGGAAAAATGGCTTTCGCGTGTCTTATAAATATATAAATTTATATTATCCGATATTGTTTTATCTCACGGGTGAGAAACTTTCTTGTGATGTGGTCCACCCTGAGGTTTAAAATATGTATACATAGTATTTTATAGATCTGTTTAAAAACTTTTTGAAAAATGTAGTTTTATTTTTCATTTGACTTAGAATTGACAAAATGCATTTAATGTTGAAACTTTGTTGGAAAAAAAATAGGCGTAAAACATTTATAGGTTATATATATACGTTATAATATGATCTATAAAAAATATATATAATATATCTATATAATATTATAGTTGTATATACTTTATGCGCGCGCAGTTTGAATATGCTAGTACAATTTATTTTCGAAAGAACGAATAAAGTTCTGGACAACATAACATTTTCTATTTGAGAATGCAATAGCGTTGTACAGAATTATACGTCTACAATTATTATTTTGTAGTAAAAATTAAACAAGTTTACAAAACTGTCCGTTTCCTCATATGATTTTTACGGTATTTTTGTGTCTTTTGAAATGTCCGACTACACAGTATGGCTTACGTTTTGATTAAATCGAGAGTTTTGCAGTACGCGTATTATTATTTTATTCACATTCAAAGTAAAATAAAACAACGCAATTAATTTACATAAAACAATTTATACATAACAACATCGAATCAAAACTTTGGTTTCTTTTACTCAAATATATAAATACACCAATAGATTTAATAATACATAACTCTGTATTTAAACTAACTTGGCGCGTTGTCTTTAAATGAATATTATAAATTTATAACCGTGTGAAATATAAAATCGATATAAAATACCCAAAACATTTGAATAATAATTCGTTAGGTTGTAGTTTTTTTTTTTTTAAAAATCTGATTCAAACATTGATATAGGTTTTCATCATGATTTATTTATGTGGTTTTTCACTGTCGTCAGCATTTATTATACAAACAAATCAATTATTTCATTGATCCTGCGAGATTGTTTCGGTTAGTTTTTCAAATGGATTCGGTTGTATTCGGGACGGCGAAATGAGTATGCAACTTAGTACCTCTGTTGTAAATAGTGTATTGTTATTACCACGGGTACATTGTAAGGGTATTCAATAGTTCTGAATATTATAAAATATTATTATTGGAGATATATTTTCGTTACGACAAGAGTTATACTTGTATCGGTTTATTACGTCAATAATTTAATTTTTTTGTTTTATTCGTTTCATCTGTTTCTCATATAGTTCAGATATTAATATCGAAACGTCGTTACTATTAACATTACTGCCTTAAATCTTTTTTAATAATAACAGCAATTTAAGTTCTTATTTGCGTTTGATTTTATTATTGAACAGTGTAATAAAATCTATATGAATTATGAACGGTAAAGAGTTTGCTGCAGAAAGAGACGGATGGCGAGTAGTGGCGGTTGCGGCGAAGGACCTAAATGGTCTATATTAAGCTAAAAAAAAAAATCGATTATTTTCTCTACTTAAAAACTGGTCTCGCTAACAAATCGTTTTTCACCGTAGTTTCATATTATTGGATTTTTATTAAAATACATATAGATGCAAAATAATATTGAAATGATTTAAATCGTTAATAATAAATAATACTATCAGAAACTCTAATAAAGTATAAATAATTACCATCGGTATATCTAATTGTATTTAATAACACTATGATAGAAGTAAAAAATTGTAAAATTTCTCACTGTTAGTTTTACGTTTGAAATGTTAAAAATCATTCGTGAAAAAAAGTCTTTGACGTGGGTCGAATCCTAAATATTGATTTGTCTTATTTTTTTTTTCATAAAATAACGTGTAGAAATATATTAATTAATTACTTTGATTTAATCATATCGATATAGTTTAAGAGTATTTTCGCATAATATAAAGTATAAACAAACCGGTATTGATCACTTTAACTTGTCTACAATTTTCTTTCACGTCGATTATAAACGAGTAGCCCGGCAATAGAGTTTATAAATAAAACAATAAACAATGAGGTTTAAACAGTCGAGCATTTATGGGCCTCCAATGTTTTCCGAGTCAACTTATTTCTTTTATTTTTAAATGGAAATCGAGTTAAAAACAAACCTTGTGAATAATTCACTTTTTTCTATGTAAGTCTAAAAGGTTAGGAGCTCTAAGCTTTGAAGTATCTTAGTAAGCTAAGGATCTGTTTGAGTTTATACATATTATATACAATCGGATTTATAAACATAAAATGCACTGACGTATAACTATTCGAAATATGCTTTTATAAATTATAAATGATAGCTGACAATAATAATAATTAATCGTATGAAATTATTTGACATCGTTTAAAGTTTAGTTTTATTTATTGTTGTTAATTCTGTGGCGTGTACGTATTCTCGTGTACGTAACTTAAACATTTTATATATTGTGGGGACAAACTCTGTTTCATACGTTTACATTATACTAATAAAACTTACATCCTATTGTCTTGAATCAATATCAACTTTGGAGGTGAGGTAGAGAGACGATGATGCCTCACGTGGACTTTCGGGGTAAATATTTCTCTATAGTTTGAATAATTGTTTACCTAACGTTATGCAATTTAGGAAATAACAATTGTGAAAACGTAGTTGGTCGTTTGTAATGATGAGATAGATGCATCCGAGTTATAAGTTTGAATCAAGAAACATAATAAATCCGGTTGTTATTATGCCTACTACTACTACTACACTGTACTACCTGAAAAGAAATAGTTTCTGCGTGGGTGAGATGAAATTGATAAATATGATGATATAAAAGTGATACCAAAATATATTTTTAATTTGTACGCTATTTCACACATTTTTCGTAGTTTTTTATCTAAGCTTTTAACTGACTTTTAACCTATTTATTTCATTAGTTATAACAACGTTAAACATAAAAATTAAATTCTTATTATTATTCATTAATTTTCAGTAATAAAAGCATAATATTAAGAAATTCATAATAAATAAAGTGTTTAGTAACTTAGATTTATTTAAATAATATATACGACTCATTGTTAGTGACTGACAATAAACAAAACATTTGAAATTGTAAACATAATCCGGGAAATAATCCTTTTACAAATAGCTAAGTTAAAACTATTGAAAAACAATACACACTTATATCATTTTAAATTACCAAAACGGCATTCGTTTTACAAAAGTTTTTACTACTAAAATGTCGTATATCCATAGGTAGTATTTGCATAAAGTTTGGATGAAATCTATCGAACCCACAAAATATGTATAAAAATGGTCCATCGGTCAAACTTGGTCGAACTCGTTCGTTGTAAATCCAAATTCCCAATGGACTTGTATAGCAAACAATATGCTTAAGGTTCTCCTACAAAACGCAGTGATCTTTTCGTTGCGTGTTCTCAAAAAAATAAAATAAAACTAAAAGAGAATAATAAAATGCTAAAAATATATATACGTACTACGTATATATATATGTCTGACGGAAGGTCCTCTTTTGGACTTATTTGTACATTTGAGAAGGTTTCGTTCGTCCCGATGGACCATTTTCCTATTCAAACCCTCTATGGTAAATGTATTTAGCCCAAATTTAATAATGCCATGGTATTTTTGTCATGAAATCTACCTACCGAAAATGTCCACAATATTTCCTTTAATGAGGTATACACAAATATTGTAATTAACCAAAGAGAAAACGTTAATAAAATTAAATATTAAAAGTTCTTTATATATTATTATCATTTAATATTCATACTCCACAGTATTACGCCCTTATTCTTACTATTTCGTCGCCAAGTATTTATAAACTATAAATTCTTTATTTTCATAACAAATAAAATACTATACAATAATTATAATAATATTATGTGTATCGTATCATGCGCGTTCTTTGTATTTATTTCATCGACTCATTCATTTAACTAGAAGTTAAATATTTAATTTGATTGATTTTACTGGTTTAAAAAATGATGTAACGCGCATAATAATTAAATATATCCATTGATTTCGAAGTGCTTTCAGGACGGAGTGTATAAAATACGTTTTTCGGGAGAAAACAGATTTACTTACATTTATCTTCGGTAATGGCTATGGGTGCGATTGAAAACGGTCTAATGCCGATACACTATAAGGGTGCAGTATATAAAAAAAAAAACCCTATTTACACTAACAAATTGGTATCTAGTGCTTTTAGGGTGTAAAATAGTGTACAAAGAAAAATTTATTTTAAGTACCTAATATTTCGGTTTCAAAAATAGAAAAATACTTTACGCAGTGAGTACACGGTGGTAGTTTTGTGTGGACTAGTTTTTTTACTTGAATATCGTCTCTTGTTTTTTTTCAATACAGTAGAGAGTTTAATCCCGAGTTGTTGTAATAAATATAAATTATTTCCGTTCGATAACGCTTTAAAATATTACCATCAAAGTATATTAAAATTAAAAATAAGTAGGTACGCGAATATTTTTTTTATTCAATAAAAGTATATTAAGGTGGGAATTTCTTTGTTATATCTGTACAACAATAAAGATAAATAATCTTCATTATTAACCGATTTTTTTTCTGGTCATTGTATTATTTTGCCCGAAATTAACTGAAAATCACTACCCGACAACACGTTGCACCTACTTATCGCATTTGTGTATTTCAATTATATAAGCCGATTAGGTATTATAGTACATTAACATATTATATTATATTAGATTAGGACAGTATACCTATGTAGGTAAAATGTAATAACTAATTAATAAATAGCATTTACAAATGCTTGGGAATTAAATATAAATAATTAATTTGTTCTTCCCGATTTCACTTAATATGTTTTGCTGATCACAGTAGAAACGTGATGTTTTTTTAAAAATACATTCATCACGTTCATGATATTTCAAAGACTAAACAAGTACTGAAACGTTTTCGTATACGCATGAGTCACACGGGTTAAACGCTCGTGATTATAATCTATGGTTTATTAAAAAGGAATCATACTTGGCCAATATACACAAATGTCATATAGTGAAAATAAAATAGAATATAAACAATTTCTCGTCGTGTTTTTCGTAATATCATATATTAATTGATTTTTAAGCCGAAATTTGCTTTCGAATACATTACTAGTATACCTGTATACATAATATTATATTAGGTAACATTTTTAGCAACGTTAAAGTCTATGTTATAGTAAGGCATTGAGTTTCAAATTAAAATGGGTACACTATAATCTATCGAATTGCTCTCAATCTCATTTGCCATACCATTCTACCGACGACAATTTAAATATTTAAAAAAAAGTTTCCCAATTTAATATTTGTTGTCGCCGTGCGACAGCAGGACCATTCAAGTTTTTTGACAAAAAAATTGTTTTTTTTTTTTCGATCACTATACTTTTTCGCAACACGGTTGACTAGTGTGAATATTGTTTTTAATCCATTAAGAATATAATAGTGGCCACCGTTATATTGGTATAAACGATATCATTATTCTCACATTATAATATATGAAAAGCCGTTCGCCGAAGCCTGCCATTGTATGATAAAATATCGAGACTGAGTAAAAGCGAAAAACAATAAAAATCATAATAATAATAATAATAATAATAAAGGTTAAATTCGACCAAACACGAATATAATATCTTCAATGTATAGCCAAAAACCGGAACATTATGGTAAATGTGTTTTTGATTTTAATGATTTTGACCCTAAAATTATACATTCAAACTATCCGAATTAGGCTTCGCCCGTAAAAATGAACGTTTATCTTTCTGTTCGGTCGTGGTTGTTCGAAATTATCTACGAATTTAATATCTTCTTTTTTTTTTATCAATAATAATTCCGTTGCATATTTCCACGACTTATGTTCAAAAAACGATTGGTCAGGTTGAGGATTTTATTTAAATTGAATTGACATTCTCTAAAACTTCTCTGAACAACCACAACAATTTTACAAACATTTGTGTGAAAATCGGCCGCGTAGTTTTTTATATTTCTGTACCTATCCAATAATCGGAAAATATCGAACAATCGATTACGCCAAATTACGAAATAATCAATAAAATCGAATAAAACGGAATATAGCGAAAATATTGAATAATTGATAATATACTAATCTTTTTTAAAACTTTTAATTATATAGATATTTCTTCTGAAATATACTTCATTTATTTTATTCCTCTCCGTTTGAATTAACTTCTTTAACTCGGCTCTATAATTAATAATAATTTTATCGCTTGCTGAAATTGCGCGTGTAAATTGTTTATTCAAATCAATAGGTAAAAATCTACTACGGAATGTCGCTATTCTCGTAGTTATTTGCTTTTCAACTGAATTAAGTGTTACATCCGAGGTTATATAAACATTTTTTAACTTTTAAAGCAGTTTCAAATGTTTGGTTATCTAATTTGTTTTTATAATTTTAATTTTCCAACAGATGCCATTTATTAATTAAAAATGTTCAAAATGAGTTTCAATATAATATTCATAGAATTTAAAATTAGTATTAGTTAATATTATTTTTTATTCATATTGTTTCAATGCATTGCAACTAATGGTTCAAGACTTTTCAGAAACTCTTAAAAGAAAAAGCTTAGAAATAATATTGTATTTTTGTAATTGAAATGATCGCTTCTGGCTTGGCTTATTTCATATATTCTGTTTGTATTTTAACGTTAGCTGTTGAAGTAATTTAAAAATATAAATCAAAAATATAATCTAAAAGAAACTGTTTGATGGTAAATTATTTAATTAAAAACACAAAACTTATTATAAGAATTTAAAATATGTATTTGCACAGTATTTTTATTAGAATACTTTATAACGCATTGGAGTATGAAGTTTATTATTAGAATTATTATGTATTTTTATTTCGCTTTCATATAATTACAACTCAATAATTTCTTAATTAAAGAAAACATTTTTATTCCCAAAAAAGTAATTTGAATGTTAATAACAAATTTCGAAAAGTTCAACTCTTAGCTCGATTCTTAGTTTAAATTAAAATAGAAACAAGTATAATTAAACTGTTTAGTGTAATAATAATATTTCACAATATCTAATTGGATTGTTTTTGAAGTTAAAAATACATTTTCCTAGGTAATGAATAATAAATATATTTCACTGATCAATTTATTTTGCGAAGTAATAATGTACTTTACACAAGAACAAATGGCATTTTTAATATTTGCTCTGTGTTTTTGATGAGCTAATTACTTACGAATTTGAATAAATATTACAAATTAAACGAAAACGGAGTTTAAATGAATGTTTAATAGTGTCACTTAAATTAAAATTATAACAAAAGATGTAAATAATTTGTTTTCCATGTTATCCAAATATTTATCGAAATTTTAAAAGTGTTGAATAGGTATTTAAAAAGGCCAAGCGTTATCTAATTTTTTCCTAATTGCTAAACAAATAAGTTATCGGTTATAAAATCTACAAATATGTTTGGAATCTTAATCAATTTGCGTTGCGTACTCCCTCCCCAAAACTATACACACGTCTATAACGTTAGTATTGAGGTACCTATTTGGCTGTAGAACTGTATAAAACACCAATCATCGTTGAAATACATTTTGATTTTAGTCATAAATATTTTCGGTCGTAAATATGAAATTTACATAAACAGTAAATGCAAATTTACAATATAGTATATTCGCGTTGTCGTTTAATTACCAAACGCAATTACTAGACGTGAATCGAAATGAATTAATTGAATAATTGTCCGATGCGTTGCAAGTTGGGTGTATAATGTGTTTGGTCATTTTGGGGTAATGTTTGAATATCGATTTGAAACATTTTCAGTAGTTAAATATAAAATACATTACACATATTGTGTTTCGGACAAGTGACAGTGTTCCAACGAAAAACGTTATCTCGAAAAACTTATGGCACGAAAATGTTTTCCTCGCAAACAAATCTGCGCGTTTGTTTCTTTATCACTCGGTCCGATAATATTTTATGCGGCCAACATAGAAGCGGTCCAAACAAATCTCGTCTCGTGCGTATATTTCTTATTTTTCAAAAAAGTCGTCGCGTTATGATATTTTCGCACGCGCTATTTAGATTCGAAAACTTTTCTTTGATAACGAATTCGACTAGATATTTGTTTGAATTTCTCATTCGTATGACACCAATAAAAACACTGTTGCGGCAAAATAGTCGATCCGTATTCATAAAACGCGCGCGCGCATAGGAAAAAAAAAAGGAAGACAACACATCTCCGAGGCCTACGGGGTCTGCCGTACACTGTGTGTTTGTTTCCTCGGCGAGATCATTATTTGCTCATTATGCCGTCAAACCTGAGCTCGATAGCCCGTGAAGTAGTTTTACACGAGTAAAATCGGTGGGAATCGTCGTCGGGGTAAAACTTAAAGGGATATGTTTACTTTGGTGTTATAGAGGTTTCTTTTTAGTGGGAGCCGGACGGACTATAGGGGAAGGCCGATGAAGGACTTTGTTGCGCTAAGTAAATAGGGCACATGACTTGTGCTTTTAACTATTTCACGTGTTTTTGTGCGTGTGCACGCTCACGCGCACACACAAATCGCTGTCGAAGCATACGACGACGTGTGCACACCACGTATAGTACATTTGATGTATTGGTCCGTAATATCTAAGTGACGGTTTAATTTATTTGTACACTTGACATTTTAAATGTGCTAGACGACTCCTCCATACAATCCGAATCGAAAACACTGGTATTAATAGTAATATTGTTGTCGAAACGAAAACATTTTATCGACTATCGTTTACACGATTTTTAGTTATACTTTATTGTGAGAGTTTAAACATCGACGATTTCACCGTTTTCGAAATCAAAAAACATTCGTAATATTTCTCGTTTTTATTGGTTTCGGGGTAGAAAAACAATCGTATACGTTTATATAACACAATATTATAATAACGAGTAGGTTACCTATGCTTAAAATAATATTATCTTTAAAAGTTAAAAACGTTCGATGATCTTTTGTTTTAATAATTTTCTTTTGTTATTTGCACTTGAATTCAAAACGTATAGATTGGTTTCTGAAATCAAAATCGAAACTCTCAGAAAGTCGTCCACTGCATTTTCGTACGGTATGTTTTTATACAAATATTCTTCTTTCTCGTATAATGTTTTACGAACAAAACATTATGCGACGTATCAATATAGTATTTACGTACGAAAGTTTGCGAGTGTATTATATACATTTTTTTTTTTCGTCCCATTTTTCACGTTCATCATTAATTAAAACCAATAAAAGGACGTTGAATAATTCACCGAATTTGGCGGATACCGTGTGAAAACGAAATCACAATGCGAGGCAATCGCGTTAAAAGCAACACAAAGGCAGCGGCGGCACCGCGGCGTGTACAATTGCCATGGGAAATGATAATTGGCCCGGACGTTTAGCGGGTTAGGGGCGGCTCAGTTGTTAAAATTTTAAACTTATGTTGTCATTAATGCGAAAATGATGTAATATCCTGGCGAAACGACCGCGACGGCCGAGCGTTTCGGGAGATCCGAGCGCGGCGGGTAAAATTTAACTTTCAATATTCGCGCGCGACGAAAATAATAGGTAAAATACCCGATAATTACTGTAGAGAGTTGTGTGGTTCGGTCTCGATTATGTTCCGGTTATATTGTCGACACACTTGATAATATAATATAATATTATTAAGTAACGCATGTAGGTTAAGTTTGAATAACATTATTGTACCGTGTCTCTAGCATAATACCATCGCAGTGTCTGGTCCGGGAAAAAAAATAAAATAAATAAACAACACTGCCGAGAGAAAGAAATTAGGACGAGATCGTTATGATACATCTGCGCACATGCACGCTAGACGTGTGTAAATGTAAATCCAAAAATAAATTTACTGGTTTTTTTCTTCTTTTTTTTTTTTTCTTTCTGTTAAACAAGACCACTAAACCCGTCAACGTGTAAACAATAGTTATTATTTCAACGACTAAATAAACAACTAATTTTATTAACATAATATGACATTTATTCGTTCCACACCACGTAAAAGTTATTTTATTGTTTTTCATCCGCGTTTTCGAAAATGTATTATTCAATTTACTTTTCAATGACGCAACAGTATACCTAGCGTAAATACTTCCAAACGCTAAATTTTTTACGATTATTATTATTATTTCATCTTCAATAATTATACCTCCTACACACGTTTTTTAACACTTGATAAACTACTATTCGTATTTATTCGAAACGATAATATATTATCTATTATTGATATTATAGTTGTACGGATACATTTTTGGAGTATTACATAACAGTTTTAAATTATCAGCATCGTGTTTGAAATATTTCACTATAATATGGCATATTTTTAGAATAACACTTGTGAAAACAAGATTCGTTTTTAAATACTTTAATTGTAAATGTTTTTGAGAATGCCCATCGACGTGTGTCGAAAGCACAGTTCTAGTTTAATCGAACTCGATTTTTTCTTTCTCTGTCAACGCCGCGTTTTAATAAGAAAATATTTCACCTCGAACGTAGTGTTTCTTGTGCTCAAAATTATAAGTCGTTTTCTAATTTTCTAAATCATTATTATAATATCATACCCGTCATTTTAATAATAATTTTCATTCTTTGATTTGTTCGTAATCTAAAGATGTATATAAAACACACGGGTGCCGCCCAATTGATCACATAAAACGTACTCGACACTAGATTCGAGAAATTAAAGTAGTGAGTTTAACATTGAGCAAGTCATTTCATCCCCATTTGTGTTAATATGCTATTATAAATGGAAAAATAAATTATACACAGGCGAGTTAGTATATATTTATAGCTCTTTATAATTCCGTCTTTTATATTATAATAATACATTATTCTGTTGACACGTGTTTGGGTAACGATTCTTCACACTCGTCGACGTGGCACCGTACAAACGCGCGAGCGCCGAGAATCGAGTTCATGAATAAGACGATGACTATTGAGTTTATTCATTTATTCGACCAAACTAATATAATAATATAAGTGTAGTGAGACTAAATCGATAGGCGTGTTGATGATATCATTTGTATTCGTGTAAAACGTGCTGCTCGATTGGGAACTATTTAAACGTACGCGCGCCTTTACTAAAAAAGATAAAATTATAATATAGAAACTCGATTCATAACGATTTTGCTTCCGATACACATTACGCGTGTTTTTTTTCTTTTTTCAGTATCACGGTTCTTTTAAAAAATTGTTGTTTTAAATATAATACGTATTATAGTGATCGGACGTTTCATATTTTCGAGTAGATCGTATAGTAAACAAAAATAATAATCTGATTATTGTCGTTCTATTTACGTTTACATAATCGGGTCTGTTAATAATATTCCTCTCTATTGATAAATATCATAGTACGCCCGTGTTGACCTGTGATCGATCTCGGTTCGTTGAATTCTTCGTCGTCGCAAACAGCGAAACAACTAAAAGCAACGGAAAACATAATGTGTTCGTTGCGAGTTGAAATAATCCCGACGATAGTTTTTTAAACGGACCGACCGATTCCGTTACAACTAGGACACTTACGAAACGCAGGACGTATAATCGGATAGGTTAATCTGTATTTAATTAGTTCGGTAGTTCGCGCGGCCGTACGCTAAACGGTTTATCACTTTAAAATCGATTGTATCTGCAGATTATATAGTATCATAATCACTGTTAAATACGGTATATACGCGCCACGTATTTACAAGGATATTTCGGTACAAATTATCACTGCGGCGGTTGCTGCAAAAACGAATTTATAAAAACTGGCGAAACGTTGCGCAATGTCCATCCATCGCATGACAAACCAATCGAACGATTTCAATTTAAAATACGTAACATTGTCACGGCGGCGGTGAAAATTTATTTTGAAAATGATTAAACACGACGACGACCGCGACGTCTCGCGACCAACCAACAAATGTGTAGTCTTTTACTGCGCGATTAGTCCGTTGCGATTTGGGACGCGTTGTAGAGTATAAATTGTTTGCTCTTAAAAACGAGATGGTATTCCATCTACGGGTTGTATTTTACGCGGGGGTTCTTAGCGTTTATTCTCCTCTACTCGAAACCCTAGTGAACACGAGGGCGCTAAATGCTTTCTATTATTATTGATATTATATTTCGTATATGAATTACGTGGCATTACGTTTATAGAAATTGAATAATATGTCTTTGATGTTTTCCGAGCAAACGGAACGTATACGCTACCCGCGTTTACAACAACGCTGTGCCGGAAACAAACTATAGGTCGTTGATTTTTCAATTGACGGAAGAAAAAAAACTGCGTAAGCACTAAGAACTTTAAAAAAAAAAAAACTCGTTTAAATCCATATTGGTATTTATCCAGTCTCGCGCATAAGCGTGAGATTTCCCATTATCGTTACAGAAGAAAAAAAAAAAAAGAAAGTCGTTTCTCGCGTTATAGTAAAAAGTCAATACTGTGCGATACGCTCGAGTAACCTACTAACCATACACTCACACCGTGTGCAAGTGCGTTCAGTCTTACGTGTTCTAATAGTATTTTTTATAAACAACGCGTCCCTCCGAGATCTAACGAATTATTATGTAATAATGTTAATAATTATTTCTGCTAGGTTTTTGTTTTTTTTCGTATGATTTCTAAAACCATTTCGATACGAGAAACGTTCATCAATACTATTTAATCGGTGATTTTCAACACTTTTTCGAAGTCAACGAAATCGCATACACGACCAGCAAGACGACATTCAAAAATCATTTGAAAAATAATTCTGCAAATCAATCGAAAATCTTTACAAACCATTAAATTTTTTCTGAAACTCTTTACCATCCACAAAACGGTTATCTCGATTAATAACGAGAATCTATATAAAAAAAAAGCACGTTTATTCTTCGTTACCTCGCGCGAGTTGCAAAATAAGAAAAACTTTAAAATCACACTCGAATAGTGTTGAACGGACGCCGTATACGTTTTCATAGGTTTTTCCGCGTCGGAGACCGTGTCCGGGTCGACCACAAACTATAGAGTCTCGGGCGGACGCGGCCGGTCGTCTGATCTCGTCCGAAAAGGGATAGTAACGACTAATAATAATTACGCCTCGAGAATAATAATTATTATAAGTAATGATAATTGTAATAACACGTTTTGTTCGCGTCGAGGCGACGCGTACTCTGTGATGTTATTGTGCGTACGTGATACGAATTAAAATACACGCGGCGGTGACGGACTGTGCGAGGATACGACGGGAGACGGAATCAACACACACTTCGTTCCATACCCCCGGGGTCACGCCGGAAAGTGCCTCGTCATCCGTCGCCGTCGGAAACACTCACTTACCTGCCCGGCGCGCTCGCGAGTTGTTGTCGGTCGGAAAACGAGACGATTACTACGAAATAGGCAGCAATATAATACGTACGACGACGATATTATTATTATATCGGAGTGAACGCGGGTCGCGCGGCCGCACCGTTTTATAGGATTTCACCGAGGCGTTGTTCCTTATGTGGATTTCGTGGCGCCGCCGCGGCACGACAAAGTCGAAAACGTTCCGCGCGTAGAAAAAAAAAAAGAAGAGAAACGTCATTTTTATCGTTTCGACGTGTGTTTTTCGTAAAACGTAAAACCGTAAAAACGTTCGGGGTGGTCGTCCGGAATTTTCGGGGTGAAAGTAAATCTCTCGGAGAATTCTAACTGCTAAAATATACTTGTACGAGTGTACGTGTTTAGCTATGCGACGTATTGTATATATTTATACAAGTAATAAATTAATTTAATATTAAAGTTTATAATAATAAAGCACGTATATATTTGCGAAAATACCTGTAGTAACTATAAACAAGGCTGTTGTTCGTTGAAGTAACGAGTTAATAAGTTATGGATAATTTAAAAAGTTGGTTTTGAACTTTTTAACTTAACTGGTTTCAGTTTTTGTTTTTTTTTGTTGTTGTTTTATTAACTTGATTTTAACTTAACATATTTGCTCCTTTGTTAACTTAAAACTAACGTAAATCTTTTACAACTGTCCCAAATTGTTTAATTTCGAGTTTTTGTTGTTATAATAATAATAATAAAAAATGATTATTTATTTATGGAAAGACATTTGTTCCTAAAAGTTACTGTTATTCGGTAAAAATAAATGCATGTAAATTCTACTACGCTTTTGGTTGTTCTGAGATCAATTTAAAAACAATTAAATTGGGTAGTATTATAAAACGTGCACAATATTAATTGTCTCCGGTTATTACGACGATATTTTTCCTAAATAATAATGGTAATAAAACGTGATGTCAATCGTGACTTTTTGTTCTTTTTTCTTATATCGATAGCGTTCAGTAAAAATCGAGTAGAAAATTATGTAATATGTAAATATAATATAAAATATGTAACCAAACGACGTTTTCACGCGAAAATCATTCTCTTTTTACACTTTTCATTCGAGTTGATTTCAAAAAACAATTAGTAAACGACACGTTTTATTCAAACTCATATTGAAAAACCAAATACGTTTCTCATTTAGATCTCGTTGAAACAATTTGTAATAAAAATCCACCCGTATCGATAAATCTAAAATAGTTGTTGACATATTTAACACCCATGTATTAATATTATCGGGGAAACGGTACAACAGTCGACGGTGGTAAACCTTTAGCCGTTTAAGACGTTACCCGGGGAACACTTTATGGAAGCAATTGCTTCCAAGTACAAAAGTATATTAATATATAACCCCTTTGTAGTAGTAACTATAAACTTCAAACCGATTTGATACAACGTACCTATATTGTTGCCTGCGTTACGTTTTAATCTGACGCCCAAAATATAATCTTCATAGTGATTAGTCGTAAACTCATAACACCAACAATCGCACCGAAACGATGACTATTTTAGAGTATGTATTTTTAAAAACAATTTTTAATCGCGTTGTAATTTATTGACCCGCCAACGTCGTCGTCGTCGCCGTCGCCACCGCTCCGCATGCTAATTTTCGAGAGATCTGCATTGTACATTTCAATATTATACAATATATAATATTATAGTATAGGTATATGGTGTGGCGTGTGCGTTGGGTTTTGTTGGTTATTACTTAACGTTGTTGTTATAGTTTTGTTTATTTTTTCATCCGGCACGGGTGAAAACAATTACGTATAATTTTCACAGACTCACTTGACATACATATATATATATATATATTTAATTTGATTTATACCCGCTCGTCACGGTGTATAGATAGAACTGGAAACGGCAAAATCCCTCGGGCGTTTTACCTTTTTTTTTTTTTTCTATTTTAAAACGTTACAATAACGTTTTGTTTTTTCAATTATCGCGTGCTGGGAAATTTTCCTTCGACGTTGGTATATTTTATACCGACACTGACGAAAATATATCTATTTGCATAAAAAAATATCATTCGAAATATTCCTCGTTTTATTGTCGGCGAACGACGACGATACCGCGTCGGTAATTTTCATAGTAACCTGTTAGAAATGCGTCGATGTCAATTTATTTTCTCGCCGGACGACGCGATTTCTCCGACTCTTGCGGACTATTCCAACGCGGCTATTATATTTATACCGTCTATATTATAATTCGAACGAATAGAGAGTACCCCCCCCCCTCCGCTCTTTTATTATTTCGTTTGTTTAATGTTCAACGTAAAGTCGAAACGCGCAAAGTTTCAAGTGCAAAAATACTCGTGGTTGATTAATACAATGTTTTAAATATATATGTGTATGAAAAAAAAATGAAAAAAAAAAAAATGGCTTACCGAAAGTTTTTGCTAGGCAAGCGAGAAAGATCCGAGTGTATACGAATGAGAACGACGGTTGAGTTTTCACTGCGTATGAAGTTTGTTTAAAAATTGTTTTTATTCAGATACTTGCGCGAGTTTTCGTTTGTTTTTCTTTTCTTCTCTTTCTTTCTGGTTGTTTTTTTTTCTCCTACGGTAACCGGTGAAACAGTTTTCGGGAATGGATTTTTTTCCCTTTTTCTTTTTACGGGTCAGAGGTTCGGGGATCTCGTTATATACGGGACGTCGGAATCCCGACTGCTAACGGATGAAAAATACAAGGGTGCGACGAGTAACACACATGCCGACGCTTTCGAGCCGCCCGAGGAACCTCTGGCCGCCGCGCACAGCACACGCGCTCCAACCGACCTCCCCGGAGGCGCACGCAGAGATTCGGAGACTCGGCCAAAAATATCGTTTTCCCCGTAAAACCTCGGCATCGCGATTATTCCGCGGCGCCCGTATTATACCTATAACGATATACGACGGGATAATTCGAATTACACCTGATACACTTGGCGTCCGGCGCCCGGCGGGATACGAAACTGGCAAGACGATAAGAGTAAATTTAAAAACAACAAACATCGCCGTGTATAGGAAACTACGCCTCGGGCCGAGACTCAGTCGAACATTAGCGGCCAACTATGTGCGTATATGTTATGATTTCGATTAAATTTTACGTTCGCGTAGACGCGATTCGCGCGGTCGCTCCCCGTGGACGTTTCGTATACTCTCGGTCCCTTTATCGCGAACGGTATATTACCGACTAGTGCCTACGCGCAAACACAATACACTTCGAACACAACAACGACAATTAGAAAATATGTATATCCGAATCCGAACTAGGTTCATTATAAATAAAGAATCGTATCGCTAAACGTAGAAACGTGTACCATAAATCAAACCGTAATAATCATTGTATTTTGTCGCGAGCAAGACGTTTCCGTCGGATTCTGATGAAATTCGGACGAAACTGCCGGCGTGCCCTTTTGATTCAATAAAGAATTACGATCGTTTATTCGAGGACATGAAGAACATGGTGTCGAATCGAGAACCTTTTCCTTTTTCAGGTCGGTTAAGAACATCGTTTCGTTGACGGCCGAAAAATCTAGCTTTCTGACTCTTTCTCCAGGAGATACTACCAGGGCCGGATTATGGTCATAATTTAAGGGGGGCTATTATTTTTATTGAGGCCTTTTCACCTTAAACAATTTCCTTTTTTTCTTCTGATTTATTAATTTGTAATAAATATAAATTAAAATAAGTATAGCATTGTTTTTAAATAACATTTTATTACGACCACTATATCTATAATTGGGTCTTGCGTGTCGGTAATGAAGTATCCAATAGTCCATAGTCCATTTTCATATGACATAAATTTAAAATTTATAAGTTATAATAATGTTTTGAAAAAAATGAGTTGACACACTGTGGCCCCTTTCAACTTGCGGCCCGGGGCTATAGCCCCCCCTAGCCCCCCCCCCCTTGATCCAGCCCTGGATACTACCCCCGTCGAAATAAGTTTTCATCTGCAAACAATCGATCGTCGTCGTTGTTTTCGTCGCCGCCGCCGTCACCCGAGCGGCTCGTTTCGTGACGCTATTTCTTTTTTCCAAAAACCACCGCGGTCGTCGGCTCGTGAAATCGCTGGACCTGCGTACGAAACAACGCGATCTCGCGCGCGCGCGTCTTTTCGAAACGTACGAAAGGTGCAGAGTAGTAGTATCGTGCGCCGCGGCGGCCACACGCGTCGAGTTTAATACAAAACGCTGTCACGCGTGGGCGAGACGGAGGACCGGAGCTGCAGGGGGCTATTTTCCGCCGCGCGCGCGAGACAAATGTAAGCAAATCTACACGTCCGGCGGAAAATAAACGAGCGCTCCGGTTCTCGCGCGCGGCTTTGCCGAAACGGGAAACACGAATTCTTTATTATATTCATTGTTGTGTTTGAAAACACAACCGTGGAAATACGTTTTGCCCGATGATTTGGCACGGTTTCAAACAAAACGTATTCCGTAATTCGCCAACATTCCGCCGGGCCGTCCGCGAGCGGTGCACGCGCACGATGATATTATTACGCGTGTCGCGATTAATTCGAAGAGAAACAACAGAAAAAAATTAATAACGCGAGTTCCGCTCGTGCGGTTTCGTGTTGCCGATTAACCGGAAAATCATGACCGAATACTACGTATGTCTCGACAGTCGACACACACACGCGCGCGCGCGCGCTCGATTGAAAATAAATAACGCGCTACAGTATATACACATATCGTTTGAGAAAATAATTTTTCTTTTCAGTATTTTCGTGCGAACCTTTTTCGTCTTCTCGTTAAGAAAATATTATAATGTTCGATATATCGTACGGCCCGGCGCGACAGAATACGGAAAATAATAATATTATGTACGCTCGTTACGAATAATACCTATATTAAGTGTACATAGTAACAACGATTTTTTTTTTTTTCAAAATAAATCCAAATATTATGTAATTTCGTAGAAAGCGCAATCGCAATTATAATAAATAGATACTCGTAATCGAGTGAAACTTTGTATCGGAGATATGTACGTATTATTTTTTTAACGAACACGTAATATCGTTCGGATAATAATATCATTATGAAAAATAAAAAATGTTATTCTCCGTAATTTATCTGGAAAAAACGAACAAAGCTCGTTAGAGAAAAAAAAAAAAAAATAAGAAAATTATAAATAAAAACAAACCCGAACGACGACGTTACATAGGTAGTAAAAATAAAGTAATAAAATATATTGTCTACCCGAGACGGTAATCAATAAAAAATATCGTACACACACACACACTACTGTCCTATTTATCCGTAGTGCACCGGCGGCGGTGACGGTTTTAGGAGCGAAGCGAAGCGGGCTCGTCCGAACTTTTGGAATATAAGTATTTAGCTCACATTTTTCAACGATATTTTACACGTTTGTGATTTCTGTTCTTCGTCAATCAGTGTTTATCGTTTATGCAGTCTCGTTCGAATCGTCGTCGTCGTCGTCGTCGTCGTCCGAAAAACTTCTTGTTATAGAATGATTTTTACGATAAGCCAACCCATTTTCCATGCTTAAATTATACAAAATAATATTCTAATTGTAGAAAACCTACTACCAACTCTTACCTAATATCCGACACACATATTTTTTTTCTTTTGTAATCGATATTGCACGAAATAACAACATTAAATGTGTGTACAGTGGTTATCTCTACTTTAATCATATTTTCATCGATAATTTCATCGCATAGAATCGCATTTGTAAACAGTGTAGTAGTAATAACTAAAAATACGATCGCTCATTATGCGATTAGGTTTTCGTTGAAATAATACATCAGTGGCAAAAAGAAGTATTGCACTATTATCCTGTTCTTTATGTGTTTTATTATTTTTTTTTTCTTCGCCTCCTATTATTAAGAAAAATTATTATCCAACGAAGAAATGTCTGTGTGAACAAAGCGTTAGAAATAATACATTTCCTAAATTATTATTTTTTTTTTTTTTCAAATCGTACAAGAGAAAATGAAATGGGGTAATTACGGTAAAGAAATTTGACTAGATGTATTAACCGACATCGTTATAGCAGTTCGCCGAAGACCGATATGCTCATTATTTGTTCTTGAGTTACATAATTGTATTTTCAAACGAATTCCGTGTGTAGTATTAAATAAAAATCACGGCGAAACGGGAAAATCTTTTCAGAAAGTAGAATTTGATAAAAAAATATGATATTTAGAGTAATAAAAGTGCTTAATTAAATTGTATCTGAAATTGTATACGTTTACTCGGCAGCAGCAGCAGCAGCAGCAGCAGGTACATGAAACGATTTTCCGACGAAACGAACTTCAAATAACTCTTATAATAAATTATAAGGTAGACTCGTATTAGTGCCTACTTATGTTACTCTATAATAATAGAGCGTAGAAAAAAAAAATCGTTTGACTTATCGTTTTGTATAGTAATAATAATAATGAGTTGCCTTAATAACACGTTCTGTCGAAACGGTTTTTTTGTATCCCTTCGGTGTTTTGGCGATAGAAACGCGATCGACGTACGCTGAACATAGATGAACATGCTTTCAGAATATCGATGTATTGATTTATCGTCTGGGTTTACTCGCTTTTTTTCAACACGGCTTGTATTTTGATAACTTTAATTTTAAACATTCGACGCACTCGAAAATCGAGCTTAGCTCTACTAGTGCGATCACGAGTTAAAATTAACTCGCTTTTTAGAATTTGCTCTCGATCCGTTAACGTTTAGGTACGTCTTTTAAATCGATCTTGTTCAGAATATATATATATATGTATCGACAAATATACAACGACCATCGGAGCTATTTTACCGAAAAAAACGCGCGTTTATCATGATCAGTAATCACTGCTGTTGCCCGGTCTTCGAGAACAAGGTTAAGGACAATAAAATCCCACCTGGGACGTCGTCGAAATTTAAAGTAGTACACATTTGTAAGTAATTGATTATTCTATATATTATATCTATCTAAAAACATAAAACTTTTATGCACTTATCGTTACTAAAAAAACTTGTCCATTTTAAGGTCTAGTATAATCGCAAAATTGCGTTGGTATCTATTTTAGTGGAAAATTGAATATCACAGTGGAGATACGGGTAAACTAAGAGCATATTTTAAGTAATAACGATTGAATCGACCGACAGGGGGCTGACAGGGACGACGGACCGATACCAGATTATCGACGGGGATAATATACGGATCGACGGCCAAAAAAATGTTTTCGCATTCGGGAATCGCGGATTTTTTACGACGTGTTTTACGCACTGGAAATCGATCGGTTGTTTTTAGAGAACAACGACGTTCCCCGACCGAGTCGTCGTCGTCGTCGTCCTCCTACACTCTTGGAACGCGTCTCTGCCTGCGCGCGCCCCGGGTAAAGCCCGAAACTCCATCACTTCCCGCCCTATCGAACACCGAGGACACGGCAGGCCGTGTGTGAGACCTTTGGCGCAAAGGACGCGCGGGGAGACACGTTCGCGGTGTGTCCACTTTACGTCGTAAATAAATAAACGGGGACCGAAGCGAGAGCAAGAGAAAGGAAAAAAAAAACCAGCCGGAGAGTTGTCGTATTTATCTATATGTATATGTATATGTATATATATATATAAAACGGACTTGAGAAGCGAACCAAAGGAGAACGGATAAAAAGGAATTGCGAATCGATGGTACTCTCGCCGCGCCGCGTATAATATAATATGCACGGGAAAAGGATTCGTTGCAGGCCGAACAAATCGCGAACGATTCCGATGAATTGTCACGTAGGACGCGCTCGCGTTCTCGAAGGATGCCTCCTCGTCAGGTGATTTATTCTCCTCGCCCGCGGTGTTTTATCGCCACTGGAGTCGTCGCCGCCGCCGCCGCCGCCGCCCGGCCTCGAATCTCGTCCCACCGGCCTTCTACTTCCGCCGCGTCCTGCCGCGTTCCACTCGGCTGTTTTCTGATTTTCGTTTTTGTTTTACTCTTCTCGCCTCCGCGTCGATCGATTCGTATCGAGTTTGTGACGAAATCCGACGTCGATCATACTAAATAACGTAAAAACGCGCGGTTTCAAAGTGTCTACCGTTGTGTTAATAAATATATTTATTTTTTTTTCATAACTGATGCGAAAAACCTCGTGTGAATCTGTTCAGCAGGTTTTTTTTTCAGTCTATAACGGACAAAGAAATAAAGGAGCATTCGTTTTCATACGTATATACAGATAATATTCTTTATTTTATTATTTTAATTTCTGTTTTTGTTTTACGTAATTGACGACTCGGCGTGACATCCGTCTTTTAACACTATTCAAATAATAACAATTACAACAAAACAATCGTAAGTTTTTTTTATTTTAAATGCTTTTTCTATATTTTTTACGTTTTAAATTTTTCGTACTTCTATCTTTATCCGTATATTAAATAATATATATATATATATTATACATTTTTACAATTACGCCGTGCAGTTTTTTACCGCCGCTTCGAATTCGCCGCCGTCGGCGCATACTTATACACACTGTGTTTGCCGACACGAGAGAGCATACGCCCCCGGTTTCTGTAGCTTTCATAATTGTGACGTCGGAAGGGCACGAACGGGATATAATAATATAAAGTAATGTCATATAGACTCGTAAAGAAGGATAATATAACTATAATAATGTACCGAGAAGGCGACGACAATGACGCGTTGTTGTACGCGTTGAATGACTGATGTTTGGCGAACGAGTTCGTTTTTTGTGTGCTTAAATTTCTTTTTGAATAAAAAAAAAAAAAAAAAAACCTGACGTAGATTCATTCGCCCCGTAATATAAACCGTAGCGGGATCTGACGTCGTCGTCATTGTTGGTGTGTGCGCGCACAGTACAATGATTACAATAAATATGAATACGCCGCCGCGTGTATACAGGACGCGCGAAAGATCGCAAGCGTCTTACGAAACGGGCAGACTAATCCTCGAATAAGGATCAAAAAAAAAAATAAAATAAAAACTCAGAGACTAAAAACGCCGTATTTTCATGACGTTTTGTCTTCATAAGATTCATACTTGGATTTGCTTTAAGGTCGTATTTCCCAGTCGGTTTTTTTTTTTTTAAATCAACAATCGTTTCGTCATCGACAAAAGGGTGATGCTCCCTACTGTACTACTTCTTCATTAATATAATATATATATATGTTATACTTCGAGTTCCAGCAACACCTTTAATGATTTGAAAAAAACTTTCCTAGATTTTTTCGAACGTACTCGCCCGTTCCTAGTAAGACTTATGATTTTTTTCGGAAGCGACGGGTTCGCTCCTGGAAATAGCCAGGTGTCCTTTGACGCGCGAGTTCACGGCTCGTTTACATAATACTATCCGCGCATCACTCTGTATACCTACCGTATTCGCGTACACAATGGGTTTTGAGGGAATAACGCGATTCGAGACGAGAACACAAAGTTATGAGCGTTTTTTAATTTTTTTTTTTTTTTATTTTTTGCCGCGACAAGGCTTGCCGTATACGCGCGCGCGCGGTTTCCCCCTTCTCGCGAGCGCGCGCGCGCGTAGAGTTGGTAATTAAAAACTACTTAGCGCCCCCTCGCTCTCGTCGACGTATCGCGCCGTCGTTGCCGAGTAGTTTAGAAAAAAAAAAAAACCTCCCCGGCCGATTGTTTGCGGACGACGTGCGCCGCAGTGCGTCCCCCGCAAGACCTCTGTTCCGAAGTCTTTCGCTTGCGCGCGGACAAAAGCCGCTAGCGTTCTCCTACGATATTCGCATTGTCGTGCGCCGCCGTGAATCGCACTTATAAGTATACTTTCCCTCGGCACCACTTTTCGAGGCTCTCCGTAGTAGTCGTTTTGTCTGACAAATACTCATGACGACGACCGCGACAAAAAAAAAAAGAAAAAAGAAAGGGCTTTTCACTTAATAGGACTAGTAAGTACAAACTTACATAATATTATGATGTCGAAATATTATACATTTCGCGTTGTCGGTATGGACAAAATCAGACGGACGTGGTCTGCCGAAGACCGAATGTCACTACGTATTATAAAGCGTATGGAATCGATGTACACTTGATAACTATTCGGACGTCGTGTTCGAGTAACAGTCGTACAGGCGTGTGGAGACTTCAAGTTCGAAACGTATCCGTGAAAAATATACTATCCCCGCTTAGCCCTCATAAGTATCTTTCTTAAATTTGTTATTAAAATATAAAAAGTAAAACTATAATATGCGAATCGAGTTCAAAACAAACGTGAGGAGTACAAAACTTCAAAAATAAGATACTTCAACTATAAGATTGTACAAAACTCGTAGATTTACCGCGACCACGACGCATTTTCGTTGCGTTTCGACTTATACAGCACTAGAAAATATAAAAAGAGTCTCCGTTAAAATGTCGCGCGCCGAGATCTCTGTCGGTAGTCTCTCGCACGAGCGCCGCCGCGGAGTGATTCCTTCTCTCCATTCGCGTCGCTTTTCGTGGAGACACGTTGTCGTCGCGTCTGACGAAGAATATTTTCGAATCGCGTTCTCTTACTATTATATTATACGTTACCGGTCGAGGCGGCCGCGACACAAAGCTTTTCGCGGGGTAAGAGAGTTAAAACAATGCGACCGTATAAAAATATACGGTGTGCGACGGAGGGGGAGGGGGGAGAGAGAGAGAGGGATACGACGAATATAGTGGTAGGTTTTTAAATAGCGTAAACGACAAAAAGGGGTAAAAAAATAAAAGGGGAAAATACGCGCACAATACGTATATTCGTGTCGTATGTGAAAAAAATTAATGACGCGGGGGGGGGGGGAGGGGGGAGACGGTGTCCGGGGCGCGCGCGCGCGATAAATTCCGTCTGGAAAAGTGTAGAATATTTATGCGCAGCGCTCCTGTTACCCACCGCCCGGTTGTTATATTATTACATAGGTAGAGGAGAGAGGTACGCGTGTATTATTATGTGCGCGCGCGAGTTCGCGTCGGCCCGGCGGCGGCGGCGGCGTAGCGCGAGAGGCGGTCGGTGCGTGCGTGCAGAAGAGATCGTACCACCGCCGCCGCCGCCGCCGCCGCCGCAATGCGCCGATGAAATTAAAGCTGTTTATTATTATACGGCAACGATGTTTTAGGGTTAATTTAATCCCTTTCCTCTCTACACTCGCTCGCCGTCATAACTTCGCCGCTCTTCCAACACACACGGGCGCGCGCGCGCCCCACGACTAGCCGATATTATACCGCTTTTTCCGAGGCAAAAGCACTTTGGCTCGAAATTTTTAATCTACTCTCTCTCCCCCCCCCCTCTCTATCTGTTTCTTTCTACGTACCTACACGCGTACAATACTCGCACGACGCCGCACGGGACTCGAGAAGAGCGGGTAAAGTGTGGGTGAAAACCTGCAAAACCGAAAACTTTCGGTTCTTTGTGTGCTCCGCGGTGCGTACCCGCGGTCGGTTTTTTTTTATCGCCGCTGAAAAATTTTTAAAAAAGACTACGATGATATCGTATTTTTTTTTGTTTACGCATAAATCGCGTTTGTTTTTTTTTTTGATGATTTTCATGACTCGTTTCGAAAACTACACGTGAAATCAGTTTTGAAAAAAACAAATTGGCAGAATTTCGTATCGAGGAAAAGGAAAAATGCGAACACGATATTTTAAGAGGTATAATACTACCTACCTGTGTTCGTCGTGTTTCGAGAAAAAGGTCCTTTTGAAATGTTATCCGTGTTCGCGCCTAATAAACATGCCCCGCGTGCACGACGACAATATCCCGACGCGATAAAATAGTTGAACTTGATATTCTACAAAATACAGATATACGCGACTAGCAGCGACCACTTTCAAAAACCGGAAGACGCGAATCGTTTGCGCGTTCGAATTCGATAATAATATTTTAATCGACGATTTTATTCTTTTCCGTCCACCCTCAAATCCAATGCGCAACACCGCCCGCGAGTAGCTCGACGTAAACGCATTAAATTTGTTTACAATTTCCCCGCAAATCCCTGGGCAGGTGTTTCCGAGTGAATACGAATACTGCGAGCAGGTATATATACGCGAAAAGAACATTAAAACGGATTTTAACTCGAATACACAGAGGACCGAAACGCGGGCGCCGTCGTTAAAACTAACCGTAAACTCGGTCGATTAATTACGTGCGAGTTTAATTTAGCGCGAACGTATAAGTTTTCATTAGATCAAAAACGAACGATTTACGCCGACGGATTTTGGGCGAAAAATCGTCGTCGTCGTTCGGCGCGTTTTTCGCAAGACATTTTCGAACGGGTGTTTGTCCGCGGTTCGCGGCCGCCGCGCCGCCGTCTGTGTATAAGAACTCGCGAACAAACTCTCATAGAATTCGCCCCCGACGTTTTAATCTCGACGGCGGGGGTCACCTGCGAACGGCAGCCTTCGAACACGTCGGGCTATAGAAAACGAGATCTCGGTTTTCTTTTTTCCATGTTTTCATCGCGTCGTTTTCTTCTAGTTGTTGTTTTTTGTATAAAAACATTGCGTCTCGCCGATTTCGCCATTTATTTCTTCGGTTATATTCGTTTTTATTCGGAATTTTATTATTTTAACGGGGCTTTCAAAAATTATCGATCGGTGACCACTGCAGCGGGGCGGCACACATAATAATGGCAGCGTAGACGATGTATAATATACGCCGCGCAGATACGTCGTCGAGCCCGCGCGAATGTAAACCGCTCCGGAAACGAATTTATTTTCAAAAATAAAAGGTCAGAGCCGTGATAATAAAATGTATCCGATACAATATTGTGTTTTGGCCCGTTCGGTTTTCGGCTGCGGGCTGATTGGATAATGCAATTTCGGCACGGAAGGTATAAGGCGAGTCTCGGAATACAAATTGGCGAGCGCGCGCGCGACCAAATCAGTCCGAATTCAATGCGCCGTCCGAAACACAATATATAATAAGTATACATATTATACGCTATCCGTTCGGCGAGTAGAATACGACGACGACGACGTAGGGGAAAAAAAAAAGAAGAAAAAGATCGTCGTTTTCGATACGCGGACAATAATACAGTAGATGTACGACGGTGGGGTCGTCGAGTCGCATAATTAATAGCGACCGATCCCGGATCACTGATTGTTGGCATCTTCACGGTATTTACTCTAAAACACGTATGAATATGACGTTCGAGGGTTCGAATGTCACATTTCTCGTTGTTCGCAAAAGAACGAAATCGAAACGAGTTGCAAAATTTACATATTCGCGAAATTTTTTGGAAAAACGCTTCTGTTTTAAAATGGAAAAATATCTCTAAAAAACCTCGAAAACTAGTAAAACCGTTTTTTTTTCTTTTTCGGTATGTGACATTAGGAAAGTGTGAAATAAATTTGTATTCACTTTTGAACTTTCTAAGATTTACCAAAGAAACATGCAAATGCTACTACTTTCGTGCCCTGCACTAGTTTACTTATATTATATTTATGTATTTTATATAATAAACTAGCTGAATCTACCCGTCTTTGCCGGGTTTTTAAGTATAAGAAATGTGTATTGCCCAAATAATAATTTACATTTTCCCGTTATCAACTGACTGCTATTATTATTTAATAGTTTATTATACAAACACACAATATGAATATAGATATGCAATTTAAATTTCACCCTTTTTACCTCATTTAACCCACTTGGGAGTTGAATTTCACAAAATAAAGTTTACAGACAATGTTTATTTGTGTTATAGAGTATGTATAGTTAATTTCAAAAAAATCGGAACAAAAAAAAACGTTTACAATTTGTACCCCTTTTACCGTTTTCGTTTGGTCTGGGTGGATGGCGGTGGACGTTTTTGAAATCGGCCGGTGTGAAACACAAACAGCGTGACGCGTGTCGGCGACAATTACCGTATTACAGGCGGCGGAATAAAGTCAAAGAAGACGCGCGAGGCGCTTTTGGTGAAAGACCGTTTGGCGGAGACCATGACCACTAGTAAGTAGAGTTTTTCGTGAGGCTGCTGTTAAAACTTTGATCGTCTAACGAGTATATAGTGCGCGGCCGACGAGAAGAGACGCTAAACCAGTCCGAAAGTTGGCGCTCCCATTGGCCGCCGCCGCCGCGGGGCCGTACTATATACTCACGATCAAAGTTTTAACAACGACCTCACGAAAAACTCTACTTACTAGTGGTCATGGTCTCCGCCAAACGATTTTTCACCAAAAGCGCCGCGCGCGTCTTCTTTGAGAGACGCTACTCCTCGGCGCATCTAAACAGCGTTCAACGACCTACTCAACTCGCTCCTCGTCTCGTTTCCACCAAAACGGTCGCACTATACAAAACGAAACCGCCGACTAAATTTCATTCTCCAGCGGTTCCGGCCAGGCAAATTTTTCTAGTTTCACCCTTTGTACCCCGTTTTACACCCAGTTTGCTTTTATTACGAGAATTGGAAATATTTGTCGGCCGATTTTATTTTTTCGGTTCGCCGAGTCAAAAAAAAGAAAAGTAAATCACTGTTATTGTTTATTCAGTATCACCTGTGATTAATTTGTTGTCGTATAAGGCGCGTCTAAGGACGAACAGTTGACCGTATGGTGTATCGTTATTTATACCATTCGACATTCCGACGTGTAGCCCGAATACATACGAAATGGCGTTTGTATCGCTCGCGTTTAAAGTCAAACGTACCGATTTATTTATCGTATTGAGATTGATGGAGTTTTGGCCGGCCAAAGCGCGCGCGCGCGTGTCGGCTATTTATTTATTTATTTTTATTTATGTACGGAGGGAGAAGAAAACGTAATAAATCCATCGACATTCCGACGGTATACGACCGGCGGGTGTGAGTCGGCGCCGACTTTTACGTTTGTGCCGCCGTTTCTTCGGCCCTACGCGCGCGTCAAACGTCGACGGAAATATAATTCAACCCATTTTCAAGCGACGCAGTTTCTGCGTCCAAAGTCAACGACCGATTTATCAAGTGCCCCTCGATTCGCGTAGTACTGTTGATTCGAAATTTTAAAATTCAATAAAAAAAAATGCCGAACAAATTTACCGCCCCCGGTGGCGATCGTCACGGTGTTCTCGAGTTATGGATCATGTCAATTATGATAGTCGTTTTTACGCGGGAAATGTTAAGAACACACAATACTTTGAAGCTATATTACTTTGAATAATGATTTTACATTATTATTATTCTCTCGGTCGGTTTATAGAATAACTTAAACCTTTTAATCAAAATCACTTAGGTCAGGTAGGTCGCAAACTCAAATCGTAATCGATAGTTTTTCACGGACGTTCGACGGCAGTAGGTTTAGGTAGTTACGTCAAATTGATTTTGGTTTTTCTTGAAAAAATGTGTCGACAAATAAACGCTACTTTATTGATGTCGGTTTTTAGTTATTACTACTCTGTTCCGAACGCGTATACAGTTTCCAAACGATTTTCGTTTTTTAATATCGCTACTTAAAACTATGCCATTTAAGTAGAATTTTTCTATTTTATTTCGGAACTATAACAGTTGTATGAAATCACAGTTATACTAACGAACTATGGTTTCCCAAGAGCATTGTGTTCGAAGCACAGTGAACGAATTGGACGGGACAATAATAACCCGTATTATAGCGAATTTATGCGAAGTGTGTCGAATTTTATTTGCGTCCCGAGTCTTGTAAAATAATAATAATTACTTTCGATTTACGTATTCAATCAAGTTCCATTGTCCGCGCATTTCATCGTAAAAATAATAATAATAAATATATATATATATGTTGAATTGGACGCTAATATAAAACGTATAATTTTCCAACGGAAACTTTATTTATTTTTTATTTTCCGCGACGATAACAACGTCACAGTATTTATTATAATATGACGCGCGTGTATATATTATACCGACAAATCGACGACGATATCATCACTGCAGTTTGAATTTTTCAACGATAACCGTACAATTTTCTCATTTCATATCGTAAATAAACAGTGTCTCGCGAAAATCAGACGATCAACGCGATAGTTTTTTATTACTCTTTTTTCTCATGTAGTAATCGTTACGCTTCTGCGCTATGATAAACCGCGCGTTTCGAAGGGGATTTCAATTATAAATTAATGTTCGTATACAGAAACGAAAAATTCCAATTTTTGTTTTTTTTATTTTTTATTAGCTCACAGCTAGTCATTTTTAAAATTCAATACACTGTCACATCGTAGAAAAAAGTATTTTTCCCAGATCACACGAAAACTCGTCGTCCCCTCAACTCGGGTCAAGGAAATCAAATCGATACGTTTTTCATATTTTTACTGTTGTTCATTGCGACACGCGTCAGGCGTGCGCGTAGATATAAATGCGTGCTGCGACGAACGCTCCCTCAAGAAGAAATGTTAAGCGGGTAATACGTCCCCAATAGCCCTAATTGTTTTCTATACTCGTCTCGATTTCCAGTAAAGATTATATGGTTAAAAATAACGTACAAAAAAAATACGGGCCATGTCACCCCTATACATAATATACAACATCTATGAAATACTCGACGGATTCCAGCGTCGAGTTTGAAAACCGACTCGAACCCTAACTAGGGGAAATTAAAAACCGTCGCTCCAGTTGTTTTGTAAATCGTCATATATTTCTTTCCCACGTTGGTTCTATATATTTTCATTTAGACGTGCTCGAAATATCTAGAAAAAGCGCTACGCAATTCGCCACTATTGAAATTTCCTCGCTCCAGGCTACACTCGCGGCATAATGGGAAAATATTCCTCAGACTTGTGCCGATAAAATATCCGCGAATCGACGTAGATTCGACGACGATAGAAAATCAGAAACGAACGAGAACGACAACGCGATATTGCTCTGCGCGCGTTCCGTACAACGGAAAAATACATAAATAAAGATAGATAAAAATAGATACATAAATATAGATTACTTCCGCTGAGTCGTAAATATCAGACTGCCCCTCGCCCCGTGGACAAAAAAAAAACGCGCAAAATATCAATTTATCGTCGGTAAGGTCAGCGGTTCCTAAACTTTTACGACCGCGGCGCCTTTAGAAAACAGTTTGTGTTTCGCGAAACTCCCGGATACTAGTACCCGACTCGAACTCGACCTCGATTTTTTAATTATTTACCGAAAACATACACCAATGGTCCAAACGTAAATATATCATTCGTGATTATTGTCACGTCACAGCGCTTCGTGTAAATATTCATATGTACGTTTCTATACTGTATAAATTATAATTGTCAGGTGTCCCCGACCGTTAGCGCGACGATATTAATTTTTTTCTTAAAAAAACAACAACGAATTGAAATTCGAAATACATAATAAATTAATTTTTTTACCTTATAGTCTTTGTTTTAAGCGTATTTAGTTTATTAAGTCGGCGAGACGTAATATTTTCGAGATCGAATTATAATGACATAATTATGTAACAATAATAATAGTAATCGACACCGACGACGTGTTTGCGTGAAATCGGAAATAAGACGCGACTAAATAGAGTTTTATACCAGACAGGATTTTATTTCGGTCTAAAAAACAATACTATTCTCATTTTTGTGCAAAATTACGATTTTTTTTTTCACTTAAAATCATATTTTTGCCCTACCTCGTAAAAAAAAAAAAAATCACGATTTCTGCACCAAATCTAATTATAATGACATGATTATGTAACAATAATAATTGTAATCGACACCGACGACGTGTTTGCGCGAAATCGGAAATAAGACGCGACTAAATAGAGTTTTATACCAGACAGGATTTTATTTCGGTCTAAAAAACAATACTATTCTCATTTTTGTGTAGAATTACGATTTTTTTTTTCCACTTAAAATCATATTTTTGCCCTACCTCGTAAAAAAAATCGCGATTTCCGCACCAAATCTAATTATAATGACATAATTATGTAACAATAATAATTTTAATCGACACCGATGACGTCATGTTCACGCGAAATCGGAAATAAGACGCGACTAAATAGAGTTTTATACCAGACAGGATTTTATTTCGGTCTAAAAAACAATACTATTCTCATTTTTGTGTAGAATTACGATTTTTTTTTTCCACTTAAAATCATATTTTTGCCCTACCTCGTAAAAAAAATCGCGATTTCCGCACCAAATCTAATTATAATGACATAATTATGTAACAATAATAATTTTAATCGACACCGATGACGTCATGTTCACGCGAAATCGGAAGTAAACACGCCGGCCCGACACTGCGACCAATGACGGCCGAGCTGCGCGAACAACCAATAGCCGATCGAGTGACGCGCGAAAGTGCAGGCGGCTCGCCGATCAGTCTAGTGTCGACGGCGCGGCGGTTCAGAGAGTGTCTCTCGTTTTTTTTTTTTTTTAACGTTTCGGTTTTAATTTTTTTCCGTATATAATGTAGAGTCTTCGATTTTTATTACGTATTTCTATCTCGTCGGTAACTTAAAAGCAGTGACTTTTTATTTTAATCGTGTTTTTATCGAGTGCATTCCACAAGCCAATACGAACACCGAACCTCAACGGGCGACCCACCGACAAGTCTTAAGGTAGTACCGATTATTTACAGTCTTATAATAGGCCGTAGGCGCCGATAGGGATTATATTATATTATGGTTACCCCGCGTTATTTCACGAGGTCGCAAAATAATATTTTTGTCACCTCCGAAAAAAAAAATCGTGATTTTTTATTTTATTGACACTTGATAAAGTACTATCGACTTACCTTATATCGTATATCGTATCGTGAAAGTACGCCAAAAACAATAGAATTACCGAGTGATATTATTGATTAATCGTCTATCGCGGGTCGTTCTCGATATCGCAATGATTTTAAAGTAGCCATATTGTCGTGTCCGGTTGTCGCGTATGGTTTGTACGGACGGTCTTCGTACGACGTACGAGCTCTGCCCATTTATAATATTAGTTACAGCGTCTAATAACACCGACGAAGTACGTTCGTCTAGTACAGGGATGGCGAACCTATGTCACGCGCGTCACAGAGTGACACGCGCGCATTATGTCAGTGACACGCCAATTTAAATATAATTCATAATTTTCACTTCACTTTCCAAACAAATTACTGATATTTTTAACTTATTATTTGTAATATATCGTAAGATATTATTAACGTAAAGTCGTAATTGCCGTAATAATATTATGTACTTTCCATTTCCTAATCTCGTAAACTAAAATCATGTCTATACGTTTAATTAATTATTTTTTTTAGCAAAAAAAAGGTCTAAAAAGTTTCTGACACGTGAGGCGAATAAAATCAAACCAAACGTTTTGATTTGACACGCGGTTATCGAAAGGTTCGCCATCCCTGGTCTAGTACGTCTCTACATATTTCGTAGTTTTTCCACATAAACCGATTCTTCCGTTCGGTCGTTTTTATCACGTTAAAAGCGCGCAATCGTCGTGGCTCAAAGTCGCCGAGAACAACGGACGTTATTCGCATCGACGACTGTGGATATTTTTTCCACCGCCGCGCCGGTCGTATATCGCGTGTCCTAACTTTTTACAATAGAATAAATCGCCTCGCCCGAAAAAAATAAAACCGAAATCGTCGCCGCACACGGTACGTACGACGACGCTGTCACAATAATAATCCGATACGATCGAATCGCGTCGAATTAAACAATCAAATTTTTTTTTTTTATACGATTATTGTTTTTGGCGAAATTATATCCACTTTAAAAACCGCGCGCGCGGCCGATTTGTTTGTACAATTAATTGTTTCGACACACACACACACACACGTCATAACTGTTGTAGGTACGGGGGCGCGCGTTGTTTGAAAACGAAACTAGGGGGCGACAGTATTATTATAAACGATTTGTTTTATTATTATTTTTTCGCTGAATGCGAAAAAAAGAAAAAAACGATTTTATTTTTACACCGTCGTCGTCTTTGTCGACGAGACGACGGCGGCGGCGACATAGGTATTCGTTTATTACGCACACATGCCGGTAAATATACATATACACACACACATATATACACGTCGCATATAGTCGGGCGTCGCAGCAGTCTCGGTTGACGCCGCGCGCTTTGATAATATTATTATTTTTATTATAACGCCGACGCAGACGTTCCCGAGTTGAGTAGTCGTTTTATTTTCATATAAATGTACCGACATTTTTTCGCCCTCCCCGCGGCAGCAGCAGCAGCGAGACTTTCGTTACAGTCCGCCAAGACTGTCTCGTACGCTATCGATTGGATAGCTATATTGTTTTTATTATATTATTGAATTTATCGATCGCGACGCGTGGAAATCGTTTACCGTGTGAAACGTTGTCTGTCGGCGGGGCGTATTTATGAGAAGGAACGGCCGAAGGAGCTGCTCCGGTCCTCCTCGAGATCCCGGGGAAATTATTTTCGAGGCGTTTCGATGGCGTAAAAACGACGATTCGTATTCGACGTCGTCGTCGTCGTTTGATTTAATTAGTTAGGTTCGAAATACGTATTATAATAATTATTATCTACTAATTAATCGATTAATCTGTAGACGTAAGTACCCCCATTGTCTAATGTTGATCGTAATTAATCGTGCGTACAATGAGAGATTTAAATAGTAATTTCATTAAATCATACACGTGTTTAATTAAACACAAACTTAACTATATACAAAGAAGTCAAGCTCACCGACTCCCTCTCGATTAAGAAAAAAAAAATAATAATATCTATATACACCTTCGATGCTATATAAAAACGATTACATTTCGCTCTGATGACTCACGAGAAAATAACATTAGGTACAATATTAAACAATAATATTAGCCATAGGATTTCGATGGATTTTGCATTTTCACCCCTGACAATTGCCTTACAATACTTACCTGTTTACGAATTCGTTTTTTTAGCCGTACGACGACGATTCGGAATAATTTTTATTTCGTGTTTTTTTTTTTTTTTTATTTGAAATGCATTTTTTACACTTCAAAAGTCTTCGCTTTACGTACATCATTTTCACGTCATTTTCATAACCGATTTTTATATTTCAACTCGTTTAAGCTTCTTATTTTTTTTCTTTCTACATTTATTAATAAATAAAACCGTCATTTTCATGTACGTATTGATTTTTATTTTCATCATATTGATAAAATACGTTTGTGGACAAACGAGCTTTGCTTTGACGTCGTCCGTTCGTTTAATAATTTAATCTCAACTCCAAAATCATACTCTTTATCTCGGTTTTAATATCAAAAAAAATGTATTCACGTTTTCCTCTCTTTTTCGATGACGTTCCAATAAATTCCTTTATTTCAAATCGTTATCGAGAGAGCGTCGTGTCTCTCCGAGGAACTTTTTTTAGCCTCTCTTATTAAGTCGTCGATTATTTTTGCCGCCTCTAACGAAATAACAAACGAACGTGGTACCGGTTCGCAAACTGTTCGTCGTAAAAAAATGAATAAACAGAACGCGTTCTATCCCCCTTCTCCCGTTCTTTTTATCATCGTAACGTCACACACGTTTGAACGCGTACAACAACAACAGCATAATTTTCTATACGTTCGCGCGCACAGATTGTTACGTCGTCGCCTCGCGCGATGATTATCTCGTCGATCGTTAACCGCCGTGACGCGTCGGAAAATTTAAAAGTTAAAACTCCGATTACAATAAAAAAAAAAACAACAACAGCAGCTATTATAGTAATATCACACGCTCGCGCACACGACAAACGGTAAAGTCGAGAGAACGGAAATAATAATAATACCATCCCTCCCCCATCCCTAACGATCGAGCCACACGCGCGCGCGCGCGCGTGTGATTAAGACACATCGCGTTTAATTGGAATCGGGAGTTCATTAACGAGCTCTCACTCTCTCCACGAGGGGCCTTTGTTTCGGTCCGGCTGCTGCGGCGAAGCACCGCTCGTCGTCCGTTCTCTTTTATCTCTCTCTCTCTCTCTCTCTGTTTTTATCCCGATCTCCTCTGTTCTATTCGGCATTATTATTATACGCGACCCCTGCGTTTTCGGTTTTTATTTTTGAATTGTTCGAGGGGCAACTAAAACAAAACGAAAAAACCAACCGAGATCAGTCATTTTTCCGAACAAAGGTTTGGCCGGGGGTAGAGAAGTAAAAAACCCGTCTCGTATATACGACGTGAACGTACGACTAGCTGCGTACTTGGTATTTCTCTTTTTTTTCTCTTTCTTTTTTTTTACAAGTTTAGCCCTTGTCACGAACGTGTACGGCTGATGTGTGTGCGACGAATGTTTTTTCAATGCGATCGGTGTAACCGCATCCGCGCGCGCGCGCGACATATTATTATTTTACAGTTTTCCGAGTCGTTATAAAATATATAAACCTGATATTTCGGACGGTCAGTGTTCTAGCAAAACAACGTGTTCTTATCGGAACGTTTTGTCGTCAAACAGTAAGTTGAAAAACTTATTTCTTTTTATCGACGACTAGTGGATTTATTAGTCTTGGTTAAACTATAAATTAATTTTTCAAGTCAGATTTCCGATTATTATTTTTTTCAAAACTAGTTTCCGGTTTACTATCGAATTTTTCTAAACGAATCAATTCAGACTGCGCGCGGTCGTCTGTGTTTCTGAGTTTTTTTTTTGTAATTTATTGTGTGTAGGCGATTTCCAGTGATAGGTGGCTTTTTCCATATACTACCGGAGAGTATCTGTCGCGTTCTTTTTGAATTATTATTGAAATATCTCCCCGAAACAATATTATTGTACTATCCGTATCGAGAAGCGTCGATCGGAATTCAATATCGTTATTATATTTCGCGCGGCAAAAACTACAGTCTGCCACGTTTGTACGATTGGAATGCAACGTTTGAAAATGTTTCCGCCACACGGCGTTTCGTCGTAATTCATTTTCGGTCATAGGAGACGCCTAAGAGGTATTCGACGGTCGACGCGACGTTATACAGTATAGTTATTATACGTTATTAGCTCGAACGCGACTAGATTAGTGTTACGTTTTAGGCGAATGTTAGCATAATAATAAAAATAACGTGTAGCACAACGTTTGGAAACCGAACGCGCGCCGGGCGGATTTATGCGCGCGAAACAATAATATTAATACGTTCTCGCGATTTATGCGAAGTCTTGGAAAAAAAGTTGTTCAACACAATTTGTTTGAGTAGTCTGACGATGGTTATACCAATTTTGAGTTATACACGGCGCGCACTACTAGAGACGCGGCGACGACTACTGCCTCGCGTCGGTGAAAATATCGCTTTTCTTTTGTTTTACCTTTATTCATAAGTGCTAACATTGTAATATATTACATAAGTCATCATGCTAAAAGCTTTTCATCCTAGCGCGCAAGAGAGTAAACAACCGAGAACTTTTCAATTACGGCGGTGGTGCTCTTCTGCACCGCCGTCAAATGACTTTTATGCAACCGTTAAATTTTCTTCATTTTATTACGATAATGATGGAGAGAGAGAGAGAAAAAAAAACGATAATAAAAAGAAAAAAAATTTCCTTTAAAAACGCCAATTCCCCCGTTGTCCTTCGCGACAACAGAACAATGTAATTCGACTAACAATAATACGTATCACGACAAACTGCGTATAATATTTTAAATTTATTTCTCGCGGCGATAAAATTTACTCTTAAGAATATAGTATATAACCGTATCTCCTCGTGCGCGTACGAGGTTTGTTTTTTTTCCCCTTTGAATTACGCAAGTTTATACTGCACGCGCCCCGCGGTATGGTCTCGAACGGAATATTTCGTTGAATAAATCAAAACGTATAAAACGCGAACAAACAAAAATAACCGAGTGCCGTCGGATTAATAAATAAATATAAAAAAAAATTAAAATATAACGCGTTATAATTTACCATTGCATCGCGAAAATTGATTACATTTTCGTTGATTCGTCGGAAAAAAAACCGTGTCGACCGTTTACGTCGTCGAGGGTAATTGATATAAATTATCATCGTCGTCGGTCTAATTATTAATTAATTGTTTTTTTTTTTTTTTCTGGCGTACACGCCAGTTACAATTACATAATACGCGTATCATCGGGCGGACCCCACTTTTTAATATTTGTTTAGTTTCAAACGTGTGACGACAAGTTTCCGGTGTAATAAAATTATTGCGTTCGACGGTGTGTACATGTGGTAGTATGACGTTTATCGAAATATTTTAAAACAATCAGGTGCGCGTATAACGAAGACGATATGTCTTTAAGATTAATTAAGTATTTTTATAAATCGTGAGTTTACCAGACCGCCGTTAAATCGAAACGCGTCGAATAAATGATAATCGAAGCCGACAATTGTTTGTAATAGTTAAGAATCGGTCGTCGGCTGTTGTCGGCGAACTTAAAAAAAATATCGACGCACAAGAATTCCATATTTTTGAAACCGATTCGTTTACTCTTCCGTTAAAAACACTGTCGAATAACAATAGCACACAAATTTATTATTATTTTAGAATATCTACAAATCTGAAATAAATATTCCTTTTTTCCATTGGCCTATTTTATATTTTAAAATATTTGCTGACGATAAGGGGTTTTTTTTTTTTGACATATGATGTCCTTCCAAAACGAATCAGCTCGAGATTAATATCGGAATCTATTTCACCACTCGAAATACGTCCTGTACGTCCAAATTTTCAAACGTTCTTAGTCCCGCTCGAACGTAAACGAGTCTTTTATGTTCCACAGTTTAACCGGAACACAATAACAAATTATTTATAACGTTTCGCGGTCGCCCGTTAACATAATGTCTAGCGAGATTTGTACCTTAACGATGTCTACTCAATAGACCTAATATATGATTTACCGCCATCGGTGTACTATGCATTAAGTCGACGAGAGTGATCAAAAAGTATCACTCGCCGAGTGACACTCGGAGATTCGGAGTGTCGAAAGAATTGTATGTAATAGGAGACCTGCGGGGGAACGTTTCTCGATTTTAAACGTGCAAGGTGAGAGGCAACACCTCCGATCGCCGCGTTATTTCATCGGCGCGATTATCATAATATCGTTACAGCAGTTTTCTCGGGTTTTGTCGTCGACCGTCGTCACTATAGGGACGAAATTTCACAAAGCCGACGGACAAAAAAGGAAACTAGAATTTAATTTTTTTTTTCGTCGTCAAACTAAAACCGAATAGTCGCTTGTACCAACTGTTTTCGACAAACACGGTCGTGAAATTGTTTTTATACTGGGATCCTTTAGATCCAGGAAAAAAGCGAGGAACGAGGGAGGGAAGTTTATGCAGGTATTACAATGATTTTTTTTTCCGCTATAAAAATGCATCAAAAGATTCGTGCAACAACTCTTTAGATCGGAAAATGCAAAAAAAAAAAAAAAAGAAAAAAAACAGCAACGTTAGACGGGTCACTTTTAGATTTTCTCTATAGTTTTTCCGGAACGAAAAAAAAAAATCCGACGAGAAATATCGTACTCGTCCAAGAAAGCGCAGCCTTTTATTTATATTTTGTTTGAGATCAAAAAAAAAAAAAACTGCGTACAGGTAAAATGTCACGTTCAAAGGCTTGCGATTTTAACGTCGAGATTATTTTCACCACGCGTACTCGTCGTACAAACCGATCGAGAAATAATCACACTTCTAATTTCGCAATCGCCGTGACGAACTCGGATTTTTCTGCAAACACCTGTTTGATTCGTACCGAAATCGAAAAAATTCCAAAACTAAATACGTTTGTAGAGTTTTTCCATTCACGAATTCTAGTCAACTCTAATAATATGATCAGGCTGTTGTATTTAAAAAGAATAGTTATTCGGCCGCCTTTTACAGACAATAATAATCGGTTTAAAGATTACATTTATAAAAGTAGAGCTGATGAGATTTTGCAGAAAAAAAAAGAATCGTTTGTAGCTTTCTCGACACAAAAATCTAAATATTGAGTACAAACGAATTAAATTCTAAAACTGTTGTTATTTGGACTGTGTTTTTTTTTTTTCATTTTGGGCTATTTGTATTTCACTGTATTTTCAAATCCGTACGTTTTTCAAACCGTTTTCCTTTAAAAAATGTTCACAGCCTCTTGACTAAAGCGATATTTTTATTTTGAAATATTCCACGTACAAACGTGTACGGTCTCTTGGATAAAATTCATTACGATAAAACCGGGTAATTCATAATAGTATCGTTAAATTACGTTTTTTTACACGAATTTTGATTTTTTTCGAGCGCTATATTTTTTTTTTCAACGCGTTTAAATGCATTTTGTTAAAAAAAAAGAAGGTTTTCAATCGATTTCACGGTATCGCGCGTGTTGTTACCGCGTGGTAACACCGAGAATTCCCCAGCTCGTTCAGAGTAACGCGCGCACGACTGGTATCTGAAAAATTACCGCAGTTCTAATTTATAACGATTCCGGATTCACTCGCACGAGTAAAAGCAGCCTCGAATACGACTCGAAACGACGTCGTCGTCGTCGTCGTCGTCGTATGGAAGAAACCAAGCAACGACATCGCCGTAATCGCGTATAATATCGCGCACGGCGTGCCGTTCACTGAACCGTACGGAAATACAATATAAAACGTACAAAGCGAAACTATTCTATAGTCTTCGAAATGTGTAACTATAGATTGACGCGTTCGACGGGAACTTTTACGGTAGAAAGGCGCGTTTTTTTTCTTCTTCTTCTTCTGTAAAACAGATAACAGTTTATTTCTTTCGAGATCAAACGTCGAACGAATCGTCGTCGTTCCGTCACCGTGACACCGAAAAGAACGGCGATCGTGTGACGTGACTGTTCGGTAGTGCAACGGCGAACGCGTGCCGGCCGAGCCGATCGTACAGTTCGGGGATGGCCAACACGCGTGTGGCGGGAGATTTTTGGCACGTTCGGTTGAACGTTAAATTAAAACATAATTCGACAGGCCGGATTTCCAAATCGTTTGATTTTTTCGCTCTATTATAACGTTATTTATCATCTCATAAAAATAGAACTCGAGTAGGTAATGGATTTCGATTGGCAATTGAGAATTTCATTATGTTTAAATTCAAATTAAAAGCGCACGTATGCATTAATCTAACGGAAATAGATTATTTAGTAAGTTCTCTCAGTATCTCTCTGTAGGTAAAGTTACAATAAAAAAATAATAATAAATAAACGTATATATTTTATATTTTAACGAAAAGTAGTACTCGATTAAAACTTTTTTATCGAACCAATTTAGAGAAATTTAAAATCGCGGGTTTTCCGGTTCTTAGTGGACTCGTTAGTTGCCTTTAATTTATTGTTATGGTTTTCTCGGCGATAAATATTAATGCTCGGTTAGATAAATCGAAGATTTTCATTCGTTTCGCGATACACCTCCTCCGCGTTACTTCGTGACACGCCGGTCGAGAACCTCAGCTTCAGAGTTAAGGATGAAGTCGGATTTTTTCTTCTCCTTATTTACGTATGATATTCGTATTCGTGTGAAATATCGTTGTTTATATTCTCGCCTCGTACGTTCGGCGTAATAATAATTAATCGAAACGAACGTACTCCGTGTCACGGTTTGTCGATAAAATCTGGGAGTTTTCGATAGCTGTATTATTTATCCACTAATGATCGAAACTATATTAGGTATTACTATGTTCTACACGCGTTTAAACATGAACCACGTGAATCGTTTGAGAGTCATCTTCGAGTAAACAACGTTCGAGAAACGTTACCGGCGGTAAAGTTTAATTAAATGAAAAAAAAGTAAAATAGATTGCTCTTTATTAACCACGATTCGTCGATTAAAAAACATACTTAAAACGACGAATTTCAATCGACGCGCAGACGATATTATAGCTATGATAATGTTATCTGATGACGTGAGTGACGTATAGAGTGTATAAATCGCGAATAAAAAACAAAATTAAAAAAAAAAAACCCAGCGAAACGATACAAAAGCGAAATTCAATAGCGACGGCGGCCGACCGCAGATAGTGTTTATACTGTGCGCGTACCTCTACTCTGGTTTGTAAGCTCTGAAAACCGTTTTGAATTATTTAGATTTTTCGCGTAAATATTATTTTCCGGTTCGAAACGGGACGCTTGGCCGCGCGACGAGCAACGGAAAATGTTTGTAACGTAAAAAAACTCACCTATACCGGCGCTATTATATTTATACAACGCGCGCGACGAATTTGCATAATATAACTATGGTTTAAAACGACGACGACGTTTGAGAAATGTAATACACATCCCATTCTCCCCGCCGGCCGACGGCGAGGTTTTTTTTTTATTCAAACGTTACGTTTCACGATCGGCGGCGTGAGACGGGGGTCCGACCTTTGACACTAACTTATTGTTATTCTAATCGCCGCATGTGTCGCTATTGATATCCGGCCCTGAATAATAATAATAATAAGAATTACACCCTCGTCGCGCGTCACAGTCGTCCGGCTCGGTCACATCGGTCGCCCACGCGAGTACAATATTTCATCCGAACGGTTCGACAATTATTAATCGCGCCGTCTGTTTAAAAAAAAAACACGTCCGCAGTGTACACTACCAAAGTGTATTAGAGAGGGGGGGGGGAAAGAAAGAAATTAAAAAAAATACACTAAATAATATCGCTCGCTCGCGCATGCCGTTACAGTCCGCACGCGGTTTTTTCTCATCGTATCGAATGAAATTAAGTTTAATTATTACGATTTATGAGTTTCCCGGTGAGAAAGTTCTCGGGTTCCGGCGAGTCCGTCGACGTTAAACGGTCAGACTAATCTACACACGTCTCGTCGTTCTAAACGGTTTTCCTTCGTAACCGACGATGTTAACGCGCGGAATTGAGAAATTATTTTTAATTCGAAAACGTTTTCTAGAATCGCGTGCACGTACCTACCTACCTACCTACTTTGTGCAGCACGACGTGTGTTTAGCGCGCGGTAAAGAATAAATTTCGTTCTCGCGTATTGTTGTTTATAAATCGAGTACCTATGTCGTCGTCCGATTAAAAAAAAAAAAAAAAAAAATAGGAGAATCTCTTTTGTGTAACGGTTTATCACCGATCGTTGATATTTTGATGAGGGGGGAATAAAGCGATTATCAAATCGTTTTGAACCGTTTAGGGTAAAAAAAAAAACGACTTCGATGATATTTTCGCTTTTCATAAATAGGATAAGGCTCGACCGAATACACGTAGCCGACGGTAATTGATTCGCGACTATAATGTAGCGTGTAGCGCGTACATCGCCGACGGGCCGTAGACTATATTTTTTGTTTAAAGCAGCGCATATTACACACCGTGTGCGGCGCGGACAATATGAAAATTTCTCACGAGGAGGACATATTTTTAGTCCGATTTTCACGGGTGCGGACCGTGGCTGCTGATATCGAGCGCGCAACGTTGGGGGTAAAATATGAACGGAAAATCCTCTCCGACCCGGTCACATTAGCAGACCCGCGCGGTTGTCCCAACCTTATCTCCAAACACCGTGACTACGATTTTACCGTCACTGTATTGTATCGTTGTTGATTATATATATATTTTTTTTATTTTCACGTCTATATCGTCGTACCGTTATTATGATAATATAACACGCGAAAAAATAACTAGGGTGCACGACGATAGCCCCCCCCCTCTCTCTCTACACCTCTAGCTCTCTCTCTCTCTCTCTCTATTTTCCCTCTGTATCTATAGTATCTCCTACCTATCTTTTTCGCGGCCGCCGCGCGGGATAATCTGAGAGCTCGTCAATCTTGCGCGTCAAAAAATATTCATCGCCGTCCGGTGAATAAATTCAAGTCGCAGACGACGACGGGACGGAATATAATGTTATGAAATAACGATTTCGGGCGCGCGCGCGTTTACGGGAGGAAAAAATATAAACCCCCCGCCGACTCGTTTTCACGCCACCGCGCCGGAGAAAAATCATAGCCGTAGGTACCGTCGTAATAAAAACGACAATAATAATAATTCGTACGTATTGGTCGTGTTTCGACCACGTGTGATACGGGTTTTTTGAAAATTAAATTCACTTGTCGCGTGTCGACCGAAAAAGACTATTGAATCTCACCAATAACAACGGACTCTATTCTACTCGAATAGTATGGTTAAATCGCGACGAGAAGATGAAATATCCATCTCTCAGATTCAGTAATCGTGCCCGCTAATCTTTCGGTAATTATCGTAATACGAATACTACCGGTGTGCTGAAATATAATACGTCTCATAATATTTATTATTTACCGCGACAGTGGAATACGAGAGCCGAAACCCCCTTCGTCGAGACGCGACCGAAGCTTGTCTGCCTATTATAGGAATATCATACAGAAACAACGTTCTCGCATGACTATTGTTTCCGATAGTATAACAATCGCATCTATTCACGTGAGCACACGTTATGTTCTCCCCGTCTTCGGGGAAGTATTTTGAATCTATATATTCGGACGACAACGATTATTATTATTTTAAAAAGAAACTTTATTCCGAACAGTGTTTATTGTTATAGTTGTGGTCTAGTATACGCGTGTCGGCTAACCCACATACGCCCGTGTTTAAGGTCATATTTTCTTTTTATTTTTCTTTTGCGTCGTGTGTTTTGAATTTCACCCGCTTTGACAGCGAGAAAAGTATTAGGTTTTCGAGTTTATCGACGCCAATTCGGGTCATATTTTCTATTTACGTGTTGGGTTTCGCTCGCTCGCTCGCGCGCGCGCGCGTTTAAAACTTCAGACGGACGTTAAAATAATGATAAAAAAAAAAAACCAAATAAAACGATAAATTCGACGGGCGGCGACCAACGGTGACGGCGGCGCGTGTGTGTCGTAAGTTATTAGTGGGATTAAAAAGTTTCGAGTCGTGTGCATCGATTTGTGTGTGTGCGCGCGCGTGTGGCGAAGAAAAAAAGACTCGTTTCACCGAGGGCACGGGGGCGCGCGCGCGTGGACGACTGGAGCCCGGAGGATCGCTAGCGAGGGGAGTCGAGAAAAAGTCAGCTGCAGAAGAGCGTGGCGGGGGGGGGGGGAGGAGAGGACGAAGAGGAAGAAAGTTATCGAAAATATGTCAAATTATTTTCTTCGATTTATGTGGTCGTCCACTCGGGCGGAAAATGTTTCAAATACGTGTTTTGTGGAAACCGTAAGGGGGAAAAAAAAGAGAGCAAAAAAAAAAACAAAAACGCAAACGGTCGCGCGAGCGCGCCCGCGTTTCGGTTCCATTTCAATTCGTTATACTTTTTGATTGTCTATAGCTTCACGACGACGACGGTGACAATATTCGCCTTTTGTTTTCCGTCGCCGTTTTTCTCTCGATCGAATCGTTTTTCTTCTTTCTTTCCGACCGCGAATATCACTAATCAAATCCCGGATACGATTCGTGCGCGGCCCGCCGCCGCCGTCGCCGCCTCGGCCGTTCCTCAGTAGCGCATGCGGCTCTTGAACCAAATTTAGACTAAAACTAATGGATATAAAATTCCGTTGGAATCGTTAGATAGTGTTTTTACTCGCGTAAAACCCACTTTTCATAAGTAAAACGACAATATAATGTCAATAATAATGATTTTTCGCGTAGTGTAAAAAACAAACGTGTCTTCATTTCGTCGCTTTGCAACGTGGCTCGCCTCGAATTGGCTTTGTATAATTTGCGGCTACCCAAGTCAAAGTTAGCCCCGTTTTAGTGTTGTACAATCGATATCGAACGCTGCAGCAGCTGCATCGGCAGCGCTTCTTGAAAATCGATTTCGGCCCAAAACGCGTTCTCCGCATCTAGTCGCCGCGTTACACGTTGAACATAGGTTTTAATTGCGCGCCGTATTTGTAATTACAGTCCCCGCGCCTCTCTCTCTCACCGGTACACGCTAGATTCCGTAGTTTTCCTTCCGCATAACATTATCGTCTGGTTTGTACCTCGTGTATATTTTTTCGCGCCAGACATCATCCGCACTTAAAAGTGTAATTATAACGGGCGTAGTCTGCGCGCGACGCTCGGCGCCCGTCGCGCGTTACACTCGATGTTATTGTTTTAAATTGAAAACGGCTATTGAGAACTACGTGTTTATCCTGCACGCCGCCGTTCAAAACGGGGCCGTGACGATGACGTTACGACTATTATATTATAATAATAATACGCACTCCGATGGGGTACGCGCGCCAAAAACGATCGCCGAGAACACCCGTCCGAGCGCGCCCGGCGCGTGTACACGTCTCGTCGAATATGCAATTTCCTTTGGGGACGGCGGATCCCCGACGACAAACGCGACGTTGTTTTTAATCCTACCACATTGATTCTCGGACCGTTTCAGGACGGCAGATTTTCTTCGATTTTTTTATCTCGTCACACACGTTCATAAACGAATCGGACGACGACGTGCAATTTTCATTTTTTCAAATGTTATGTTCAAATTTCACAGTACACTACGCTCATAGAAATTAACGTTTTATGAAAACACCGTTTGATAACGTCGTCTCGGCTCCGTTGGTTTTCGCTATTTACATAAAATTTGTTTAAAGAGTTTTTCGTTTTTTCGTTTTTCGTTTTTTTATTTTTTCTTTTCCGTACGCTCCCTTTGTGTATTCGGCTGTGTAACACGGGTTCTTTTCAACGCTCGACGAAATGTTTTCATTTTTATAATTTTCAAAGCGTCTAAATGTGTATATTTTTATTTATTTATTTTTTTTTTAAAAAAAAACGTGTCGCTGTACTCGGCGCGTTAACGACGACGTCTTAACATCGAAAAAGTTTATTTTCAGACGCGGCGCGATACTGTAGTACTCGATACGTATCGCGGACGATCGTTCTGCCGTACATATGTACCGCGAAGTAAATAGCAAACGCTCAAAGAAATCGATTTAACCCGGTTAAAGTCGCAAAGTAATCTCTCTCGTTGTGCGTGACACTGTGAACCGGCGGCGCGGCGACGCTTTTTTTTCACCGTTTTTCCGACTGGACGTTCGGATTCTCCGAGTATTAAATTGAAAAAAAGACGGGAAAAAAACCGTTCAATTATCATCTCTCGGCAAATTTCATTTTGCTCGAAATAAAAAAAAACTGCCGTCCATGTCTTTGCGGTCAGACCGTTCTCACGTATGAAAAAAATATTATTTATTTTGCCAAAATATTATGTAGTATCGTTACACGAGTATTTTCGTCATTGCCACGTTGTATAAGAGCCTAGAAGCCTATAAAACGCATTAGAGCCTTTTCGAATTTTTTAGTTTTGCGTTATCGAGTCGATTCGTTGAAAGTCGAAAATTTCGATTTCGTAACAGTTTGTGGAAAAAACTGTTCAAAATGTATTGTTCGTTCATTGATTTAATTTTAATCTTATTTTAATTAGAATTTTTTCAACAAAAGACGAAGGTTTTTCAATGCCTCGAAATCATTCACAACAACAATTTTTCTAAATATTTATAATATAACGATTTCGCTTAGAAAATATTCGAACGAGAGAGATTCGGCGAGGTCCCCTCGGTTCCCAAATGTTCAAAGGTAATGGAACCGGTTATTTTCCGGTACGGTTCCAATCCCCGCAATAAAATACAAATAAATAACATTCAAATACCCGAAGCTTTTTTTTTCAATTCGACAATTTAAATTTGATACGCATGCCTAAGTATAGTCTATGTAGTTTTTTTTTTAGGGCTCCGTAGCCAGATGGAAAAAAAACGAAACCCTCGTATAATATCATTTTTTATTATTATTTCGTCATGTCTTTGCCGTTCGCGTTTGTCCGTAGCTTTACGACTCCACCATCTTTCCGTAAATTCTGACGAAATATCAGCAGGTTATATTGATCTTACGCAATGCGTGGCACTGTTGCGTGAATTCTTCGTGAAAAAAAATAAAATATTATACCATCTACTCGGATACTATGCGCGTCTACTCCGACGAAATCACACATGAAAATCGCCTTTTCCGTATTTCCGATGATATACGTATTATATTCGATTTCTTAATGAAAAATAAAAGATCTAGGGGACATTGCCTTCTTAAATTTTTACAAGGGCGCGGTGTTGCTCTATTTTCCTGCAGGCGTACTACTATAGTAGATCACGTTTAACGAGCTTATTTTCAACAACTCGTCGACAAGTTTTTCCTCTTAGATATTCGCGTAATCTTCAGTCATACACTACCCGCGCGCGTTAAACGTTCTAGAAAAAAAGACTCGATCCTAAGCCACGCGGTGTCGACGACAGTCGATATAATCGTGTAAAAAATAACATACTAGTGTACATGGGTGGTCAGTAATTTCTATGAAATAAACGTCGCGAAAATAAAAAGAAATTCCCTTCTCGGCACGCGCGCGCGGTGACCGGTTTTTCTCTCTCTCTCTCTCCGGAGTGCGCTTTTATTACAATAACCGTTCGCGAACGGGAGAAAAACTCACACCGCTGCCGCTCTCGTTGATAGTAGGTATGCGGTAAACACGGTGGAAATTTACCGATTAATAAAATTACACACCGCAGCGCCGCGATATTTTATAGTCGAGTTTGGCGAGCACGGTGTAGGTGCTGTTGAGAAAGGAGAAAAAAAATTACGCGCCATTATGTCGCAGGACATTGAAAAACGTCGTCCGGCCGGCAGTCGCGCACATTAAGTTTTTATCGCGACGCGTTATACCGGGCAAATTTATATAAAATAGTTTTACGAGATCGCGAAAAAAAAAAAAAAAACCGGGGGGAGGGGGGAGGGGAAAAAAAATGAATTTTATACAATATATCGTTGTTATTATCGACTTCGTCATAGTCATCGTCTCGCGGTTGTAAACGTCGTCGTTGTTTTTATACGCACTTTTATATACGCTCTCGGATGTAATAAAATATACACGACCGAGCGCGCCGGGGTCCGTACGGTATTAGTTTCGCACTAAATCTTAAGCGCGCCAACGCCCGGGCGCAAACTAAACGAAAATGATAATCGATCGTATTTTATATATGCGTTTCGCGAGTAGTACCGACTTGTGCGCAAATGATAATAAACGCGAGACGAATAGTCTCATAATAGTGTTAAATATATTTTACAACACTGTGTGAAGAAAAATCTCTTTTATCAATAATTATTATTATTAACGTTGTTAATAACGGGCGACGACGTTGAAATCTCTCTTCGGAGTCGTCTCGACGAAGCGCTCGTCGATTTCCGCAGATTTCACCCGTCGATGTTAATTAATTGCGAAGGACCGACGCGTCGGTCACGAGACGAATCGATCGTATAACCGGCGACCCCGCGCGGAGACGACGACGACGAATTTCAGTAATCGAGCGTCTCGATGAAATAATTTCGGACTTTCGGAGATAAAACGCCTTTTTGTTTCCGAGTTCTACCGAATTCGTCGTTACCGAAATGAATTTTTCGTCGTATTTTTAAAAACCTCGTCTTTTGTATACTCGTGTATAGAAACAAAAAAAAAAAAAACAAACAAACAAATAACATAAATATTAAAAAGACTAAGTAGGTAGGTGTACCGTGTCCGTTGTATAAAAATACAAACGTTTAGATTTATATCTTTCGCGCAAGACGTACATTTTGAAAGTTATAATTCAACAATGTTTTTGTTCGTAGTCATAGAAGAGCATTGTCATAACTTTTATTTTTATTTTTAATGGTGACAATATATCGTCCGCGGGAGTTTATCAAACGTCCAATCCGATTTACCGGAAAAAAATATTCCCCCGGAACAGAGACCACTATCTTCATTTACGCATTGTCTTGTTAGTATGAACATAAAAAAAAAAAAAAAAAAAAAATCATCTAATATATGTGACAAACGAGTTAACCGCTTGGCTAGGACGTGATATTATAATAATGTAATATCGTGTTTTGCGATAAAATTAAAAATCGTCTAAAAACTCTATTCTAACGCCATGTTTTGTGTTGATTTTTTTCAGGTATGTTGATTATATTGATACGATTTATACGCATGCGGTGTTCGGCAAAATGTAAGTAATTTAGTGATATTATTATTAACAATCGATCGTCCGATAATTATATTATCGTCAGCTGTTAACGTGTAAAGTATTACTAACAAATTTTTATTACAATCTGATGATTTATTACGTAAGACGCGCGACACCTTAGAATTTGATTTTCTTGTATAACAGTTATTAAAGAAATACATAATATCGACTCGAAGTCAATCATATAATGTATTCGAGTGAACCTTATGGTATTTACACATCGTATACAATTTACATATATATTATATTTGTTTATTCGAGTTGACATTTATCGCAGGGGTCAAATAAACTAAATTTGGATTACTCGGATGAGTTTTACTCCACTAAAGTCGATATCAACGAATTTGATTTCGATAATCAATTTTTAGAATCAAAGTTTTAGAATTAAAAAGTGAAAATCAAAATAAAAAAAAATGAGAAATTCGATTTCCAGTAGACACGGGCTAAAATCGGTTTTCAAAATGCTCGTCGGGTAGGTAGGTGCGTTGAAAACGGGAAAATGCCCACGTCCGTCGTCGTGCGCGTAAAAAGACGAAAACCGACCGTTTCTAATCGAGCTATTCGAACGTATAGTTACAAAGATTTCAGGCTCGAAACTCGGGATTTTCTCACCGCGGTGCCGACAAATTTCCTCACTCCCCTTTTACGAATAATTTCCACCGAATAAAATCTTATTTTTTCTTATTTTTCCGCGCGTTCGAAGAGAACGAACACGCGATTTATGTGTCGCACGTTCGATAGCATTATTATTATTTTTTTTTATTTTTTTTTTTCTTAACACCGAAAATAATCGACGTAAACGCTACTGTGCGCGTATGTACGTATGTTCCGCTAGTGCCGGAGGAGGATCCCGTCTCGCGACGACTCTGGGCACTCCGCCGATAGATTTACACGCGAAAAGATAAAGAAAACAAAATACGTTTTTTTTTTCGCGCGCGAGAGAAAACGAGAAAAAGTAACGACTTTTTTCTTCCCTCTACTGTATATTCGGCGCAACATAATGTCGCCGCGTTACTTTCGTACGAACTTTTATGATATTGCGCTCGTTCCTCACGCTCCGTATATGAATGAGAAGCATTTTCGCAATTTATCCAGGACCACCTATTTTTCACGCCTCCCCGCCGCCGCCCCGACCGTGTTCCCGACGAATACATTACGGCCGACAGTCATGAGCTTCGTGTTATTCCCCTCAACCTCGACGCGTTTCCAAACGCGCTTCCCGAAACCGCGTATTATTATTCGTTTCCATCGAGTTGGCGGCGGCGGCGTTGACGAGTGTTTTCAACACATTTCCGCGCGTACATATTATCATTATTATTTTTTTTTTTTTGCTTTCTTAAAAAAAGAGGAGGAAATTATCGGGACGTGTGCGTCGTTCCGAACGACGACGACGACGACGAGTGGTGGGAGATCGGGTCGGGACGAGAAAAAAATGTTAACGACGGCGCGGGCGTCTGCTTTACGTATATTTATTTATACACCGTCGCGCGCCTTTTTATTCGGGCGAAGATTTCGAAAAATATTTGACGATAAACGTCACGCGTTTGCGTTTGCGCGTAATGCCTGACACACACGCTAGGGATTTCGGGAAGGGATAATACGTGTTTTTTTTTCACTCGTCATTATCATTCTCACTCTTTTTGTTTCGTATGACGTCTATTTTAAATCTCGAGATATACCGTCGTTTGCTCTCCTTTTTTTCTCTACCATTACGAATTATAAACGTTATCGAAGAAAATCTTTCGTTTTGGCGAGAGTTTTAGAGCGTCGACTCTACGATTTAAACGTTATTTTATAAAACGCATTTTTACAGTGGAAATGGTTATATTTTTTTTTCTTCAAAATAATCCTCGCGTTCCAATTACTAACAATGCTCTACGTGTCAATAATAACATTATAACACGATTATAATATTGTTGTATCGCCGCATGATATTTGTAAAATAAAATAACCGCGCATAAACTCTTATAAATTTCTAATTCGCGTTACTCGTTCGACGATGGCGGGGGGACGGGATGTGAACTATTCTATTTTGTACGTGAATTCTCTGTACAGACGGACCGGGCCGAGAATACGTTGCCGTATAATCCACTTTGCCCGTAACACATATACAGAATATAAACCGTTGAATTACAGCGGTCTGTTGTAGTTCGCTAATGGTTTCACCGTACTAGCTAATTCCTATCGCGGTGTATATCGCGCGTAGTGGCCGTAAATTATGTTTCATTATACAGCACAGACTCTCGATAATTCGAAATTCAGCGGACCAAAGTGAAAATTCGATTCGTCGAGGTTTTCGATTTGAACATCAAAAACACATATTTTGTATAACGAAAAAATAATAAAAAAAAAGTACACGCTTTTGAAACAAATATTTTTCTTCTTCTGCGATTAATCGTTCGCGACAATGGAAGTCGCCAGCCAAAGTGCTGTCGGTCGAGTTGGTAGAGCGTTATTTTCCATCACCGCAAATTTCGGAGGGTATATCGAAATACATCAGTCTTTTTTTTCGAATCGTAGAGATTTCCTCGAGCGTTCAGATCGATTCGTGGAGTTTTTCGAATTTCCGAGAGTCCGCTGTATCGCGTTACTCACGATCGAATTAAAATCGAAAAAGCAAATCATCGGCGTAATGTACACGAATTCGTACGCGCGCCATCGCGAAATGTTTTTCCATCGCATATGAATTCGTTAAAAACGTCGGGGCGTCACGAAACCGCGCGCCCACCGCACTGCTCCGCGCCCGGGACGTTTCGACCGCATCCCGTCGCCAGCTGTCGGCCGCCAAACCGTGGGGGGAAACGCGTTTCGAACTACACAATTAGGCGCGGGAACACTGGATTTCATTTTAACAATAATAAAAACGAACAAACAAACAAAAAAAAAAAACGGCGAATCATAAAAACCGCGTTCGACTTTACGAGCGCGCGGCAGAGGGAATGTAAAAACTAAAAATACGATTTTTTTTCTTCTTCACATAATACCGGCTCGTCGTACACATCGAACGATACGGGTCGTAAAAGCGTTACCGGCGCCGAAACCGATATATTCCGTCGACACACGTTGCGGCGCGCGATAACCAAATATATACGAATAGCTTTCGATCGTATTCGTTTGTATCATAACCTGCAGTACGATCGCAGTATACGAACTCGCGGGGATTCCTGCGAAACGCGTTGAGGATTTTTCGCGGAGACGTCCGAAACATGCCGCAGGATGTTCTTCCTGTTCTCTCGGTCGCGTTCGACGTTTTGTTTTTTTTTTTCAAATTATCCGCTAAACGAGACATCTTTAAACACTTGGAATTTAAAACTACGATAATCTCGAAGTGGAAAAATGTAAAATATTGCGTTCTCAGAGACTTTTCAAATCGCGGTAGTCGTCTTTTATGGGTATTGAGTAGATTTACGCGTTTAATGATTCGAAACCGTCCGACAGTTTTTGACATTTGTCGACTGATGTCCCGATCAATGTTTCGTGGTATTTAATCGCCGAGGAAAAAAATTAATCACCAGTAAAATTCAATGTAAATCGCAGAAAACTAATCGTACCTAGATCGTGAACATTTGACGGCGCCAAACGTGTTTTTCTAGAGACTAAAAGATCAGGAGATGTGTCGATTATCCATACGTTTATCGCGGAGCGACGACGTTTCACAAAATCTCTAATATTTCAATCGGTCGTTTTCACCAACGTGTTATTATTCGAACAATTCGAACGCGCGTCGACGTACGTTTATTTTTATTTTCGGAATTATTCAGAGCGTCGTCGTCGGCCCTTTTATTTTCGGCGATAACGTATTACTAATACACGCGCGCGAACGCCGAGCGGAATAAAGTACGCGCGCGGCCCAGGGGAACGGGCAGAAAAAGCCGACAAATAGCCGAGGGCGACGACGACGGGTCTTTTGAAAAATTCTTATTGAATTTGATTTTCAAGAAACTCTTCTATATTATTATCATACCGCGCGTGTATATTTAGCGCTAACCGTTTCGTACTCTCGGATAAAAGGCATCTCGAAATTATTATTTATAGCGGCGTACCCACTGCGAACGGCGGTTTTCATACGTATTTATTTTTTTTCCTTTCCTTTTTCGCCCCCTCTGTTTCCCGCGCACACGTACCTATTTTCAATAACATTATGACGCGTTATACAAAGACTAAGTGATTTTCTGTATTCCCGCCGCCGTCATCTCTTTCGCTTCCCACCACACGAAAACGCGCGAATCGCGTTACGACAGAATAATTTTGGGCTAGAGAAAAACATGGTCTGTTTGTGTGATATATATATATATATATAATACACGTTCGCTCTCGAGTTGATGTATAAATGTTTTTGTAATGTTCTTATTAATGTACACGATATCGTTGGCCAGATGCGAATAACACGCGTTGTTATTTATTTTTTTCTCCTCCGAATCGTCCTCGCTCTGAGAGCTTTTTCTCGAAAAAAATTAAAATTCCACAGCAGACGTCTTGTTATACACACACACACATACACTCGTAAATTTAACCCGTGGCGACGCGTCGGTCTGGCGGCGGCGTCGTCGTCGTCGTCGTCGTTTCTTTTCGACTTGGATATCGTTCGTCGATTATCGTCCGCTCTCGTCGATATCATATCTCGGCGATATTTTATTCGCATTATTATTATTATCGTTGTGGTCTGGCGGCGGCGGCGGCGGTATGTTTTCGAGAAAAGCGTACGTGGTAGCTAGAGCACCTATTTACCGACTGCGCAACGGCTTGTTAACGACGACGACAAAAACAATAACAATAACAACACCAACAACAACAGACGTAAGTTGTTCGGTTTAAATTTGATCGTCGGAGTTTGCCGTTTGTAAATATTTGCTTTGTTCTCCCCGACCTAACCGCGGCGAGCCCACCACACCGCGGCGGTTGTTTGAGCGCGCGCGGCATACGGTTTCGTTTTTATGCAACACACTGTGCGGTCGCAGTCTCTGCAGATTACGTTTTCGAGGCGTATTATTATATACTCTGGCGTTTAGCATTCCCGGTGTACGATACGCATACTGACGACGACACACTTAGCTGTAGGGGGCGGGGGACATCCCGAGCGACTGTCCAGGGCGACTGTCCCCGCGAGGACGGCGAGAAAACTCCTCGACGTTGAGTTGCTTATCGAACCCGTCTCATCGAAATAATATATAATGTTTACACCGACGACGTGGATAAAAAAAAATTACTACTCGTTCTAATTACATAAGCGTTGATCCGATTCGGTTAGTGAAATAAAATTCCCAGACGTTTTCGAATAAATAACGATCAAAGGGGTAAAATCCATAAAAAAAATCACCGTAGAGCCAATAAGTATAGTAGCTGCGTACGTATAAGCGTGTGCAGGTAATCAACGTTCGGTTGGAAACTTAATTATAATAAAAGTACGACCACACTATTTGACCTATATATTGTCGTCTGTGACGTAAAGTAAAACATAAATTATGTATTATATATAGTTTTAAAAGTGTCCGGGGTAGTAAAAGATATATCGTACGCGTAATATATGATCGAATCCATATTATATAGTTTATATAAGTTTTATAAGCATATAAGTTTTTCGACAATCCTTTTACACTAAATTTTTAATATAATACTATAACCGTCGTCGTCGGTGTGTACGTATGTAAAAATGTAATGATAGGGTTTCTCGCGCGAATAAAATTATCGCAACTTGTCCGGTCGGACAATATAGGCGAGATAAATCCCGCGTGGATAAATTAAAACGTCACCGCGGACGGTCAAAAACGGGTTTCCTCGCCGCATCGACCGGTGACGAAAAATAATATTATTCGCCGTAAAGATTCTGCTGCGCTCGTCCGGTCGAGTAGGAATTTAGATTTTTTTTTCGCATCGCCATGATAATGTTTTTTTATTCGTTTCTACCGTTTCTCGCGAGACGCGCTCCGTCACGGCGAGCGTGTGATTTCGAGCTGCTGACCGCCGCCAGTGAACGAGGCGAATTCCATTAATTATAATATCGCGCGCGGTTATCTCCGCACATCGCACGGCACCGTTTTTTCGCGGATTTTTCCACATTATAATACGTACTCGCGTTAATTTATTATCTCAGTCGTTACGGCGAACGCGTTTCCCTTCTTTCCTCGCGCCCGAAGATCGGTCAATAGATAATAAACATATACGTACATTATCATCAATTGAAACGTTGAACATTATAAAATATAATATTATAATTAGCAAACGAACCCGATGCCGAGCAAATATATATCGACCGCACGCGTCGGTCTCGATAAAATAAAAAAACGAAAATTTCAGTAAAACATTTTTAATGAGCGGACACGCTCTCAGAGCGATGGGGTGGGAAACGAGGTGCATACCTAACGCCGATTTATTAATAGCAATACGACATTATTATTGTGTGAAAATCGACGTGATGTGTACACAATAAATTATTATAATATATAACGATTATGCATGTTATAAATTGTACGTACAACAACAGTATAGTTAAATATAATATACGAGTATAGTAAACATTTTTGAAATTAGTAAAGATATTGTTAAAAAAAATCGATAGGTGAAATCTATTATAACATTTGGTCTTGGCGATGGGAAATTTCACTCTTTCACGAAGCGTTTTCTCTAGTTGGATATTAAAATAATTGACGATATTTTTTTGAAATCACGATGGAAATTGTCGAATAAAAAATGTAACTATCACGCAGAGTATAAACGCTCGCGCGCGCGCTACGAGAAGAGAATATTACCGCGCGGCGGCGGGTCGTCGTAATATTACACCGTCGTTATCGCGGGCACGGATCACTCGACTTTCGAGAAAAATACGTTCCGCAGCGCTGTTTTTTTCCGAGCGGATCGATGCTAATTTCGTTTGTGGTTATTTTTTTTTCTCACACGTCTCGCAAACGTAAACTTTTTGCACTCGGTCGCACGAAAAAAAAAAACAAACATTAATTCCAACGCTTTTATCGCGACGTAGTCGCGTGGTCTTTCCGATACGATTCCGCGTCGCCATAATGACGTATATATTATAATATATAGTATTATTGTTATTATTATTCGAAAAGACATAAATCTCGGTTCGTCGTATCTGGTTTTATATTTTCTATTTTTTTTTTTATGCGAATTATTGAAATTCTCGTTGATTTTATGATAAATTATGTCTTCTCGTATAATACGGAGAATCGGTTGAAAAAAAAAAAAAAACCTATAAAATAACATAAAATTATGTATTTTTAACGAAAACGATCATTTTTTTTTTTTTTTGCCGCATATATTTCGATTACAATTTAAAATCCGCGCGCCGTCGCGTGCATGTGATTATCACATATTAATATATTATCTAAATAATTTTATCTGTTTTTCGTTGTTTCGGTAGGTTTTTCGATTTTTATGTCGTGTTTTTTATGCGCGATCGAATCGCGTCGTTTATTATTATACGATTATTCAAATATTCTACGTCGATTTCGACATCGATTTTGATATTCCTATGAACAATGGTCACGCGCTATAAACTATACGAATATCGCGAGCGACATTACTTAATATAATCAATCGTTCGATTAAAAAACAAAATCCAAGTCATCGTCGTGTGTGTCGCTTAACCGTCGGGCATAATCAGTGGATATTATAATATAAGTCGGCCACTTCGCGGTCGACAGATAAACGAGAAATAAATCTTTGAAGTCGTTTTGATTCGATTCCACGACGGAAGGGCTCCTTCTCGAACCAGTCCTTGATTATAATTATCGTTACATAATATAGTACGAAAGATCGAAACGAACTATTATTATTATTATTATTTACAAATTCTCCGTAACTCAGTCTCTCGTCTGTTTCGCGATAAAACGGATCGCTTCGGATTCACGATTCAGGGGTGAGCCTGCACAAGGGTGTTGTGACCGTGACGGGCGACGAGTAGGTACTTGCGAATTGAAAAAAAGGTCGGCGAAACACGCGCCCCGATGCGAAAAACATCTCCGTCCAGGCGTCCGCGGCGGATATGAGATTACGACTCGCGGAAAACGTTAATCTTTATCGCGATCCGTCCGCGCACCTCCCGGTGGCGATTTCCGGTACGCTCGTTTGCAGCCGCCGCGGCGGTATAATTACTGCGTTTGGCCACGTCATTAAGGTCATCTAGGGCGATGGCGGCGGAGTCGGTGGACGGTGTAAAACACTACAAACGTTAAGACGAGAGTTGTTTCGCCAAAATATAACCACGGGGGTTAATCACCGACCGACCGACCCTTCTACCTCTTCGTCCGCGGACGCGCACGCGGCACGTGATGTGTACGGGGTGATCGTTTCATCGGAAAACGTTCGGTTTTTCGGAAAGCAATGCCGTTCGTAGAAGTCCTAAATGAACTAGTGATCTCCCGAAAATACTCGTCTTTGATGATCCTTATGTACATATTATTATCATCAACGGTTCGATGAACACATTCAAAGTCAAAAATTTGTTAAAAAAAAAGAAATCAATGCTCACGAATTTCCAAATCGGCGGGGATTTCTCTCGTAATAATTTAGGAGTGGGAGGAGTGGAAAATAATGGTATATTATAGTTAGACTGCAACTGTGTGTCGCGAAATAAAAATAATAATATTTTGCGAAATAACCAGTGGTCGGCGATCAAACGGTCACCCTGTATAGTGACGAGATTTACGACACCGCGGCGAGTCATTAGCCGAATAGGAGCTCGATATTAATATTATGTATATATTCACTGCGGAATCCGCGGCAGAGGACTTAATTTCACCGATGTCCGGACGGTATCATCGCGTGTTTGCGTGTATACACACACACACACTAATTATTATGACGTCGTAATTTTCCTCCGAGATCATAAAACGCAATGATAAGCAACGCGATGCTAATCCAGTCAGGTGTGCGTGCGCGTACTAGGCCCGCACGACACGGGGGAGGAGTAGTTTGATTTATATTCCGATTGAATTCTGGAGAGAAAGAAAAATTCGGTAACGATTGAAGTCAACGGGATTTGTGAAAAAACGTAATTACATTTTTTATTCATTCAATTCTGTATTGCATTACAATAATAAATCATATTAGTCTATCGATATCAAGTCCTACTCATCGTCGTCGGTAGGATAAATAATTATAAAACGTTCACATTCGTCGTCCTTTTTTTTTTTGTCAATGGAAAATACAATTTAAATAACTCAGCGCTAAAGGTAGATCCTGCAGCGAGCTCGCGCGGAGAACATTGTCTACCGGCGCGGCGCTGAGAATTCCACCGCGCGCGCGCGCGCGAGAAAATCGGACCAACGGGGTTTTCAAAGGGTTCCGATTTCGGCGTTTTCCGTTTCCAAGTCGAATGTAACGGCCCGCAGTATCCGATGTTATTATGCCAATCAACCGATGGAATCAATACGCGTCCGCGTGACGTTCGCCGGCTGTGCTAAACGTCGGGCCGAGACGCGTGTGAAATAACAAGAGGATATTTCCGTTTCGCCGGGCAACACACGGCGGTCCGCACGCGGATGGCCGGGAACTCGTTCGGATTGATATTATTTTTATCGCGTCACGTTTGAAACGTAATATTATAAACGCGGCGGCGGCGGCGTACCCTGCGCGCGAGTACGATACAGTGTCTCGTCTCGTTCAAATCGTTTATCGCGATGTTTCGCCGCCGACGCCGTCGTCGGCGACGGAATACGAAATCGAACGTACTCTTTTTTTTCTTTTCTTCTCTTATCGACGATCGGAATTCATCGATTATTACGAGCGGTACGACGACAGCAGCATCTGCACGGAATCTGACGACGACGGGCGAACGCGTCGGAGCGGTTCGAATATTATGTAAAATAATATCGTAACGCGCATAATAATATTATAATATCGCGGTTGTGGATCTCGAACGTTGCGGAGAAGAATTAAAACGCGAACCACGTGAGTTCGGCGCACGCGGGTTTGGGAAAAATGATGGACGCACAAAAAAACGGTCTTTTATATTCGGTATTTTTTCCCCCCATCTTTGTTTCCTCTAACCCGGAACAGCTGAGCTCGAAAACACATTCCCCAATAGTGTTCGATATGGAATAATATGTATTCCAGCGCAATACGATACGACATGGGCGTAACTCGAGGAATTTTTTTTTTTCCCGGGTAGGAAAGACAAACTAAAGGTTACACGCGGCGTACACGATATAATAAAAATAGTCGACTTGAAACGATAAAATCCAAAGTGCCCGGCTTTTGGGGGCGAGGCGAGAGAGGCGGCGTCTCACCTGAACGCGTAGTCGGTGTAAATAATGCTCGGCACAAGTATAGGCGTGACCGGGAAGGAACTCGAGGGGGGAAGGTGGTCATATTCAACGACGAAATCGTAAATTAATATTACGAAAATAGACGTTTCGAATATATCGAAAAAAATCAGAAAATAATTCAATCGCACTCGCTCCGAAAGACGAAAACGTTCGTTAGACTTGTAATAGTTGTAATATTTTCAATCGGTTATGTTTCTCTGTTAGTATTCGACGTGCTCGTATAATGTTATTGTGTGAAATGTGATAGGTAGTAATGATTAGAACTGTCGTTGAAAGGGACGTTTCACGTCGATTTTCGTAAAACGAAGCGATTTCGATTTATACGATATTAATTATGAGTTTTTATAAAGTCTCCTTTTTTCAACGTATTAAAATCCGCGCCCCAATCATAACGCTATATCTTTCTGAATAAAATTAAAGTACTTCGGAAAAAAAAAAAAAAAATAACAAAATATCGCCTTTCATCTTGTCGATGATATTAATTTGTTTTTTAATTTACAAAATAATTAAAACGTTATCGAGCTCTTGAGTTCTCATAGAAAGAGACGGCCGCCCTCTCTCGCTGTGAATAATCTCGCGGTCAAAACGTCAACGATGATATCGAATATAGGCGAGATCGTTTTGACGGTCATATAGCGTTGATTATAGAATAGACTTATTACGTTCTAAAATCAACGGGGTTGATAGTATCGATCCGGCGGGAAATCTTTAAATTCTCCCTCATTAATGGTTAATTTATTTACGTGGCTAACGATACGACGCAGAAATAGATAATAATAATAAAAGGATTATTTGTTACCGAGGAGAGGCAGTAGAGGGAAATAATAATTTATTACCGTCGAACAACGTAATTAAAGGTATACACGCCGTAATATGATACGGGTTTCATATTCTCGTGTAATTACATTAGGTACAGTTTGCTTTTTCGAATATCAAGTGAATTAAATGATCCGAAAGGACTATTAATCGGTCGGCGGCGGGACAATGGTAAAAGTTTAATAATCTCGGCAGTTACGCGCGCGTGCTCGTGGTTTTTTTTTTCTCCCCGCTTTGTCCGATAATATTTTTATTGGAACGCTAGTCGAAAAGGAAAAACAAATAAAACAACTACGTCTAAGGATTTTCAAGCCGTACACACGTCACGTCACGTAACGTAGTTTTTTGGAAAACGGATGGCTTAAGCATAAACCGTGATGTGATGTTTAGTGTAGTGGACACGTTTTTTTTTTGAAGGGGGCGGGGGGAAACGCCGAAAACCGATGTCGGAATTGTGAAAATAACGATCGCGCTAGGACGACAACGACATAAATCATCGTCCGTTTTCTTCGTACCGGACCGACCACCTCGTCGGCGTGTACGGTACGATAGACACGAAATATATATTATATTATGGTTTTTTGTTGTTGTTATGTTTTGCTTTTCGGTATTCGCGGCTCGCGACCGAGCGCGTTCGGGAGACCGTCCGGCACAAACATATTATTTAATTAGTTTAATCGACGTCTCGTTTCTATTGTATATCATCGTCGAGGCAATTGCGATGGGGGGGGAAAAAAACAGGGGCGTAAAATACCTAAATCTAACCGTCGCGCGCCGTCGTCGTCGTCGGTTCGGGTCGAGCATTGACAGTTTTCACGACGATCGAAAACACCTAACCGACACTACTATATTATATTATTGTTGTACTCGACCTTTGTTCGACGGCACAACGTGCAGCGATTCGACCAAGTTTTCGGTACTCTCTCTCTCTCTCTCCGTCAATAATATTAACCACGTCTCAATTGACAATGCGCGTAACGTTTTAATTAGAGCTTGGCAATCGCATAATAATTGTATCTAATTATAAGGCAGGGGTTGTTCATTTTACCTCGAGTAATTGTGTTACGAGTTACAGTTACACGACTGAATCGTGTTATTTACTCGAGAGTTACGTTTCGATAATATTCGGATAAAAAAAACAACTCGTTTTTTCTTCGTCTAAATATAACACGTTTAAAAAAAAACACAGTTCTACCACGAGCAGTTCGATAGAGATTTTACAGGTAGAGTTTATAAGCGTATATGTTTCGTTTGTATTAAATTTGTAAATCGTAATATCAGAATGATCATCTCGCCCTTTATTCAAACGATCCGTTTTGACTAACCGCGACTTATTATTAATAATGGTACCCGCCAAGGCCGTATCCAGAAATATTTTTCGGGGGGGGGGGTCCAAAATATATTTATTGTAATTTTACTGAATTAAGGTTTTAAAATTTGATTAAAAATAAGACCAAAAAAGATTTAATCTTCTTTTAATAAAATATATAATTAAATAAACAAAATTACTTTGACATCTTGCCACCTTACACTATACAAAACATAAAAACAAAATGAATTGATAACATACACAAATTCAATATAATTTAAATTAATAAAATGCTTCTATCTTTTTGAAGAGCAAACTGGTTTAACACTTCTTCGGGATTAACTATCGATAATAATCTATTATTAGACGAAGTAATAATATTTGCATATGATGATATGATTCATATTAGTCAACAGTTAATTTAATTAGAGTTTAAGTCATTTATAACTGAAAATATATATGTTTGTATTAAAAATAAATAGTCATTTTAAACATTTGTAAAATACTATAGAAATGTCGGGGGGGGGTCCGGACCCCTTGGACCCCCCATCTCAGATACGGCCTTGGTACCCGCGTACCTATTATTTGAACGCTCGCTGCTCGTGACATTATTTCGTAAATATATACATTTTCTTCGGTAAAACGGAAGGTAAAATATTTCACGCCGAGGCTCGCGTTACGCGTTATTATTATTATTATTCTACAGTAAATCATGCGAATATATTATCGTAATAATATTTCATTATTGTCGTTCGCGCAGCGCTTATCAATTATTCGGATCATTCGCGCGCGTCTCCCGTGCGCAGTACCACGCGGACTACACGGAGGAATAATATCTATTTCGACGGATTTCGTGCTACGTATATTATACCGCGGAACAGAGCGCCGAAAAGAAAATAATATCGGTATTAAAACACATTATAAATCAGAACGGACTAAAAAAGTGATACGTCGTAGTTCCGTGCCATTAATCAAAGTAAATGTATTCTATTGACGTAAAAAAAATAAAAATAAAATATAAAGTATATAATACGTATGTACTACAGTGGATACATAATATAATATATAATAATAATAATATTACGTCGGATTTTTTTTTCTCAATAACATTATTTTATACTCTCTTAATATATCCGAATTATTTTTCAAAGTCTTTCATCATTCTTTAAAAAGTTATAAAATTCTATTACGTCAAAGACAAAAATAAAGGAAAATTATTCCTCGTCTATTTATATAAATCGGAGATATCGGAAAAACAAAAAACAAAAATGTTAACGACGAGTTTCGCGAAACTTTGAACGAAAGACATCAATTAACCAATATTATTAATGATCTCTCTCGAACGTTACGAAAATATCGTTTTCTTTAAAAATTCAGCGAAAACTAACACGGTGGAGCGTAATTTATTAAGAATATCGTAAAAAATTACTCTCCATAATTTTCCGAAAGTAAAATTCACTTTTCGTCGCAAACAACAACAATAATAATCATAACCGAATCGAATGGTTTTTTCTCTCTTCTTATATTATATTAAGTCTGAGACCGAAAAAAAGTTTGACGAAATCATACGTCCGCGCTGAAAAACGACATTTAATACGCGACAACGCCGTTAATTAAATATACTGTCTCGTTACTTTTTAATTTATTATTAATTAAAATGAAAAAAAAAAAAAAATTTCCCGGCACTCGGAACTATAGTTGCGAAGTATCGACTTTTTAGTTTTAGTAGCCGAAACACAACTATACGGGGGACTTAATGAATTAATAAAATCGTGGTTATTATGCAAATATTTTTAACCATTGTCGTTGTATATATTCATAACTTTTGTTTAGTTTTCCTCGTAAACGTTTCGGTAACGAAGTTCGTTTAAATAAATATTAAAAATTAAAGACCGAACGGCCCATAAACCACCACGCAGACCTGACGCGCGCGTGCAGGATCGTAAAACGCGGGAGCGTCTTTAATATTATAACAGTTCTAGAATTCCGACGAAAAATCATAAATATTTATTTTCGACTGCGACGCGCACGACGACCGGATAAAAAACCGTTTTACGCACTTTTTTTTTTTCGAAAAATAATTTCTCCTCCTCCTTTGTTTGTTGTTTTCCCTGCGCGAATGTTATAGGGCTCGCGCTATTACACCCGAGAGTATTCGGTCGAAAAATCCAAAATGATTATTATTATTATTGATGATCACTCGATCGTTTCAATACCCATTTCCAATCGTACGTTTGTTCATAAGCAGTTAAACGAGTAGAGTATACCTAACCGGCGTACGTACTGAATCGGATTTTTCAAACTGTTTGTGAATGTTTAATTTCAAAACGTAGAAACGTTTTTCCGTCCGTCTCTGCGGATTCGGTCACCATCGCTGAGTTTTTCGACTCTGGATTGTCGTCCGAATTTATAGGACCGTACGTCGAGCGCGTCTAACCTACATATTAGTGGGTTAAAGCCACAGCGGTGTAAACCTTAATTAGAGCAACAAAACGGTTAAAAACTCAAAAATAAACTCCCGGATGAAATTATTACCTGGAGGGTGGTCAAATCAAGCATCTATTGGTAGAAGTTTGAGTTATGACTAGGGCTCGGATTTTGTAGCAAAATAAATCCTTAAAAAAGCATTTTAAGTAGCCGAAAAAAGTAAAACAAAAGCGTTTATTAAATTTAATTTAAAAAAAAAACAAATTTCAATTACACGTAAAATTAAATTTTAAAAAAGGAATTTACGACCACATATTTGGTCAAGATACTTTCATTAGAACTCATTCTATTGGGTGCTGCTAATATATTATATTTATACGTAGAAAAAGACTTTTCCACATCGACCGATGTAATCCATGATGCATATTTCATATAAACTAAATCATTTAAATCATATTACTGTTATGATTATTCATTACAATTTCGGCACAATAACGATGGTTATTTAATCATTCATACTGGTTTTAAAATTTCTGGTAATAATGATTTATAACTCCAAGTATAATATACATAAAAATAAGTTAAATTTTCAAGAAAAATATGTAAAAATTAAGAAAAAATAACCAAACAGGGGAAAAAGCAATGAAAAGCAAGTTTTGTGGAAAAAAGCAAAAAAAAAAGTTTACTTCATTGAAATCAGAACGATTCAAAACGTATTTATCTATGAGAATTATCTTTCTATCACACACCCCTCAAAAGAAGCATTTGCTACAAAATCCGAGCCCTAGTTATGACTTACTTCACTATGGCTTCAACCCACTCATACTCGTATATATCGACACTTTGCTTTTAATTATTTCGTACGACCGCCGCGATAAAACGACGACGCGGCGTAAAAGGCATTATCGCACTTGACGGCTGCCGCCGCTAGTCGTACGCGCGCCGTAAATATATTTTAATATGATAATAACAACGTGTTACGCAGTGGCTCTGACGCGCGGTGTATTACGGGCAGAGTGCCACTCGGAACGGAAACTGTCTGTAACATTTTATCCGATTAAAAATCATTTCGCTAAGTGATGTTGATCAACGCGTATACACGTACAACGTCACCCGCGTAACAGCGCGACCGTATTGTTTTCGGCTCGCGCGCGTTCAAAAGCGACCGGTCGTCGCGCGACGCGGCGGCGGCGCAGGACGTTAGTGCGGCGACGTGTTCGCGAGGAGAAGGAGCGCCGTTTTCTTTTTTTCCTCTAGACTTCCGTTTATAATACCGTACGCGTTCGTTGACGCGATATTACAACAACGAATTTGAAATTATTGTTTTTTTTTTTTTTTTTTTGTTATTCGTATATTGCGAAACCGGCATAATATTATAATATGAATAATTATATAATTAGAGACCGTAAACATTTCCTTTGAAATTTCCGCTGCGCGTCGGGGCAGGACGACAGGAGAGTCTCCGCGACGCGTAGTGCTATAGTCCGGTTATAGTACGTACAGCGCCACGAATTGGGCAAATTAAATAAGTTTCGAGTGTACTATAAACACGACCGGCTGCTAAACCAATTATAGCGCGTTGAACAAAGCTCAACAGCTAGACTCGTATTCTAAAAATGTCAGAACCACACGACTGCATTACATAACTATATTCAATTCGATTCGCCTTATTTCACCGTAATACCATGATAATATTAAACGCCGACGACGTTTTTGCGTTTACGCTAAAAACCAAACGATATGCGGTCGCGTATTTTCCCCGAGTATCAAACGTTTAAAATCGTCGTGTTATCATCATCGTCATCGTCATTAGTATCACCAAGGAACATAGCTCAAAGTCCTGTAAAACCGATTGAAAATCAACGTGACACTGTCTGACCCACCGACTACACATTATCACTATTTTTATGAGACGTAATTTCGAATTCTCGCGTTTGTGTGTTGTTTTTTTAAATCCATCGACATTCTTTGTGCGCTCGATCATTTCTCAAGTTTTTTTTTTTTTTCAATCACATTTAGCGCGTATAGAAGACGCGTTTTCGGCCCCCCCCCCTCCGCGTCCGACCACTTGGCATTTTACAAAATAAACTTTATGTAATTTCCAACGGAAATTCGCCAGAGACGAAGAATAATGACTACGTCGGTATTTGTAAAAATAAAATAAAAAAAAACCAAAACGAAAAAACGAAGAAAAAAACTTTCTTAATCAAAATCGGTATACTTACCAGTATCCATTAGCGGAGTTAATTTTGTCAGTAAATCAAATCACAACAAAGGCGTTTCCACAGAGATAATTTTCGATTTTACGGGTTTCATAAATTATACCCGCGGCTCCTTTCTTCTCTTCTTATAAATAGTATCGAGAGAGAGAGAGAGAGAGAAAATAAATAATAATAAAAAAAAAAACAAACTTAAAACTCGGTTATAATATGAGACCGTAAGATATTGATTTCCAAAACACAAGTAGGCGCGCGGAACGTTAACAGAGTGATTGATTCGAATATGCGGGAACATTAAAAACGAAAACGAGAAACGGGCGCGCGCGTCACGCGGCTAATTTAGTCAAACAATGCACGTGCCCCGGCGCCGCCGCGTATAGGTAATTTGTAAAGTTTAAAATATGTCAATGGTCTTTTATTTCTACTCGCTCGCGTGTGTCGAGAATTTAAAACGGTTAGACGTGCCGCGCGCGCGCGAGTTGCTCTGAAATATGAATTTCAAAGGCTTATGTGCGCGTGAAATGTTTATTCGCGTAGAGGAGATGCACACGGCTGCGGGCGCATAAAAGGAAATATTTGTTTTCGTTCGCGGTTTAAAGTGTACGTAATATATTACGTTAGGTACGTTTGTTTTGGAATAATTACGATCCTTAAAGAAGTAGATTAGCGGCGGAGAGAGAGAAAAAAAAAACACGCGTTTAACATTTTTTTCTTCTTCTTTTTTTTCGCCATTTTTCCACTCCGAGGGCGCAGTATATACATAGGGTTTAGCTGTGAATTATATTTACGATTTCCCGCGTACTTGTACAGAACAGTTAAATAAATAATTCGAGTATATATATACATATAAATAAAAGTAATTTTAATGTATACATACAGGTGGCGCTCCGTTAAAACGTGCCAAACTCGTTTTCTCAGTATATTTTCGTGTTTTTTTTTTTTTATTTTTCATTATTTCTATTATTCCTTTTCGTATCTTTATTTTATTAATTAATATTTCTACGTGAAAAGTATTTTTTTAATTTTTTTTCGTCTTTTTTACTTCTATGACAATAATATTAAGGTCTCGACTTTTTCTGTACGAGGTGACCCTTATTTTTGTATTATTTTGAAGTAGAATATTTCACACGCTCGCACCTATAAAAACCGAATACCGACAGCCGGCGGCCGGCCGACAGTAAAATTAAAAATGGAATTTTTACGATTTATAAATCATAAACTTACTGCTTACTTCTTTTGTTATGTCGTCCAAAATAAACCGACAACAATCCGACTGTTTTTGACGGGCGCGTACGATTTTCACTTTCTGGTAGACGATAACTAAAACGTACTCGCGGCGCGGCGTGTTCTTGTATACATTTTTATTTCATTTTTTTTTGGTGTAATTTCTTTGACGGTAAAAAACGTAAAATAAAATAGATATTTTCATTTCTGTATTTCTAACCGATATTTCGGTGTTTTTATTTCTCGGACTGTTATTTCCGGGACTTTGTGTCAATGACGAGACGTGCACCTCGAAAGCGCATTCGCTGCACATCACGTCGTGCGCGCGCTTTTAAATATTATGATCGAAACTCACGCCATCGAATACCGCCGCCGGTGCTTATTACTGCGAGAATTCGCGTCCGAATAAAATGACAAATATCAACACGTACGTAAAATTATAATATTATTCACTGCGGTCCGACGACGACGACGACGGCGGCGCAATACTTTCCGGTGCCCGAAGAATCCAGTACGCGCGTCTGCTGGACGCTCGCGACGGTGTTGGCATTTTTTCCCAACGGTCTGCGACGACGACGTCGGCATGTCGAATATTTCCGAGAACCTATATACGTATTACATAACGTGCCGGACGATATTATTATTGTCTTCTGTGAGTTCTAGTGTAATCCTCTATTTCATAGACAATTCAACCGGTTTTTTATTTGGGTCGTTGAAAAATCGCATTCCGTCGAATAATCCCATTTCGTCGTAGAAAAAACTCTACATAGGTTTACATTCTTCTTATATTTTACCGGATTAGCGGCCGTCTATTTCGTTGACAATAATTCGCAATTTCCGTTCCACGCGAATCCGTTGACAATACGGTATTGTCGCGATACTCGGACTTGGTTACCGCGGTACCTGTTTATCGAGACTTTTTTACAAAATCAATCATCGGCGCGGTACAAAATTACTTCCGACCGGTATAGAAGCTAAAGTATATGTCTGACGCGTCGTAGGTTTTTACGAATTCGAGTCCCCAAGGCTCTTAATTACGGCCGAATCGAATGCTTCGCTTGTGTTTTATAACGAGACGTCACCGACGGTTCGGTACGTTTCGGCGCTCTCATTCGTACCTTCTCGGAGGGTCCTGTATCGGCGGCGTTCGGGCCGTGTGTAAAAAAACTCTGCTCCCGTTTGTCGAGCACATATATATGTATTTTTTTTACGTCGTTACAAGCGTGCGTTTACGAGGCAATCTCCGAGTGATCGCCGCCGCAATAACGTTATTGTTATTACGGTACGTCGTGATATACTCGTCGAGAAGTCCACCGGCGGCGGTGGCGCCGCCGTCGCCGCCGTCCGCGACGCGCCATTGTGCGCGGCGAGTGTTCCGACCGGAACGCCGTCGTTTCTCGTTACAAACGTGCCGACCACACGTGTCGTTTTTTAGTGCACAATATTAACTGGGCGTCCGTAAGTTTTTCTCGGATAAAAAGACCCATGTCTCGTCGCTGCGAGTACCTGCCCCGCGAGATCTACGACGATATTTCGTATTGCCGCGATAAAAATGTCGAGTCAGCCTTCATAAAACCGCTTCGCTGCACTTTGATCTGGCCAATATTCGAATGCGGCGAATACTCTGTGCGGCGGAATCCACACCCTCGGCGCTCGACAGTCGTCAGCAATCGTAACGAGTGCGGTGCAAATACTTAAAATCCGTAAATTACGCGTTAGAGATCAACTCTCAAACGTCTAACGTCGGGCATCCACTTTAGCCGGTCGCAGTTTTCGAGCTGATCGTTCCATTTCGAATTAGCTTTTCTTTTATCGAAAATCGACTTTAAAGTACCGTCTTGAAATTTAAGATCCTTTTTTTTTTTTGCATCCTAACTATGCCACCGACTAAAAGGATAATCGTCTCATACTGCGTCTCAAGTTGATTGCTGTAATAATATAACCAGAAATTCTCGTATTAGCTAATTTATAGTCAAAGTGTACATTTTAAAATAAAATGCATTCTATCAATTCTCATAATAAAATAGCTCATATCAAACAATTTTTGTTCGTTTTTTTCCATGACGTCATTAAACAATGTACATTATTGCGTTTGAAAGACATATTTTCAGAGCCTTTTGGTCCGATCAAAAAAAAACCATTTTCCGGTAGTTTTCCAGAACGTTTGAATCCGGGCTCTATTCATCAACGTGTTAGACATACCCACACCGAGTACGTGGAAAAAAAAACAAAAAAACGGAATAATTTCAAAAACGTCTCGCGTAAACACGCGTTGTTATCTCCCGAGAAATTCACGAACGCCAAACTTTTGACGCATTTACATATTTCGATCATTTATACACACGCGTTTCCGTGCGTTACAGTGTTACGCGTACGTCACGACTGCTTAAAATTTCACACGCACACGCGAGGGCGCGCGGGCCCCGTTCGTCGATCGGGTGACAAACAACGTTTGCCGCGTTAAATTAATGATACCGAAACACCAATATTAGCCAACCACTCCTACACACGAGCAGCGGACGCGCGCGCGCGCCGTAGCTACCGAAAAGTTTCGAGACGAGCACTTTATTAGTTTATTAACGCTCCTCGCGAGTTAAATTAATTTCGAAGCTGTTTGAGTTCTAATAAATTATCGGTTCCGCCGCCCCTGCGGATCGCGATATGATCGAATCAGCCGCGCTTATGATAAATCACGCGGGGACTTTTGTGTTTTCAAACGTATTATGAGTTTTACATATCATTATTATACGATAATGTATTATGCTTCGTACAGAAGAACACGGGGGTTCTTCTTCTCTGCTTCGAATATTTACCCGAAAAACGGTCCGATCGAGTTAGGTTCCTTCGCGTTAGGTGAAGACAGTGGCTCGACCGCGACGACGTGTCCTTTTTTCCTTTCTAGATCGTATATTCTAATTCAAAGCTCTTGGCCTTTTAATTTTGTCGATACACCGCTTTACCACAGATACGCGACTATCGTGTCAAACGCGAACGAAAAAAAAAAAAAGCGATGCTTATTTTTTTAGAGCAAAATTATAATTAAAATTAATCAGACGAATCTCGGAAATATCGTAAACGTAAAGTCCCCGGACGATTTCAGCAACAGCTATTGGTTTGGATAAAATAATAATTATTAAATATTAAAAAGTGTTTGGACTTATAAAACGTTTTGTACGTATAAAACATTAGAGTAAAAATAATAAAACATGGTCGAAAAACAAATAATTTTCGTTTTCGGTCGAGTAATTATTCTATATTTGCTGTTTCTATTCGAAATCATAGCCATTGGGAAAATAAAACTATAGTAAAGGTATAAAGTTAACATAGTTAGAAGTTTAAAATATAAACTCATTGTGTTGTCGAAGTAAAACTATTTTAAGTTAATGTTTGTTTATTTATTTAATTTCGATCGCCCGTAGAAATATATGGTACAGTTGATCAAACGATATCCGATTAAAATTTTGAAAAAAAAAAAAAAAGAAATAATCGACATTTTCAATTGTCTATAAATAGCACAACAACCAGTTTCATTAAAATATTTCGAATATTATGTACAAAGAAGAATATAAAATTCATATAAAAGTATTTCTTCAATCCGCTAAGATTATTGTATTGAAAATAACCACAAAACAACTAATGAACAATGTAATACGAGTGTGTACTGATTCGATCAACCTCCTTATAGTCGTATACGATTTAATTGTTGTCGTTCGTTTATACGCTGGCCATATCGCTTAACAATTATTGTTACTATTCATTACATTATAAAGTTTATTATACTGTTGCAGTACTCGACTGTTATTATTGATTAAATTATAATGTCACTAGTTAGTCATTAGATAATATAATTTAATCATATCAAACGAAAAAACTGACGGGAAGGGAATACACAAACACGGGCATTATAATAATTATACAATATAGCTCCTAAACGCAGCGCAGAAAGGTCATTCTACTCACGTGCTCTACAAAACTTCAAAACCCAACATTGTCTATGTGTATGTTTCTTTGTCGCTTATACTACGTTTGCGCGATAAAAAAAGCGTGTTTTTCATTTCATAAATTATTCAAAATAGAGTACAGTGAACCTCCATTCATACGCCAGTGATAGAGTAAGAGTTTCAAAGCATAATTATCGCATGTTGCTTTCGCGTGGATGCAATTATCCATACTCACTCTCAAAGGAAAAGGTAAAAAAAAAAAACCAAATTCACTGTCGATATTATTAGGTATTATTATTATTATATTACGATTTCATTATCTAATAGAAAACCGTTAAAATACAAGATTTCGTCGACATCATCGACTACCCGATTAGATTTTCAAGTTTTTTGTAGGTAATTTTTTTTTTCTGTCGGAAGAACGATACTTTTGAAAATATATCAATTTTTTGATTTTCGTACGAATTCGATTTTTAGATTCAGAGTGAAACTATTGATTTTATCACGACGTGTGATTTTCACCTTTTTCTCTCTAATTTTTCTGTCTGTTGTTATAGTTTTGAATAGAATACTCGATTCGACCATCTCGTTGTCGGTTTCTAGTAGAGAATTACGTATGTTTGGGCGCATTTTGAAGGTTTTTTTTGAATTTTAAACAGTTTATCTTATGATATTATAGAAACTTATGACAAAAAAAAAAATTAATTTACTAATCAATCAATCTTTTACGGTATTAACGATAAAACTAATCCGTATGATAAAAATACTATTCAAATCGTATTAAATAATGAGGTGTGGTTTTTTTCTAATCTTTGTTTAATTTCCATTAGTATAATAATCTCTTTAAAAGATTATAATATTGTAATGTCGTAACCGTAACAGTCTATATATCGGCGCGAAGTGATATTTATTTATTTGTTTTGTACAATTCGAGTTCATAATAAACCAAATTGTAGGAAACTCAAACGCATAACTCGCCGTTATGTGGCCACGCGCGTGCGTAATGCCAACGATGGCCGTAGTCTTGTGGACCCACGTTTTCTGTGCGTCGGGATCGAAACGAATCGTCCAGTTCTAGATTTTTATCAATAGTTTATTTATATTCAATTCGATATTGGAACTTAAAACTTTGAACAAGCCGAAAGATTATCTATCATGCTTCAGAACACTAATTTAAAAAAAGTCGTCAAAATTAAAATACGAAAACAATAATTAAAACGGGGGAAAAAATATTAGCAAATAAAATTTGAATATAAATTGTGCAATAATAATCGTGGGCGTGGGCGGAAACTATTTGAAGAAGAGGAAAGAATAATTAAAAAAAAAAATAATAGCTCGAATTTTCTACGTTAAAAATATTTAGTTTGAAAATTTAATTTAATTTTTCTGCAATTTTTTTTTACTACACTTGTCGTAAGTTAATATTTTGCTCGTAAAAATTATTATCGAGTAGTAAAAATAATATCACACTATAATATTGATTCGTTGTTAATAAGACAAATTTGATACGGGGACAGTGAAAAATTAATTATTCAAGTCGAACTATAATGTTTAATCATTAACTTACTTTTAAATTTAATTGATGCTTGAAATATGTCGATTAGTTTCAACAACCGTCAACTAAATTAAAAATTAATAAAAATATATGGACTTGACCTAGTCAAAATAGGAGTAAAACACTGTTTTAAATCGTATAGGTAATCAAAATATATCTTTTCCAAATTTACTCGATTCTATTCAATCATAATGTATTTAGTAACTATAACCTACTTAACTGACAACCGTTATTCGTTTATAATTGCATTTTAAGACGATCAATTAATGTTCACAAAAAATAAATAAGTAACCTTATTAAAATATACGTCATATTACGTTTTCAATATTTATTGAAACGAACGTGAGGTGACATAGTCGTGATGATAACCGTTCCTTTGTCGTGTAGGAAATATTAGATTTCATCGAAGACTCGCCTCGCGGTTTAATTTACGTTTCGTTCGGTTCCAACCGCGTTTAGAGACGCGTTCGCTCGAGTTCCTCAGAGGGTTCTGTTAAAGTACGAAGGAGAAATGATCGACAAACCAAAGAACGCGATGACGGGCGAATGGTTTGCGCAACGCGATATACTCGGTATTTGAATTTGGACAGCGCGCGCATATTACGCAAAGGTTATTTGTTTAAATATTTTAATTTTAGTGCATGCCAACGTAAAGCTTTTCATCAGCCACGGAGGAATGTCCGGATCGTACGAAGCCGTGGACGGCGGCGTCCCGGTGTTAGGGTTTCCATTGTGTTACGATCAGCCGAAAAATATAGAAAATTTGGTCCACCCAGGGATGGCGATTTCGGGCTGGACCCGTTGACCGTGACCGCGGACAGAGTTTTGAAAAATATTTTAGAGCTCGTCGACAACGAGAAGTAAATGATCGATCGCTCGCGAATCCGACGCGCGAATGTTGAAACGTTAAAATGTATAATACGTATATTCGTGTTCACGCGTTTTAGATATTCGAGAAATGCAAAAACGACTTCCGAACGATTCAAAAACCGACCCATGTCGCCCGCCCAGTCGGTCGTTTACTGGACAGAGTATGTTGTTCGTCACGAAGCAGCGGCGCATTTTAAGTCTCCCGCGCACGACTTAACGTGGTATCAATACACGTTGGTGGACGTGATCTTATCTATGATGATTTCCATATTGTTTGTCGTACGTGCGATTTTCACGGTTTTTAAATGTATTATTATTCGTCCGACTTATATAACATCGTGTACCGTTTATTATAAACTATTTTTCTGAAATTAACTTATCGCCAGTTTATTTTAGTCGACAACGAATCGTATATTATTCGCCGTCCTTACTACTATACATCTCCATCTGCGTAGTGCTATTGACCTCCGGCGTTTAAGTATTATGATTTTATTTTTTTATATCATTCATCGGTTCGCGTCCGACATGGACGGCGGCGGTATAGTTTGGCCGTAACTACAAACGTGCCTATAGTTTAATCGACCACTCCTCTCGGTCGGCGGCTATCTACATAATATGTGACAATTATAACGACGACGTTATTTTTCGCCGTATTCGTCGACAGATTTTTCGATCGCGCGCTTATATATAAACTCTTATTCGCTAACAATAGTCGAAAATTATTATCGCGTTGTGCGACCGACCGCCGGACTGCCCCAACCTAGGCGTCGTTTCGCAAAACGGATCGATTCCCGACAAATACACAACACTAACGATTTCCGCGCCGCCGCCGGCGGGCGGATCGGTTCTGTTTAAACTTAGCGCCATTAATATCTATATATATGTATATAACCCCGCGGTGTTGTGCATAATACACACGCACGCACATTTACATATACGCGTTATATTATCTCGTGTAGACGCGTTGCGCGTGGGCGTGTAATTTCGCGTAGACACGTAGCGGGACGGCGACGACGGGGACGAGTTTTGCTTTTTGGTAAATTAACGCAAATTTTAAGTGAAACTATAACGGGACCCGGTGAATAATTGAACGCGCTCCGCACGGTATAGGTACCGACTATGATTACGCAAAGCGCGGTTTACGAGGTCTCTGGTGAGGTGATGAGCACCGCGCGGCCGAACCGAACTCGATTTATAATGCAACAGCCGCGTGTCTCGGCGCCACTATTCCGACGGGGCCCCGTGGACGAGGACACGGCGCGGCGGCGGCGGCGGCGGCGGCGGCGACGGTTTTCGGCAGCTCGACGGCTACTGCGGATTTACATATAAATGCGCGCGACGATTGTTTGTTTTTGTAAAGCTTTTTGTTTCGGTTTTTTTTTCTCTCGACGACGACGACGCGAGAACGTTTAATCGTCGTTTCAAACGAAAATAGTTTTTTACTTAACCCGAAGGGGGTTGAAAAGGGGTAAAAGTGGAAAAAATCCGGACCTTTGTGGTATTAAATTTGGTCAATAGTTTCGTTTTACATAGCAGAGGCCCCTTAAGAAAGGATTTTCCGAAATTCAACCCCCTTAAGGGGTTGAAAATGAAGAACGTTATTTCACCCTCATGCCGGGAAAAACTTTTCACGGGCTAGATTTTGAGGTGCAACGATCAACGAGTGCGTGGTAATTTCCATTTTATTTAATTAGATTATTATGTCATCAAAAAACCCGACGATCTCTACCAAAAAGTAATGATTTTGCAATATCATATTATTGCATAACTTTTATCGAAATCGCGTGCGTGCGATGAACAATACAGAACGAATACAATAGAACTTTTTTCATTGAACGGTCGAATACGATAGCAGGCAAATCTATCGTCATTGGTCGAGAAGCTCGACCGATTTGCCGTGACGTATGCAATTAAAGCGAAAACCCGACGATGTTTTTACCGAAAAGCATTGATTTTGCAATATCATATTATTGCATAACTTTTATCGAAATCGCGTGCGTCCGATGAACGTAAATGAATTATTGTGTCATCGAAAAACCCGACGATCTTTACCGAAAAGCATTGATTTTGCAATATCATATTATTGCATAACTTTTGTCGAAATCGCGTGCGTCCGATGAACGTAAATAAATTATTGTGTCATCAAAAAACTCGACGATCTTTACCGAAAAGCATTGATTTTGCAATATCATATTATTGCATAATTTTTTATCGAAATCGCGTGCGTGCGATGAACAATACAGAACGAATACAATAGAACTTTTTTCATTGGACGGTCGAATACGATAGCAGGCAAATCTATCGTCATTGGTCGAAAAGCTCGACCGATTTGCCGTGACGTATGCAATTAAAGCGAAAACCCGACGATGTTTTTACCGAAAAGCATTGAATTTGCAATATCATATTATTGCATAACTTTTGTCGAAATCGCGTGCGCCCGATGAACGTCAATAAATTATTGTGTCATCGAAAAACCCGACGATCTCTATTCTCTACCAAAAGGTATTGATTTTGCAATATCATATTATTGCATAATTTTTTATCGAAATCGCGTGCGTGCGATGAACAATAGAACGAATACAATAGAAGTTTTTTCATTGGATCGTCGAACACGATGGCAGGCAAATCTACCGTCATTGGTGGATAAGCTCGACCGATTGGCCGTGACGTATGCAATTAAAGCGAAAACCCGACGATATTTTTACCAAAAGCTATTGATTTTGCAACGTCGTATATTATTACATGAATTTTACCGAAATCGCGTGCGCGCGCGCGCTCCATTCTTCGTTCAATCGTAGACGCCGGGCCGCGCCGTCCACACATACTTACAACAAGTCGGTTATTTTTTACACTACAAAATTCACTAGAAATATACGGCAAAACGACGACGCCTCTGCCGCGTCAGCTATAGTACAATAACGTACTCGTACAATTTGAAAACCATAATTTGTTCGGTCAGGTCAGGTCAGGGTAAACGATTTAATTTTCTCGTAACAAAGCGTTAACAGTGGTTCGTTTATTTCATTCGCTCCGTCACGTTTAAGGATTATTCCTCGGTGTACGCTCGTACCTACCGTGAAATTATTACCGCTCAGCCTTTACGTCCGAATTAGCTTATCAACTATACGTATATGGCCCGGGGCCATGCAAATTTTCAAATCGATCTGTGTAACCGCACAACGGCTTTGGCTCCACACAGACAGAAAACTATTTATATATTTTATTATGTTAACCCCCGTGAAATATTACATACATTATGTACTTTTCAAGATAGAAAGAGAGTGAGTAAGAGAGATGGGAAACCTCATACTATATAACATAACACCACTGTGTTGTAGCAGAGGTAAAAAGAAAAACACGAGTTACCGAGTCCCGAACAAAATTTATTCAAAAACTTCATCTATATCCGACTCGGCACGTGGTTCGCGTACACCCAAGTTCAGTTTCGTACTTAAAGAATATTTAGAAGTAGGTAAAAAGAAGAGTAAACTATCAATAAAATATACACGAACGTGTAATATACTGGGCTCGGTGATATTTATACGCGTTATACTATAACTATTATTACTACTGAGTGTTGTTAATGGTCGCATTCCAAAAGAAACTATTCACGGTATTAATTATTTCATTCTTCTGAGAAATAGCGGTAAAAAGCGAATATTTTAGATGACTGATTATTCACAACGTGTGCTGGGCAGCAACAACAAAAATCTCGTCCCAACTATTTCCTACACAATTTTTATTATTTTTTTTTTTTATGTCTTTTATGGGAGGGTCGCTTTTAATTAAATGTATAGTACGGTTTAAACATTTTTTTCTTGTTTCAATGATCTATTCTAATTATTGATTTATTCACTTATCCATTTCAACGCAAATTTCAAAGTAAACTAATGTTGAATTTACGATATAAACTTACTAACAGCGTTTGTCGACTTTTTTTCATTCGCCTCCCTTGTAGATTTTCAAAAACCCTTTCCAAATCAATTTGATTTTTCTTATTTTTTGTTATAATATAATATATTTAATTTCGAGTTTCGGAGTTTCCCCACTCGGTTCGCAAACGACGACGACGACGACGACGGGTCGGCGAACGATCAAACGCGCGTAATTTCAGTCGTCGCACGCGGAGTAAACTTTCCGATTGATTCCCGGACGAGACGGAACACGCCGTCGTCTTGTAAACAAACTCCGGTTATACGACTGGCGATCGCGCGCGGATCGCTTTGAACACCCGTCCGCGATACTCAAAATTTGCGAATTCGGCTTACGCGCGCGCGTAACGCCGAACGATATTTCGCGTTCTGCACGGCCACGAGTGTAGGTAATAATAATAATAATATTATATCGTACGAGAAGCTCGCTCAAAAGACCGACTGCGGCGGCCGCGCTTTCGAGATTTCCGTTTGATGTCTGAACCGGAATTGTTCCGGAATTGATATTGTCGCGACGCGAACGATATCTCGGCGGATATTACATCCGCGGACGTTGGAAACGTATCTGACATAGCGATGGAATTTTTTCTAATATCCAATTGGCCGATTTCGTCGTAATATTACCCACGTTTATCATGCGTAATCGTTCTTACTAGATCAGGGATGGCGAACCTATGTCGCGCGTGACACGCGCGCATTATTTCAGTGACACGCCAATTGAAATTATAATTCATAATTTTCACTTTCCAAACAAATTACTGATATTTTTAACTTATTATTTTTTAAATATATCGTAAGATATTATTCACGTAAAGTCGTAATAATTGCCGTAATATGTACTTTCCATTTCCTAATCTCGTAAACTAAAATCATGTTTATGCGTTTAATTAATTATTTTTTAAGCAATAAAAAGGTCTAAAAAGTTTCTGAAACGCGAGGCAAATAAAATCAAACCAAACATTTTGATTTGACACGCAGTTATCAAAAGGTTCGCCATCCCTGTACTAGACGATTCACTCGGAATATTTTGTGTTTTTTTTTTTTTTTCTAAACCCGGTTTTTAAACGCGCGATTTTTACTCAAACAAAACGAATATCACGTGCTATAACAATGCAATAATATGATTAAATCGCCCATGAATTTATTTATGATTCGTATTTATCACGCGCTAAATATTATACGTATTTTCATCGTGACGTTAAATATTTCACAATAACCATTGTTTCAAATAAATCAAATTCTAATTTTTTTTCTCCTTTTTCGTTCGGCCCCGTGAACGTTTTGCAACTCGACAATAGTCGATGGAAAGAACCTCGTTGACATTTCTCGCGTACTAGATTGAGTTTTTAACTACGAACTCTGTGCCACTTTCTATTTTACTAATTTCCCAACTCTTTGAACTCGACGCCGGAGTCTGCCGTGATAACGATTAACGTTGTAGAATAAAGAAGAAAAACCGCTTCAAAGACAAGGTACCCCGCGTTGATTTTCTTCGAAACGACCATTTTCGTACCGTCGATTTATTCGTAAATCGGCTACACACGCGGCGACGACGACGATTTCCCCCCGGAAAGGTTCGTCACTCTTCAAATACCTAATGATGACGTGCCCAACACCCGTGAATGATGACTATTTTACCGAAAGCGCAGCGCACAGAACACGGTTCACGACACAAAAACAATCGTACCGATAACCGCGGCCCGTGGTTAATGGCTAATGAAATAGGTAACACACAATACGAAGCCTCGGCGTCATTGGATTATATTAACCGTTCACGCCGCGCGTATAATATTGTCGTTGATCACAATGACTCGGAATGGCCGTGTCCCGCAGAAGAAAATGTCTTTACATTTGAAAATCGTGCGTTTATATTAAACGGCGATTCGTATGATATTTTTGATAAGTCGAAAAAAGAAAACCAAAACAATTCGAAAGCAGTTCGTGGCGACGACGTACTTATACTTTTCATGAAGTATAACGACGGGCCGCGAGATGTACTCTATGGATACAATTATTATTTAGACAATACTCTTATTGTTACGCGGTTTTATAATCGCGCAAAAATCGAACGTCAGAATGAAATGATTTGATAAAAACACACTGAACACTGAAAATTCAAAAATGCCTTTAAAATTCAGTACTTAAAACCAGGGGGGGGGGAATCGATATCAAAAATATGCGAAACGGATTCGTGACGAAACGAAGCATCGCAGTTTTATCGAAAATCACGCGATATGCACAGAAATCTCGACGTTAAACACGACAATCCGTACATTATCTGTTTGTTATTTTAAGCGCCTACGCGTCGCGTTACTATTCGGTTTCGCATTCGAATTTTTCGACGCGTTTCTTTCTTTTTTTTTCCACGACGATATAACCCTTTCGTCGAGTGATCGTTTTATTCGTTAAAACGATAGTGTGTTCTCCGTCTTCAATTAATCTCGCCGTCGTATCGCGCGGACGATCTTTACGGTGCCACGCGAGTTTCGTGAACTCTTGAATTGAGTATACTTTTTTTTTCCCCCCCTCGCGAACAGTGCCGAATTCTATCGACGACGATTATTATTATTAGAGGTCAATTAGAGACTTTGAGTGCTCCAGTTTTACGTATACGTTCATTAAAATGTCAACATCTAGGTCGCGGTAATTAACGAAACTTATCTAATTGCCAGAGTTACATACACGCTGCATGCTCGCAGCTACAAAGTGTTTTTTTTTTTTTCGTTTCGACTCTCCGGCTGAAAATTCGCCCGTAAACGAAACGAGTTTACGTGTTTAATATTTACGCAGACTTATTACGAGCACATCGTGTGCGGCAGACGTTCGCGGCGAGAAGATGGTAGAGTTGAATGTTGATATTATGTTTTAGAAATATCGTTTTTGAAAATAAACAAATTTTTTTTCGTTTTTTTTTTTTTTCCATTCTGTTAATTTAATAAAGAAAATAAGATTTATTTATTTCATAAGCTAACAAAAGAAATTTAATTAAAAAACTAATGTTCTACGACATATTCTCTAGCTGGTTTATCCGGACTCGGTGAAAAAATAATCTTTTCTCAAAATTAGTTCATCCTGAAAATATATGATCAAACATTATGAGAGGGAGAAAAGAAAAAAAAAAAAGAGTAATTTATCGCAGCCACGTCGCACTAATATACTCAGGTATAAAAGAAATAAGTTATATGTTATATTTCGTTATGTGATGTTTTGTTTGTTAAATCAATTTTGACGAAGAAAAAGTAAACTGAAAACTTAATAAAAACTTCAATATTAGTCTGCGAAAACTTTATTAAAAAGTTAACTGATAAAAAAATAATAATAAACCACGGGCACAGTGGTATCCGTCCACGTTTATCGCGGTTCGTATGTTTCCGGTCGAGGTAATGATGACCAAGTTCTTCTAGTAATTACTTTTAGCGCGACACTTTCAAACATTTAAGTTTGAACGGTATACTTAACGTTATAGTTTTCGTTTTTTTTTTTCTCTCCCGTTATTTAGTTAATGAATGAATGAATGAACGAACGGTGTTTGGTATTCTGATTTGTTTGTCGTTTTACTTTCTTCTTTTCTATTCTGTGTTATAAACGTGTGCGTTTCGTTTACTGAAATCGAGGGTTAATTATTCATATAATATTTGAGTTTTTTCTTCTTTTTTTTCAATATCATTTATGCATGGTAAATTTAAAAAAAAAATCATAAAATCGATAGTTTTTATCGTCTTGGCGTTCGTTTACCTTTACTAGTGGCGTATTTAAACGTAATAGGCCTATCCCAGATTCGATGAAGCATTTGTTTGGTATTTATGTTTGTATATAATTACAATTTTGTAATAATATGCAGTACATAATAATATCGATGAACGTTTTTACCTTTATTATAATTATTCTTTTTTGCTTGGTTTACTAACATTTCGAGCCTCCCTTAGAAAAAAAAAAATACTTAAAATACGCCACTGACTTATACATTATATAATATATGCGTGTGTGTGTGTATGTATATATACTTAGGACCGAATTCCATTTACCGACGACGGTAGTACGTTGGTAATAAGATAGTTGACCGGAGGTAAACTGTTTATTTATCGTACGTCGCAGTATATAGCGTCGTCGGTCACGTCGAAATAGTATTGTGCGGGTGGAAAAAGAAGAGATTCGACTGCAACGTTGTTCGCCTAAGACCGTCTCGGGTAGCGCTTTTAAAAAAAGACTATAATTGAAAAAAAATGAAAAGAGAAAATCCGTTTTTCCACGTACGCACGCCGAGTAGTCCAGTCGACGGTCTCGTTTCACCGCCGCCGCCGACTGTAATATATACAATTTATATTGCACACGACTCGGGGTCGACGCGAGTGAAATGAGGTGAGTAAATTCGAATCGTATATGGTCAGATTGGCATATAAAATTAATTAATTTATTCGCATAAAAATTACTATATCAAACCAGAGGTTTTATACGTTATGCGTACGCCATTATTACGTCGTTAATATTGAAAACTGATATTAACCGACACAGAATTACGTATTTGTTTACATTGGCGCTAATAATTCGCATTGTTTTAGAATAAAGAAATCGGAACAAACAATCATTACTCAAAAGAACGAGTTTATTTAGCATTCATTTGGTACTAAAATACTCATCATGTAATGATTTTATTTTCCGTAGACGATGCAAACACGTGGATTTCACACCACTCTTTTCTCGAGCGTTTTCGTTGAAAATTCACACGTGTAACATATAGATTTGAGATTCTCTGCCCATGCGCCCGGTCGCCCAGTACACATGTCGACGTACGTATATCGAAACGAATTGCCGTCGCGAAGATCTGCCGCGGTGGCACACAGTACGACAATAATAATTCTACCTTGGTCGTATTGTCATCGTTTCGCGGGCCATTTTTCCGCGGCCAGACGGCGGGGGCGGCGCGGTACGATGTTGCATTATACTCGTCGGAGGAGACGAAAACGAAGAATTTATTCGCGCGTTCGACCGCCGCGCCGGCCGACGACTACCGTGTGGAAAAGAGCGAACAGGTGTGTTTTCGTTGGCTCGCACACTGCTCGCACACACACGCGCGCGCGTTCGTCGGTGTTTACTTTGGGTGTGGGGAACGTCGACGGAGGATTGTGACGCCCGAAAGAGATTTAGACACGATGACGGTCGAAATATTCGCGAGCGTATATTTTATTTTTATTTTTCCCGATCCCCAGCCGCCGTTCACCTGGCGAAAAAATATATACGTCGCGTCGCTCGCCGTACATTTCACGGACCGGAGAGGGTGGAAACGTCGCCCGTAACCGCGCGTTCCACGCCGACACGTCGTCTCGGTCGGACAATAAATAACGCGTTACAATAACAATATTATATTAACTGACAAAAATTTAGTATCCACGCACCCATGCCACATAATATTATGCGTGCGTGCGTGTATATATATATTATGTACCCGAGTGCAGGCGGCCCACCCGTCGTTACCGAGGGTGACCATTAAACCGCGACACCCGTCGTCTCCCCAACCCCACGGAATCTCGATGTTTTAAAACGTATAATATTTAAGTCTCTTCTTTCGGCGCGGCGGTTGTAATATTCCGATTTAGTATTGTTATTATTATTACACATACCGTATACGTACTCGTATATACGTATGTCGTCTTTATTTCGTTTTTTTTTTCACCTTCTTCTCGCATATAAATAATCTCGTACGTACGAGTTTATGTCGTATTGTTATTACTATTCTTGTTTTGACAATGATCGAGATACGAATAAAAACGTAAAACGATATAATACGAGTATATACAACGCGCGTCCTCATGTCGTTATTATTATCATTATTAATAAGGTTCGTTATTTTTTCGAATATTAATGTTATCGCGCGATTAAAAGTTTCGAAATGACGTTTATAGTTTTGAGATTGCTTCTTTTTTTCTTTTCTTTTTATTTTTCGTCGGCTCGCAACGTTATTGTTTCACTCGCCAGCCATTCGCAGATCGCATCTGACCGACCGACGCGATAATATAATATTGTTTTTAACGGTCGCCGCGACGGCGCTTTTACCGCTGAAAAACGTTTTAACTTTAATCACTGCTGGCCGGCGTGCCCCCTTGTACGCGGTTTTTCTTTTTCGACCCGCCGCCGACGTCGTCGCGTCGATATAAAACGGCTATACGATATTACCTACCTGTACGACGTCATAACGACCACAGACGACAGCGAATAAAAGACGATCGTTTTTTCCCCCCCTTCGTCGTGGCAATACTCGTGCCTTTCTCTCCTCTCCAGCCGAATTAATTCGAGGCGGAAAAAAATACACTCGGAGCGTCATCGCGGCCCGTTCCCCCGCGATTTCGTTTCCTCGCCGCGTCCTTCTCCTCTCTCGGCCCGCGCCAAACGCGCGGCGGGTACTTTTATGCGGACCGATAATCGCTCTACACTCGTTTCATTACCCGCCCCGCGGTGTCCCGCTGGTTGAACTTTCTCTCGTACAATTACGTCGGGTATTTACTCCGCGTTTTCCCGAAAAACGTGTCGACGCTGCCGAATAACTAGAGATTTTATAATAATACGCGTCGTAGTACAATGGCCGGTCCGGACTTCCTGTATTTTGGGCAAGGTTTTGCGTGGAAAACTTAAACGTAGAAACGATCGAACCGAACAGTAGTTATCGAACTCGAGTTGTAAACATTTAGACTTTTATTCGTCGAACAAAATCGAAAAGTTCCAACTCGGACGTACACTAGATTCAAATCGATTATATAGAGTTTTGGCTTTTATACTACCATATTTTATTTCATAAACTTAACAATAAATAAATCAGTAGTCTGATTGGGGCCGACACTAAATCAAAGATCCCGGTTAAATTGTAGACGGTGATTATATGCAGATCGTGTAACTTCTTCCGAATTCTATCAGACTATTTCGATCGTGAATATAATTGAAATTTAAAGAAAAAAAATTGGTTCGATTTGTTTTTGTATTGTAAGAAAAAACGGCTTTCCACTACTGAAATACAACTCCGAGCCCCGGGGGGCCAGGACTCCGGTGGTCCAAATTCGTCCTGTCGCGACGTGGGAGAAAATAAAAACTACTTCGGAAAAGTACGATCGCCGCGCGTTTTATCATCATATTCGTCTAACGGTCCGGATCGAGACGAAAAGCAATTGTTTCGAATCGAATCTGTCGCCCGAACTTTGTACAATCGAGTCGACTCCGCCGATAATATCGAATTGATAATTTCGCAATAATCATATTCTCACGCGCGGACTCGATCATCCGGATCGTTCCGGACCGTCCGGGGGCGCCGAATCGGTTTCCCAGCAGAACATAATAATAGATGTGTGTTTTTCTCTCTCTCTCTATCGCCAACCAAACTGCGACCGTACTACACACACGCTTTATAATATACGTATATTATATTGCAACGCTCGCAGTGGTTAAATTAGAAATAATAACATACCGTTATTGATTTGTTTTCGATATATTACGCCATCAATTGTGTTTTTATTGACGCAATAAGAAAGCGAGTATAAATATCGTATATATATATACATTATTTATACACATACATGCGACAATAAACGAAACGCACTATCCGATGCTATCGCGATTGGCAATGTCTAATTGATTTAGGTCCGAACGGGATATTAAGATTTTCGGCTGCGATTGAGAAACATCGACGCCGTAAATTGTGTTTCCGCGTATACGATATATTACAGAGTACGTGTCGGGAGCGTCGTCAAATTTTGGAAAATATTATCCCCGTCGTCATAGTGGTTTGTTTAGTCGACGAGTAACTCGTATCATCTTCGCGCGGTCTCACGCGCCGTCGATTGCGTACCGCGATTAGCGTGTTCTCGCGCGAGCGTCCGCGAGCCGAAATCGATTTCTTAATTATTACCTCCGTTATTTATCCATACGTTATGTTATACGTATAGTACGACGCTGATATACGTATTCAAACACTGTTCGCCGAGAGTCTAATACGACGACCGCTCGCGAAATCGCTACCTATTGTTTGCATAAATGCATTTTAATAATAAATCGTAACGCTTATTAATAAACGCCGCAGTGACGTTTGTAATCGTAACAGAATATTCTACTGTAATAATATCGCCGCAGCAAGCACCGCGGTGGCGCGGCGGTGTTTGTATTCTCTTTGTAAATAATTATAAACCGAAACGATTGTTGTTTGCGTTCGACTTGCGACGTGAACTATTAGAACAACACTATTATTGTTATTCGAAAACGTTTTATCGTTCGAAAGAATGAAACACTAGATTACCTTTGTCATAATATAATATATATATATATGTACACCGCACGTATTTGGCCGAGCCTAGGCTTTGCGCTCGTACTTTGCACGTTGTGTTTATCAAAAGTTTACCGGAGCGCGTCGCGTATTTATTTATTGTGCATTTCGTTCTCGACACCGCCGACTTTGATTCTTAAAACAGACTCTTTTCAAACAGCTCCGAGACGTGTTCGTGTCTCTCCGATAAACTTTCTACGCACGGTAATATAATATAATATAACGTATAACGATTTTAACAATAAAGATATAAATAAACGCGATATCAAGCCGACTGTAATCGAGCCTAGGAGGCACGTAGTCGGGATTTTATTTTTCGGCGAGGGGTCTATAGAAAAAAAAAAAAAACGTATCCTTCTCTCCGCCCGAAATCGGGACCTTTTATGACGACAGATATAGCTTTCAATAAAATCCGAGCCAACCGAAACCCCCCCTCGCGGTCCCGCGTCGGGAAAATTATCGGACCCCCTCCCGTGGCGAATTAGTAAATACGTCACTGCAGGCCGAGGGGGGGGGGGCGTGTTTCGTCTGCACGGTCCGACTGACCGCAATCGCGACTGAGTGGTTCGGCGTTTTGTATACCGTGCCCGCAGAGTGCCATTAAACGATTATTTCCTCACAAAGGTCACGTTTACTATAATACAATATTGAACTATTGTGTTTTCTGCGGTCTGGTAACCCAACGACGACAAGACACACGTTATACTGTTTACGTGCGCGCGTATATGTTGATGATAGAACTGTATGATTTATAACACTTGCTTTCAAAGAGTAATTTTATTTTTCGAAATCGTATGCCGGGCAATTATTTCTATTTATATTATATTATAACGACGCTCGTCGTTTCGAAACACTCGACGTTTCCAAAACTAAGTAGTCTATATTTTTCGACTCATCGAAATACCTCCGAAAAACCGAGTGTTCTAACGCGCTATCGATTAATTTATACGTAACGTCTGACGTTCGATTGTTTTTACAACAATTTTTGTCGTGAAACTTTGAAATACGACGAGAAAAATTATCGTTTCGAAATCGCATTCGTCCTCCGTTTATCTAATAGCGTATTAATATTGTTTTATTTTTTTTTTATTTTTCAGGTAAGAATTATGTCGTATTGTGCTGGTTGAAGTGGATTTAGCGCGGTAGACCAGATAAGATCGTATATGCGCTATAGGAAACGGTAACGTTATTATTATAATAATAAAAATAAATCAGACACCCATTGTAGTCGGTCGAACCACCGAAGGTTTCCGGTCCTCGTTTGTGGGACGCGGACGTTTTTGAAACGAATTTCTGCCACCACGGTGTTACAAAGAACGGGGACGGTAGGGAGGACGAGAGCCGGACTCGGTTTGGTGTCGCGGTGGTATATATATTTATTTCTCGTAGTTGATACGCAGCGGTAAAACGAGAAAAAAAACGAGTAAATTAGATTTATGGAAACCAAAGTTTCGAGTCGTACGTAAGAAGAGTTCAATCCATCGGCAGACGTTTTCATAAACTTTCGACCCTCTTCAATACCCACCGCCGCCCAAGTCCGATAAAAGTTATTCTTTTTAAAAGTATCCTTTTTCGAAATCCACCGACGACGATCGTAGTATTAATGCGGTCGTCGTCGACTAGACGACTAAACACGCGTTTTTCTCTACAGATAATAATAATAATAATAATAATATTAATAACAAACTCGACTTTTAATTTTCGAGACGCCGAGGAAATGTTTTTTTCCCTCTCTCTCTCTCTCTCATTTATGCAGGCTCCGGTTGTTTTTGTGCTATTAAGAACTCGACCTCAAAGAAGTTTTCATTCTTTTTTTCGTATACTACACGAACTCTTCTCTCTTTTTTATTTTTTATGTGTTTTATAATAATAACAGCGTAAAAGCACCGCGGCGCGACACGGCATTCGCAGCAGTTTGAAAATATCGTTGGTTTTTTTTTTTTTGTTTTTCGTCGAGAAACAAAACGAAACCTACTAAATAATAAATTATTACTCGCGGTACTATAAAAATTATGCGTTTACGCGTAGATAATAACGTCGTGGTCGTTTCGATCGGTCCTCCGAGGAAGAGAAAAATAAAAGAGTAAAACCCTCCCGTCGTCGTCCGACGATGGCGCGTTTCGGCTCATTAAAATCGAATTATTATACGTCGAATACGTCGATTGCGTTTTCTCGAATTTTCGTCTCCGACAACAAGTCTTCGCCTCGGACGCGACGGTAATAATAATAATAATAATAATATAACCGCGATAACGATCGTCACGTTTCTACGTCGTCGTCTACTACCGGGCACGCATAATATTCTTTCGGAATAAATTTTTAATTTCGTTAAATTAGCATACCGTTCGGGCATGTGATGTGCGCGAACCGCCCGGCGCAAAAAAATTCTTTCGAAACCCGTCATAAATTAATCGGTCTCTGGTCCGCGTTGTGAGTTACGGCGAATAGTTGTGCGCGAGGAGGCTATTTTGACATTCCGCGTCGCGTACGCGCGCTGCGGACACACGCACACCGGCGTTGGTGGCGGTCGGAATTTGCCGCGCGCCGCGGACTAACGAAATAAACAATGTTAATTACTTTCATAAACTCGTATTTATTATTACGATACAAATATATACGTATATTATATTATAATATATATTTGTATGTAATGTTTACTCGCGAAAGTAGAATTACATATTTACTTTGTAAACTCTCCGCGGCGGGGTCCGCGAGCGATTCATTAAATATTATAAATGAAATATGCAGCGTTAAACTTCTCCGGCGCGTCTGTCGGACGGGCTATGATATATAAATATATTTATTTACATTATGTTACCGTCAACGATGATATTTAGGCATTGTCGAGAGCGACTATGTTTCGACAGATAGTTTTTCCATATGGGGGCACTGCAGATGTCGTTGGCGTTTGCGAGAATGCCTAAACTGAGGCCGACAAAACAATACAAACCGTTCGGTAAATACGAACAATTTATTTCCTATGAACTCGTTGATTGAGACTAAACACCACCGTATACATGACCAATATTAATAAAATAATTTTACAATTACAAATTTTACTTTGGTTTCGGAATGATTCATATTATTTTCAGTGCATTTATTTGCATACGAATATTTATGTCGTTATTATTTTTAACCGGTAGGTACGTACATCGATTATGATGATGTAGATTACGATGATGATTTTAATTTATCGAACGTGTTATTTACTTACTTTCCACGCGGTAAACTGCCATAGAATTTTGAAGTACAAAGCCGCTTAGCAGATCGACGAGTACACTTATTAGATTTGCATTTCAATTCACGCAGTGGCGTCGTTGAAATCCGCGAGAAAAGTATTTCTTTTTCGGCAGCCAACTTGAAAACGTTTTCGAGGTAAATAAACATTTCTTTTCTAAAACATTATATTTCTGTTCTATTTTACAAAATATGCTTTAGAAACTGTCGGTTAATCTCACCACACCGGAAATCTCATAGTACCTAATCAATGTTTAAAATTATAAAATTGTCTGATTTATCAAGTCAAAGTAAATAAATTCCCCGTCGATAATTTCAACATCGATAATGACCAACTTGCCCGGCCATTATACTATTTGAGACTTTAGTCAATCTCGTCGTTGCCCGAATTTATGACATCGACGGTAACAAATATATAATATGTAAAAACGTTATTTACGGGTCTAGATTTTGAATTGACAACGAACCGTTTCGATGTCACGTATAAATTACCGTTTATGATTTAAAAATTTAAACATTTGAATAATGTCTCGCGAGCGCTCAAACTCCGCCTGTACACGCGAATCGCACGGTTTTTCGATGGTCGCGGTTCCGGTCGTCGATCGGTTTTCTGTTTTTATCTCTCATAAGTCCGTTTCTCCGCCCTCCCCAAACACTACAAGTCCATTCTCTGCGCGACGAGACGGTTTCGGTCATCAATCACCGGCTGGCGTACTCGTGTACGGAGCTACCGACCGACTGAAAGAAATCCTCTCGTCTCGAATCTCTCTGCCGGCCAGGAACACACGGCCGCCACGTGATCGGACACACGCGCGACGGCTCACTTTTTCATAATATACAATCGGCGGATCCGATCAAGGAGTGCGGCGGCATGGTTCCTGATACACCGATCAGAAAAACGAGAAAAGACAACCCAACCGAAACACACGCGGTAATAAATGTACCGCCGGTGACGCGCGGCCGCATACGTGTTGCTCTATACGGCCGTACGGATTACACGACTCGTTATCGCGCGGCGTGTACGAGACGAAAATATAATACACGCGTGTAGAAAAAAAAAAAAAAAATAAGAATAAAAATCCGTATGGGAAATCGTCTCGGAATAATAATTTTCACGATAAATAATAAACAATAATAAAATAGAATAAAAAGGTGTCGGACATTTTTACGCGGTCGTCGGCGATAAATTAGTCGGCCCGGCCTTTCACGTCGAAAGCCGCCGACGTCACGTACACAACCCCACGGAACACGACAATACACGACGCTCCCTCGTGCCGGCCGCTTGTAAATCGACTGGAAGCATATCGCGCAGGTAATTTAAAAATTAAAGGGTGTTATTATTATTATCATATTTTTTTTTTTGTACGAACGTGTTATAACCACTTGGCGCGCGCAACTCGATGCCGACGAAACGGTTTTCGTTCATCATCCGATGTTTTTTAAATGAAAAAAATCTCCCACACTCTCTCTCGCGCGCGCGCACGCGCGCCGAACAAATAATAATAATGATATTAACGTTCTCCTCTCGGCCCCGCGGTCGTGTTTTGTATAATATACCCCGAGATTCGTGGGCGGCGGCGGCGGTTCGGGGAGATAATGCGGTCTTTTACCCTTGACGCGGCGAGTGCATTTATTGTACGCACGATTTATGCGCTGTAGCCGCGCGGTCTTAATAACCAAGAGAAAAAAAAAAAACAAACCGTGCCGACAATAACGAACACCCGAGTCCAAAAAGTTACGCTACTTTATGACGTCGAGCACACTATAAGGTATACTGTGGTGTATACAAGTACGTAAAGCACTAACTCGACCCGTGAACAGGTCGGAATATCTTTTCTCGATCACATTTTTTGTCGTCAATCGATGGAGTTTTTCGAAACTCGCGGCTTCCGGTTAGCCGCGACGAAAGGACTCCGTGCGACATTTCACGTCGGAGATATCGCGCGCGTGTTGTTTCGCTCATACTTTTCTCGCTGCGACAAATTTTTACTTTCCGAAAAACTCGCCGAGTTTTTATTTTTGTTTTTTTTTTAAATATTATACGTTCGACTTAATGGCCTTATTACGAGACGAGACCGTACGATATTGCGCGTGTTATGACGTCATGCAGTCGATTAGTTACGATAATAATACCGAAACGTCAATCGTAACGATAAAAAAAAAATATGTCGATCGAAGTTATCATCACTACAACATTATTATTGTGCAGTAGCAGATGTCATCGAATCCCAAAAACGACTTAATAAAACAGACTTTTTTCAGAACTATTTCGTTGGGTGTGGGGGCGAAGAACGAGAAATTTTGATCCTTTTCGGTGAAATTTTCATCCACACTATATTCGATCGGTATTAAAAAAAAAAAAAAAATGTTCAATTTCTTTTCGTACGGAATCTCGAGGGATGAAGAAGTACATTCCACCGCGGTACACGACGAACAATATTAATATAACCGAGGCGTTTCGACTCGACCGTGGTAGTAGCTGGTATATAATATTAATCCCGCGCGCGATCGACGGGAAGGAGGCGCACGAGCGGTTTTTTGTTTCTTTTTTTTTCCGTTTTCGTGTCGGTTTTTGTTTCGTGATTATTATTTTTTCGCCGATCGCGGAAGACGGGCGCATCATCCCACTCACGGCGGTCGCTGCGAGAGCTGGTGTACACACTACACACACATATATATATATATATATATATATATATATATATATATATAATCATAATAATAATAATAATCGAGATTACACCGGTCTTGGGTATAAGTCTTCGCGTTCGATTCATTATGAGCAGAACGGGAGCCGAGGACGGACGGGGAAAATAAAAGGATAAAAAAAAGGAAAGAATAAAAGGAACAGAGTATTTTTTTTTCCTCGCCGTGTCATTCATCGCCGCCGCCGCCGCGAATATACTTATATATATATACGCGATTGGGGCTTTTCACAAATGTCATTTGTACGAACAAAGGAACAGTGCGCGTTACCGCCGTCATATATATATATATATATATATATATACACACACACAGACACACGATACATATACACTTTATTCCTTCAAATTAATTAAAGCCAAAACGATATGTAGGATACGTTCGTCGCACCCGAGTACGGATTAAGAGGAGTGTGGTTCTACGAAAAGAGGCAGAGGTTCTATTCCCTCCGTACAAAAGATATATTCTTAATGTGCATACGTTTAAAAGAAATTTAAAAATCAAATAAAAACCGCTTTTCGAAAAAATTAGCGAATGACGATTTCATAAAGCGTTCGAACACGTACTCGCAACATGGTGTACACATCACACACACACAATCTACGAAAACGCGTAGAGTTTATTATAATATTATATCGCATACTTACTTTGCAAGTCTTATCAATTATATTTTATATTTTTCAAACTTTAAATGTCTGCGAAAATAAGAAAATAATACGAACGTGTAGTAAATTATTGTCGAAATGGTTTCCGGAAGCGAGGAAAAAGTTTAGTTTCAGAGTTAGAAGGTCCCACTCTCGCGCCCTCCAAGAGTGTCTATTGTAATCCGAGGCTCGGCGGACTTTTACTCGCAGCGCCAACGAATTTCCCCCGCCGCCGTTCTGGTATTATAATAAAAGCGACAACGAAATACGCGCGCGAACGTAATATTTTATCCATCAATCGTCCGTTTCGGAATAACAGCGAACTATTATTTATCCGCGGGCGTAATTTTTCTTCTCGTACTCCACAATCAAACGCTCGTTATGAAATCGAGACGATCACATTTTGATCATATTCTAACGATCTCCCTTTGTAATAGAAAAAGAAAAGGACAGAACCCGTTGGTTTTTTTTTTACCAAACCCCAGTTTCGAAAAAGCGATCGAACGCTCTGCATATTTTTTCACCGAGATCGAACGCGTTTTGAAAATCTTAAAACGTAATACGTATTTTACCGCGCGGCACAACAGAACCGTATACCGACGGAACGACGTTTTTTTTTTTTTTCTGATTAAAGTCGGTGCCGAGAGGTCGGTCGGACGATCGCCTCGCAATTCACCCGTTTCCAAATGTGATCAGTTAAGGCAGGGATGGCAAATAGGATTTTTTCAACGTGCCAATTTATGACATAATTAAAAAAAAAATTTTCAGCCGTGCCATAATTATTTTTATTCACACAGTATTAATACAAAATTAATGATTATAATGTAGAAAATTATGAAAAAATGGAAATAATGTGTGAAATTCGAGTGCCATCGAAAATCTCATGCGTGCCAAACCTTAGCACGCGTGCCACTCATTTGCCATCCCTGAGTTAAGGATTTGCAACGTTTGATCGGCGAACGTTTCGCGGCGAATCTATTTTTCACTTTCGACGACACTCGCGGACGGTCTGTGTCGGATAGAAATGGACTTGGCGAGTGTCGAATTCGCGCGATTCGCGTACAACCACATGGAAACGAGCCGAACGGTTTGTTTTAAAGTTCATTGCGAACGTTACGTTAAAAACGCTTTATAACAACAAAGAGATGTTAAACGACGGACTGTTATGGTTACTGTGTAAAAGTAAAGTTTTTCGAAATAATTTTTACGGCCGTTTCTACTATTACTCGTATAATAGTCGTAATAATAATACTTAAAACATATTAAACTTCGCGCGCGTAATGTTCGTTAAAAGTGAATAATAGTAAGCCGAAAAAATAAAAAAAAACTTTCAATTTAGAACAATGCGTGAACAAAGTGTCTGTCAGTTTTGCGCGTAAAACGTTTTTATGAATAATATTATCGTTGGTTTTTTTAGTTGTTTTTTTTTTTTTTTTTCGAACGTCGAGTGGTGCGTATAATAAATTTTTATATTCCGCCGGATGACGACGTTAACGGTTATTAACACGTCTCGTGTGTACGCAGAGAAGAGCTCCGCTCCAACGTAAACTGATGAAATTGGCGCGTATTTCAAACAATGTGATATAGATATTATTATCGACGCGTCGCTTGAAAAATTGCGCGTTTATTCTCCTGACATTTTTTTTTTTTACGGCGTCTTAATATTCTTCTTCTTTTTTTTATGGTTCGCGTTTTCGATGAAAGTGAAACACTGTCGAATACTAATCTAAAAACTGTAGTGACTAACACAAAGCGCAAATCGAGACGGTTGTTGGTCGAGTGCGGTTTTGAATTTAAAAAGCGGTATAAATGAAAACGGAATTTTATTCGGAAATTAATTACTCCATTAGCAAATATTATTTGCTAGAATTTTCCGTAGTCGGTAAATTTACACTTTCATATGAAATAATTTTGGCATCGAAACACTCGGTGACGACAGTCCGTTTTGACAATATTACAAATGCCGTAAACAACGAAAGTTTATTGAAAACCATTTCGTGCGCGAGAACATCCCGAAATGCGCGATGTGAGATATTCCGGTGTTCGGATTTCGGCGTTATTCAAATCTACGACTTTAAATCTTTCGCCGCGTTCGATAAAAACTCAAACGCATCGGATTCCTCGGGGCCGCGATCGTATAATATCGTACGCGACGTGTTAAAAGGTGCGATTTCAACGATAACTTTTCGTCGTCGACGCCGCGAATATTTTAAAAACGAATTTCGCGGAAACGTCGTCGTCGTCGTCGTAATAATACGACAATATGAAAAATAACTCTCTGACGGACTATCCGCTCTAATATATTATATATATAATACGGCCATCATTTTTCTTCCACAGTTGTCATGTCATTCGATACGGGGAGAAACGCATCGACTGCCAAACGAGATATATTTTCGCAAAAGATAATAAAAATACGAAGCGAAAATGAGCTAGCGTGCCATTCATAATCATAAACTGCCGCGAAGGCGCGCGTTTAATATCTTCCTATTTTTCTCTTTTTTTTTTCCTCTTTCCCTACCACCTCCTCCTCCCCCCCTTACCCGCCAGCTATATACAATTTATCGTACAATATATACGTCGTAAAGTAGGTAATTTACTTTGGTTTTTTTTTTTTTTTCTTCGGAAATAAATTCCATCCATATATTATATGTAGGAACTGGTAATATTTCACTTTGAATATCGTTGATCAATACCGAAACAACTGTGCTTTTACTCCGATAGCGTTCCGATATATGTATTCGCCGTGTACGGTTAAAGCTGCGCCGCGCGCCTTGATGTATAGGTAAATTTAACGATAGCGTCCATCGATTTTTGCGGGGGTTAAAACCAATTACAGTCAATATAGTCATTATGCCGTCACTTTACGCTTCTCTCGCATTTCTCACGTCTCCCTCTCCCTCTCCTTCTACCTCTCCTGTTCTCGTGTTCGTCATTCGTTTTCCGCTCTTGTTTACGAGTAGGTATGTACGCCATAGTAGAGGCATTGCTTTGATCCATAATAATAATAATATTATCTATTCGCTTTATACTCCGTTATACAATAACGCAATTTTCTATCGATATCAATTTGTTTTAATCGAAATTTTACCAAAAAAAAAAAAGAAAAAAAGCGAACAAATCCTTAGAAAATCCGGTAAACAATTAGTATGATATTTTGTATGTAGAAAAAAGGAACGACCCCTTACACGAGAAAAAAAGAAAAACCCTAGTTCATTCGTCCTCGTAAAATTATCCTTTATTTCCGTACACGTTTACACTGTACTTACATATATTCAATATTGTACACGGTTGTACGAATCGCGTACAACGACCGTTAAACCGTTAACGTAACGATTTACGAACGTCTGCAACAATGATGACGATCCTATTACATAGAGATCGTACGCAGAAAAAAAAAAAACCGTGTACTTTTGCATCATCGTAGTGCAACGAGCGTTTCTATCGTGTTTGATATCATCGCATCGTCAGTCGTCCCGAGAGACGCTCGCGCTCGACAATTCGCGTTCGGTACTTATCTCTGCGGAACTGTTATTATTATAAAACGATAGGCCGCGACGATCGGGGGCACGGATTCGCGCGATAAACATTTGGAATGCGCGTTGTATTTTTATTTTTTGATATTCACTCGACATTTAAAAACGTGCGCGGCGGGCGGAGCAAGTCGAAATGAAAAAAATTAAAAAAAACGAGCGAGTTTGTAATCGACAACCGCGACGGTCGTTTGTCATTCGCCAACCACGTTCTCTCGTCGGACAATAACGACTTTTCGTAATGACCTAATCAATAGGTGTTTTGCGAACCGTCAAACGTACAATACGTATATATATATATTATCTAATTATCCGCCGGAAAGTTGTTTTGTCGCCGAATTTTTCAGTCGAGTTTCATGCCGAAACGTAATCGTATTTCATGAGCCAAAAAAAAAACAATAAAAGCTCGCACCGTAAATATTCACACCGGGGAAACGTTGAAAACGGTTTAAACTATTATTTTACAACGGAACGATCGTCGGGATGGCCGCGCGGACACGTGTCTCAGACGGCAGATTTCTAATGAAGCGTGTGCGTATGAATCCGCAGCCTCGCAGTATTATAATATTGTATTCTTATCATCGAGTCGTACGAATGGCGAAAAAATTTACCCTGCTTCGAATAATATACAGTGCCGACGTGTGTTGGCCCCGTCTCGAAACGAAACCCCCCCCCGAGTACGTAATCGATTAGATATCGTCGCGCGCGCGCGGACGACGGACGACGCGTTCCGAAATGTAAACGACTGATTTTTATCGAGCGTATAAATAATATTATTATATTTTACGAGTACGTATAGACCGCCGGGGGTGCGGGCCCACATGCACTCGCACGGCGAATACAAAGGTGCCAAATGCCGTAAAGTTTGAAAACAAAACTGTTATCTTTGGGATTACATTTAGAGTTAACCTTCTGTTTAGTTTCCAAGTTTTATATTATTCTTTCGGCTTTGTATAATATAATAATAACGTTCTCACCTGTTCCCGGCGCGACGATAAGTTTTCAGTTTTCGGTTTTTGTTTTTATTACAAAAACAACAATAACAACGGCGGAATAACACAAAGCTATTAGTCTAATGGACTGGATACACTGGCATTTGTCAAAGATCATTTCTGCGGCACATCGCGGCTACGTCGTTATCGCTTTTCACCCCTCATAGTTCTTCGTCTTCTGGCAATCGTTTTGCGCACGCTGCCACGTCGTTATCGTCTGCGTGTAGCGGAAAAATTAAACGTTCTTTGACGGATAAAGTCACCAGTTCGCGATGACCACAAGAACGTAATATAATAACGAAAAAAATAAAATAAAAATAAAATAAATACGCGGCGGGAAAACAATAAACCTCACGATAAGTTATCGCCGACGAGAACTAAAACGTAGACCGGGACCATAAAAAATATTATTACCAAGTCGGATAATCGTATTTCTCAAAAACTTATTAAATAATCAGCTCTGCAGTTATGCGATGACAATATTACCATAATATATACTCAACAAAAAAATAAAAATAAATATGTAAATTGTATTGTTTTACCAAAATCGTTGCCTACATAATGAGATGGCATCATATTCTCGTAAATACCTACTCATTGTCAATAGTAAGTTACAATTTATTACCCATCATTCGAGTGCAACGGACAATAATTGTTTATCTAAAATTTGGGTGGGTACTATTGGTCGTCGGTCTGTTCGTATCATAATAAATGTTGAGTTTTTTTAACTTTTGAGATGTCCTAATAATACACGAAATCCTAAAATACGATGTTCCATATACAGAGTCACTCAGAATCGTTTTTTATCCAGCGAGAAATGGTATATCGATCACGCGTCACCCGTATCTCATATCTAAGTGTAAAATCTCATTATTTTTTTATTTTTTTTTAAAATACGATTATGTCAGTATTCCAAAGAAGGAAAACAATTTGTCGAGTAGTAAATTAAAATTAGAGACGATCCGACACTGATCACGAATGCCCGCGGGGCCCTACAGAGCGCACCGGTGGCCACAAGACTTTCGGGTCGGAATTCGATTTCGAGACACGCGTTTCGCGTGGAAGGAGAAAAAAAGTAAAACTCGACGTCTGCTGCGAAACACGTCGTCTCCGAAAAGTAAACTCAATATAATAACTTGGCCGCAATAACAACGTTGTGTACATAATGCATTACACTTACGGTGTTATTGCGCTCGATTCGCGGTAATGGAAAGCTCGCCGGAGTTTCGTGCGCCAGCGATATTTTAATTCTGTTATTTTTTTATTACGTCGTATTGACAAAACTCTCGAGTCGACGTCGAATTGAAAAGAACCCCGGTGGTCGGAATAACCTCGCCGACGTAATAATAATAAAAAAGAAAATGGTAAATAAAAAGTCATTCGGACCGCGGGATATCGCAGCGGCGGCGCGGCGGCGGCGTCGACGACGAAGGTATTTCATCATCGCGCGATTGTGGTTGATTATTCACAATAATATTTTAATAATAATTCGGACTCGGTTTTTCATTACTCGAAATCCGTAAACGAAAATTTAGAAAAAAAAAAACCGTATTATGACCCGCATATAACCGAAGCGATTTAAATTATTATTTTAAACAGACGGCATTATAAAATCGACAAACGGCACACATACGTATTATATAAACGTACGCGTAAAACGGATTTCACGTACACGAATGTCGACGAATCCCACGAGTAAGAATCGACGTGAAAATGTTGTAAAAAAAAAAAAACAATAAAATTATTGTATTATTATGCGCCGCCCTTAATTTTTTTCCTGTAATGTGTACTAATTTGACACGGGGGGACGCCTACGATTTAACAAAAAACGATAGTCTCTTTTAAATAATAGGTGCCTATACTAGGGGTGGCGACCTCTACCCCACATTTTTTCACTTTTTCCACGTAAAATAATCGCGATTTTCGCACCGGAAACGCATAATAACAATCGAACATATTTCCGTTAGTATAATTACGTAATTATAATTATACAAAATGTTTCGTCAAGATTACATAATTATGTAACAATAGTAATAACAACAACACGACCATGTGTTGGCGTGTTTTCGAAATATGGGAAAGTTCACGACAATCGAATATTGCGTGTGGGACGTCGGCCAATGAGAGCCGCGAGCTGCTCGCGCAGCCCGACCAATGACGGCACAGCTGTTTACGCAATCCGACCGATACCGACCGAGTGTAAGGACACCGGCGCCCCTCAGTATAGTGTCGACAGCGGTTCGGAAAGTTCGTCTCCGTTTTACCGTCGCAGTTTTTATTCTTCTCCGTAAACGGTCGTCGGTAGTGTCGTTTTTATTTATCTCGCGATTAAAGACGATCAGTGGTGACTTTTGCGTATCTCTTTTATTAATAATTATTTAATTTCGCGAGCCGTCACGAGAACATTGAACCTCCGCGACCCAAAACACCAGGAAAAAACAGCGACCCACCGCCGACAGGCCGTAAGTAGTACCGATTATATATTTAATTACAGATAGGTGGTAGTAGGCGGGTTATAGGCGCCGACAGGGGGGGTAGCGAAGGGTAGCAAAATCATATTTTTACTACCCCGACAAATTTCGTAGCAAAAATGTATGACGATCGAATAGATCAGTAGTTATCGGTACTTAATTATAAGACATTATGACTTTTATTTTCGTCTATCGCTGTGTCGTAACAATTCGTAGACATCTGCGTCGAGCTGATTTTTATTTTCAAAAATATCTGTTTATCGATTGAATCGAATCGACGCGTACCTATTAATTTTTTTACTGTTTTACGTGTGTCGCACACGCGCGCTCGTCTATAGTTACTATATTATTCCGATCATCGGCAACCGCCACCGCACACGCATCACAGTAAATCGCCTCCTCGGAGTGACGCGCGAGTTTCCGGTATGGAGAAAAATAATTCGTTTAGAGAAGGCGTAGTATATAGTATAACATTGCTCGTTATTCGTTTCAATTACGCGAATCGCGTTGTTTTTAATAAAAAAAAAAAAAATCAAACACTCTTTTAGAATATGTAATGTTTTCAATCGATTTGAACGGGAAACGAGTGACGAATAAAAACCTCGTTCCTATAATACGTACGCGACGAATTTTCACGCTTTATTTCTCCGTTTTTACCGGCGGCGGCGACGACGACGACGACGACGACGACGACGTCGTCGTTCGGTAAACGCGTTTATCACGCGCTCGTTCGATTTCGATTGAAACGTTGGAAAAAAAATTCCTGTATAACGTAAACTTGTACGCGTTTAACGAGTCGAAATAAATTCATATCGATTTTCTCGATTCGCCGAGATCGCGCGTGCATCGTGTTTCCCCCCCCCCCCCCCCCCCGATTGTGTCGCACGCCGTCGAAATATCATCACTCGTCAGCGCCGCCGTACGATTTGCCGCAACGATAAAAATAATAATCGTTATTTTAAATATGTTTTCCCGTCTGGAAACGAAAGCGTTAAAGTTTTTCACGGTTTGGCCTTTTTGAACGCCGATCGTAGACGAAAAATCTTTTGTAAATAGCTCCCCCCTTCGTCGTAAGTACGGATGTGCGTCATCGCGCACAAAATAATATCCGAACGCGTGTTCGGTCGCGCGTAACGTCTCGGGCGGACGATGTCGAAACGAACATCGGCGGTACATAACTACGATATTTTTAATAACTCAATAACGTCCGATGTCTGTATAAATTACAACTTTAATATTTTATTTTTATATAATATAACATGTAAAAAAAAAAAAACAACACGGAAAAATGAAAATACGCGTTACGCGCGATATTAAAATATAAAGAGAGTACACCGCGCGTGTACTGCGCATAATGATATTTCACGGACAAAATATATTTACATTTTAGTTTATATAATATTAAATTTATATCGAGTTACTGGAGGGAAAATACGCTTTTTCGATTCGAGATTTAAACGGGAAATCACATCTACTACGTGAAAATATAATACACCTCTGTAGTGCGCGAGTAAACTAGTTGGTACCTTCCTATATATTATATATACGAGTATAAATATTTATCTAATGTTTGATTAAAAAAAAAAAAAAAATTAAATAAATACGAATTAAATTAATAAAAAATAGACACCGCCCAATGCGAAACTACTCGCAAAACGTATAAGATTTAAATAATTAATCAAACACATCAAACGGAGACGGCGCGGCGAGTCCCTGCCAGGTGCGCTTGTCGTCGTGCTCCGAAACGCATTTCATTTCGCGTCGTTATTTTATTATCAGCTACTACGGCTAATCTTTCGCTGTTTCGCGTGATGTAAATAAAATAAAAATAATAGTGGACGAATGTTATCGGATAAATCTAATTGAGATGTAGGAAAAATAAAACATCACTGACGCAACAACGGTTTGGTAAATATTATAAAAAGTTTGAAATTCGTCGTCTATATTATCGTATTTATCTTAAAAACGCAGTAATTAAATTCATCGAAATCTAAAACGGTCCCGTATCGTCGTCGTGAGCTTTGTTGTAGTAAAATCTAAAACCTTTAAATATCAAAATAAAAATTTAGGTATTTTACACGCGTCAAATGCGCGTTTATCTGTTTTTTGTAACAATCAATTTAAATAATATCAATATATAAACGTTAATATTACGTACGAGTTTTTTCGCGTACCGGACACGTTATTATCATAACAAAAAATACCCAATCGGTCCAAATCGAGACGTTTTCGAAAAAAAAAAAAACCCGTTCGTTTTCTAATTGGCTGCACCGGCGGCGGCGGCGACGATGAGATTTTGTTTTTCCTTTTGCGTCTCCGAGGTCACCGGGCTAAAAAAGGACGAAATGCTTCGTCCCGCGCGGAGTTCTCGATAGAAAAAAGGTCGTTGTAAATTCTCGGAAAAATCTCTACGCTCGTTTCGAATCGGACCGATCGGCAGGTAACGGACGAAAGTATGACGTCCAACAGCCGCTAGTAATAATAAACGAGTATTTCATTATTATAGAACCTCGACCGGGACGACATAAACTATTCGTCGGCGACCGTAAATAAAATAAATCTAAAAAAAAAAAAAAGGACGCGATAAAACGTACGATTAATAATTATACGGCGTTTAACCGGGGTAGGATATTTACGCGCAATCGTTTCTCACTAAGACGAATGTGTATACAGATTTACGTATTTTTTTTCGGTCTCTCTTTTTTCTTTTCATTATTTACACGGTCTGTGTACAACGCACGGCCGCCGTGCCCCGTCGGGTATAAAACAACATCGGGAAAAAAAAAAAATTAAATCAAAACTTATTACGACAATAATAATAATTTTAGTCGTGCGATGGAATCTCGGAGCGCTTCGAATGCGATTGCGCGTCTGCTTTGACCCCTTCGGAGGAAAATTAACATTGGTTATACGTTTCTGTTTGTTTAACAAATGGTATTTAAAAAAATTAGACTTATTTAGTAAAGTTTTTTTTTTTTTTAATAGTTTGCTTAAGTTTCCCTCCTTGAAGTTGCAAACCGCGCGCTCGGGTCTCAAAAGTTCTCCCACGACGTTGCCGCTTCTATTTCGGTCTTCCTTCGAATTATATTTCGTGTCATTTGTATTTCGTTTTTAAACATCAGAGATGTCGTCGTTGTGGTCACGGGTTTTCGTTAAGAACGGATTATGCGCGAATTTTTAATCGCTCCGACTCTTTGCGCCGCCGCGCCGTAACAAAAATAAATGAAAAAACTTTTGTTCGAAAATCGCGTTAAAACATGAAAAGTAGTAATAAAAACGAACTCAATACACGAGTGCTATTTGTTTACAATATTCGAATCGTTCGAACTACACGTTACTCGGTGCATTTTAGGTTCGGGACGAAACGATTCGAAAAAAAAAAATTGGCCTATCCGTTTACGGTGACGTAACCACCGGTGATTTGAAAAATATCCGAATTATACGGCGCGTAGTTAAATGTTGAAATCTTTCTGAAACCTCGTACCTAATCCTTATTACTTTCTTTTGCCAAAGACCCCTTTGGTCGAACCGAAAAGTTTAACAGTACCGCGGACATCGATTTCTTAAAACCAGTGATCGGCTGCCGCCGCCGCCGGCCCGAGCGTCTATATTTCATTTTAAAACGACGAGAGTCAATTGAATATAACGTATAACATATTTAAAACCGTCGACTAAAATTTTAAACTAGCGTCAAACGAAGCCAATGGAAAGCGATAAATATTTCAACGTGTCGGTCGAATTTTTTTTTATCGTTGAAACCTTTTTAAATTTTAAAGGCTCGGGCCGTTACCGATAGTCTAAAAAGTTCACTCGCCGACCTCGGATCGGCTCGTCCCAGCTGCCGTCCGACTTTGTCGTCGTCGTCTCGCCTACTACGACCGCTGCCCGGAGTTTGCCGACGACGCGTCTCCTCGTCGGCACGCGCGCGTCTCGTCGCGTGCGATTCGTTTCGCTCGCTCGGTCTCGTATTATCACGCACGCCGCGCACATCCCGCCGGGGAACAATGACGCGCATTGTCAACGCGCCAGTCTTTACACAGTAATAATTTCCGTCCGCCGCCGCCGTCGGATTTAATCCTTCGCCCAGGACCCATTGTGAACGCGCTCCGCCACTTGTAATTATCATTATTATTACTACCGTCATCGCCGTTATTACGGGCGACAATTCGAGCGCGCGCGCGCGCGCTCGAGCCGTCCGCATTGTGTGCGGCGGCGGCGTCGGCGGTCGCGGCGAGACGATTGTTTTGCGCGTTCGCGGGAGACGACGTGACACGTTTTGTCGGGTCAGTCGTCGACCCGGACGCGACGGTGTGACGGCGTGACGAGCGCGTGCGTCGAACGCCGATCGCAATATAATACCCGTTTAAAATACGTCACGTCGCGCGCGTCGTTGTGATTTCGATTTGTTTTTCAATCCGACCGATTCCGATTGTACGCGTTCGTCGTCGTTCGAGTCTTGAAGAGACTGCGAAAACGACGACAATCGTTATAAATACCGCTCGTGAGCCGCGCTTCGGTATCGCGATACGCGCGAAGCCTCGTCTCGAGGATCCTCCGAAACGCGTCGTCTCGTTTCGCCCGAAACTAGTGTTTTCGGCTTGTAAAATTATTAGCATTATGATTACGCGCACGAGCTGTGGTCTCTTCTCGGGATTAGGGAAATAGGTTTCGTTTTCGCGGCGGCGTGTCATAGATATTCGGGTATTTCGTCGCGCCTATTGTGCGTAATCAACTATCGTTTTGAGAATCGTTTAAAACCAGTATACGACGACGACGGTCCTGCGGGATCGCGTCGATCCACACAGAACCGTTTTTCCTTGTTACGTATTATATTCTGAGGCTGTCGACTGACAAAAGCTATATTTTTTTATTCCGATCGAAATCGACCGTTAATGATGTTGCGATTCGCTTGAAATAATACTCACGCTTTTCTTTTTTCTTTTTTTTTATTATTTTACGATAAACGTGTCATAATATGACGAGGTAAAAAAAAAAAAAAAAAAACTCGGCGTGGCAATTTTCGCCACAGTCTTTGGAAACCGAGCGAACGCGCGCGCGTACGGCATCTGCGACGTCGTCGGTGGCTTCGAATGGAAAATAATGGTAATCGAATCGATTCCTTTATAATTCGGCGGTACCTAATATATATATATATATATTTAGGTATAGGTATATTATATTGTGTGCGCGTCGGTGGAAAAAAATCGAATGTCCTTAAAAACGCGACGATAACGTTTAAATCTTCTTCTCTTCCTTTTCTCCGCCGCCAAACTCGCTCCGTTTCAATTGGATACGTCTTTATCGCTTTTAGCAGTATTTTTTATTTTATTTATTTTTTTTATTATTATTCCTTTTTTTTTCGAGTTTTTTTTTTTTTTTTTTTTTAGTACGCTTCGCTTGCGGAACGTAAATCGCCGCCGAGCCGCAAACCACTCCTATCTCTCTCCCCACCGCTCTCACCGTCAATGTATATATACCTACGTAACGCACATAATAATATACCTTTATATAATATATATATATATAACCGTCGCGTCTTATCTTATTTACTATAGTAACCTGTCGACGAGAGTTTGGTTTCGACGGTATTTTATTTTATTCTTTTTTTTTTTTTTTTTTTTTTTATCATTCAGCCGCCGAGTCCCTCGCCAATGGAAATGGTAATGAGTTGGGACTTACCGGCGACGCCACGCCGGCGGTAGACACGGCGATTTAAAGTTTTTGCAAGCCATTATATAATATATACATTTAGTCTATCGACACGTCCGTTTATCGCGCGGCCACGCGATACCACATATCGTCGCCGCCCACACCTACACTACGTCTACGGGGGGGGGGGGAACATTTTTTTATTACGAGTAATTATCGAGTCGGACGCACCACTCGCCATAAAGACGAGACACAGTACAATAATAATTGGGTATGGCGTTTTTCACCCGTAATTAAAAAACGGTAAACACCGTAGGCTCCGCGTGGCACTTTGAACCCGAAATATAAAACGCGAAAACTTTTTTCGCGCGTGAAAAACGCAACACTTTTTAATAGTATCGCCGCGACGTTTTAGCAATTTAAATTAAGTGTATATGAGATACATTACCCGCCCGTCCGTGACGAATGGTTTATGTTTTTATTTCGTCAATCTTTACGGTAAATTTTTGCTCTCTTGCAATCGATAAAATTACATAATATTTTACGACTAATCTCCCGATTTACCCATTTATCACTGACTTTCGATCCGTTCGCGCTGTTATAATATAGTAGTACGCTGTTTTTCGTTTCCGTTAAATATTTTATTCGTCGCGATGATCGGAATACAAGACTCCGTCCGTCGAGTAAAAACCCAACAATCACGTTCATATAATATTATAATATTTAGTAAACATCTCGACGGAAAACCAACCGCATACATACGCGTCGGTACAAAGTGAAATCGTATAATTAAAATATTACAAATTGAGACGATCCCTTGTGCGCGCGCGTCGGTACATCGTAACGATTAATTGTTTATACAAATATCTACGTATATCCGTGTTGTTGTTTTTTTCATTTTCAAATCAGAATTTAATCGATTTTTCGATTTCGGATAAAATTATTACCTCCTTATAAAATACGGTCCCGACGACCGCCGTAAACGGTGTCCTATATACATATTATATAACCTTTTATCAAGAAATGTTTTTTTTTTTCCCTCTTACTTTTACCATTATCGGACTGCGGCCGCGGGTATTTAATTATATCGACGACGGCCCAGCGTTAATTATTATTTATTAAAATTCCAAACGTGTGGAAATATACGAGCGTCACGTCGTACGCGCCTAATTATTTTCCATTCTTTGCGATATGATTTATCGACGGGGCGCGTCGCGGTAACGTCTCGTGCGTATATATAATATATATTATAACGGATGCTCCGGCGTGTACGACGGATACCCTCTCGGCGCGTACGAGTAGGTTATGCGGCATACGTATATTATGCCTTTCGGGGAAATTCGTTTTGAGTCTCGATACGACGGCCGTTATTTCCATTGTCGGTCGCCGCAGTAGTCCCGCGGAGCGATCGTCGGCGATCTCGTGAAATCGGTCGAGCGGCCGCGGACCTTTATGGCGAAAACGCTCGACGGTATAGAAACCTATTACTACTTGCTCGCGATGGAATTTCGATACCGACCGAACGTTATTCGATTGGCGCGATGACGAGATCGCGAGGTCGTGCTGCGTGTGCGTTGTGCAGTAATCGAACGCCCCCCCCCCCCCACCCACTCTTAAACAACAATTATTATCTAAAACGACGCGTTTGAAAATGCTCTCTAAGAAACTCTTTAGCGTTGAAAAACGATCGAGTTTTGGGTTAAATAGAAACAATTTAATGCGCGCGGACAGTAATAGTTAAAATATCACGATTTGCAATCAATATAGTTTAAATATCAGATTCGAAATCGAACTTATAGTCGCTCGAGATTTTAAAAACGTTTTTCTCTTACTTTTTTTTTGACGACGAGCTCTACAATATACTTCCCTGCGAATTCACAGCCCCAATCGTACTTGTCACTATTGTACGATGTATGATGGTTACGCCGTGTCCGAGAATAATAACGTCTTTCTCTTTGGAAAACAATATATTGTCAGTTTTTCACGTTCGGTTCCCGAGAAACGCCGTTTTGTATGCGAAACGACAGTAGCAGTTTCCGGAAACGCGCGGTGTTTACTTTGTTATCGAAGCGCGCGGAGAGTCGGGTGACGCGATACACTGTTGTGCGTACCGATAAATGATTTATATTCGCGTTTTAAGCGGGGGGTTTTTTTTTTTTTTTCGAAGTCCTATGCTTTCCGAATTCTCGAAATCGCAAACATTCTAAAATATCCTCACAACCGATCCTGCTCCCTACTCGCTCCATCAATCGTCAAAATCCGAGCACGCCACCGGTTCTATTTAGTACGCCGACCGTCCTCGGCGATCGTGCGCCGGTCCGACGGATCAGTAGAGGATTATTTTATTTGTCTGTTTTTCCGCGTTTCGTGAGAAACAATACGGCCCGATCGGCGCGCACATTATTTTCGTACCGTTCTCGATGTTTCGTATCGAATTCAAACAGCCGCCCGGCGAATGGGTTACTTTTTTTCGCCACTCGGTACGAGCCTTAGGCGTGCGCAGACTTCCGGTTGAGTCTGGAACAATTTAATGCCCCGATGGCCAATACGCTTGTCCCTACGTTTTTTCGAATACAGATCTACACACGTTCTATTTGTAAATTAAAAATACCTGTATGTACATATATAATATGAATTATTATGAAATATTTTTCCACGATATCCATGAACTATTATACGAAAATATTATATAGCAATCACGCACGTTTCGCCTCTAAAACAATTTCCCGTCCCGCCTTGGCTCGTTCGCACGTCCGTACACGAGTGTTACTTTTTCGTAACTCTGTCGTTTTCCACAGCATTGCTCGTTGTGCAGGGCTCAGTGTAACCGTAGCGAAACGTCTACGCGCGCGCGTTCGCCGGTTCCGAGATAGACGCAGCGCGCCGCGGAGGTCGGCGGTTCACAGATAATCCTCGTGTGTATAATAATAATATCGCGCGCACGGCCAAAGGTGTGCGAGACTTAATCTGCCGCACGCGGGTTTTAATTTGATTTTCGAAAACTAATTAATCCGCTCGCGCGCATCGGCCTAGGGCTCCGATCGGGGATCGCCGCGGAGACCCGATTAATCTCGTCCGCGCGTTCCGATCACATAACATATTATATTATTTTTTATTATTATTATTTTTTGTTGTTTTTTTTTCCATACACATAATTTTACCGATCCGGCGCCGCCCCCGCCTCCCTCTCGGAACGCCGCGCCACCCGAGCCGGGCCCGACGATGGGGCACGGAGAGAACTCGCATCGTTGCCCCGCGCTCGGGAATATCGATCGGGGATAAAAAAAAATAAAAAATAACAATGTGTAATAATAATATTAATAATAACCGGTTCGGTAGCGGTGGGCGAGCGATAAATTAAAACCGATCACATCGTCCGACGTGTGTGTTTTATTACGTAAACAGATCGCCTCGCGGCTCGGCGTTATATATTTTTATGGGACAGAAAACCCATCACGAGACAAACACGCCGTGAAAATAATAATAATAATGATAATGATAATAACGACCGGCGTCGTCGTCTTTCGGCACGTCGTCAATGTGATAAAAAAAACATCAATCATTGTCGTCGTCGTCGTCGTCGTCGCCGCGCAGCGCCACCGCCACCGCGCAGCGACGGTCGGAAACGCGACTTTAGTCGGACGACGACGTCTTCCCTTTTCCCGCATTTAAATATCGAGGATTTTTTTTACAAATTAAAGGACAATATAAAGGATAACGCTGACCGACCGCCCGCGGTATAAATACGGACCGCTGTCCTTTGAGACTGTATTAATAGACCACCGTCCCCACGCTGATACATAATATATAGAGAAGGTAAATCAACGGTTTTTTTTTTTCGGGGGATATAGAAAAAGCTTTGAACGAAATGTACGATTCCGCGCGAACATGCACGCGCATACCCACCTGTACGCGATAAATCAAGTATTTTTACAGGTATGTCGGTGTCGTAGCCACTGTTGCCGGGGCACGCTTATTATGGCGTGTTTATTTTTTTTTAAGAGATAACCGAGACCGCGCGTCGCCCGGATGACTGTTCTGGACGCGTTCCAACCGCGGGAAACCGTTGCACACACAACTGACCTTTACTCGAGTGAATGGGTCGCGCGCGTGCGCTCGGCGTGTAGGTGGTGTATATGTGTATACTGCGTTTAGGGTACCCCGTGCGATAACGTTATTGTAACGCGCCAAAAGGCAAGATGCCGAGTGGAAACCCGCAGTATTCCTCCGAGGTCGACCCCGTAGCCCCCTGACGGACTGACGATGTTAAACGCCGCGATGTGTGCCGCGCTGCAACGCGAAAAGAGCGAAAATCGCAATAATAACGATCGCCGCCGCCTGCGATCGGAGAGCCGGACGTTCGATCCGGCTGGGGATCACAAACAGAGTGGTAAACGAAAGAGTAATTTTCACACCGGTTATTTGTGAACTCTGGTTTCACGACGATACGTTTTCCGCTCGCCACGCTTTATTTATACACTGTTTCGGGAGTACGATACGCGGAAACTTGTAGTACTCCCTTCATTATTTACGCTATTGCTAAATAAAAACGAAGCACGCATAAACGACCGATTATACACGTCATATTAATAATTATTTTCTCTTTATGAATATTCGGACGTTTTTTTTTTTTTATAAATCACGAACAAAGTGTATATTAGTAAAGTTATTTAGATACTATATTATATAAAACAACCTCATATTGTTATATGATTCTCGGTATATATCCGCGGTTTCCAGATAATTATAATACGTCATAATATAGTGGAATACGGGTATTAATGGACTATAAAAACTATTGAAAATCATATTTCAAATTGAACGTAACTCAACGAATCCTTAAAAAAAAGCCATGAAAACGGGGGATTATAAAAAAACAACAACCGTATACTCTAACTCTTTTTTCTTTTTTTTATCAATAAATATAATATATTAACTACTATTCGTTCATACGTTTAATTCATAAATCGATAAAAAATAATTAAAACGATATGTATTTGTTTACGTGGGCTCGATGAATTTGCTCGGTAATAATAAATTGTAGTTCATAAAAAACGGCGTTTATCCAATTCATATTAGATTGTACGTTTATTGTACATTTTTAAAAAATCACACGTATAAATGATAATTATAATAGTTTCGCTTTGAACTGTTGGTGAAATACAAAGTCGATCCGCCATGAAAAAAATCCGTTATCCAGTCGTTATCAATATGGTCGAAAAATAAACGGATTTTCTCCCCTCCGCGAATGTGAAATTTTCAATTCATATCGGACTAATCGTTTGCGAACAGTCTTGTGTGGTCGGAATATAAAAATTCGCGTCCGCGCGGGGTAAAAGTACTAGAAGCCAAATCAACGTCTGCAGACGTTCGTCATATTATACTCGTGGCCGCCGCGGGGACACGCGACGGCGAGCTGTCGTATTCATCGTAGTTTTACGGTTTTTTAAGCTGCGATTATTTGAAGCACGTACCGCGCGAGAAATGGTATTTTCCCTTATTGGAAAACGCGACTAGATAATATTATAATATTAATAATCGCGCGCGCATACCTTTTTCGACGCGCTGTCCGTTAGCGGTCGACGATATATAATATTTTTAGTCCGTTTGAAATAATTGTTCATTGTGGTGCACGCCACGAACATTATCATGCGTGTTTTAAATTAGTTTTTCGAACGGGGGCCCCCGAATCTTTAAACCGTATAGAAAACAAAAAAACAACGAAAAACTTACGTATATAAATTTTATTTTTCCAAAAAAGCTAATATAATACGCGAGTATACTCGTAGTTGTTATAACAACTAGCAATTACGTACCTGACAAACGATATTTCAACAAGTAGTAGTAAAACTTCAATTTCGATTTGCTTTTTCCGATGGTAAATTATGTATTTTATTTATTGTTATTCGATACACTAATTTATTCAACAGTCCGTCGTCGGAATAAACTCGTAAACACATTATAAAATAATGAACACCGTGGAAATTGTTGGAAAAAACAGCGAGCGAGTAAACATATTTCATACTTTACGTCAACGACCTACAACACGACAACGGTGTCATTTTCGTCCGCGGAATTGATCGGCGTGCATATTATATTTTATACACTACGCGCGTTGACGGTGTAAACCATGTATATATATGTATGTAGGTGTATATACATATATATATATATATATATAAGCACACACGAGGCATATACCGTACATTCGGCCAGGACCGAAATTATAAATAAATATTTTATTTTACTCGCAATATTCGTTGCCATTTCCCGTACGAAACGAACGAAATAATACCAAGTCCCATCCATCAATCGTTATTGCAACACATTAATAATATTGCAGTCCGTAACACAGTATCATTACTCTTTCACTCGTCGTTGTTTGCATTGTGTACGTATATAAGAAAAACAAAGTCGGAAAGATGTTGATGAGATATTTTCCTCTTTGTTCCGTTTTACATGGAAATGTTTTTAGATGGATTATTATTATTATTATTATCATCATCGTCGTCGTCGTCGTGATATTTTCCTCGGTAGGAAAAAAAATAAACTATACCGGCTTTTCGAATAATATAATTTCGCGAATACATTCTTATCTCGCGTCGTAGTATATGACATTAAACGCCGAGAATAGCGAGTCGCGGACTGGATACGCGATTTCCAATTGTTCGAAAATCTACTGCTGTCGAACGACATTGCACGAGTCTGCGGACACGGTGCGATTTCAGCGCATAATATTTATTACGTTATTACTATTCACAAATGGTTTTCTTTTTTGATTTCTCATCGGCCGCCCTGCAGTTTACAACATCTCGGGAGTTTTTCACAAAACGAAAATAAACAACTACCGTTTTCCAAACGTAGTACACATACATAAATATTCCCGACGACGGTTCCGTTTGCACGTTCGCGGCGCTAATAATTAATCGCCGTCCGCGCAGCGAGGACAGGACGGCGCGGCGGTGAGGACGGACGAAAAAAAAAAAATTATAAATCTCCCGATTCCTGTAAACGACGCGCGCTCGTTCCGAAAGGACACCGAGAATATTATTATTATTATTATTATTATTATTTATTGTTCGCGCGGAGGATTTCGTAACGTTTTCGTTACGCGGGTCGGCATTCCGGACACGCGTGTGCGCTTTCGTATTGAAAACGGCGGCTTATAAAATATAATGATCATTGTTACTCGTGTAATAACGGTCGAGTGTTTGGACGGTTCGTTATCCCGATATAAATCAATAGACCCGCCCCGTCCCCCCGAGCAGCGCGCACAGTTCAAACACTTACCGCGGCCGTTCGCCGGGAACGTTTTTGAACCCATAGCGCGCACCGTCCCTCGACGAATTATTATCATAAAAATAAACGACGATTTAAAACGTATCGTGTACGTACGACGTGTGATGACGACGGCGACGACGACGGCCGGCCATAAGAGCACGATTGCGGTTCGAAAATGCCATATTGTTCCGTTGTGCTCGTACACACGCGTTTTATATTTTCTATTATTGAATAATATTATGTAATCGTATACAACGTAATATTGTTACATATTGTTGTCGTTCGATTATTTCTCTATCCGTTGGATCCCCGTTTCTCTTGCGAGCGAGCAGCGCACACGTGTGTGTAGTTTTCGATTCATGCGGACACGTATTTTTGACGAGACGAGGGGGGACCGACCGCGCACCACGACGACGACGTTTATAACGTCAACTCGTCCCGAGACGTCTGGTACAATATTCCGATGGAAGTCCGTACGATCGCTCCGCGTCGTAAAAGGGAACCGTTTGAGATTTTTCTTTTCGGCGAGACGCGTACATAAATGTATATTATACGTACAATATCACGCGGCGGGCGGTCGATCGTTGTTATGATACCGAGGCGCGCGGGCTTTCGCCGTAATATAATGGTCGACGGGTTCCGGCAAACTGCAGTTCTCAAAGAATATTTTCTTTTTAAATATATTCGGGAGAAACGAGAACGACTCGAATACGTAGATACTATTTCTGTGTATCGCGGCGCGCGGTATCGCGTGTTCGAAATAAACATTCGAATACAAAATACGACATCTCTCTCTTTTAAAACCGATCAGACATTACTTTACGCGTAAGTCGAACGTTAATAATATCAATTTATAATCTGTCCGTAGAGCGAGTGTCTCTTGATTTCGATTTCGTATCGTGAGAATTCGCGGTGCGGCTCCGGTCGTCGGAAACAATCGCTTTTTTCCGCATAAAGCGTGTACAAATCTCGTATGATCTCACAAGACAGCAGACGATTGAGAAACCGACGACGGCGCGGGGTAGAGTGCCTTAACCGGAAAATCGCTTCGGACGCCCTGGAAATCTTTTTGTACGCTAAAACGATGACCCGCAGTTTATCGAGCCTACACCCCGAACGATCGTCATCAATCAGCTCCGCGCCGCCGCCCGTCAAAAATTCGCGGACCGATCGCGTTTTCAAAGGCTCGCGCGCGCGAGAGAGAGGAGAAAACACACACACACACACACACATATCCTTTATTACATCCTCGCCGCAAACAACGACGTACGAGTTGTTCCCCCCTGCCCTCCCACCCACATAACAATATATAAAACCGCGATGTGCTTTATTTTATAGCGTTTCCGTCTCCCGAGACGTATTACAACGATAGCAATATCGCGCGCTCTCACCTGTATTTTCGTCGGCGAGACAGACCGCCGTTAATGAGCATTTTCACAATTACTATCATTATCGTTATGACACCGCACTCGCGCGGTTATAATAACAATAATGTTACACGCAGCCCCGGCGAAGCGGCGACCGACCGTGATGTGACGCACGACGGCACCACATACTGCCGGCAGGAGCGGCGCGATCGCCGTCAATTAACGTCGGAATTAATGAACGCGCGCGCAGTCGTATCGCCTACGAAGGACAAAGGACACTCGAAAATCACGCGAGCCGTGTCCTCCGGCGCATTTTCACGCTCTCGCTTTAGGTCCGACGCAAGCGAGAGAATAGTATTCGCGAGTGGAAGTCGCGAGGGGTGTACGCGCCATTCGAAAAGTCGTTACATTAAAAACGTATGAGATTTCAACTCTTTCGCCGTTTGAACGTTTCAATTGTCTTGTACAGATCGACGCGTGCGTCATAGCAATAACAGAGCTTCGTTTTAGTTTTCGACCATCGATTTGCCGAACGGTTTGACTTGGTTACGCGCGTTTTATTTTAGTTATTTATTTTCGATCTAATACATCAGTCGCGCCCCATCCAGACATTTAAAATATCTCCCGCGACTTGTTCCAATAAGCAGCAGTATTGTCCAACTGATGTAGATAAAAAAAAATAATATATACGGCGTAACGTTAAATATAACGTATTATGTACACGAAAACCCGGGATCGCTCTCCGCGCGCGCGGATCAAGATGCGGTTGTTCCGAGGCAAAGTGGCGGGCGGGGCGGCGGGAATATGGTAATATGGTAACTCGGAAGATAAGTATACATTATACCGCATGAACGTCGGGGCCCCGGAGTAAGGGCGAAGAGGATAAAAAGAACGGAATTTCGCCGGAGCTCGCGGGTCAGACCCGAGTGGGGGTGTGGTGGGGACAGAGAGAAGGGGGGGGGGAACCCGTAAAATAGATTTGTGCGGATACGAGCAAAAACCAAATCGACATAATATACAACGCGCGTACGTATACAGCAATGTGTATATATATATATACACGTCGATATCGAGCTTATTGAGGGAGAACCCGTATAATAATAATAATAATAATAAAACGTCCGTTCCGAGAGCCTTTTTAGACGGCTTTGTACAGCGCGCGCGCGCGCGTCGATATATTATATTATTATGTAAAATTTGGTGTGAAAAGCACGACCCGTTCCCGACTCCGATCCCGACGAGATTATATTACTGCAGTACCTCGTCGCTGTGTTCTTCCCGACGATTTTCCAACGAACGTTATCTTTCACGGCCATAATCGATTTCATCATGTTTTAATTTTCCAGTCGCGCGGTGTAGTCGATTTACGGTTTTCGGTATTTAGATTGTTTTTTAACCCAAGTTTACCCTTTGGATAGACCGCGAAAATAGAGTGTAAATCGTTTCCATGTCCATTAATCACCATCAAAGACGTGTGTACCGAGTGCGCGGTGTATTTTTAAAGGCTCAACTATAACTGTATTTTAATACAAATTGATCGTCTTTTTTCAATCGATTTTACTATCGTTCAACACGCGTGCTGCCGAATTATCGTTTGTTGTAAAATTCGACGCAACGAATCGATTGGATTTCAAACGGTGTGTGAAATCAAACGTCCTTTTTTTTAAATTTAACAACAAAAACTATAAACACCGATCAATTAATTTTTTTTTTACTATAACGCGCTCTGAAAATTCTGGTACGAATTATTATTATCGTGTGAACTTTTATCTCGACCCAACGACACTTTGTCGAATCAGGTTTTTTGCGAGTAAAACGTGTCGGAATTGATGTTTACGCTCGTTAAAGTTATATAATATGATCCGAAGACAACTCGAATCCGTTTCCGTTTATCGATCGACATCGATCGATTGCGCGGACGGCCCGCGGGTCATTATAATAATTTCACGTTTTTATTCGCCCGCAACATTATTATACTTGTCAGACGCGGGGAAATGTAAAATCGTTCGAGGGCAGACGAGTGCAAAACTATACGCCGGGGCTAAGCCTCCGTAAGCCCTCCGCCCCGTACGCGCCTGTGATGTACGAGCGTGCGATGATTAATGGGGGCTGCGGGCAAGCAATCCGATCGAAAACGTATTATTTCACCACCTGAGCGTCTCGCGCAAACCTCTCGCGTCGTATAGTGGTGCTGAACGGGGACCGGCCGCGCCGCCATCGCAGTCGCCCCGCGCGCTGATGCGAAACCGTAACGAACGACCGACGATAGACGATTATTCTTTCGTATTGCGCGTGTGGTCCGTAAAAAGGGTTGAACCGATCGCGACGTTTACACGACGTACATTATTCAGACGTGTGCCTACGTCGTCTCGTACCGTAATACACGGTGATTTTCGCTCGACGCGCGACCGTCGGACCGTCGTCGATTGAACGGGCGGACGACACCGTTTGTCGGGATTTCTAAGAGTATCCGATCCGTATTTCCATGCGTTTCTATTATGTCGAACACGTTTACATCGATTTCGGTACAGTTGTGAAAACAACTGCGGTGGTCTGCGTTCAAGATTCAATTGCGTCGTCGATGTCTATCTCGTCTTTAACTGCAGCAGGGACGAGAGCGAACGGTGGCGTCCGTCTAATTATTATTCTATCCTTCCGTTACCGTTTGCAAAACGTCCGGACGAACGCAAAAAGAAAACGATTCGAAATCACAGACAATATAATATTTGACCTTTAATTGGAACCGGATCATTATTATAATATAACCGAGTAAATATAAGAACCATAATGCAACCGAAAACCTAACCGAAAGTAAAACGAAAACCATTTCTCATAAGTTCGGCTCTTAAATTTCTGCACAGACAGAGTTACTCGCTCACGTGACGAATGTACGCCCAAGAATCCGGTGGAACACGTGCAGTTAAGCTCGGCGCAGTATAAATCGTCGTTTTTATATCGAAGCGAATTTCGGAAACATTTGTCGGACCAAATATCTATTGGAACGCACACGTTGTACGCGAATAATAATAATTATCGGAGTATTTATATGACGCGCGTAAACTTTGCGGTCAAAAAGGTACACCGCGTGAGCGCAAATAAAGTTCGACCGACCGATCCGCGTGAAACCTGTACGCGCGGTTAAAACAACAACGAGTCGCGCGTTATTATAATATCATTACACGGTAAAATATACGATTCCGATTTTCAGTTCGCGCGCCGCCGCGCCGCCTCGGGCTTTTTCGTTTTGTCGTTTTACTTTCGAAATGCCCGACGTTTTGACGTTTTATTATCAACGTGTGAATGATTTTGTTTTCTCCTGTTTGTTGTTGGCACTGTGACACGCGCGGGTAATGCAACGATATGACTTTTTTTTTCTTTCCGTGTTATTCTTGTTTTCGAAACGCGGGTTCGTATCCAATTTGCTAAAGTTCATAATAATTAGGCCCGAGTGAAAATAAGATGTCGTTGGTCGGGACTCTTCCGACCCGGTCGCGAATTGATTGAACCACCGCTGGCGGCGGTCACACGTCGCGACGTGTAGTGACGACAAATACGATTCTTAACAATATATTTTTCGGTTTATTCAGTGCAATACTCACGTGTACTCTCCTGTTTTCGGCAACATTTTCGTCGGTAAACTCGTCGTTTTCCCGTGTCAAGAAACCTCTGCGGCTGTCGTCCGTCGCGACAATAGGATAAATTATATTATATTGTTTTATTGTTGCAATAATAGTCGCGTAGATTTCTCGCGATTTCACGTCGATAAATTACGACGACGGTAACGTATTAAGGACGACATTAAAAACAATTATTATAGGCCGCGCGCAAGGTTTTATGGTAACGATGTGTGTGTGTGCGCGCGCGCGCGCGCTCGACGGAGACTTCATCGGCTCGTTAACGGTTATCGTCGATTTATTTTCCTCCGCGACCACCGATCGCGTATAATGGCCGCCAAGACCATTTCGTCCCAGTCACACACGACGGTTTGAAAAAAAAAAAAAGTCGTAAACAAAACGATCGGTTTTCGCGCGACGATATACATATAATATATTAGACGTTTTCGCCGGCAATATAATACGTGTCGAAACCGAAGTTTCGTTTTCGTATTTTCTCGCCTGAAAATGTTCGACGAAACGCGGCCGTTTCCGTTTGCGTAATCAGAGCCCCCCGGACGTTGATAAATGTTAAATTAAAAAAAAAAATTACATTTATGATCTCCACATCACAGAACGTCCTTAAATAACGCCGTTAATTAACGATCCGAAATCATAAAAAAAATAAATAAATACTCGTAAAACTGTCTCGAAATTACCATATAGTTATTATTATTATTATTTTCTTGTTTTTTTAAATTTAAAATTAAACAATAACAAACGTTATATAACTAATAATTATTATACACGGAGAAAAAACACGACGGACTTTTAAAATACTCGATTGGATTTCGACGGAGTTGAAAAGATCAAACATGTTTTTATTGCTTATATAATACATAATTCCGCGGAGCATATTTGTCCAATGTGTGCGGCGGCGGTGTTTTCTTTCGATTGGTAAAAATATAAAACGTAAATAAAATTGACAAAAAAAATAAAAACAGCCCGAACATGCCAATAAATATATATATATTTTAACTAGCAATTTCAGAATACGTTTTCGATTGGGAAAGCATCGTCCAAGTAGTTGAAAAAAATATAAATAAATAAAAAGTCGTCACCGTCGTCGTCTCGGGGTTCCAGAAGTAGTAACAATTATAATGGGCTCGTGACCAGGATTTCATATATTTCTGAGTGGATCTAAACAAATAATATCTCGTCTCAACTCGAAATCGGAACCTTTTATAGAAACGTTTTCATAAACTCTTAAAGATACACATTTTTATCGAAAAATTATTTATTTATGAAAAATCAACAACTCAAAATATAATGACACATTCGACGGTTAGTTTTCATACTACATTATATTACCTACTCAATGCCAAGCGTAACGTATTCGATCACAGAGTATTTCTAGTTTCAATAATATTGTTATGATTCTATAAACCGGTACAACAATTTTGGAAGAAATCTAGACCCAGGGGACTTGCTCTCCCCACTGGATGTGTGACTGACTATCGTACGAAAAGAACATTTAAAATTGTAATTTACCTATATATCTACGTATATCGTTATAATTCGTTTTTTACTTTTAACCGTCATCGCGTTTCGAAAACAAATACTTGCTTTTATTGCGCCCACTTGTTTTCACTCGCCGCCGCCGCCGCCACCGGTTCTTTTTTAAATATTTGTTTTGCGACGACGACGACGTCCACAAACAATCGTATTTGAAATTTCACTTTTTCCCCCCTCTCTCCGCGTCTTGGTCTTTTATTCTCTTGAAATTTTAAACACTTTTTGCCATTACTCAGCGTACCGTTTGAGTAATGGCTGATTTAATTAACGCCATTATGAAACTCGTAAATAATGGAAGAAGCGCGCGGGCCTAACGCGCAGCGTATCTCGCCATCCGGGGGGAAGAAACAAAAAAGAAAATAAAAAAACAAACAAAAATATATAATATATAAATTAAGACGATTCGCTCATTATTTATTCATTTTCTCCGTCCATAACGTTAAACCACGTACACTATAAATATACGTATCTGTTATATTTAAATATACTAATTGGATTTTTATATAATATTTTCGAAAACCCCGTTTAACCTAATAATAATTGCCTCGGCGGTTATGACTATATTATATCGCGCTCGGCGGCGGCGGCGGGGTGAATATGACTTCCGGATATCGTCGGACCAAAGGCGCAATATCTAATTAAAACTAATAATAATATTTACTTTTGTTTCAGGTACGTACGTTTCAATCTAAACATCGCTGCGGGACAGTGTTTGAATTTACCCACGGCGCGTCTAGTTTAGTTTTCTGCTTTCGGTAAGAACCATATAACGATATTTCAATCCGATCGCGCGCACACGTTTTAAATATTATTTGTATTTGCCACGCGTTACGTTTGAAACGAAAATACTGTTTACGAGAAAAAAAAAATTAATAAAAACAACAACAACAATAATAATTACAAAATATAAAATAAAGTAATAATAAAAATAAACCTAATAGTACTGTTTCGTTTTTCGTATTTTTTTTTTTTAATTTTAAATTGATCAAACAATATACGATATTATATACCGACCCTCTGGTAAAAAAAAAAACGTGTAAATCGGTTTCAAACGAAAATTAACGTCCCGGTTTGCGCTGTTATATTACGCGCGCGCCCGCAAACCACGACCTCGAGCGTCGCACACGAGTATAATATAAATTATTAATATTAAAACAATTTGTTTTTTATTTTTTTACTTTTCCAAACGATTCCCGCGTACATCGCGTCGTATTACATTTTGTCGAGTGGCCCGCGCACTATTATATTATCATACATACGTGTATATACGAGTATATTCAAATGACCGAAACGTTTAATGAGGATTTATAATGATCGGGGATGGACACCCCGCGAACGTGTAGTGTCCGTCTCGCGCGCCGACGACTCGGCAACGATTTATGAATCCGTACGGTTATTTAAATTGGACGCGGAGATAATTATAATATTATCATAACCGATCAAAAATGTAAATATACCGCGTAGGTACGTATATATGAGGTACCTTACCCCCGCGGTCGGGGAGTTTCTTCGGTCGGCGAGCGCTTCTTGTTAAAGACAAAATATTACCCCTCCGGGAAATCGGGTTTACCTTAATCTCAATACAATGATAGTAATAATAATAATAATAATATAACTATTGCTATTGGGGCTTTAGGTTCTTTGGGAAAATTACGAAGAGTAATTTCGTTAAAGGCAAAGGGATTTCCGTGGCCCAAATAAATTTAAATCTGTCGGGAGGATTATTAACGCATTAATATCGTTGTCGATGCTCTGTGTGTGTGTGTGTGTGTGTGCGCGCGTGTAGACACGCTTAAAATCGATATACGACAACAGCCATTATTATTATTATTACGTGTTTTATGTCGACATCGTTTTCGTACGTCGTTACGACTATCCGATTATTGATAATGATTTGCTCGGACCAGTGAAGAACGAGCTTCTTTTCTAAAAAAAAAAAAAAAAGAAGCTATTTCATACTCCTTTACAGAGGTAAAAAACACTAAAAACCAATTAAGAATATTGGAGCTTAAGATTTTTCCAGGCATTCCTGATCGTCTCCAAATCTATAATGCCGTGGAAACGGGTGTATTTATAGTTAATATTCTGTCGAAATCGTTTTCGTACCGAGAAGACTCTAACGTCGGGCAAACGGTTTGTTTTTACGTCATTTCAATGTGACATTCGTAATGAAACCGTCTCGATTATTGCGATTTCAACTTCTTTTGTTTCTCGCCGTATCCACGATGGGATATTTTGTTAAGGTTGTTTTTTTTTTTGATTTTCAACGATCGGCACCCGATCATCTTCGTTTTCTATCGAAACGGCGAGCGAAAGACGAATACATCGTGATAAAAAAACTTCCCCACAGCCGTAGATATCGCGGTTTTAAACTGGACAAATACTTTCGCGACGATACGATTATAAGGTCTATTAACGTTCGCGGCGTTGGCTCGCCCCCAGCCGATAGCGGCGTTACGATAACCGGACCGTTCGAAAACGTTTTGCCGGAAGAATCGGCCGGTCCTTGGACACGCACGCGTGATTCGCTCGCGAATTTTCGAAAAACACGCGGGCAGCTATACCCGTATGCGCGTTCGACGTAGATTTCGAAGAGTACGCGACGCGGACGGTGTGTGTTTCGCGCGCCGAAAACGACGAATCGCAAAATATCGACGAGGGTCGTCGTAGAGCCGGGGGGGGAAACCGCGGAAATCGTCATCGCAATCGTCGTCGTCGTCGTCTCGGTAATCTCGAATTAACGACGATTTGTGCTCGCGCGCGCGCGCGCGAAACGCGGCCGGTGAATAATGCAGTATGCTTTTTGGGGACGCGCGCGCCGCCGCCTACGCACGCATAAAACAATGTGAATTATTTACGCAGTCGTCGGTCGAACGCCCGGCCGTCGAGCGGATTTGTGAATATTTAATCGGCCCTGGAACGACGGAGCGCGCTATCTCGTCTACACGAGATGGGAGGTATACCTAGGTGCACGCGTACGCGCACATCCGGTGCGACGGCGGCCCTCGGCCGGACGTCCGCGACTCGCGTAAATCGACTTCCTCGCCCGCCCGCGGTATTTCGTCGCGAGCGATCGTTTCGCATCGATTCGTCGAGCGCGTCGCGAGGTTTTTCTCCTCTCTTCTTACCACCAGACGGTTGGCGATCAAAGTTTTTTCCCTCTCATCGCGCGGACACGTCGACAAGTCGACGCGATGGGATCGATGTACGTCGTCGTCGTCGTCGGCGGCGGCTCGCGCGAACGGGCACGGGTCGGTATTATTACCTCCGAACGACGTTCGGCTGGATACTTAAACAATCTATTCGACAGACCTCTGGGGTAGCTGCCGGCCAATAACCGCGCGTAAAACGAACGCGTTTTCTCTCTTTTAATCGCCCGCGCATATATAAAATTTATACTTTAATAATAATCGTACGATGCGGCGCGAGCGACGACCCTCGACGTTATTTTTCTATCGATTCTCGAGACGATCGATTGCACAATTACTTTCCGAGGCGTAACACAATATTCATGTGGAAAATTACGTTTTCCGGTTGTCTTGAAAATTTTCAAACGGGCTGCTGCAGGGGGCCACGGTTTAAGTAAAAAGTATCTACATAAATTTTCGCTTTTATTTTTTCGATTTGATATTCGTCTCGACTAGCGTGAGTAAAAACGTCGCTCTATGGATGACGACGAATTAATAAGCGAACTTGAATTTCGACAAATCGCTCGCGCGCGCGCGCGCGCGTCCTTTCGCATGGTGGCGCTAATTAATTTCAAGTAAAAACGCTCGTATCAGAGAAACGAATGCCCCCCCCCACCCCCTTCATATTTTATTTTACACGTCGCGCAACGAAACTACGCCGTCGAAACCGTTTTAATTGGCTGCTATCAGCGTTGTTAATAATATCACAGGACAAGTTAAACTTATTTTAAAGTCAAACTTATGTGATCGTCGTTATAACCATGTAGGTGTTATTATTCACGTTGTTAATAACCGTTACCGATTTACAAACGTATACAACAGTGCGCAGTCGGTTGTTTTCGCGGCGACAACGATTTATTATACACGCGAGCGCGCGCAAAGGGCGGCACAACAATATGATCGATATTATTAATCGTCCGAAATAGAATTCCACGTCGGCGCGGTGGGGCACGGTGATTATTTTAAAGCGCGCGGAACACGGCGGCGGGTTCCCGTCTGCCAGAACGTTAAAACCTAGTCCATATACATGACGAACGGGGTTTTCTGTAGGTAGGAGGCGCCGGTGTGGCGAACAAACATTAGGCGGAATGCGATTCCGGGGAAACCTTAATGTTGTTAATCTCGGATAAATGATGGCGAGAATCGATCAGCCCCGATAGAGGCTTACCCCAAGATTTGTGGTCCGCGCCTGCAATCCATCAGCGCGTGACCTGCTGCAGGTTCGGCAAATGCATACGAGCGCGTATTAATATCGCGAGAGAGAACAAAACGTAATAACCGTCGAAGGGCGAATGTGTCGGGGGCGCCATCGAAAGCCCAAAACGCCACTTTTCCGACGGGCAGGAGCTGACGAGACGATTCCAGTCTCTTCGGGTAAACATATAATTTCCATGCTCGCGCACGTCTCGTGTTCATGACTATCGATACGATAATATCACGATTCTCGGTCGGTTTCGAGTCACTCTTCGATCTTCACCTATGTGTACTATACGGTGTTCTCTGTTTCGTGGCCGCACTTAGTTATTCGAAGTTATTAGATTTATACGAATTTCCGTAACTGTATGTACTTAACGCGTAAAAATGTCGATATTCGGTCGGTGTTCTATCGGTCGAAATAGGTATCGCTTAAAACGATTTCGGAATCGTAAGTTTTCGTACGAATTCCGAGCTATAATTGTCAGTTTAAGTGCGTACTTGTAAAATAAGGGCGTCCGAGCCTCAGAGCGAATAGGAGTTTTCGTGGGCTGCGATTTCTATACTCGTCATTTTCTACGCACAAAAATCGAGAGATTTTAGATGAGATAAATAACGATTCACTTTAATTATTGTAAATACGACGGCGAATCGATGTCGGTGTTTTTTTTTTTTGAAAATTCGTCGTTTTGTTTTCGACGTTTTTACTTATCGCAAAACAAACCCCGAGAGCGCGCGCAAAGATAGAAACTCAGTCGTCAAGGAATCGATTGGTTTTTTTATTCGTTTCGACGAAACGTCCCCCCCCCCCCCCGAAACGACTGGACAACGCACTGCAGCAATTATTGCATTATCATACGCCGCGGTTATTGTTGTTCTGTTCGCCGAGACCTGGGCGGAAGGAAACTATATAGACGACTTCGAAGCGATCTCCGCAATAACGTTTATAGTTTTGTTGGCATTAGCCCCATGTGGCTTTCGAGAAAATTAATTTCTAGTTTCTCGTCGGCGAACGTGTATCGTTTACGGCGAGACGATGACCGCCGACGCGTCTCGCGAAGAGTTTTGCCAAAATCTTAAAAAAAAAAAAAAAAACCGCGCGCTACACTCGTGTCGATCGTCGCGCGCGAGGGACGGGGCCGGAGGTTTTGAGGCTACGAAATCATTTTCAATATATAATATATAGTTAATATGCATGATATTTACACGACTCGGAACTAAAATAGACGAAATATGCTTGAAAACGTGGACGAAATAAAATCTAAAACGCGCAAACTAAAATGTTATAAATAATTGTAATCTGATATTAATATAATATAATATTTATACTACTCGCGGGGAAATAAAAAAATTCAATAAAATGTAATGGAAAAATTCGATATTATCTTTGATACTCGCTCGAATTGAAAAAAATCGGGCCTATAAACGAACTACCTAATAAAAATGTTCGTTTTTCATTATTTGATTAGATTCGCGAACAAATATAATAACTCACACCGCCGTGTATTTTCTAGGAAATATATTATATTGAAATGAAAATTCGCGTAAAAATGTATAAAAATTGTAAACAAATGCACTTTTTTCTTCTTCTAAACTAATAAATCAAGTGAAATATAATATGCGAATTTTTAGATTTTATGTTTTTTTTTTTCAAAATCGTCATAGTATAGGAAAAAGATCGTGTTCGTTGTTTCGCTCAGTTGCTTAGGACGATATAATACAGTGACTCTCGTCACATAATCGCCGAGCACAGACAGATCGCTCTGTCGACGTGTTTTAAACGGATAGGAAAAACTCGTTAGCGCCTCCGAAGAAAAATGCCGAACGCGCGCGCGCGCGCGCGTGTCCGGTCGTGCGAAAAACGAAATCGTCGCGGATCTGTTCTCGTCTACAGTCGACGGAGTGATATTGAAAAAGGGGAGGGTGGAAAAAAAAACCGGAAGAAAAAGGACCGAAAACTGACTGATTGCTTTTTGGTAACGTCGCGCCGCGCCTACCCCTGTCAATACGACGATATATTATATACATGCAGTGTCGGTGAAGACGTTACGCGACCCCCAGCCGCACGGCAAACACTCCAAATGGCGTTAATTAAAACGCCCGCGACGACATCGCTCCGGCGTTTCGACCGAACGTCGTCGACGGCGGCGGTCTTGTAATTATATATTCCTCGTCAAATTTACCCGTCGCGCAATTAATACCGCGCGTTTTGGAACGGGCCGGGGGAGACGTGCGCGGACCAAACAGACCGACAGACAGACAGACAGACAAACGACAGATAGACGACGACCGACCGACCGACCGAGAGAACTGCAGTGGTGGGTTAATTAAACGTCGTCGTTTCTCCCTACGTGTGCGGTAATAATTATATATTGAAATTAAAATAATAACGCGCGTTATCGTCGCGACGACGACGACGAGTCAAACTATTTATTTTTTTAATTTTATACGAAAGCGATATTGTTAGTGAACAAACGAAGAAACAAAAGCGTAGTATTTGCAGGAAACTAATTTTGATCACTATATTTAAAATAAAAACGTCTTCAGAAACGATATAACATTATACATATTGTATTCTAATTCGGCGCCTACTCGAACGTATTGCGTACGATTCTGAAACACTTTGCCAGTGTTTCGGACGGCCGCGAAGTATCTCCGAAAACCACACGAATGCGTTCATCTCCGATCCGTCGCGGAATACACTTCTCGGAAATCCCACAACGCGAATATTGAACCGTCAACGGTCCTGAGACTTTCCGAACCAAGTCGTCGACGCACGTCAATATGAAATACACTCTAAAACGGAAAAAAAAAAACCGAACGGAAACAATTTTCGACTCGCGCCCAACAGTTTCGCAAACAATCGCGGAAGCAGTGTTTACAATACGTCCGAAAAATGTGCATTCGTTAATTTATTGATTTTTCGTTTTAACGGTTCGTTTTGATCGAAAAAATATACGATCCGTAAGACACATCGCGGTATTATAGGGAAAAGAAATAACAATTAAAAGTATAGTTGGGCGACGAACGGCGCGGCGGCGGCGGAACACAATCAATAGAAATTATTGCGCTTCGGATTCGCACGGCGCTTTTACAACGACACCGCTAATATAATATAATAATATGCCGTACATATCGTAAAACCTTCGGAAAAGTATGAATATCCATTTTACGGAGTACGCCGCCGCCGCCGCCGTCTCGTTCTGTTCGATATCGCGATTCTCGTCGCACCGCGGTACAGACTTTGTCGAAATAAAACATGAAATTTCCGTTTTACATACGCGCATGACAATAATAACACACACACACAGTCGAATAATAATAATAATACGGTATTATTGTTTTCGCTGTTTATGACTTTCTCCATTATACGTTTCGCAGTTTTCGCGCATACGCTCGAATATCAAAGAACCAATAAGTCTTCTGTACACGTATGCGGTATATATCGGTTTGCTGATTTCGTTTTGAACCTCGTATGTATATATACGCGCGTACATGTATATATGTGCCCACACGGAGGAGACAAAAACCTGCTGACGGAAATAGCTCGATCGAACTTTTCCCCGACCGACGACGATTTTCGATTAACGCCGTCACGTTTTACACGCGTTCGTTGACAATTTTCGATTTCTGTTTGCATATTATATATATATATATACTATAATTATTACTATCGTACCTAAGATCTACTCGTGCCCCTGGACAGGATTTTCTTTTTACGCTCTTCTACGACGGGCCGTCGCGAGAAGACTTGGTTCAATCAGCTCCAGGGGTGGTTTCTGGAAGAAAATCGTATCTAGTCTCGATCCGACGGTTATTTCTATTAAATTTCTCAACAGTTTTTCGAACGATTGCGAAACACTAATTATAATAAATTACAGAAGAAAAACCTATCGAGTTATTAAAACATAACTAGTTTTCTCGATCAAATGGAATGGTTTTTTTTTTTTTCATCGTAACTTCAAGTGCAATAGCTGCAGGGATTTTTATCGGCCTTCACAGATCACTCGCCTCGTCTTCTTTTATAATTGCGTATCTAATTATATCGATCCCATCGAGTATCTATTATATGCTTTTTGTATACATTGCACTACAAAAGTCCAATCGTAAAACTCATAATACGACGCAAAAATATTTTAATCGATAAATCACTTGTTCTAGTAAATCACTCGACTATCGAATTTTTAGCATATTGTTGTTGTGTTCTCGTTATTGTTTTTTTACATTAAAATTATTATCGATCGCGCGAACCTTCACCAGTATCGGCCAAAACGTATCGAATTTTCAAACCACCGCTCGGAGAAAATAGAAATCGTAATATTTCGAAGATATTATGTAAACGAATACACTTCCAGTGTGTCTAAAAAAAAACCGTCGATGGCAGTTGACATTAGAGCATCGTTTGCAAAACGTTTTGATAATAATAAAAAATAAATAGCTTTATACGACCGACGGCAACGACGGTCGTGCGCCGGTAATCGATCGAGATCATTAACTATAAACAGTGCGTTTTCGCTAATAAGCGCATCGACGGGTGTTTTTTTCGTTTTTTTACGGTTCGCGAGATACGGTTTCGGCGTACGCCCGCGCGGCACACATGACAATACGTATATAACACGTTTGAGTGGAAAAACGTGTTGAAAAAAACAATACGATACAATCTATATACGACGCGCGCGTATTATTAATATTATAAATAAAAAACGAACCACAAACAGAATCGGAATTATTATAATATACTCTCGTCTCGTTTCGGGCCCGAGCTATATACCGTGCGTAATAGCGGCCAGGCTCTTAATATATATATTTATATAATATAATATAAACGAAAGACGGTAACTGGCAACGTGTCTGCGCGCGTGACGGGGCGGAAGGGTTACCTGTCAGGGTAGGCTTCGTCGGACGGACGTATACGTACGAAAGTATAAATATATAGATACTATATATATGTCTGCGTATATACATACGGCAAGTTTTCGCGAACCCTATACGAATATGTATATAACATTATATATTTACATATATATATATATACGCAGTATGTAATATTATGTATAGGTATCTATACCATCGGGTTTGGATAAATTTATGTACACAAGAGTTGTTTACGCGAATACATTGTATTGTACGGGCGAAACGTACGTATTAATATACACGTATACCGGTGTTAATATACATTTATACGTACACGGTCGTGTGCGAATAAATCGTAACAAGTCACGCGGATATATTATTTTTTCCCCCCCCCCCTTCCTTTCTTAGAAAGGACTATGCGCGTATTATTATATCATATTATTATGAAATACCGGTGACGTATTATTATTTTGATTTTCCTTGCGGGCCGGAACGGGTCAATCGCGATTTTTCTCTCTCTTCCCTATTTCCCCGTGAGGAACACGTTTGCAAAACCGAGACCGGGCGAGTATCGACGATATTTTTCAACTCGGTCGAGCCACTCTCGTATCGCTGTGTTTTTATTTATTTTTTCAATCGAGTCATTGATTAACCGTATAACAAACACGTTCTCCGCGAGGGGCACGAATTAGAATTTCAAATCGATCGGTCGAACACGCGCGTATTTATTCAAGTCGAAATGAATTTCTCTCAAAACGGTAAAAATCACCGCCAGTCGAATATGTTTATTATAAAAACATGTCGAATGTTGAAATAATCCGACAATGAGCGAATGAAAGCTAACTCTCAAAAACTAAATAACCTGGGAAAACACGGTCGAAAGAATTTCAAGTAACTCTAACGAAGGGGGCACAAACGAGTCGATTAACAGAAAAAAAAAAAAAAAAAAAACCGAATCAAAAAGTTTTGTAAATCGACTAGATTTTAATTTATTAACTCGTGCAAATCGATGTTGGTGAAAACGTACGGACGCGTTTCGCCCCGGTACCCAAAGCCTACCTTCGCCGCAGATATACGAGATAATAATATTATTATCACACACGCGCGCGCGCTCGTATATGATTCGAACTTTGCTCGATGGTCCGGACGAGACCGAGAACTTTGCGGGTATCATCTGTGCACTACTTGTGCTACAGTTTACCGTCTGACAACACGTATAAATATAATTATATAGGTATAATAATGGGCGTAACGAACAGACCGGCCCGAGCGAATGTGACGTGTACACGAACGTGTTGGACGCGATATTTATATTTGAAAATCCTCGAGCGGTCCCGAGCCAGTCCTCTCCGCTTTTGATATCGATATTATGTATATAATATTTTTTTCTCAATCGATTCTGACGCGAATATTCCCCCGTATACGCTCCCGAAAACGTTCTCGTCGCTTCTTCTTCTTCTTCTTCTTCGGCTGGATCGCGTGTGCAGCGGTACGGACCGTAATAAGGGTTCCAACGCGTTTCTAAACTCGCAGCCGCGCTTATTATTATTATTATTATTATTATAACATGGTCGTTGCAGCGCACGAGAGAAATACGCTTTTTCTAAACATTAATCATTCCTCAGACCTAATGGTTTACCATTTTCCCCGTATTTGCATGGGAACATAATAATATACTTATACATGTACGTACGTATATTGTACGGTTGTAAATTTGCGCTCGTTTCGTTTTGTTTTTTTCTCTCCTTACCCCCCCCCCCCCACCTCTCACTCTCCACTATAATACTATATGATACGGATAGGCCTATAAATAATTTTTATCAACATTACGTAATATTATTATGTGCATATGAAATTAAACTCGTATAATGTAACGCGTGTGACGTTTCTTGCGGTTCCACGCGAGAAAAAAAGAAAAGAAAAACGTGTCGGCGTATTATATAATATATTTATTTATTCCGGTAATACTATTTTACGTACGAGCTTTTTACGTTGATAAGGAGAGCACGACAAACACAATACAAACAGTGTGCATGCAAATTACAATATCACTCGACTCGGTATGAAAAAATAAATAAAAAAAATAAATATCGGGGTTCGCCAGTCGATTGATTCCAACACGTCGACTGCCGCGTTAGGTACCTATTATAGATTGTTTTTTTTTCGTCTGCGCGACGATTATTTTACGTATTATGTCCGTAAAAACGTATGCGCCGTGTTGTCCGAAACGCGTAATCGTTTCGCTTTATAACCGTCAAAAGTGTTTATTTTTCTCAAAATAGAAACTCGAATTATCTAAGGAATAATAATGTGCGTCGCGTTATTTCTCCGAGTGTATACAACATAAAATTTGCCTCGAGAGTCGTTGTTATTATCTAAAACCAGTGCGAAAACACACGGTATCCGCAGTCGATTCGAATTCTTCGCGTTCAACGTCATAGTAGTGTGAAAAAGCATGAGCTAAGGACGTAATAATCTCTACGCACACGTGTCCACTGTAGTCGAAAGTACCTGCTGAAAAATTCAACGGCGGCCGTCCCGTTAATTTAATTACGGGTTATATAATAAATGAATAAAAGAGAGGCCCGTCCGATTATAATTTACATAGTCGCGCGAACGTAAAATTCGAAAACCCGACGGTAGTCCTCCACACGAGAGGAACTCGCCCGAGTCCGACGAAAAACGCGCGTTGCTTTTCCAGTATATTATTTCGTTTCCATACGTTATTATAATCGTCACGTTCTGAACGCCTTTAATGATATTATTCGTTATAAATAAACGTTTTGTTTCGCCAAGAACATTTATCTCACTATATACGCGGGTATCGCGCGCGCAAAAATATTTATTCGCTTAGGTATATCACGTAACACACGCGCGCGCGCGCGCGTATACGCGAAAATATATTATATTTTAAATTATTTTTGACAGCAGAGGCATAAAGTTTTCAATTTTACCTCAGGGACCACCGCGGAGAGAGAATTTTAACATGTTAAACTTCGAGAATATTTTTACTTATTTATTTCGGGAAAACTTTTATTTTTGAGCGTATTTTCATAGTTTTTATTCGGTATCCCAGTGCCGCGCCCGGCAACGGATTCATAAATTTCGCCACGAGCGCCACGCGCACGCAAAGTGCAGTTAATAATTGATTTTCTCTCGTCCGGTCGCCGCCTTCGATGCAATCCGATAACGGTCGATCGCATAACGCATATTTACACGTCCCGTCCGTGCGCGGCGCCCGCGCGTGTCTGCAGAACGTATTTACGTCCTTCGGCCGAGAAAGCACTGCACAATGCGTCGGGCGATGACGGCGCCAAGTGCAGTCCCGCATGCCTTATTATGTCAGTATAATTTTCCATCGAAAACGTCGTTTAGAATAATTCAAATAATCGTTAGTATTATACGTGATCAATGGAAGATATTAAATAGAATTCAAATTTTTGAAGAAAAAAAAAAATCAACGACTCGCATATAAAAATACTAAAACCAAATCAAAAATGATAATAACAATATTAATTGCCGACCAATATTGCGTTTTCCGGCCGTGTCTCATTCTCCGCGACTGCAGCAGTCCGTTTTGTTTTGAAATTCCGAGTGGGAGCGGCGGTCTTTCGCAGATGTGTTTGTTTTCAAATCATAAACAACGTCGGTTTCGAGCGGCAACGACGGCGGTCGACCGTTTCGTGACTAGAAAACATTTTCCACCGCGTTCCCGCCGACCCGACTAATAATATTATAATTATAAATTACTCTCACAATAACCGTTTGCATAAACTAACTTTTAGAAACGCGGGCCGATCCTTTGTGCACGCCGTGTCCGCTCAAAATCGTTTTCCGAACGCGACGGCACGTCGAATTCAAATCAACACGTCATCCCCGCTTTCTCTAAACTCTTTCTCTCTCTCGCCGAGCCGAGCCATCGCGTCGGAGAGCTCCCCTAGCGCCGAACTCGGTCGAATAATAATCTTTCCGGCACGTTGTTCTTCTCCTCCCTCGTCCGTGCAATTTATTTTTACTTTTTTTTTTTTTGCCCCGCTTTACTTTGAAAAGTTTTCGTGACGCTTCGATCGCCGCCGCCGCCGTCATCCGGTCCGCGGCTAACTTTTGCACTCCGATCCCCGCCTTAGCGACGCCGCCGCCGCCGCCGCCGCTATCTAGTACCTTGCACTCATCTCGGATAGCGATTTCCAAAGTAAAATTCTCCCGATCTTTTGTGTGCACACGTATTAAATTATATATATACGTATATATGTGAATAAACTACTCGCGCGCGAGCGTTAAGAAGAGGCCTTGACGTAGGAAACTCGGCGGGCACGGAAAAACTGCTAGCCGCAAAAACAACCTCTCACCTGGGCGGTTGAAATCATCAATCAGAAAACTTTACACCGAGAACACAAAGGTCCATCGATCGCCGCCGCGCGCGCGTTAGATGCAACCTCGAGATGACGAAAAGTTCCGATAACGACTTTCTCTCTCTCTTCCCCTCCCTCCAGCGCCCTATCTCGTTCCACTTATCCTTATATCCGTTTCCTGCGCCGCCGTGTACTATAGAATCCGCTGTACATCGGCCGGGGTAGCGCTACCGCCGAGTGGGTACGACTATTATTATACTATTATATTGTATTCGTCGGGAATTTTCAAACGCCCCGGCACGTTGATGATAACGTTACGATACCGTTTTTATATTGGGACGCGCGCAATCGATAATAATTACAAAGATAACCATTTTCGAATCTCGTCTGGCACTTGTCGGTACAGGTACAGTAGACGCCGCTTATAAGACTCACTTTGGGACCAGCACAAAGTGAGTCTTATTATAACCGAATGAATCTTATAGGCGAAGTGGAAAAAAAAAAATTAATTACGTATTTATAAATTTTATTTTACTACATATTTTGCTTTGATTTTAATACATTAACACATATTACATATTACATACTTTATTATTGAATAAATTTAATAATCCCGATAAAAAAAAAACTAAAATTATAATAGGTAAATATTACATATAAAAAATTATTTATTTTGATAAATTACGATAACTGTGCAGCCGCCAGATAAAATCAGTACACTATAATAACGATAATCGTTGCGATAAATGTGAACTTTTTTCTGCGATAAGAATTATTATTATACGTTATAACTTATAAGGTACCAACAGAAACTAGAAATAATCAACACGAATATTATTTAATTTGTTAATACCAATTTATTTCTAAATTATAACCACAAAAAATGTATTTTCTACTATTTATTTTACGAAATTTGAGTCTTATAACCGATTTTTTTAAAATGTATTTGGATTCGTCCTGACCGTTCCAGAAGATTTTGAGTCTAATAAGCGACTGAACCTTATATCCGTGAGTCTTATAAGCGGTGTCTACTGTATGTAGTTACGGTATAAATATAGCGTATCGAGAATTAATAAATTATACTCGTACTCGATTTTATAATAAATGCCAATGTGGTTTTATCGTCTATAATATTAGATTATATTATCGAAAATCGTGTTCGAAAAATTACTAGAGCAAAGACTTTTCACATAAACCGAACGCGTAACGTTTTCTATTGAGATTCGTTATTACTACGCGGCGTGCACTAGGAAGAGCGCAGTTTTTAGAGTCTACATAATCTAGTTCTATTAGAATCTTTAAAATTTAATTTCAGTTAAATTTCCTAAGAAAGTAAAAAAAGTCGTAATTATTATAGCATGAAAATGTTTGCCAAGAAATAGTTTCAACTGATTTGTTCTTATTTAAAAATAAAGTACTGTCGGTTGATTTTCATAGTAATTTTTAGTAATAAAGTATATTTTATTTTCTCTAGAAATTAACGTTGAAATTTCGGTCCAACACTTAGAACCCTTATACTCGGCTGTTTTAACGGTTACACAAAGCGGTAACAGCCGAGTTTTGAGTGGGAAAACTTTATGAATTTGTTTACGATTCAAATACTTATTGTTTTCATCGACTTTTTTTTTTCACGTCGAGTGTTTTATATATATATTTTAATCATCGACTCTTATTTCACCGCGTTATTGTTTTCAGATTAATTTTAATCGTGCTTGTCGTATCGGCAAACAACACTCGAAATTTCAATAAAACGCCGGCGTATATTGTACAGTATTATTTGTCGTGTTTGACGAACAAAACGTGACGGCTGCTACAGTCACTTTAATCAACCGAACTCGGCGTGTAAAAAATAAAAACCCTCCGCGGCGAATTGGCCAATTTGTCGTCTCGACTTCAAACGCGCGTTTTATCGTCGATATAATGATTACGCGTTGGAATAGCAAGCCGACTAACTGTCCACGCGATTTCGACCGCGGCGCTCTATACCGACAGCCGCGCGCGACTGTCACACCCGAAATCGTCGTCGCACGAACAATCACAGTCTCTCACACGTTCGCCGAGCTTTTTTCGTGGCCGGAACTCTATAAAAAACAAAAAAAAAAACTTGTGACGACACTCTATTATAATATATACTATTATTATTATGGCTGTTCGAAACTTTACAATACCGCAAAGAAAACACATACCGTGGAAATAATGTGTGCGGAACACATCGGCTCGTTGGTTCTCCGTCTCGACGACTTATCGAGCGCGCGGTGACGTAATATATAAAGCTCGCTGATATTTCGTCTGGAAAATAGTGCGAAGAGAGAGAGAGAGAAAAAAATGACGTCTCGAAATCGAAAATCTCGGTAACTGAAAATTCCACGTTTCACCGTATCGAAATAAAGTCACAAACGTAAACGTTTTTCCCGAAAACGCTCTCATATGCGGCCCGTCGCCGGAACGTAAAAAACCAGTGAGTGGCCTTATAAAAAAATTTCAAAAAACGCCGCGTACGGCCCGGACCGTCGTCGTCGCCGGTACGATTCAATCTCGAACGTTCGTCCGTTAATTCGAGACGACGACGGCGCGAGTAGGTATGCGTTTAAGCGAAAACCGAACGTTTCTGTGATTTATTTTTATCGTTTAGTACACCCGGCTTCCGCGCCGTAGACGGGATCCCAGAGAGAGAGAGAAAAAGAAAAACGTTACGCGCTCTCCGCTCGCCATTGTCAACTCTATAACGGCGTTAAATTGCTCGGGTTGAATTGAATTTTTCACGATTGACAATCACATTCTGTATTCTTCTAGCGGCGGCGGCGGCGGGCGGCGGGACGGGGCGGTTCCTGTAGACTTGTTATACAAAGTGTCGTCCGGGCTCGAGATTGAAAACTCCGGAGGAAAAATTGTCGCCCGTTGTCTGCGGATTTTAAAGAGAGAGAAAATAATAATAAAATTGCAAATCCGCGGTGCAATTTCATTGCAACGATAAGGGGAAGCCGTCACGTATGCCGGAGAAGGGGTCGTCGCGCGGAAAAATACTTACCATATATTATTATTCGAATTATTATTATACGATAACGCGCGTATATTTCTCCCGCTCAGTATTTATTTCCGTGCGGCTTTAGATTTATTATTACGGCCGCGGCACAGCCAGTAGTGATCTGGGCCGATAAATAATATCGAATAAAAAGGATCTCCGGAGGATAACGGAAAAAAGCATAGCGACGATAGTAATAATAATAATAATAATAATAATAATAATAATAATCATCGTAAGAGACCGGGCTCGATCGTCACGGAACGCGATTTGTTGTTCGGTCGACACCTGACGATGATAATCGATCTGCAGCCGTCGGCTTTTTTTTTCGAATAAAGAAACCGTTCTCATCATAATAATATTATATTCTTTTACAAGTCAGAAAATTCAAAAATCAAAAACGAACTCGTGTGGCAACAGTGGTTATTATACAAAATATTAATTTGTTTTTATTCGAAAACCTACGCGCGGTGCACGCAAAACTAATGAAAAACAATAACGCCGCGACAGCGTAAAACTCGCGCAACTGAGTAAAGATCAACGAGAATGCGAATCATAAAATCAAAACCCGGAGAAAATATAAATTTTATTCGCGTTTGCGTACCTAATAAATCGTTTGTTTTTATACGCGTCTTAAAACTCGTTTTACGGCTTAGAAGCAAATTGCATTGTATCATTGTCTTTAAGTTTAATCGCTGTAAACGTAATATTTATGCGAAAATCGCTACGTAACTGTTGTGCGCGATTATTTAGAGGAAAACAAAACGTTTTAATCTCACGACGACGCGAACGCGTCGTATGACTTTTATGTGTACCGTTTCTCCAGCCACACGCGCTCGTTTGAATTTCACGCTTTCCGCGCGCTATCGATGTCTGGAAGGGACGGCTATGGTTCTGCCGACCGGTTTTCGGATTAGCGCTCGATAGGAATGTTAGTTTTCCTTTCTTTATTTCGGAACTTTCAAAGATTCGTACTGTCCGTATGAGTACTCGGAGAGGTGGTGGAAACGATAACGATTTGCTCTCCGGGGAAAACGTCTGGGTTAGGAGTGCGCCCCCCCCCCCCTCTTACTCACGATTTTATAAACCATTGTTTTATTGTGAATTTATAGTTTCGGCGCACTCGTCACGCCAAGTAGTTCGTCTCGTTCGTTAACACAATACCATAACCGTTGACGCGTCCGTATTGTCCTTTTTCGTATTTTGTTTCATCACAATTAGTGAGACTTTTTTTCGTATCCACGTGTTATCGTTTCTTTTTTTTCATCTTTAAACGCCAAAGCCCTAAAAAAAAACACAAAAAACATACAACGTACAAGCGTACTTGAAACGATTTCACGTTTTTAACTTATCTCAAAACTCCGTAATCAATATTCACGTGTAGCCTTGTTAATTCCCCCAGTATGTGTAAAAAAAAAAAAAGAAAAGAATAAATAAAAAAAAAAAAAAAACCGTTTCGATAGGAGGTAATACCTACCGCGTGTTCTACGGAACACATAATATATTATAGCTTTCGCCGATACTCGATTTTTAACTGAAAACGCTATTGATGTTTCCGCAGCGGAAAATAAGAGAGGAAAAAACAAATTTATTTTACACACACGCGCGCGCACATTTAAAAGCAAAATGTACTTAAACATAAAAATGTACCCGACCTATAGGCTGAGAATTAGTTTTTTTTTTTTAAACGATCCGCTCGACCTTTGATCCTTTAAGTCGAGGAAAAAAATGTACGTGCAGTGTACATTGTGCACGTAAAGCACATGTACGTATATAAACCCAACATATTCAGAAACGCGATTGAATCTTTACTTTGCCCGGTGGGCACTCGAATCGCAATACTCATCGTGTATATAATACTATACTCGGTTTGTATTTTAAATTCTGCGCGGCGACCGCTCGGCCGGACGTAGGATTTGCGCGCACGGTATTGTTTGTCTTGGAGACGAATTGATTCGTAAAAAGACGCTATTAGGGACGCACAACACGGGGGTGGAGGACGTATTGCGCGTCTTTTTCCCCGAGCCAAACGTCAATGTAATCGTTTCCCTTGACGTTTTTAAACCTATACTGTCATTCCGCCGTAAAGTATTTATCATTCAATATAAATTTATGAAAGGCGCGCGCGCGTACTCTCGCCGCCGCTGAAATATGCAAATATTCCATATTCGAGAAGGGATTGGAATAAATAATACAATACAATACGTTTTCCGAGAAATCGTCGAGATTTTCGATAGCGACGGGGATTTGCCGCGAACGCGTTTTCGCTACTGTCGTCGTTTTCTTTCCTTTTCCTTTTTGTTTTTTCTTCCCACATCGGACGAAAACGAATTCGCCATTTAAAACCGAAAGAAAAAAAAGTACACTTTTCTCCGTGTTCGTACGAACATAATGTTATATGTACTCGTGTACGATTACACGTATATTATATTGTGTATTTATAAACGTGTGTGCGCGCGTACGCTGCTGGCCCTCGAGTACCTGGGTTACAATGGAACGCACACATCGGGGGATGATAATAGAACGCGTGCGTTTGCATAGGAGAGAGGGAAAAAAATTAAACCCATAAAACCTAAACAATGGAAGCTTACGCGGTTTTTTTCGTTCCCTGTACCTCCGCGACCTTTTCGATCGTCAATAATAATTATTGTACGTTCTCGTTCGGTCGACTTTTGTCGCCGCGGTCGTTTTTGGATTTTAGCAGCGTGTTTATAATAATAACGCTGGGTGAAAAAAAAAAAAAAACTCTAGTCAACCGCGTTCGCGACTTTTGCGCGAAGTTCTTCGATTTTCTAAAATCTAGCACATTCGAAGAACGGCGACGGTGGCGCAACCATACGCCGTTATACTCGTATTTTAATCTCTGGTGCCGGGCGTGAAGAAAATTCCAACAGATCTCTTCACCCCCCATTGGCGCAACCAAGGGGGGGTGTTTTGGGGGTCTGGACTCCCCCCTTGAACCGTATAATAGGAAATTTATATTTAATTATATTCAATAACCATTGAAAAAAAATGTTATTAATATTTTTTAAAATCTAAATCTAGTGTTATAATTTATAACTGATAAATGTTACTATAAGTCTTTTGTCCATAGTTTATCGACAAATTCGGAACATAATCATGACTAAAAATAAATATATTATTAAAACATTATTATTAATACGATAACATTACATTATAATTACGTGACGACTGTCACTTGTACATAGTATACTAACAAATTTGGAAATGAATTGGAGAAATACTGTATAGGCTACTGGCGGACACCCCCCTTGAAAAAATCCTAGTTGCGCCACTGTCACCCCCCCCCCTCTGTCTTTTGATAAAATTTTACATTAAATTAACACCTGCGACGTTATGTTATCACTTGTTTGTGCGATTGAAAACGAACGAGCCGTGTATGAAATGAAATCTTTTCGATTAGTATTTTTGATAATGATTACCGCTCCAGTAATTTCCGTACCAGTAATTTTCTCATAAATATTGATATTGACAAACTTAAAAACCAAACCCGTAAACACATAAAAAGCTGACTTTTTGAAAACGAAAAACGTTCGATATTACTATACGAGTAATTATTTTTACTCGTTTCGAAAAATCTATTTTCTGTTAATATATTATAATTATCGTCACCAGCACATATACTACTTACGCGCGTTGTTCGCGTGTACGGTAGCTGCCCGAGATAACCGACGCGCATTTTTATTACTACGTTTCGCCGTCGATACATATTTTATTGCGAAAAAGAAAAAAAAAAACACAAATTTATAAATACGCATACGACTACATGGATCGATTTTTCGGAGACGTGTACTCGCGATATGATGATATGACGCGATGGCGACGGCGAGTTTTCGGGGGCCGCACACGATCTTTGCAGGAGTGTGACGCGTATTATATTACTCGCTATATATTATATTAAATCGTAAAGGGTAACGCGTGGAGAGTGATTGATTTTTTCCCGCGTCGCGACGCCGAGAACGAGCGGATGACGGGAAAAGGGAAAATAAGTTTAATCGCCCGACCGGCGGGGTGCGACGGTGGTAGGTGCCGTGAAATATTATCGTCGAACGATATTTTAGCGTCGTGTTTTGGCATGAACAAAACGCGTACGTCGAGTCGGCGGTTTAATGATAACGCTTTGACAACGGAGTCGTCGTGAAATTCGACGCCAATCGCGCGGCTATTTTGTTTACACGCGTCAAAGCGCAACCATAAATGTCACCTTGGCTAGGGGTCCATATAATTCGATTAGAAAAATGTTCGTGAAAACGGCGGACAGTATACTACTAAATGTAAATGATTCAGTTTTGATTTTTCCGATATCCCGTTTGTGTTTTCAAAATAAATAATCGACCAAGTTATTATGTGTCGAACAACACGTATGTCTTCGCGTCCATTTCTCATACAGAGACCCGTCGAGAATAGTTTCTCGAATCACTTTTCTACGCGTTTTATTGTTTAGTTAAACGAGACATTTCATCACTAGTCGGTTGGTCGATCGCGAGGTCTATTTGAAACGTCATCGTCGCTGGCTGGCGTTCTTCGTCGTCGTCAAGACAATGTTTTCTCAGATCGGCGTCATTAACTGCAAAACGTTATTAGACGATAGTTTACGACGACATAATACCTACAGATACGATTTATCACTTTGCACGGACGCTCAAAATGGGCGAGCGAGCCGGCCTCGGTTTCGCGCCGCCGCCGCCGTGACGACGTAACGGCCGATACTGTTGTATAGGAACCGCGGGAGATATCGTTCGCGGGGCTCGACTTCCGCTGCCGCTGAGCCGACGGAGTGCTCGAAATCTAATTACGATAAACTCGCGCGTTTGATCGGCCGGAATTCGCGACTTTTTACCCTCGCCGCGGGTCTCTCTCTCGCGAATAGGCGTCGCTGCGATTTGCAACGCGATTATTTGGTATCGCGTGCGCGTCACGTTGACGGGGTTTTATTTCGTTCGCGTTCGAGTCATTCGTGACGTCAACTCGCTAGCGGATAACAACGTTCTCTGTCTAGAAAACGAAAACTTGTTGTTCGTCTCGTGTTATCCGATAAACATATCAGAACACTCGCGTGTCATTCGTCCGTTCGGTTATTAGTTTTTTCTACTCGAAACGTTCAACAACAAAAAAAAAACAAAAAAAAAACAGTCATTACTAAAATATCGGGTTCGGATTTCAGCGTCGAGTGCGATTACTTTAAAGGAGCTCGGAAGACAATATATACGTATAATGCGGCGTCCCGAGCACGTTATTCGATTCGCGTAACAGACGATCACTTCAAAAGCGGGACTTTTTTTCATTTGTAGATGGTTTTCGAGCATTTCCAGCAGGTCATTTCGTTAGTTTTCAGGCGTATATTCGTGCGCGTACGATTTACGAGTAGTCGGTGAAAAAATTAGATCAGGGATTTTCAAGTTTGACGTCGAAAAATGTTTTGTTTTTAATTAATTTCTTGTCCGAACGAGTCTTAGATATTATATCCTCCGACCGTACCGATTTTCTATCAAGCCTATAAATCGGAATTTTACAAGATCTTAGATTTTTTTACGAATAATACTGGCACGAAAACGTAATCGGATTCATCGGAAAAACGACGTATTTTTTTCAATTTTTTTCCATCAAGTACAGAAATATTTACTATGAAACTAACATGAAAACAACATAGTATTGTATTTAATCGATTATTGTAATCGAATTGAAAACAATTTAAACTTCGACTTCACTTCCATGTCTAATTTTTGTTATTTTTCCGCTTTGTAGTAACGTTTTAATAACACACGAACAGGATCCTGCAGACTTTGATCGGCCATCATACCCACAGACAGAATGTATAGATGTTTCTTTTTTCCTTTATTTTTTTTTTTTTTTTTTTTCATTTCGTTTTACAGAAAAACTCGAAAAGACTTTTCAAGCTATACTACTCGTATATATCGATAGAAATGAAAAACGTAATACATTATGTTTTTACCATAATATTCAACACACAATCGCGGGATAAATTTCAAATTTTACGCTCCGTCACAACTGCGCGTCGCTCGAGATTTCATAAAAGAAAATTATAGTTTCACTATTATACGGCACTGCTGTATAATACGCGACTTAAAGATAGAACCCTCCGCGCGTTTAGTAACGAGGCAATTTTGTCGCGCGTTAGGTCTTAGACGTTGTGAAATGAAATAGATTTAATTTATTTAAATTCTCGAGAGTATACCGGCCGCATAAACGCATTATATTATATCGCAGCGGAGGAGTCTTTGATTTATAATTGTATTGCGTCTCGTCGGAAAGTGCACGCTAAGAGCCGGTATAAAAATGAAATTAGAAATCATATATTTTTAACTCGTTTAAAATATAAACGCATTAAAAACGCAGAGCGCGGTCTTCGGTGTTTCGGCGGGCCTTTTAAAATGTCATCTATACGCGGCAAATTATGCCAAGGAAAAAACGAACGCATAGAGGTGGCTAAAAAGTAGAAACGTTTGTTTTAAATACCGAAAAATTTCGTTTCCAATAACACGGCGGACGAGAAGAGAAAGTTCTCCGTCTCAGACCGCCGGGCCTGAAAACGCATAGTCGAACGGGACGAGGTCAAGTCCGAGCGGGCATTTCGAGGAGTACGAGGCTCGAGTATGACCTGTAGGCGGTGATTTTTTGCGCGCGAAAACTGTCGAATAAAGTCGTCCCCGCCGCCGCGGCACGTACGTATATCGATTAAAACGCGGCGAAAAGCTCTCGCAGATCGATTCGCGTGCGTTTTATTATACGCCGGCTAATTTTAAATGGTCATTTCAAATGGAAATTGTCGACGCGAACACTCAAACGGGAAACGAATCGAGTTTCGCACACCTAATGCCCATAATATAATCCCGCGCGAGTGCCACTGTATATATTTGTGTTTATATGCTGCGATAGCTTTTAGTCGAACCCCGTCGGCCACGACCGCGCTAAATTCTATTTTATTTTTATTCCGCGATGGCCGAAAAAAAAAAAAGAAGAATTATTTCGCTCGACAGTGTTGTATTGTCGCGCGCGCGAAAAAAAAAATCCATTCGTCGTCGAAACCGTTTGTTTACGAGTAAATTCGTCCGACGGCGCGGCGGTTCGTTCAGACGATGTGATATTATGGGCAGCCTGCTCGCGGTGGTATTATGACGTTTTAATTGTTTTCGGAAAATAAAAATATCGCCACTTTGCCGGAGTAGAGCGTTACTAATCGTCGCCGGCGTTCGATTCAGTACACGGCGAAAAACCCTCCACGTTACCGCGCGCGCGCGCCCGCGTCGACAGTAATAATTTCTCTCCTTCTTTTTTTACCGCTCGCCCGAGAAATCGTCTAATATTGTTATCGCGGGATGAATCACACAACGCCGCTCGCGCGATACCGTAAACAATATATTATTACGCGTAACCAGTTGAGATTTCGTCGACTGTTCGCCGAATTTTCGACTTTCGACCGTCACGACTTCAAACGCAAACCGGAACCTAGGGAAAGCCGTAAAGATTGTTCGAAATCGTTGTATTCGAGTTGTTTTTCCTTCCAAGGACCTAGTGAAAAACCGAGTAAAATGTATGCGTACCGTATTGACGGAGGGTGAGAATCGCCGGTCTATGATTGCACTCGATGCGAAACGTGGTTATTAATATTCATAGATTGTAATTAAGTCTCAGGGCCGTATTTGGAATCTTGACGTTTCCGAGTACTCGGAAAACATCACCCTTATTTTAGGGAGGATTCTCGATGCTATACGAATTATTAAAAACATGAATATGTAAAGTTACAAGACCCTGGAAATATTCCCAACGCACGCGAGTGTCTATCGACGTAGTCATTCAAATGTTTTCCGGAAGCCCCGTGTTCTCGGCTCGATCGTCGCCGTATTGCGATCGGAAAATGACTACGTCGAACCCGCAGCAAGTGTAACGATACATTCCGGGCTAAGAAAGAGTTTATTTTTTACGTTTTCAACTTACAAATCAACGAATCGCATCACGGAAACCGTAAAAATTGGCCGCACCGTAATTTCAACGCGGTAGCGAGAGAATAGCGATATTGTCGGCCGCCCGTCCAGTCCCGTTAAGCGCTATAAAACCGAAAAACAAATAACATCCAATAATAAATCAATGATCGCGCACACGTATTTCGTGCATTCCGTCCGCGCGCGAGACCAACGACCGCGATACACCCGTGGCTATTGTATATATTGTACCGTTTCGGCCACTCGGAAGCTACTTATTCCGACCACTATCCTTTGTCTTCTCGGAAAACGCGACTTGGTAATAACGTAAATGATCGACGATTGTTGAAACGTGACTGGTAAAGCGCCGCGCGTTCGACAATGGCCCGGCGGTGGCAGGTGTACAGGCCGGGGGGCTCCCCGATAAAATATCGACTCGGTTTTGCGCCGCGGCGAACCGAAGCACGTCGGATCTAGTTTAACGCACGGGCTCCTCTCGATTCGCGTCTTAAATGCTCAATAATAATAATAATGATAATAGCGGTTATTTGTCGGGGTCTTAGCGGGTCGGAAAGCGTTTTTCCCGGACGATCTCCGAACTCGGAACGATGCGTATACGATATAATATGTTATTATTATTATTATTAAAGCGCAACTCGGATTACGCGGCGAGGAGGAGCGGTCGTCTTCGGGTAGCGCGTTGTAATCGCATTAAACGACGATTCGGTCGATCAGTCGTCAATGCGGTTTAACGTTTTTTTTTTTTCTTCATCTTCTTTGTCTTCTTCAAAAACAGCGTCTCTCGACATCTTCTCTTCCCGTTGACCTCTCACGCCACCGTTTCGCGTGCCCCGTCGTCGATAAATCCGAGACGGCCCGTTTTCACACGGGGCTGGTAAGAATTCGCGGTCAGATGATTTTACCGACGGAAAACCACGTTTCGATCGGTTCGCGAGAATAGATTTTATCAATATATTATTAATACAAAAAGAAAAAACATCGAATGTATCTATTGTAAAAAAAAACTACACTCGCGAATTTACAAGTGGTGATTATTTACAATAATATATTCAAACTCGGAAAACTCACTCGGGAGAACGTAAAAAAACAAAACAAAACAAACTACCGTTTTCGAGATTTTCGAAATACCATACCATCCGAACAGACTGCAATATAATATACACTTTACGATTGCACTCGTATAATAATAATAATGAACATCAAAGTCGTCGCGATGCGAGTTCGCAAACGGTGCGCCGTGTTATATACGATACGACGTTATTATATTATTTCGTGTTTATGCGTCTTTATGACTAAAGTTTATCCCTAAGGAAAAAAAAAAAAAAGAGGAAAAAACGCGAACGCTCTCGCTCACGGTTTACACGCCACGGAGTCGTCGCAAAATATAGAAACGATATAACGTCGAGGATTTCCCGGGGTGCTGCGGCGGGGGCGTAAGAGGAGAGCGAGCGGGTCGAGATTTTACGATATGTCACTGTGCTCGCTCCCTTTTACAGTAAACACACCGTGAGGTCGACTACGCGTCGGTATAGACGGACGGTTAAAAGTTTGCACGACCCCTAAATTCGAGCGGGATACTCTCGTACTCCCCCCCCCCCCCCCCCTCGTCCTTTCGCAGTTCCTACTAATTTCGCGCCGGTCCGGCCGGTGACTTTGCCCGTGTCATCCGAAAGTGACGGCGGCGGCGGCGGCGGCGGACCGCACTATTTTTCCTCGGCAACTATAATTAACTAAACGCACTTCACATCTCGAAAATCAATCGCCGCCGTTACGCGCGCAGAGTTGCGTTAAACTTTTTCCCCTCTGCTCTCGATCGGCCGGCCGCCTCTCGACGTTGTCACGTACACGACTAATTTGTCCGAATTTTTCCACGCCACTATCCGTTTCTCTCACTCTCCCTCCCTCTCGCTTTTCATCTTTCTCCCGCTCTCTTTTCGATCGATTGGCGGCGTCGTCGAAACCGTCATTTACATCGGAAAACCTTTATGAATCGCGCGCGTCTCCGGATTTCGAAACGCGACGGCCTCGTAGGGTTTGTAGAAATCAAACGCGCAACACACGATGACACTGTGACAAATGCGTTTGTATAATGCGACGGACGGCATGTTTTTATCGATCTAAACGTGTCATTGTCGTTAATACTGTGTGCAATTTATATATGAATGATTAAAAGTAATCATGACGGCGAAACCGGCCGAACAATATTGATCGCAACATAACTCATGTTGCATTCGCCGTGACATTTATTCGCACAAGTCGGTTGTGTGTTGTCGAATAATACATCGTCAAATATATAACAGCCGTTATGATTTATGTATACGATTATATTAATACGATAATAATAATTGTTGACACCTCGGCAAACGCGAGTGTCGGGTGTTTTTTGAATTTCCGGTACACTATGAGAAAAAACCCCGCGAAAACGACGGATTTACCAGTCGATTTCTGATTATAACGATATTTAATTTTTTTTCACTCGCTTTTATCGTCGAATTGATTTTGTAGTGAAACAGAACAGTTTCGCTCGCCGCCGAATAAATCACAAAAAATATCAAAATACCCGAATATCAAATCGACATATTTTTTATGATCTCGGACAAGTAATCGATTATTATTTCGAAGGACGCTTGAGTAATATATCTTTTTGTTTATTTAAAAAAAAATATATAATACGCCGATAATATTGTAAGACCCGCGCGCGACAACGTGACGTTTTTTAATTCTTTGAAATTACATCATCATCGTGCGCGTATTAAAATATTATTCTCTTATTGTTTCGTATTTTAAAACGCTAATGTTTCCACGCGCGCTCGCGTTCAACGCGACTACATACGTAACATACGTATAAATAAATTTAAATAAAATTATTGTAAGTTGTATATGATTTCATTTTTTTCCCCCGTCGACAACGAAAACGGTCACAAGTCACAACATATTACGTACGATTTGCATTCGACTCGGGTTTTTTTTCTTCATTTATTTCAAAATTATTATTTACGTCTCTATATTATTATAATAATTTAAATACGCGTTATCGCTGTCGCCGGCGCGAGTCATTGTTTTCTTTTTTTTCCTGTTTTACTTTACACACTATTACTATATATAGGTAACGGTTATACATTTGTCTCGATCGACCGCCGCCACCGCCGCCATACCATAAAAACGCGCGCGTTTTAAGACTTTACGAAACTCGATAATCTATTATATCGTGTGTACATTGAAAATACATTTTTATTCCTTTTCCAAATGACATATTATCGTTCCGTATAATAAACACGTACGTGACGATAAATCATTATGATAATACGTAATACGGTCAGCGCGATTTACATTCGAACGCACCGCCATGTCGGCCGAATACGGCGGTTAAAAACACACGGTCGTGTAAAGTGACGAAATCCGTTTGAAGGAAAAGAAAATAATTTTTTATCGAACGCGTATAATAGTATGCTGTAGTTTTCGCACTGGGCATCCGTTACCACCGTATTATATACGTAGTGTACGAGTGTAATAATCTTGTGCGCTATGAATTTTATTAGATTAAAAAAAAAAAAAAAAACCGTTCGTTACCGCTTTAGACTCGGAAGCTCTCGTCGAGACGAGGAGAGTCTTTAGGGAGGCTCGCGGTCGTTCTTTTATTATAGCTCAGCATATTTTCGCAGTGTATTATTATTATTATTCGGACGCCGCGCCGGCTGCGGGTCGTAAGTGTTTGCGATTCGAAATCCAGCGGCGGCGTACGTTTTTTTTTTCTTCTATTTTTTTTTTTATTCGCAACGTCCGTTTTTAAATTAAAACCGTCCGCGTTTTAATATTATCAGAGAGCTGAAACCGTAATAAAAGGTCAATCACAATGTCTCCTCCCACTCACCCCGACCACTCCGTAGCGCGACAACGCCGCCGTTGCTACAACACTATATACCTACCTACTAAATGCGTTTTCACAATAGCCGTTGCTAAATCAAAAACCCGTCCTCCGCGGTCGTCAGTCGGCGGGATTTTTTCCGTTTCGTTTTTGCCGCGAGGCTTAGGGGAGGGGGACAAAAAAAAAAAATCAACAAGCGCCGACGCGAGACGACCCGAGTGTGACGCGAAACGCCGTACGCCGTAGCGAGCGATTCGAAAATAACTCCCAAAAGCAATTTATGCGTTCGGCGGAGTAGTGTGACGCGCGTGTCACTCTGTAAAACCGAAGCCGCGCGCGACAAGACTCACGGCGACCGTTCGCGATAAATCACAGCGCGTAACGGTACGCGTCTACCGTCGTTCGCAGGAGACGTTCGGAATAAGTGTTCAGGATATACGTGACGCGTGTCGCGCGAACGACCGAACGGCCCCGGCGGCGCGACGCGTCCTTTTCTCACGACCGATCAACGTCACCGACCGACGACGATGCTAATCTCGAACGAACGGGCGACGAGAAAAAAAAAAAAAACGCAATCGCTACGTCGTCGTTGTTATCTCGCGATTCGAGTTTGACAGACCAACGGACTTGCCAAACTATGAACAATAACGTTTATCAAATATTCCCGACGTGTTTTTACGCAAACTAAGTGAGAGCGTTCTCTTTTCCACGCGTTTACCCGATCGATATTTCTTTTCGTTTTGTGCACCGCGAGTGGACCGCGTCGCGTTTGCAATTTTCTTTGGCGCGCCGAATCCGTATCGAATTAAATCACGGCGGATACTGCCCGGTTTCGAAAATATAATAAGATGCCGTCGTCTGGACCGTTCTCGTCGATTCGAATTCTCGTGGTCAATTTAAAGAGATACTCGAAAATCAAATACAATCAACCGTGTCGGTGTGTATAATAGCGTAGCTTTATTATTAAAATATGAAGTACATATACCTAGTGAAAATTATTGTTAAAAACGCCACGCCGAGTGAATATTATGACAACGACGGCGTTCTTAATTTAAGCAAAATAATAATAGTAATAATAACGGTGATAATAATAATAATAACGTTTAAATTAGTATAACGGCGGTATTATTAGCGAGTATTATATCAAAATATAAAATGTCGAGTTTAAAACGTCAGCAAGAAAACTATTTAGTATTATAAAAATACCGTTAAGTCCGTTTCTACCGGGATTAAAGTAATAACTTCGTTCTGTTTCTTATTAACAGAGGGTTAAGTTCTCAGCAAGTTTATGTTTTTAACGTCGACCTTGTTTATTATATACCAACTACATACATACATATATATATATATACATACGAGTATTATATTTATATATAATATATATTAAGAACGTGCCATGTTTAGTTTTCTGGCTATAACCAATTACAGCCAGCAAACTTTACGCTATAAGAACGTTATTATTTTGTTTATGAAAAAAAAAAGTGCTTTTGTATTTATATAATATATACGTATATATATAACGAGTATAAAACGAGTGACTTTTCCGTAGAAAAAAAAAAAATGTAATATATTTCTCTGAATAAAACCGCGATACTTACACTACCTTCAAAGTCGTAATATTATTTACGTGTGTATAGTATACACATAGATAGATATAATTATGGCAAACTTATAAAAACGCAGACCGATAAATGTGTAAACTACTACCGGCGGATATCCAGAGATGATCATTGTGAATTCGATAAATTGTTTTTTTTTTTTTTTCAAAATAAAAATCATTTCACGATAAAAAAAATAATACCGAACGCTTTTTCGCGGTAAAAGAGAGAGGAAACTCGGGTCTCGCGTAATGACTTTTTATCGATAAAGCTCATTCAGGTGGTACACGAAACACGAGTATAATATAATACCTACTCAAAGAGTAAACCTGCCGTCATGACCGCGCGAGTTTAGTTCGATCCAAACGAATCGACATTATTTATTCGTCTCATAATAAATTTGCCGATCGTTGGAATCGGGACAAAATCAACGGATATTATTGTCGATCCGAGGCCGGTTAGTTTTCTAGTCGTTAAAACTTTGAACCGGATTTTCCATAAAAGAAAAATAGAATTGTTTTTTTTTTTTTTTCATCTACGTCGAGCCGGAAAGCCTCTCGAAAATTGATAATTTCCAATTTCCGACGTCCAGTTGAGTTCGGTATGTTTGCAAATTTAAAACGGGACAAATCCTCGTCCGTCTCGCGAATTCGGTTCGTTTGGAAAAATAAAAAAAAACCTCCGAGAAAAACACACATTTACTGTTTTGTACGCCGAAGAGAGTAATATTAATAATAATTTCTAGCCCAAGGCTGCCCAGTTTATTTTGGAGGCGGGCTATAATTTCAATTACACATTTAGCTGGTGGGCCATCTTATGAACTAGACTTTCTTACACTCATGATTCATCTATAATTCTATACATGGATACGACTTAAATAAATTTGGTATTTAAAGTGCACGTGTTATAATAATAATAATCTTTTTTTATTAAATAATATCAAAAACATCAACGAGACCTACGAGGGGACAAATAATTTTTGAATTGAATTTAATTTAATGAAATGATAGTGATTATTTAAAATGGAATGTTGGCGGTCCAATACAAATGCGTTGACGGTCCCGGGTTTGGGCAGCCTTGATCTAGCCGGACTAGTTTTCTTTCGGTGACATTACGAACGCGTCATACGCGCTCCAACGTCACGCGCCGTGGAAATAATTTTCTATGACGTATTGTACGCGAAGTATGATGATATTAAGTGTTATATCGACGTGTATTGTTTTGACGATATTAATATTAGTTTCCGCGGCTCTCGTCGTTTCGGCCCGTAACACGGCGTTTCAAAACGATTCGCTCCGACGACGTACGCGGAAAACGACCCGGAGATGATAGTCTAGAAAACCCGGCCGCGTGTGTTCATACGTATGTATTGTTCGAAAAAAAGAAAATCGTCTCGAATCGTCACCCGACTATCGCGCGTGAAAATAACATACGCGCGAACGAACGGTACGTGCGGGGAGGAAAATTAACGATTCGCGTGCGAAACCGTCTCGGCGTAATTAATAACGAAGTGTTCGCGCACGCACACGTAGGCACACTGTTTGAATAATTCGCGTTCGACACAAAGTTGTAAACACGTAGAGGCGTTTAAAGTTTCCCCCGTCGTCGTTACGGTGTACTGCGCCGCTCTCGTCGCGGCCGTAGACGCATGTAGAATTGCAAATCAGCAGAGGCGAACACAACACTGCGTAGGCGGCGTTTGTTTTTATTAAAATAATCCGTTTTTGAAAACGGCGGCGCCCCGGTGTACGCGTGACGCTGTGACGGGCCGAAAAATATTCACATCTCGCCGACCGTCCGGCAAAACGAAAATCGAAGCACACTTCGAGCCGGCGATATCCGTCTCCGCTCGCGAGTTTTCCGTCCTTTGCAGACGGCCGCCGAAGCAGAGAATCGTTTCGCAAAACCGTGACGAGATTTCCCATTTTTCGACGCACTCGCGGCGATGAAACCTACCCGCAGGATTTAACTTTTCATTTGATCGTCGAGTTTTTTTTTTTTTTTTTTCATTTCCCCCGCCGTCGCTTCTACATATGAATTTCCATCTCGATTCTCGCGTCGATTCATCGAATCGATTTTTAAAGTCTGCCCCAGTTTGATCGACCCGCCCCAGTCGTCACGGTGTGATCTGCAACCGATAATATCGGCGAACACGTTTTTTTTTTTTTTTACAATTGACACTACACACTGTGCGTAACTTTTTTTGTTCGTGCGAGTTGTAGAAGAGCACAGCAATACTCGAGCAAATATAATTTCAAAACGTCGAACGTTTCTCTTACAACATTTCACCGGTGACGGGGACCTGTTGATATACGCGTGACGTGTCACCGACAATGTTCATAAACATTCTTTGAAGTTTACCGCCACCGGGTCGGAAACGAAATTTCAGCGGCGACAAGTTTTTATCACGACATCGTCGTCGTCGTCGTCGTCGTCGATAAAATTTCGCGTACGTTTTCGTAACGATTTCGACACCACGAGACCACGTCGGAAACAAATGTCGACGGCGATGTTTCTGCGGGAGAAGGAAGGGAAGCGCCGAGCATTTTTCCAGGTCTATTCGTCTCGGCGTGCCAGGACGCGTTCACTCGCTCAAAAAAACCGCCGCACTGTCTCCCGAAAAACTGCTGCAGATCTTGAGCTCAGAATCCTCGGGCTTGACCCCGCGCGTAAAGTGTCCTTTATTTCGGGTTATTTTTCAATCGCTCGCAGGCGTTTTTCGTCGGAAACAGAGACGCCGTCGTCGCGTCGCGCGTGGCCGGCGCTCGCGCTATTTTACCTATATATTACGTGCTCGCGATTCGCCGAAACACTGGCAATTCGTACGGTTGCCGAGGGCATCGCTTTATTTTCCGTTCACAATAGAATCGATCGTTTTCCAGACGTACCTACCGCGGCGGCACGGTGACGTCAACCGGGGAACGGGGTTTTTTTTTTTTTTTATTTATTTCCCTTTTCTATTCTCTTTTTATCCGCGCGCGCGCGAGACGTTTGATCCGCGAGACCTTTTACATTATTATTACGACCACGCGTACACGTAATACGCATCGCGGGGGGTGGTCGCGGATAAACGGATATTATACAGGAAACAAAAGCGATATTTACTTAATTGGCCGACTGATTTTCCAGCCGAACGACTTACAACGAACGCGCGGGGATGACTCGAACGTCGGGTTTAGAATAAACCCCGCGCGATTCGATCGGATCCGGGTACGGGGGGGGGGGGGAGGGTAAAGTCGAGATAATCGTATTGAAAACCCCTATATACCGCAGGAACAAGCGGTTAAATATAAATATACATAATACATACATACACATATATCGTCGCCCTCATGCCAAAAGTGACCATGTGCAAAAAGTGACCAAGTGAAAAAAATGTCTTATTTTGGTCCTATGAAAATACGTAAAAAGTTTCCAAGTGATATCTTTATTAGTTTAGGAACCACCGAATACTTAATTTTGACCAACCAACATTTCAATATAATTCTTACGTTTAAAAATTGACTAAGTCACTTGGTCATTTCTTAATAAGGTCATTATTATATTTCATAGTTTAAAAATAATAAAAAAAATAATAATTTATGATGTTTTCAAATAAAATGAACAAGTTTGTTGTTTGAATAATGTTTTTGTATAAAAATGATTGTAATATTAATGCATTACCCATATAAAACATAATACAAAAATAATGACCAAGTGAATTATACTTATGACTTAGTCACTTTTTAAATGACTAAGAAAAACCGTTTTCACTTGGTCACTTTTTACCATAAAATTTATTTAGTAATTCATAATTTAGTAATCATAGTAATAAATATTGAGTAAAACTAGTATACTGTAGTGTAAAGTATACTATTGCGGTTTCATTGGTACCAAGTTTATAAACATCAGTGAAATTCTCGATTTTTAAAGAAGTGCTCAACTTTTAAACTGACATTACTCAAAACTTTAAAAAACCAGTTGGTCACTTTTGGCACGAGGGCGACGATATATGGCTTTGGAATGGAGAAAACAAAAAATCCGCGGTCAAAACTGGATGTTTTTTTTTTTTAAATTTATCCCTCGTGTCCACGACTCGAGTTAGCCTGTACAGCCGAACGATTAACTTTGCGACGATAAGGCCGACGAGTACGTTCTCTTTTTATCTTTCTCGCGCGCGCACGTGACATCGTTACGAAGACGTCGTCACATGCGCGAACGGCCGCCGTCGCCGACGACTGCAATTATTAAACCCAATCGATCGATGATATCCTCGCAGGCCGACGCGACGTTTTCTTAATAAATTTCGCGCAGCACACACGAGTACACTCGTATATTATTATTATTATTATTATATACAAATCGTTCACTCGAGACGACTCGACTACCGAACGTAGTCGACATAACTACGCGTGTAGTATGCTCGTCGCGTCGAGTCGATTCGTAGAACGATCGGTCGGATTTAAATACACCGTTTGATTTTACCACGTTCAAAGCAGCCGAACCGTATAGAGAACACGGTGAGTTATAATTGCGATAGAAGAGCGAGAAATATCCGTCGAGTGCGAACCACCTATGGGCGTGTTCAATTCACGTCGGAATCTTTAAATTTGTCTTTGAAACAATTTCACCGGTCGTCGTTCGAAAAAGAACGAGTGTCGTACGGTTTCCGATTTCGTAAAAATCGCACGCGGGTACACGAATCGACTTGCGATAAGCTTTGTACATTTTTCGATAGTAAAATTCAAAACGATCGACACGCGTATTTAAACGCGGATGGAAAGAGCGGAGACGAGAGGTCCTGTGTGTGCCGACGGCCAATCGCGTGCTTTTTATCGCGGCAAAAATAATGCTCTCTACAGATTATTACGCCTACGTACCGATTACACAACAGTAGAAATCTATTTACAACACTCTCGCGAGTATATTTTTGTGGTGCGTTTGTTTTTTTTATTTGTCATATCTTTATATTTATAATACGTCCAGTGAATGACGAGTCGATGAATGAGCGACGTCTGTTGGAACAAAAAAAAAAAAAAACAACGTCCGCGCCGCGGCGAAAAGGTCCACGTCGTTTATCGACCGACGCGATTAACTCGCGTCGGACAATGCGGTTTTATTTTATTTTATTTTTGTTTTGTTTTTTTTATTATTTCCGGACCAGGGGGAATCGCTCGGGGTTTAATTGCTGTACTGTTACCGTTATTAATATCGCGTAATATTGTTCGCGATAATTCGGCGATTTTTTTTTTAGTTTTTTCCCGCCCACCGTCCGTTACACGCGCGTCACGTATAATAAAGAACCGCCGCCGCCGCCGCGCCGTCGACGAACACTATTATTATACGATCGTCACCGCCGATATTCCGCCGATAAACCATCTTGAACCGCGCGCCGCGCGTGTCTGCCATTTACAGACAAACGTAATTATTTTTACGACCCGCGTATTAACCTCAAGCGGACGGTTCGGTTTTTACTACATCGCAAAGGGTTAATTTGCTCTAGTTATTTTTTAGGGTTAATTAAGGTGAATAAAAAAAAAATAATAATAATAATAATAAAAAAAGCATACCGACTTCGGACTCCCGGAGAGCACGGGTTTTTTCCCTCTCTCTCTACAAGCTGTATTCGTTAATGCGTACTCATTTAACTTTTCTTTTTTTTTTCGTTTTTTTTTTTTTTTAATTTAAAATATCGTATTCGTAAAATACATTCGTACGCGCGTATTATTATATAGTCGTGTTAAAGCAGTAGAGGTACCGGGTTTTCGGTTTTTTATTTTTCTCGTCTTATTACGGGATAGCCGGCATTAGATTTAAACGCCTAAATACCAGACGGACCGGACCGAATAAATTTGTCGGCGGATTTCCGGAATAATAGGAGAATTCGGCCGAGTTGTTTTCACTTTTTTATTTTTCGCCGTCCGTCGAACGGATCGCTGCGACATCGCGGATTGAGCGGCGCTCCGGCAAATCGTTAAAATCGACCGTCGGAACGAATGCGTTAGTTCGCGAAACGAAATTATAATACCCAAAGAGTCGTTCGAGAAGAAACGTATCTCTCGAGTACCGAAACGTCGGTTACTGCCGCTGTCCTTATGTTTTACTAATCTAATTATTGTGGAAAGATTTTATTTTTTTCCTGCGATATTTTCACCGCGTATTTCTGCACTCGTCGGATACGATACGTATTGTTGTTTTCTCCGTCACACCGCCGACGCGAACGTTTTAAACGAGTCGAAAAATACTATTTCCGATATGAGTTATTTCCGGTTTCGAACGTTTTTGCGTACCATCAATAACAATCACCGTTTTGTTAATACAATTATCGTTTTTAATAAAATTTAACGGCGCATAATCGAAAATACCCGATTTGTTAAATACTCGCATGAAATGTTTAACATGATTATTGGATCGGCATGTGAACACGGTAGTAGTGGATACAGTGTAGTAGTGGACGTGTAATAGACGTGCGCGTAGAAACGAATTATTACGGTTCTTCGATCAATAAAAAACAAAACGATATTAAAGCAATAATGTCCGCTCTAGAAGTATACACCGGACCGAAAACTATTAATCGAAGTATTTATTTATTTTTTTAGTGAAAACATAATATACGCGACAATCACAATATATTATAAAAATACTGAAAAGACAAGATGAACGGACAGAGAGAAATATTAATTTCAGGACGATTATTACTTGAGTATTTTCGCGACACTAACGGAAAACGGCCGAACGCGATTGGTGACGGGTGGAAACTCTACTGTATTTTATGAAACCGAATTTCCGAGCCCGGCTGTTAGGCGTTGTTAAAACTAGGAGTGTTTGAAATGACAACAGTTTTCTCCATCGATCGCGTTTCTAAACGTACGCGGCCGTCGCGTTTCGCTACGAGTTAAATCTCGACGCGAGAGTTTTCCAAGCGGACGGTAATAGTTGGCGTCAGTTTTTCTTTTGGAAACAATATAGATCTCGTGTCGGAAATTGTCACAGACGACAGAAAGTGTTTTATGGCCCGTGTGACGCGACGCCAGTGGTTCGTTTGTCTTCGTTTAGCCGTGAAAAGTAAAAATAAAAAACGAAAAAAACGAAAAAAACAACCAAACGCGCGGAGGACGTCCAATATTTTAACGTGTCAAAGAACTTTCGGTTCGACAACTTCTTATTATTTGAACCAACGGGACTCCAGATGTTTTAGGCGAAAAATTCTTCTCGCGCCGTTTTCTCCGCCGAAAAAGTTTTACCGTACAAATATCGCAGAGACAAAAAACAACCACGCGCGCTACTACGACGACGGCGGCATCGTAATAATAAAGTATTATAATATAATATTATATATTACATAATTTTATTTCGAAACTCGCGCGCGCGCTCTAATTCTCGCGATAAACTATTTATTTCGATTTTCACGGTTATCCGAGAAAAGCGTGTTTGATCGTTTTAAATTTTTTAAAATTTTCACAAAACAGACATTGTGTACCGTGGTGTGTACAACAATTATTCCACAACGATAATATATTATATTATATTATATTAAGTGTATGTAAATGAATTCGAAACGCGAGTCGATTTTTTTTTATTATTAATAATGTTGTACATTGTGAACATTTGCAATTACAAAGAGAACAATAATTCCTCTCGGTAATAGAAATCTTTCCCTTTCAATGCCAGTTTTATGGTTTAAATGTTTAACAATTTATCAACGATTTTTAATAAAGGGTATAATACAATACCCGCGTTCAAAATTTCATGGGATAAAAAAAAAAAAATCAAAGTTTCGTAAAACGCTTTTATAATATTATAGTTAACTGGAAAAAAAAATGTCCATGCCCGCAGTACGACTTGTTCGTAATGATTATATATTATAAATTATTACTTAAATTATTGATGTCGCGATTAATTATGAAAAAAAAAAAAAAATTAAAAATAAAATAAATTAAAAATACAAAGCGTTCCGGGAAATTTCGATAGAAATAACGAAAACGATTTCGTCGTCCTTTTGCCGCGATAAAACGAAAACGAAAACGAAAACGAACAAAAAAAAAAAAAAAAACGCATTACGCTCGACGTCGTCTTTCGCTTTTTTAATGCGCGCGTAATATTGTTTTAACCGAAAAGTAACCTTTTATCCGCCCCGTTGAAATAATACAAAATATAATAAATAAATACAATAAACGATATCTATTTGTTATACGTACGTATACGCGACGTATTTTATGTTATTACGTGAACTGTGAAAATACATACCTATATATACATATACTACTCGCGTATTGTTGTGTAATCCATAGAAAAATGGTGTTCGTTTGTTCAAGTCATGTAAAGTAATTGCTCGCAAACGGAGGGGTGGGGGAGTAGAGGGAGAGAAAGAGAGAGAGAGAGAGACGTTTTATGGTTTTTATCTCGAGTGGGATCTCGGTGTATGATCTAATAGTTCACATCGGAGAGGATTTTAAACGTGAAAAATTACACGAGCGAAAATATTTGTTTGGGTAATCCCTCGGCCGCCGCCGCCGCCGCTACACAACCGTCGCGTCGTCCCCGCACCGCCGCCGCCGCCGCCGCCGCCGCCGTAAAAGGACTTTTGTGTAATACATAATGGCGGTAAATCATCTGCGCCGCGCGTACAAACGATATCCGCGGAGATAATAATATTTACGGACCTACTCGGGATTTATAGCCGAGGACAGGTAAACGCGCGCGCGTACATTATAATATTATACGCATCGTATCCGTCCGAGGATTATCGTCCTCTTGGACGGCGCTGGAAGGACCCCCGGAGAAGTGTACCCCGTCACGTCGTTTAACAGTCGATTACCAGTATTTGAAACGACGGAGCGAGTGTCTGTATGGCGGGGAGGGGGAGAGAAGGAGGATATGTCGGTGGCTATATTGTTTTCGTTCGCGGAGAAAAGATAAATATATTACGCGAATCGTCGCGATATTCGGTCGTTTCGTACGACACGTCACTTCGCGAGCGACGCGAACAACGGCAGGAAATAAGGGTCCCTCCTTACACAGTAGTATTTGAAAGGAAGGAGAGGTTTTAAAATCTTCTCCGAAAACCTAATTTATAGTCTATTCGGAATCGCTAAAAAAATAACGCGATCGGTCATTATGATGATTTACCTTATGGAAAATACCATCGCTGTTTATCACTTTTGGTTATCGTTCTAACTATGTATATTCATTCGAAACGGTTATCGATAAATATTGTTTTCGTTATTATTATTATGAAATGATTTTTGTGAAATATTCCTAAAGATGTTGAGGAAAAAAGAGAGAGAAAGACGTGACCACTCTATTGATACATATTTCGTGGGTCGAACGAGCATGAAAATCGGAGGCCTACCGGGACAACTATATACCGGCGATTCTCGGACTGTGTGACTTTGAGGTTTCGCGAAGACATCAAAGCGATTAGTGTCGATATGATAATTATTTTCAAAACGCGTGTGAAATTGAAAAATTTGCTATCGCAAATTATTAAATCGTTCTGACGTAGTTGTTCACGTCGAGCCTCGATAAATCCACGTCCCCCCCGGTTCCGTAGATTTTTCGGGCTCCGAAAAAAGTTTCAGAACGCCGTTTTATGCGACGACGAACGCGTTTTCCGGTCGTTTTATTAATTTCTCTCTTTTTTTTATATTATAAAATTTGCTCTTTATTCGTCTCCATTGTCCTCCGCTCCGCGACCGTCTCGGCCGACGTGCGCGCGTCCGCGCCGCCGCGGTCCTGTGCGCGCCGTCATAACAATAATATCGTATACACATGCATTGCGCACACACATACGATATATACGTATCGAAAATCCGATTCCCCGCAGCCAACGCGGGCAACCCTTTTCGTGTCGTTTTCATTTTTTCGACGAATATTATATACAAACAATGACGCGCGGTCGCCGCCGGTAGGAGGTGTACAACGGCACTCGAGTGACGGGACAGGAATTCATATATTATGTGTACACACACGCGCGCGCGTATATATTATACACGTGAACGCACAACAATGCCGTCCGCCATTTGGATGGGACAAATATGAATTATGACGAGACTGCTAGTCTAAGGGATGATATCCGGGGCGCCGTGACACCTCCGCGCCGCGCTGCAGATCGGGCGCGCGCTCGCTCGGTCGCGTCGGTATCGGCGGTCGTCGCGCGCGCGCGGCCGTCGCTGTTTTTCAATAGAGTCCGACAAACGCCAGATTACGCGCGCACGGTTATTAATCATCGGTCACCGTGTTTGTGATACGTGAAAAAATATTTAATTTTTCTCTCGGCGTTTACCGCGAACACGCGTCGTATTCGAAATCAAACACGACGAGTGTGTGGCACGGGCGCGTAAAAAATTCGAAAATTGATAAAAAAAAAAAAAAAAAAACGCCCCCTAGCACGACGACGAGTCGTTGTCACGCGCGGGGGGCCCACACAGAGATGTACAATTGATCTATACCAGGCATGTCAAACACGCGGCCCGCGGCTCATTTTTTTTGTGGCCCGCGGCTATCAATATTAATGTGCAAAAAAGAAAATATTAATGTCGTGTAATGACTATTTTAGATTCTTAAAGAATAATGGTTTATCTATCTATATATATAAAAATCGATGAATAAATTTTATAGCTCAAGATCCACCGAACCGATTTCGATAAAAATTTCAGGGCATATTAGGATTGATAATATGTAGATGGTTTCTGTGAAGTTTGTACGCTGTGCGATAAGTGGTTCCGGCGTTATGGCCTCTTAAGTGCAAAATATTAATCACACATTGTTATTGTTTTGCCATGGAGATACGTGTATAAACTCTATGTGGTTATGTTTTATTATTTGTTTCCGTGGCACGTGCGTCTATGACATTTTCTATTAATTAGTTTGAGATTAAATGAGTTTGTTTTTTATTCAATTTCAATTATATGGATTTTGGTGTAAAAAATGCCACGACAAAAACGACTGAATATACGCTATTTAACTTTTTTCCAATTTTTTTTCAGAGAGTTGTTCCAAATACCTTTCTGAGTGTCGTCACGACGCCCGATTTTCAAAATTCGACCCCTAAGGGGGTTAAAAGGGGTAAAAATTAAAAAAAACTGATAAAATAAAAAGTTATACTGCACACGGGCGAAGCCGGGTTATTCAGCTAGTTTGGTATACATTATTATACTGTCTTATCTTCTGATTAACCAACACACATCTAAATGCAGTATTAAAAGTGGCTTCGTCAAATAATATTTCTCTTGAAATTGAAAAGTTTGATGGGAGAAAAGAGATATCAAATATCGTCTAAAAAGAATTATTAATATGTTTTTTTTTTGTAATTTATACAACACCTATGTATATATTTTCATAAATAATTAGTATGATTTATATTTTATTTAAATGTTAATGTTCATTTGTTTTTTAATTTTTTAATTTAGTTGTAATTGCTGTATTCGTAAACATAAAGAATAAAATTGAAAAATGTATACAAAATATTTATTTTTTCGCTAAATTTTTATGTGCGGCCCCAAATAGTAAACTTTTCAATATATTTGGCCCACCCGATACTTTGAGTTTGACATGCCTGATCTAGACGTTGATGAATTCGTTGTATTCGCCGCCGAGATTTCAATGCTATTTTCTCGCGTTATTGAAAGATAGATTTCCAGATGAAAATTTCGATCGCGCCAAAACGTTCCGATCGGTTCTAGAAATTTAAATGCGTGGGAAATCGTGGCGCAAAAGTCGGCAGGTCGGGGAAAAAAAACGATCGCGTTACTGCCGTGAAAATATCTACCTTAGGTCCTGCGAAAACTTTCGCCGCCCACGTCGATTGCAATGCGAGTACAACGTCACGTCGACCGACAGTTTTTCGACTTTCATTAGAAGTAGACCGTCTCCTGTGTGTTTACTCTCGAGTCATAATGGTTTTGTACTCCGATATCGCACGTCTACGCCGCAAACGAGAGCGCAGTGCGCGTTTGATTGTTCGTAATGGTTTGTGGACTTTGTGGCGAATTCCAATAACGACGACGGCGGCGAGGGTTTTTTTTTAAAAATCTTTTTTTTTTAGACAATGCGATCTCATGATAAATAACGTTCTTTATAAAAGCTGCAGAGACGGAAGAATTATATAGAAACCGACGCGATCATAATAATTGTAATCTTTGTAAACGAACGTTTTTCGTGAAGGCAATTGGCGTTTCGGTTTTTTATTCGATAATTATTATTGATCGTTAGCACGCGCGGACACGTTAGAATCGACCGAAATAGTGGACGCGATTTCACCGCGAAAGCGAAACACGGACGTTTCTATCTTGTTCCTAAGAAGACATTTCGTGTATAAATATTTAATAAAACCACGGCGGCGTGTGCGAGTTTATTTTTTTTCAAACGAGATTTCCAAAAAAAAAAAACGCTTTAAGAAACAAACAAGTACGGGGAGGAGGGGGTGGGTGGGAAACGAATAATAATATTTATTATTATGTGAAATATTTTCGCGTCGTTGGCGTGAAAAAAAAAAAAAAAATCGGTAGTTAGGTTCTTTTGTAACGTTTATATTTTATTATTTATTTATTAAAACCGAGACCGCGAAAAAACAAAGACGCCGTAGCTTTTTTTTATTTCCGTCGTTTTACAACCGAAATTCACCGGCAACAATGGGCACCCGTAGTACGGTCGTTTCTTCGTATTTCAATATACTGGTTCGAGAAAAGCGTGTTTTTTTTTTGGAAACCGCGCGCGTCACTCGAATGAAAAAAAAAAAAAAACCCCGTACAAACACGGTTTTGCTATTTGTTCGCCGTTTTCTCGTATACGAGCGTTTCTCGAAAATCACGAACGGATAATATTAATTTATTATTGTTCGGTCGTCTGTACGGGATTTATTTTCATTTTTTCTACTCGTATTTTTAATGAGAAAATATAAAAAACTTCGTCGTCGCCGTCGCGTCGTATTTCTATGGTATTTTATTCGCCCGGACAAGTGTTTTTCTTCGGCCGTAGGTCAGCCCCGTCGTCGTCGGCGCGGCGAATTCCGAAATAAAATCGTTTCGACCGAGCGAATTTATAATTAATGATTTCGCCGCTTTTCCAGCACCGCGTGTAATATATTATTACGAGCGTGTTTTATTGTAGTAATTTCGTTGTGAATATTCACCGGATCCTCGTATTATATAATATTATAAGTGTTATTATTATATCATCGGTTACGCGTCCCGAGTGCGATTCGTCGGCGTATGATAAATATTAATGTACGCGCGCGTGATGATCTGCTCTGCGATTGTGCGCCGAGTGTAGTTCCTCCGAAACGATATAGAATAATATACTCGGCGTAATACCCGGTTTGTATTTTCGACTCGCCGCCGCGCCTTTTGTCAGAGCTTTTCGAAAATGCCGACTTTCAAAAGTTTTCTAAAACGCGTGACTCGAAATTGATTTGCGTGATTTGAAAATAATTTTTCAGCGTAACGTTTCCGCGCGATTCGACTGCAGCAGGTAGACACGAAGCAGATATTATACTACGAAATTGGTGTTGATAGTTGGTTTATAGATCTATAGGAACATGCTGATTATATCATTGTAAAAACCAAATTCGCTTTGCCTCCGCACTCGGTTATTTTTCAATCGAAACTTAAAAATACGACTCGTTTTATTAATAATGTTTTCGACGAACACACATTGTACACAGACTTCAGTCGCGATTAGTTTATTCTTGCAATACTTTTTTTCTGGGCGATATCGAGTTTTTGTGTTCACTTCACTGCATAAATCTTTTGACATACTTCAGCCGATTAACAAATATCATTAAAAAAAAAAAACCTTCAAGTTTGTTGTCTTCTTTATAAATTACTAAAACTAGATTTCGGGCACATGCAAAGACAGGACCATTAAATGTAGGGATTTTTTTTTTTTTCAATGAGGTATGTCTAAACACTTTCTCCGGCCAGGGAAAATTTCAGGATAAAAATTCGATATTTTATACATGGGTATTTTTTTCGAAAAGTTCGATTTTAAATACAAAATATACTTTCGGATATAATTTAAAATACAGTTTCGAGAGGGGGCGCGCGCGTCTTATAAAAACGTATATAAAACGAGTATTCGTTTACGACGACACGACGGTTGTAAAGGCGACGCGTCGTGCCGACGAACGGTACAAATAATTGTACCTAATAATGACGATACGGCCGCGTCGTGGGTATTGATCTTTTTTGCGAGAATCAAACGTCAATTGTTTGCAAATAACGTATAATAAAAAGACGGACGCAAAAAAAAAAAAAAAATAAGAAGACGGGCCACAAATTGGTCAGAAGAAAATAACGCGATATTATATATATATATGAAAAAAACACTACTAACCGCCGCCATCCAGTACGATATCACACCGACTAATGACTTCCAGAGCACAGCAGCATCTGATGTCGGGTTCGAGGGGGATTTAAATAAGCCGACCGGATACGAGTTTTTGTCCGGAGCGTCGTATTTCGCCTTGTTAAAACCCCATTTTCGGCTACCTCGATGCGGCCTCCGCGAAGCCCATCTCGTTTTGATCTTCTCTCTCCCCCGCGGCGGCCGCGCGTTCCTTTTTTTTTCTTTCTTTCGTCCTGTATATCGCGCATCATTATCCTGCGCTAGCTATACATAGCGCCGCGTATACAGCGCACACATAAAAAAAATGCCGACCACACACAGGACGGTCGTCCCGGGGAATCGATTCGCGAGACTAATTGTTATCGTCGTCGCACGGAGTCGACGGCGCGGTGGCGGCGATTTTCGACGTTAGACTTTAAATTTCACAATAATACGCGTCTAATAATATTGTTCGTAATACGGTAGTTTTCCAGTCGCGAAAGAGTTGAAATAATTGTTGTTTTTTTTTTTTTGCTCATTTAATTTCCTTCGATGAAAACGATTCTCTCCTTGAATGCTTTAAAGGACGTGAGTTGACGAAAAAAGTCTTGACGAGACCGGCGATGAGTCGGTGTTAGATGAAACCTTAAGCAACCTTGATTTAAAACTTACCTCTCCCCGACCTTTATTATAAATATTATTAAACAAACAACGTAATCAATGATAATTGACTATATTAATAATTATCACACTAGAGAGAAATTGTTTTAAAATTTTAACGAAATATCATGTTAATTTAAGTTTTTCTACAGATCCGACGTACACATTTTACATGAACGTTTCCAGTTTTCGGTAGACCGCGTGTTGATTGAACAATTATCGTATTTATTTTTTTTATTTGTAGAAATAGTTAGATCGGTATACTTAAATGAATAGAAAACTTTTTTTCGGCGAAAAAAAAAAACGAAATCTGAATCGCGATCGAAACGTCTCGGTAAAAATATAATGTATTTTTGTTTCTACGCGTAAATAAATTCAAGTTTCAAGACTTGGCGCGGCGAAAATACAACAATATAACTCGTTTTATCAACATGGAAATTTTCAACTTGCTGCTGCTATATTATCGCGCGCGACTTTTGTTCGGAAAATAAAATCAATATTTCGCGTTATTTTTTTCTCGCGCTCCTAGAGCCTTCCGAGAAAACCGTAGAACGATCCGTGCGAAACGTATTGGCCTTTGATTGTTCTTCCCCCGCGAAAAAGTTGAAAATAAAAAAATACGTACGTATTATTCCGATCTGCAGAATCGATCGTCGAGTACCCGAGGATGTATTGTAAAAATGTGTACGATTTTTCCTTTCAAATCCTTTGCGCCGTCGATTCGTAGAACTCCGGCGCGCGAGCGAGCGGCGAGGACGAGCAGTATTAAGATGCTAATCCCGTCTAAGGACGGGAGTACTCGCGAGCTTCTCGTCAGTGCGCGAGGCCTTAAAACACAAAACACGATCGACCCTCGTTGCCGGGGCACACCAGAACCACAAAGGGGCCCTCGGTGTCTCGGCCGCAGTTTTTTCAAAATCATTTTTGCGCTAATAAGCCCTCGAGTGATTTGTCGTGAAAGTAAACGCACATAACAATTTAAATAATATTATCATTAACGTTCTCGGATACCTCGCCCGCTTCAGATCGCAGCGAAACGGCGAACGGATAGATTTTAATCGTCGCGGCGGCGCTCCCGCGTCTCTTTTCGGGCGGCGTATGCGAAATATTTTAATAAATTCTCCCCGGCTCGTTATTCTTTTGCAGCCGCGTTTCGCGCGTCGGGTGACGAAAGAGGAAAAAACCCGTCTCTCCGTCGTAGGAATTTCCGCGCACGGGTGTTTCACGCGCGTTCCGCAAACGAGTCTCGCGAATTGAAAACCGGGCGAAAGGTTAAAACAATATCCAACGCGCGCGCGCGCGTATCCCGGAGGTATTTCGCTCCTTAGCCGTTCGAAATCACCGCTTCTCAGAATCCTCGACGCTTTTCCGCCGCCGCCGTCATTTCCACTCATCTCTGTTTTCACTCAGACGACGTTAAAAAAAAAAAATCGTTATTCGCGCATCGTCGAGGCCCCGTTATTACGCGCGCGCCGCTATATAGTCGCGTTTCGGAGAAGAAGTAGTAATATAACGGTCGTCCGTACGGGAATTCGAATCGAAACTATACCTAATACGTACGGCCCGTGTTTTTTATTTCCGTTCTTTTCCCCCCGTTTTCCCTTCTTCGTTTGGTCGGTTTTACGAGTTTTTGAATTTTAAATCTTTGAAATCGAGTCATGTGATTTTGCAAACACACACAAAAAAAAAACAAAAATCGATTCGACTTTTTGCTAACAAAACTATATTGTTGGCGACGTCACGGGAAATTTCAAAGAGCTTCACTAATAGCGATCGACTAAATCGTTTACGACAAGACGTATTAAACGTCGATTAAAAAACAATAAATCTAAGAGATGTAAATTAATGCTAATTGATTGATTACTTTCGACTCGCTCGTTATAATAATGTTTACTTCGCCCTCACGTCGTCGATTTGAAATAGGTTGAATCGATTTTTCCGTCCGGTTGATTGTTGTTTGTCAACTCACATTTAGCATAGTCAGAACTATTCTATTGAACTCGATTTTCAGCCGGGTCGAAAGAAACTCGGACTCTGCCGAGTTGAAATATCCAAAGTGTACTCGTTCGGCGCACGATTTTGCAACGCGAAATATCTCGTCGAATCAGTCGAATATTTTCCGGAGAAACGGCGTCTTACTTCAGTCACGTTAGTAATAACACGATGATGGATTGTGCGCGCTTATTGAAATTCCACAGCAGTCCGCGTGATTTCGAATCATGGCGTAATTATTATGTACGGAACACGCGCAGTTTCCGCGTTCGATTTCGAACGTTTTGCCCTCGTAACGTCGTTATTATTACACGTACGTGCACACCGACGACGTGAACTCATTCGTTCAGACACTATGTCATTATGGAATTTGCATTGATTTCGTCTTTTGAAACGACGCGTTTTTATGCGATTTTTTCGCCAAAAGTCTGCGCTTGAGATAAAATCTATACGCTTGCAACGTGTTACGAGCTGCGGTGAAAAATATCGGTTCACGACGACATCGACCGAATCACGGACGCGTGGGTGTTTAAACGAGAAACGTACCGTCGGATTAGCGTTGTATTTTCCACGCCGTGACTTTGCTCGTGTTAAAATCACCGTTTACCAAGCCCGTCGAACGAGAGTCGTTCGCCCAACTCAAACGACGACAACGCCGACGGCCGTCGCGTCATAATAACTTGGCTCGCGTTCCGTCGTCGTGAATTATTCGAAGTAAACGAGAATCGCGCACGGATATGTCGTTATGTTATTTCAATAAGAGGGCGTATAGTAGTCGAACCGTCGTCGTCGTCGTCGTCGTCGGGCCGGGCTTACGCCGCGGCAGAGAGATTAATCGGGCCGCCGAGACGGATGCTGTCGTCGCAATCTACGCGCGCGCGTCGGATTAATCTTCTCGGATAGTGTTACGGGGAAGTCGATGATAATCGCAGTTCATAATTCATGTGTGTTGTCGAGTTTGTCTAGGAAATTCGAAATCCTTAAACTTTTGACGGGGATCTGTTTACAGCGGCCGGTATAATAATGTTTACGAACAAAACCGACCGGAACGCGCGTACGTGAGTGAATTCGTCATACCTCGACGGATCGTCTGACGGTGGATGGGGGGGGGGGGGGGAAATAAGGAAAACATTAAAGCGCACGAAAATCAATATGACAGTAGACCGTCGTTCGATATAGGAGAGGAAGCCAAAAGATAAGTACGTTTTCTCCCCGTAAAGTTTAATTTTTCCTATAAAGTCCGACAATTTTCGATAACTTTTAATGCGTTGGTTTTTCTATAGGAGCCTCTAACTATGGTATCATTTGTATTCTGCGAAACGCGATCGTTAACATAATTTTTCAAGAACGACGATTCGTTTTTATTTTATTTTTTTATTTCGGTCGATTACTAATAATTGCTCGGCTCTTTTACTTCGCGCTAATTAGATTGAAAAAACTTGGTCAGCGTGCCAAATGGGTCAGCCGCGGTGGTTAACCGGCTTTTATGCGTGTTACTCGAGACATCATTATCAATGTAAATATTATAATAATTGATAGTTTTGCAGAGAACGAAAAAAACATTTCATTTTAATTCGTTCACGTAACAATAAATTATATTTTAAAACATAATACTTATTACAATAATATTCATAAACGTTTTGTGTAAACCTATTATTATTATAAATTATTGATAATGGATTAAAAATATTTCATAATAAAAGGTAATATTATATGCTAAGACTGAGTTATCGGTTTTTACCCTAAACTCTTATAAATAATTTATAATTTGCTATTTATCATTTGCTTCGAGGTTGGTTTTTAATAGAAAATGTCGTCCGATTTATACTTAAAAAAGACTATTTTTTTTTTTTTTGAATTTTCCTACAGTTTCCCAGACGAAAAGCTGACGAAAAATATTCCAAGCGAAGCAATTCTTAAATCGCAGTAGCTTTATTAATTGCGAACGAATTATGACTTCCGATGACTGTCTGCAAGCCGGGGGGGGGGGGTGTCAATTCTTGACCGGGTAGTACGCGAAAGAAATAGATTCGAGAGAGAAGAAAACGGGTGTAATATCGTTATGGACGTGACAACAATCGATGCGGTAAAATAAACAAACGCGATATTATCGTAATGACCGTCGAGTTTTGATCATAATATTTCGGTCCGGCCGTCCGGATTAATGAACTTTTTTTTCCATCACACGTGACCGCGTTTCAATAAAAAGGATTTCCCTCCGAGCTGTCCGTGAAGGCGGTACGTGAAAGTTTTCAGAAATTTTCGGCGTTATATGTGGCCGAAAGAACCTCGACGGACGCGCTCTACACCGGGGTAGTAGTATACGCTATTTTACCACCGCAGCCGCCGCTACGATCGGTCGCAATGACTATTATAACCGTTACTTTTCAACGCCGGTCTACGTTTTCAGTCGAGTTCTAAATCTCACGACGTGCGCGCGTGTATTTTTTCGTCGTTCGCAGATCGCCCGATTGACAAATAATAACAATACGATAATCGTACGTTCGTTAAAAAAAACAATTAAAATAATTTATACGTAAATTCCAACGCGTCTGAGAACCGATACGGAAAATTTATTCGAAACGAAGTAAAATCGAGGTCTCTCCAATGTGTCGACTAAACGAGTATATGAATTCCGCGATTTTTTCCAACTGAAAACGCGATCGACGAGCCGGCTAGAAATGCGATTCTCGATCGCTTCTGCTTTTGTCGTCCGTTTCGGTGGAAATATCGTCAACCGACCGTCCGTCAATTGGATATTTTCAAAACGATTGCGAACAACACACTGGTCGTGCAGAGGACGACGACGACGACGGTGGAATCGTAACGCGCGCAGTATTGAAACCGTCGCCGCTTTCAGCCGTATATAGTAATAGTCGTCGGCGCGCGCACACGTCGGGCAAACCGCGCTAGGTAATTTGCGTATTTATGGTGGAACGTTGCGGCCAGTCGCGGCTCTCGTACGTCGGGGATGGGGGTGTCAATCGCGCGCGAAGGACGAGACCGAAGGACGCGTCGCTCGTGTGATATAGAGATATATAATATACTACGCGCGCGCTCTCCGCTAACGCGATGAATTAATTCGCGCGGCTAATCCGTGTACCGTATAAACACACGCACTCCGAATTCGATTATTATTCGGTCGCCCGAGATATCGGTACAGGTATATTATACGTAGAGGCGACCGTGTCGCCGTTAAACGGTTTAATATTAGATTACAGCCCGCGCGCGGGCGCGGGCTAATTGATCGGGAGAGTCGACGTTTACCGGTCTGACAAATAAACGCGATCGCCCGCGAGTGTACGGCACGCGCGGCGCTCGTACGTATAGCCTCCGACGACTAGAAGCCGGACTCGAAAACGGTCGAAAAGTGCAACGAAACGTATCATTTGTTTGATTACGTGTTTTCATTGAGACGCGAAGAGAAAACGTTTTTGCTCATCAAATCTTAAAAAAAGAAAAAAAAAACCTCCGTGTTTATTGAAATCGTTCGCGCGAGACGATGAAACAATCTACGTCACTGTTTTCGTAAACGTTTTTTTTTTTTTTTCCTATTTGTTTCGCTGCCAGACAAATAATTTCCACCGCGTCGTCGAAAACAACGGAATTAAAAATTGTTACGAATTGTCGATACAATTCGCACTCGTCTCGTCTTTGAGTTTGATTTTACTATAACGACCATTATAATCGATCGCGTGCTATTTCCAATAATTTCTACGGACTGCTGTCCGTGAATATTTAGATCGTTTCACTGCTGCTCCCAGCATCGCGTAGCTGTTAATTTTCGAAACCGTTTGTCCGCGCGCAAAACGTAGCCGGACGTTAAAAACGTGCACGAATTTTTCCACTGAAAAATGCATTTCATTACGACGACGACGACGAGAACTCGAGAAAAACGTGCGTTTTTTCGTTTCTACTCCTTCTAGATTTACTTCTCGGGGCCCGAGACACGTTTCGACCTCGTCTGGAAATTATCCCGCCGTTTTATTATTAAATCGCGCTTTTACTCGCGACGAGTGCTCGCGAGCACTAATCAACACACGAACGCGACGCAGAGACGAATGTGCGCGACTAAAACGTAGAGTCGTTTACGCGTTTGTATTATTTTTTTTTTCACGAATCTCGCGCGGAAGAAACCCTACCATATTATAATATCGCACAATGAGCGGCGCGTCATTTTGTACACGGGGTTTCCGGCGAATTATAAATTATCTATTATTAACGTTACAAAGCAGACTACCTGTGCCGTGACAACTGCGGACTACGCGACGATGAACACGCGCGCGCAGGTAATACGTACATTGGCGCGAAACGTTCGGTAGCGTTGCAATTTACGACGACAAACAGTAATCTTATGAATAAATTAAATCTACTGTGCTTATCATCGCTTGATTCGATTAACAATCGCTATGCCTGCCGTCGGACGAATCTACATTAGCAATACGGGACGACATCATAATCTAATCTGTTGGCGCGTAAGACGTCGCGGTTGCCGGTATAATTTAGCGGCGGCGGCGGAATAATGGGGCTCGAACGCGCGCGGACAAACAACAAAAAAAAAGGAACCGAGTCGAGTAAAGGCTCGTCATCACGTTGTCTTGGTTATTAGATCTCGGTGGATTTCAATCGTTTCGTCGACAAATAATATCATTATAGAGAAAAAACGGAAAGTATCGATTTCCGAGACACAAAAACAGTAAACTTGCTCCTACAGGCCGCGAGGCGTTCAAAACAAGTATTGGCCGCCGTGACTCGGAAACCCCGCGCGCCCGTAGAGTCGAACAATTATTGTAATTACGCGTGGCGAAATTTGTATTTTACGTCCCGGCGTCGCCAAAGATCGATATCCACACGCGTTTATCGGCGCGCGACGACGTGAGCGCGAATCAAACGCGGACCGCTCGCAATCGTCGCCGTCTAATTATTATTTATCGCCGAAAGGAACGTGGGTGCCCCGCGTGTCTTGTCTGACGACGACGACGACGACGCACGACTGGATAAAGCATATTATAGTAGGTACTTGCGTACACAGCGTAAATAATGTTATTAATATTCCGAAAGAGATTCGACGATTGCGCTGCACTTTCTTTCTGTGTTTATTCGTCGGGCGAAACCAGCTTCTCGTCACATACCGCGCGCGTATACCACCAGTCGTACTCGAGATAATGCGACATTTTATTTCAGTAGAGGTGAATATTTTAAAGTTTAAAACCAATTTGAATAAATATACGCGGTTACTAAGAAAAAAAAAATAAAAAAAAAATATATGAACCTTATAAATATTACAACTCATCTACTCTAAGACGATATTTTCCGAGACGAAGTCTCGACGACTTACGCTCCGATCAAAGAAGTGTTCGGTTAAATATTTATAAAACAGAAAAAAAAAAAATAAAAACACCGCCGGGGGAAATGGGGGGGGGGGGGCGGGCAGAAATTCATTTGGTCGTACGGAACGCCGCCGCGCCGCCGTGGTTTCATCGAGACAGAATTATTATTTATTTATGAGCTGATAGCGTCTGTTCGTGATTAATATAACGTTATTATTACTTTGTGTAACTACGGATGTTTGTCGTCGACTCGGCGCGAACGCGTGTGTACTTCCAGAACGGAATCGTAGTTCCGCACACGAACGGAAACGAGCATTGTGCTCGCGAACGAATCGTATCGTTTTTAAATCGCGCGTAACAATAAACCCTCGCGACGCGTTGCATTTTTTCCCCGCGGTCTCTGCGAACAAAACGTTCGCTACTTTCGTAAATCGATTGCGCGAATAATTATCGCCGTCGCTCATTTGACGTCGGCCGGCGAACTTTCCATCGTGTAAAAGTATTTCACAATATTCGATTTGTCGTTTTCGCGCCCGCCCGACGATCGATTTCGAAAAATAATAAAAAATAAATTCTACAAGAGACTACCCGGGCTTCTCCGACGACCGCCGCGCGCCGTCCCTCGTGTTGGCGTGACTAGATTTTGCATTTTCGCAACGGAGATCGGACGAGCGCCGCCGCGGCGTCTATGAATACCGATTGAAATGATAAAAAGAAAAAAAAAACTTCGTACCACCGACTACTACTCGATGTTATCGTTATTATTATCGTCGTCGTCGTCGTCGTCGTCGTTTCGAGTGAAATGGGACGAACATTGTTCGGACAAAGGACCGGGCGACGCGACACATTGCGTGTGTGTGTGTGTGTGTGTTTATTGTATTTTGCGAAACGCGTCTGCGCTCCGAAAACAACAATATGTAGGTTAACGAACGCGAAAAGGCGACCGGATGGTTCCGAAACGGAAGTCGTTGGTTTTTCACTATTGCGGTATTAACAAGCGCTCTATATAATAGGAGGAGCACGTGAGAAAAATCCAACGCGTTCGTCGGACGGACGTTTTTTCGGTTTTTTTTTCCGTTTTATTCGATAAAATACTGACCATTGTTCCGTTCGCCGCGCCATTGGATATTTTCCTTTATATTTATAACACAATAACGTTTACATCATATAAATATACCTACTTTTAAAAAGCTCTCGCGCAGTTTATTTTTCCGTTTCATTCTCTTCATTTTATTTTCATCGTATTATTTTTATTTTTTCTGTCCACGCTCGATTTGAATAACGGTCAAAAACACAACGTCCGTTCGCTGCGTGTTCGAAACACGGAGGCGGTGGTGGCGCGTCCCGCCAGACCGTCACGAAAAAACAGTGTGAAATCCTCCGACACAGTACGAGTGGCCGCGAGAACGCGTATGCTCAGCTTTTATGCACAATAACGACGACGGATCGAATGTTAGAATTACGTGGAAAAAATCCGACCGGAGAGAGGGTTCCTTTTTAACTCGCATCCTGCACTGCTATATCGGACACAAATTTGGGCTTTTGAACGCAGTCCTGGCCGTAAAAACCACAATTTTCCCGCGTTTCTCACGCACGCGTACGCGTTGTTGTGTTGACGACGACGAAACGATTCGTGAACGCGCGCGTTCCCGTGCCGTTGCTTTCAGACACGCGGGCGGATGCCGGATTTTCGACGTGTTCTTCCGTTTTCGTTATTCCGACGATATAAATCAGCTCTCGACGTGGGCGATATCGTTCCGGGCGGTTGCAGTGATGTTCAACATAATAATTTATATACGTATATACGTATGTTTACATTAAAACCCGAAGAAAAATAAAAACCGAAATACAAATATTATCATGCCGAGCAACGTGCCACCTCCGCCGCCGCCGCCGCCGCCGCGGCTTACCTGTAATCGTTTTCAAACATCTTACCGATTTAAAAAAAAAAATTGGCTCTAAAAAACCGATGCCACTGTTTATTATATAATTTGTCGTTTAAAAAATTATACAAAGTCTATACCGTCTTTATTATAAGAAAATTATTTCGCTTCTAAAGGGTTAGATTAAAAACGTTTTGAGGACCGCTGACGACCGGTGCGCGCGTCCGACTGACCATAATACGTTTGTCAGGTGTAAGGAATATTAGAAACTTTTGTCGAAAACTCGTTAGAAACAAAATTCTTAGATAAACACTACGACGCGTTCGTCGTTTGTCCTTCTTTTTTTTTTTCCACGCCAAAGTTTTACTCCGACCCAAAAGAGCTTTCAAACGTAAATTGTTTAGTTTTTTTTTTTCCCCCGATCGATTTGAGTGTACATTTTTTTCAATTTTTTTTTTTTTCTTTTTTCAACGGAGTTTTGGCGATGACTAGGGCTCGGATTTTGTAGCAAATGCTTCTTTTGAGGGGTGTGTGATAGAAAGATAATTCTCACAGATAAATACGTTTTGAATCGTTCTGATTTCAATGAAGTAAACTTTTTTTTGCTGTTTTTTGCGTTTTTCCACAAAACTTGCTTTTTATTGCTTTTTCCCCTGTTTGGTTATTTTTTCTTAATTTTTACATATTTTTCTTGAAAATTTAACTTATTTTTATGTATATTATACTTGGACTATTATTACCAGAAATTTTAAAACCAGTGAAAAAACCAGTAATATACTAAATGATAAAATAACTATCGTTATTGTGCCGAAATTGTAATGAATAATCATAACATTATGATTTAAATGATTTAGTTTATATGAAATATGCATGGATTACATCGGTTGATGTGGAAAGGTCTTTTTCTACGTATAAATATAATATATTAGCAGCACCCAATAGAATGGGTTTTAATGAAAGTATCTTGACCAAATATGTGGTCGTAAATTCCTTTTTTAATATTTAATTTTATGTGAAATTGAAATTTGTTTTTTTTAGAATTAAATTTAATAAATGCTTTTTTTTTTGCTTTTTTCGGCCACTTAAAATGCTTTTTTAAGGATTTATTTTGCTACAAAATCCGAGCCCTAGTGATGACACTTTCATCGAGATCGGAGTAATCGTAGCCGCCGAGGCTCTTTATTCGGATGATAATTCGACCGGCTTCGGGACAGTACGCATATTCTTATATAGAAACTCGCACCGTAGTAAAGAGCTGGTTTGCTCGGTCGGCGTACCCAATACGCGTGCGCCTCAAAAACGAAACGTTTTAATTATCCCGTCTGAATATTATACGAAACCTTAGAACCGTTTTATTAGGTTCGACCGGCCGCGACAATGACTCCGATACTAATTAAAATATACGTGAAATGACGTCAGTTCGGGTCTTTTTTCATTAAACAATACCTAGAATTACGTGCAGTATAATATTATATAAATATGTGCATCGTATATAAGTCGATATCAATATCGATGTAATCATAATTAAACTGAAACGGATCCAACTATAACGACGCCGCGCACGAATTGTAAATTCCGACGAGTGTATTGTTATACGAGAGACGAAATATTCGCAATTTAAACGGCAAGTGCACTCGCGGTATACGAAACGCGCGTGTTATGACCTTTGTCTGACAATATCCCGCGTACGATTTCCCGATAATACGTACGTCCCGCGACGCGTTAAATAATAATCATAAGGTGCTATAGTTTGACGTTAATTATCCGAAGAAGTCGGTCGATAAAGTAATATCAAAAGTTCGGACGATTAATAACGAAACTTTAGCTCGCGAATAGTGATTTCGTGGGCGGGGGGTTTGTTAAAAATCATTGTTGGCGCGGTGTTATTAAGACTCGCCTGCGAACAGTTATCGTTTTTATATTAATCAAAGCATAAAATATATTGCTCCAACACGGACGAACGACGAACGAAACAATCGACTACCAAACCGTTCGTGAAAACAATATCGAACGTACACCGCACGACTAATAATTATGACACTCGTGTATTCGGTGGACGGCCGTTTTATCCAAAAAAAAAAAAAACGTACAATATACCGGTAACGTGTGCACTGTCCTCTATTAAGAAGATAAAAACGAAAAAAAAAAAAAAACGTATTAAAACTAGCGCGTGTTTTTTATTTTAAATTTTTGATAAAACTAATATTGTTTGAATTTTCATTGTGTGCTCGAAAAAAACTTTGTTCTTTTTAAACAGAGTTTGATCGCGTGCTCTTTTCCCTCTCTCTCTGCAATGTTTTCACAATTTTTTCGTAATCTTTTTCTCTCGTCGTAATCGATATAATCATAACTGAAATGATGGAATAAACGCACGAATTCGCACAAAGTTTAGCGCATAACCAAACATCGGCGTGAATCGAGGGCGAAATCGTGACTGTCCCCCTACGAAAATAAATAAATACTCGCGTAGTACATATTGTATTTTCGTACAAACTCAACCTGTAAAAAAATAATTTATTTTTCGTAGCGATACCGTTTCCGTCGAGTGTTTTTTAATATCGTCTCGCTCGACTATGATCTAGAAAGCTCGATCGAGAGGGAAAAAAAATAACAAAGAATAGAGAATAATCCTTTTTCATCGGTTCTCGAGACCGCGGTGTTTCGCGGTGGTGTATATAATACAAGTAAAGACGGAGAGATAAAAAAATTTAAAAAAAAAATCCGTAAAATAAAAAGCGACGCTGTCGCCGTCGCGGCCGACAGGTTTCGATTTATCGCGATGCGACCGCCGCAGTATTTACATATTATATATTATTGCATAATAGAAAAACCGAATCCGCTCGAGAGATTATGTTTTGTTTTTTCTCCGCCGCCGTCCCGTAACTCGACGAACACTCGGTCTGTCGTATTTTTTCGACGGAACGCGCGCCTACCCGTCGTCGCGCGTCGGCTTTCAATATTATTATTAATAATAATCGGCTTGTCTCGTTTTTGCGCCGCGCTCTCTCGCCCAGGACGCGATATCCTTTACGCGTCCGTTTTTATCGCCGGCTGCTGTAGACGAATCGAGACGAACATCTCGCGACGCGGCCGCTCGCACTTTACACAGTTCGCAAATCCAAAAATAACTATGGTTTTTATTTTGGAATTTTTCGGATTTTTCTGTACAATAAAGTCGTCGTCGGTAAATAATATCGTTTTTAACCATTTTCGAGAGAAAAAAATAAAGAGTTTATAAAACGTCGCGTATTTGTTATATCATTTTTTTCCTCGCAAATTTTAACCATCGTCATTGTTAATATCAATATAATAGTTCGAGGAATTTCGAGGGTATTTTTTATTTTTTTTTTTTTTACGTTCTCGTACCTATCCGCTTTAATTAACTTTTTTAAGTGAATTTTTGTGTTTTTTATTAACATTTTTATAGGGTTTTTAGAGGGTCCTAATTTTCGTATTGCCGAATCGCTTCGCAAACTATATTTTTCATTATTTTAAAGTTTTCCGCCGACAATATCGTCCAGACATCTCGAGCCACAGAGGACGGATGTTTTTTATTCTTTTTGGTATTTCGAGCAACAGACCACGGTTTAAAATGTATATCCAGAGGGATGGTATAATTACGAGTAAGAATACGATTTAATAAATCCGTTACAACGACCGACCGTCCATGTAAAAATCCACGTGGAATCGATTCCCGACGGAATTGGACGCGTCGACGTACTCGATTCTCGTCGCAATCTCATAACGCGCGCCATATCGAAATACATATTTCAATAATCGATAGTGTAAAATACGACGGATTTTCGGTACATCGGATATCGTCTAACGCGAAGAAGTTCGTTAAAATGAAAAAAGTACAAAACCATTACAGTCGAAATCGCTTTCATAGTATGTTGACGCGTTTAATGTATAGAAATAATAATAACATCGTTTGGTCGTAACCGACTGTGACGCGATACTTACCCGTCCGTGGAATTTCATATCGCGCTATGATAATATTACTAAAAGCGCGACGCCGCAAAAGAGTTCTCGGTCGTCGGTCTCGACGAATCGAAAAACGTTTTTAACATTATATTTTACTGAACGTTTTTGTTTTGTTTGCAGGTACGTACGAGCGGAATTTCGAAAAAAAAAAAAAAAACTTTAGACGAAAAGGTATGACACAGCGACGAGAGGAGGAGAAAAAAAAACGACGACGAAACGCAACGATTATTGGACGAAAATAATTAATAGCGTATAAATAATTCATAAACGGGTATCTAAATAATACGAGTATTGTACCGTGTCGAAACGCGTTTCAACATTCGGGGATGTCACGATGGTAAATAATTTGCAGTTTTGATAATCGCGACGGTCGAATAGGGCTCTGCGCCGTGATTAGGATTGTATAACGCTAGATATCACGTTCATAAAAAAACAAAAAATAACGCTTTATAATGATATTTATTTCTGGTCAGGTAAAAGAAGCCTCGACGTTTCCGTTTGAAAAACTGCCGAATTCAAAACGGCAGTCGTGTTTCTTATAACAATTTTTTTCTGAAAAAATAAAAATATATATATATCGATTCATCGTGCAGAGATTTCCGGTGTCGTACTTGTCGAAAAGTACGATTAATATTTCGAGTACTATTATACCGGTTTTATTGATTGCGAAAATATTTATAATAACAAATGCGGAACGGACTTGAAAGGCCCGAGTATACACTCGGACGGCACGGGGGTAATTTGCGAAAACACGCGCGACAAAATATCGTATATTATTAATTATTTACACTGACAAGAAATACGTTCGGATCGGCCGCCCCGGCCCCGCCCTCGTGTCGATTCTGCTAATGATTATTCGATTATAATATAATTAATACCGTCTGCGCGAAATGATATCCTATTCGAACGGTCCGGCACAAATGTAAATCGTAATTACGATACGATATCGATTTCGCGCGTTTGCCCGGCGGTCGATGTTCGCAGCACATCGCGTAGTATTTCGAAAGAAAAGCGTTCAGGTCGTCGTCACGCGTTTTCTAACCGTTTCGTTGATTTCAACAAAATGTAGGATAGATCGTTACCGAATCGCGGGATAGCGTGAGACACGATTTTCGATCGGAAGATCGATCGCGTTTATTCATTTCCGTCGAATTACGAGGCGAACGAGAGAAAATGATGGGAAAAAAAATCGTTTTCTTCTTCATTTCTTTTTTTTTTCTTCAACGAATCGACTGACGTTCAGTTCCATCTTGAAAGTTTACACGTTCAGTTTGCTCGGCGTGGGTGGAAAATGTTTATGAAATCGAAATGAAACTTGAGACTTAGCACACACAGACGTCCCGATAAAATTTTAGAAAAACTATTTTTCGCGTTTTCACACACCGCGACTTTAATTTTTCTGATGCGTTATTTACAAAAATATAATTTACAAACGTTCGTTCACCAATATCACGTTCGAGCGTATTTTATCGGACAAAATATATTTTACCGAATATGTCGCGGCGTTCGACGAAAGATCTCGATGAAACGTGCAATTATAATATTATTCTGATTATTCAGCTCGCCCAAGGACAGTGGAATGACCGTTCGATTTAACGCGCGTCCGTTTTCTCCTTTGTCGACCTCCCGTAAAACACTAGCCCGAATCCGAGTTTGAATCCGAAATTAACATTTCTATACTATTACTGTACATCATTTTTGATCTAGCACATGAATAGTTAAACGACCAAATGTGTTTTTGTATTGTCTAGTTCTCTACGAGTATACGGTACCGTTTCGGCCGCCCGTAAAAAAAAAAAAGAAAAGAAAAAAAAGTAGGATATTTCACAACGAAAACAATATTCAAAACGCTCCTTTATCGACTGTTATTATTATTGTCGTACTTAATATATATATCGCGATAACACATGTATTTCAACAATGGATTTTAATTGTTTCGTAATGATTAACTGTCAATTAAGAGTCGCCCGACGATATTGCATTTATTTTTTACTGTGTTTACCAAAGCCAATAGAGAGAAGTCATTGACATTTTATATAATATATTATATTCCACGCGACACGCGTTATCGATTTCTCGGGTTATTATTATTGTGATTTTTTTCCGTCAACCTCCGGTAAAACACTAGCCGAATCCGAAATGAACATTTCTACACTACTTGTTATTGTAATTATTATCGAACGTAATCATATTATAGGAATCCGTCGAAAAAACCGTACGCTGTGGTGTTGTACTCCGTACTCGCAGAATCGCAGACATAAAATATATCGGCGTCGACTATAATAGTCTTTTATTATAAATCGCGCGCTTAATATGTTTCAAACGATTATAATAATATATCGTTAAGGAAACGATTTATAGGAAACGCGGGGCCGTGCCCGTTCCCTCGTTGTTAACAGCAGTATTATACTCGGCCGAGTAAATAATATCCGTCGTAACACCTATATAATTATACCTATATATTATTATATAACATATACGTATAAGCGTTGATAAATTGGTTGTTATTATATTTTTTTTCAAACTCTGCGTCGTCGCCCGCGACTGGCAAAAACAGCGAATCGCACGGGGCCGGCGCGGCGCCCGTTAAACGTCGGAAAACATGTGTTGTTTATATATTGAAAAACGTATGGATGATATATCGCGTTTAGTTTCGGTAAAACGTACTCGGCCGGCGCGCGGAGGGGCCCAGAGGGTAATGTACGCAGTTCAAGTCAACGCCGCCGGTTGTCACGGTAGTTAAACAACGAGACCGTTTTTATTACACGACTTTAGATAACCGAATTTTCCCGACTCGGACGCGCGATCGCTCGTGATTTACGACCGCTCGCGAATATTGTGATACGACAGACTTTACGCGCAGAAGAGGGGCCCCCATTATCGGACGAAATAAGAATTTCTCGCAGACGTACGGGGAAAAGAGGCGAAGGGATCGGATGGCCGAAAAAAAAAAAAAACCGGAAACGGACAAATAGAATATAAATATTACGTCGTCGTCGTCGTTACCGCGGACGACGATAAAAATATACGACCGCGTCTCGTCCGTCTGTACACCGCGTCCTTCTTTGGGAGGAAGGCGACGGGGGTTTCGCAATTTCGCCGATCGCTAAAAACAAAAAAAAACGATTAGACGCTAATATTTTTCCTCGTGCCCCCGTAGGTATGATTAGGAACTCACGAGATCGAAACGATGTGTGTGGACTTGGAAATCGTCGGTAATTCAATCTCGATTACGTTATCTTTTTAAAAGTTTTTCGAAATCTTAATTGTTCGTCTGTCGTGATTACCGCGGACGTGACTGCGAGTAAAAGTCATATCCGAATAATTATTACACGTCGCGCGTATTTATATACCTGTTGTTGCGCTGCGGACGGACTTCGGTCCGGGGAAGGATCGGCGCTGTCGTCGCGGTAGCGTGTGATAAATGCGAATTCTTATCGTCGCCGGCCCCGAATGATGTATTGTATAACCCTCGGCGGCAGTTCATCAATCTGCGGCCCTCGCGTGCCCACACGTGCCCACACCGCACGCGCACGCGACCCGGCGACGATTGTCGTCGTCTCGTTGGCGAGAAACCGCACGTGAAAAAAAAAACATTTCCTCCGGTAACGGTTGATTTTTTTCCTAGCGTCCGTCAGTCTGCGCGACACGGGACCGGTGTCGTCCTGTTCTTCATAAAAAAAATTAAAACAGTAATTGTACATTTCACATTGAGACGTCGCCGGTCGCCCGCACTAGGAAAACCCGGTCCGTCGAGTAAATTCGAAAGTATTGATTTAAATTTTGAGAATAACAGCGTTTCCTGTCGGTTCGGCTAATTAATATTACGGAGATTGCGTTTGCCGAGGAGGAGACGCGTAAATTCGTCTTTATTGCGTTTTTTCTTTTTCTATTTTTATCGTTCGATTTTGATATTTTTCAAAAGGCATAAAAAAGGTGTTGCTTTGAGTATCACATTTTAGAATTTAACCTATTTCGCGTGCATAATAAAAAAGAAAAGAAAAAACCTCCCGTTTTTATCATCTAACCCCCGTTTATTTTCTTTTTTTCCTTTTTTTTTATTGAACCGTAGAGCCTATACACGAAGTCGACGACAACTCGACAACTATAACAATACATGACACGATAGTATAATATTCTAATGAGAAACTCTCGTGACGCGTAACGTTTGATTTTTCGTCGTAATAAAATCTGAAACATAAAACGCAAACGGTTCTTTTTCCATTGCTTTTTTTTTTTTTTTATTGGTATTGAATAATAGCGCTCGGACGTAGAAATAGGTAGGTAGGTACACATGAATATTATAACATATACGTTTTGTTTTTTTTCGGCCATCAATTCTATTGTACGGGGAAAAGTCGGCGCAGATAGGGAAAACAATATATTAAACATTCGAAACGAGTTGTAAAATTAATTAGTCTCGGACTATACGCCTGCAGTCGCGCAGCCGGCGAAAGATATTCCGTCCATGTGGCACTTTCGCGTTTTATGATCGGCGCAAACCCACGGTATCCGTTATATGCATCACACTAAAAACGTTTCAATTTCCACTGCGTTTCTAGATCGATCGTTCGGTACGATCTCTTCCCGTTCGCAGTACGCGTACTCGACGAACCGCGCAACGATGAATTTTCGCCACCGAATTTATAAAATTACCGATTCTTCTAAAAACATGCACTGCTCCGAAATTCCCATAAACGTTGCAGATTTCACGTCGCGTTCCGCCACAACATTCCGGCGTGTTCCGTCGCGCCAACTCGGAATAATATACGTATATTGTCGTCGTCTATTTCGCGCCGGGTAAAAAACCGCGTGTTTTTTCGTCGGAATAAATAAATGCGCCGCGATAGTAATAATTATACAGTGCGAGAAATCGATCCGAAACGTCTAAACCACTGGTTCCCAAACTGTAGGGGCGTGTAAACATTGCTGGGGAGGAGGTGCAAGCAGTTATTACGAAATACAATTTATTTTAAAATGTAAGGAAAATATGAAAAATTATAATTATTATCATCAATAAAATTGAATTCATCTCGGATATATTTTATAATTTCTTCGTAAAGTACACAAAAAAGTGATATATTTTTCACGTTATAGAAGGTGGGGGGGGAGAGGGCCGCGAGAGTTTCGAAAATATACAAAGGGGGGCGTAGAATAAAAAAGGTTGGGAACCACTGGTCTAAACAATAAGCGTTTGATATCGTAAAAACTTCGATTATTAGCACGCCGACTCGCGCGTCGTCGTCTCGTACGCGATAAAACGGAGATTTTTCTCGGCCCTCGGAACGACGACATATCGTAATAATCGACAAACATTTCCGCCATGTAGAATATAGGTACGGCGCCGCCGCCGCGTGCACGTTCTATTTACTTCGCGCGGCCGATGAACCCGACCGTGCAGGCGTCGGACGATATTATTTTCGAAATGTTTGTACAGCGTATACCAAATTATCGATGAATGGACGTCCATTGACGACGACGACGACTGCGGCGGTTTTTAGTTTTCGATTCATATTTTCCACAAAGCCGTTCCATTGTCGCGCTATAGAAGATCTCTTGTACATCGCCGCGATGATTATTATTATGGTTTTTTTTTTTACTATTGCTCCGTTTCCGCCTAATTGGACGCCGGCGCGGCGCCGCGGCGGACGCGATTTCGGCTGCGTGATTTTTGACCGATGTGATTATAATATAACGCGTAAAAAAAAAAAAAATTATAATAAATACATTCTTTTTTTTTTCGCGCGGAATATTTCGATAACGCGTGCGTAATAATATACTGTAACGATTCAACGGTGTCCCGTAACGCGAGATCGACAATGTGCCGCGGCGAATATAATGTCTTTGAGTTTCCAAACCGTCCGAGCGTGTTATCCTTTGGGGGATGAGGGAGACGTATGCGCGCGGGTAAACACTAAATATACTGCGAAACGTGTGCGTGACGGCAGCGCGGACCAAGTCGGTGAAAAGCAAAACCGTTCGCGTTCGACTGGGGCGGGCGATCGAAATCTACGGGGTTTCCTTTTCCGGAAAGCATCATGTGGATTCGATCGCGATTTTTAGCGCCCGTTTTCTCCCGATTATTTGGCGACGGCTGAATCGGTGTTGGTACTTTTCGCGGTGTTAAAAAGGTGTGTGTAGCGTTTCCGCGAGTTGCGGTCGAAAACGAAAAACATTTGCCACGTGTACATTGCTGTGCCGCGATTGCGGTCACTCGGTTTTTCCACGATATACCAATCGGCGTTCGTTCAACGGTTCGCAAATGGATATACGAATTGCGGTCAGCCGGACTTTGCCGTGCCATATTTTACTCGAGACTTGGCCGCGAATAATATGCTCGTCCTTGTGTGGTTTTCGGTGCAATTCCAAATAGCGAAAAGAGCACACCAATACGCGTAAAACGAACGTTGATTTTGGTGACGCGACGCTCTCGGTATTTTCTCGTAAAATAATCGAAGACATTGATCGTATCGTTTTGTAGCCCGATCGTCTCTACTCACTCCGTAACGAATCGCCGCCGACCGCTACCAGTTCGCGCGGCCTTCTGGAAACCGCCGCCGCGCCCTCGATCGAAGGACAACGGTGCGCGTCGCGCCGAAATCGGAAAAGCGACGCGACGACATCGAATACCAGCGATCACGCGCGTTATTTAAACACCGGGGGGAAACAACGCGCGACACGGTTCCGTTCCCGCGGGGTCTCGCAAACAACCGTCGTCGGATCGTTTAAATTTTTAAATATTTCTCGAATTAATTCGAAACCGCGATTTCGTTGAAATTATATTATTACGCCGCCCACGTCGGACTTTTGTGTTCGCCGTGCCCTCGAGCCCGGGCCGTCCGTCCGTCCGTCGCGTAACGAAACGATTCGAGAGCCAAACAATGAAAACAATATTTCGCCTCCGGGGGAACAATCGCGGCGAGCAAAACGGTTTTTATGCGCCCGGCCGGTATAATAATAATTACGACTACGAGAGTAGTCGGCGACGGTAATAATAATAATAATTTAATACAAATGCGTTTCGGTTGATTAATTTTTCCGCCGCAGGACCTATCAACCTTTTTCACGGGATTCGCAGGACCCCGGGTACCGTTGCGCGCGTTCGGAAAATTTAGCCCCGGCCCGAGTTCGCCATAAATTTCTGAGATTATAAACTCGACGTTTAGCGCGGGGCCGCAGACGCACACGTAGGCAAAACCGAGGGAAACCCGCGCGGCCGTCTCGTTTCGGACCCATGCGTGATATTATTATTATACTCTCATGACCCCGTCGGATTCCACTACCGGTATTTATTTGGCGAGGCGCAAGTTTTGCCCACGTGGTCCACTAGGCTGTGGTTCTGCTTTTTCGCTCGTTTCCTTCGAATGGCATAGTTCTACAACGGGCCATGAGTTCACGTCCCCAAAACGAACCGAATCGTATCCGCGTTTGGCCACCGAAAATTATAAGGATCCCGGCGCGATATATTTTACACATCAAACTATATATTATTATGTTTTATTCTAAAAGAACAATATTTCAATCCGTATAATATATTATGTTATATATAATCGTAATTGCGAAACGGTATTTCTTGTAACGGGCATGGTTGAAATTCGCGGAAAAGTAAATTACATTTGAAATGTCAAAAGCTCGCGAAAATTACTTATTACAGGTATCAATTAGCTAGGCCACGCCAACCTATTCGATAATATAATGAAAAAACCTAGTTAAAATATCAAACGAAATCGATTTTTTCCTTTTTTTTTTTTTTCCGTTTGAATTACGCGCGCCGTATAATACAGTTATTTAATATGCACGACGATGTACACAAGATATCGAGTCGGCGAGCGGGGGAGGGGGGGCGAAAATCCGTTCGGCGGACGCGCGCGTACCGTGTCCGCGGGGCGCGAGCAAGGAGGGTGTGCAATCGAGAGGATTGATAGGCTAATGCCCGGAATCTATTAGTTATCGACGGGGCGGCGGGGCCCGTCGTCGTCGGGTCGTTTTTTCCCGCCCCGTCTCTCCGACGACGCGGTCCGGCCGTTCGCCACTCGCCGCCGCCGCCGCCGTCGGGGGTCCATTTGTTTGATCGTGTTTTCGATTACCCGACGGATTGTCTTAATGACTGTTTGCGCGCTCGCGGAGCGAATGAAAAACGCGTCAAAAGCCTAATGGACCGTCGTCGTCGCCCGCGACCCGTTCTCCCGTCCCGTCGCGGCCGCCTCGAGGAGGCTAATAAATAATAATAGTAATAATAATCGTTACTGGCGTGTTTGCTCTTGTTTTTTTACCCCCGTCCTCTGCCCGCTTTCCGCAGTTTGTTTGTTTTTATTATCGTTATTATTATTATTAGTATTTTTTTTTTTTTTTAACGAAACGCGCGGCGTCGGAATCATCATAACACTAACGTAGTAATATTATACGTATATATATATATACGGTAGTCCGCCCGCGTTGTGTAGTAGCGTGGTAGTCGTAAACCCGACTACTTTTGGCTGCCGAGTGCGAAATAAAACGAGAACACAAAAAGTGTACAAGCGTCGCCGTACGCCCGTCCGTTTTTATGGGACCCGATTTGGATACGGACCAGCGCGATGGTAATATTTAGAAACACCCTCGGCCGCCGCCCGCGCGCTCGAATAACGAGAATCCGCCGCCGCGTCCTTTCCTCCGCGTCCTTTCCTCCGCGCGTCCTTTCAGCCACCGCCGCCGCCGCCGCCGCCGCCGCCCGAAAGGTGGCAGGACTTCCGTGTAAAGTATTGTTATTTCTAATAGGCGACACGCGATATTCCGCGGGACTATCGCGAAACGGTGAAATCGGTCCGAATTTTTCGCTGTTTTTCTTTTTTCCACCGAAGACTTTCGAGATACCGTCTGGCGAGCAGCTGACCTTAGTCCCTTAGTGACCAGAGTAATATGAAAAACAAATCGCTTCTATTGTGTGCTTCATAGGCCGTCCGAGCGAAACGGGCGTGTAAACTAGTAGTATTATTACAGACGTCGCCGCACGAAAAAAATTTTAACTAAATCGATAAATCGCGACAAAGAACCTCGTCTAGCCTGCCTGACTGGATGAAAAACGTCGCCGAGTTGTTTGACAACATAAATCGTTATAGGAACGCGAGATCGGCCTACTCGTTTTGAAAAAAACTATTGCTCAAAACGTATATTTAGGGGAGGCCGTTGGCGAGATCCGCGTTTGCACTACTCGCGTAGATTAAGACCCGATTAGTGACGTTTTAGGGAAACTTAATAATTCAAAAAGCGAAACTCGCGTAACATCGAGAAAAACCCGTATTTATAGTTCGCTCTACTTACTGCGAGTGCGTTAAATAGGTTTTCGGGTGGGCCACGGTACAGGAGGTCTGGTGCGGACAGTTTATCTTACGTTTCAGCTTTTACGACGTCTCCTGAAATTTGAGAGTGGTTCGAAGGTGATTATAAGGGACTAGGGTCACGAAGTATGGTTTTAAAACCCTGCAGTCCTCCGAGGTGCTCAAAAAACATTTCGCGCTCGTTTTTTTTTTTCCCCCATTATTTTATGAACGTGTAATTTACGCGGGCGAAAATATAGAAGAGACGAATCGTAACGGGCATTATGTTACATTAACGGGCACGCCTACCGTTAGTAGGGTATGTGTTTTTTACTCATCGACTCGGATCACTTTTCGGCAGTCCGAAATCGTCAATCGGAGGACTCGTCACACTTTACAATCCGGAGTTATGTACCGTTGACAAAATAGTATTTATAGGCACTCGACTACGATGAAAGGCGAATTTTATTAGACGCGAAATACGACTTATTACAACGCAGGCATATCGACGACGACGCGTCAATCGATAATAAACGCGCACGCGAATTAGCTTAATAATAAAATACGGTATTATTATACGCGATATTGTGCGCGAACCGACGGCCTTTTATTTCGTGTCCGCCGCGCCGCACCGAGTATATTTTCCCCCGAGAGTTTTAAGAAATCTCCCGCGTTATTGTTGTCCTATACGTTTTAACGACGACATTATTGTTGTTCGTACGGCTGCTGTGCTGCTGTGAAAAAATAAAGATGAAAAAAAAAAAAAATGAGAACCGGGCATAGTTTTTTGATTATTAAAATAAAATTTAATACCGTCGTTTGCCAGACTCCCCGGGGGACTTATCGTATTTCCTGACGTTTAATAATCCATCGGAAAGACGTCTTCGAATAAAAATATTGTTATAACAATAATATTGTACGAGCATTTATTTCGTTCGGATGTCAAATCTATGAATGTATAAATGTGCGACGACGTGTGTGTGTATATATATATATACGTACGCATTGTAAAACGTCGAGCCCAGATGATAATTGATTTCGTTATCTTTCGAGTACAGGCGTATTTCTTTTCGTTTAAATCCATAATAATTTATTGCAGATTAACAATGTGCGCGCCACAGGTGAGGTTACGCGCGCGGAATCGATACGTTTCTCCGTTTGATAATAATCGCTTCCGGTCGAATGGGGGAAAAAAATAAATAAATACTACGAAAAAAAAAACCGACGTTATGTACAATAATAATTCCGCGAGTGAATCGGTTCATAGTTTATCACTAAAAATGTATAGTAAAAAACGAGACTTTTGATCGTGCAGTTTGAGATTGAATTTTCAACGTTTTACACTTTACAGAAGAAAAACGACGGATATTTGCTAAGAGTATCATAATATTATTCTACACCGTACGGTATTTCAAAACGTAATAAATACTAAATTCAACGGCTCCGTCTGTAATAAATATTCGTATTCGTGTGGACCGCGTGCGACTTGAGATTTGTTTCTTGTCACACACATGTTCGATGTCGTAAAATATTATTAAACCGAAATCATTATTCACGCGACGAATCTGCAGAACTCGACCGAAACGTTTCGCAATATTCGTCACCAAACCGACCGCCAGCGACGAGTGTGCGAGAATGAAGGAGAGAGAGAGCCGAGTGAACGAAATGGCATGTGTTTAGCGTCAACAGCCGAAGGATAAATATTAAATTTCCTTTTGATCGTGTCGACGTCGCGTTGTAATTATTTTAAACGACATGAAATATCGATGGAAAACGCGGTACGATTAGCCGAAAGTTATATAGGTGTGTATTTATTTTAAATAAATTAAATATACACTTAACTAATCGTTATAATTTAATCGATTACAAATAATTGAATTCGTTACAAAATTATGAATGCATCGAAATCGATACAAACAGGAGACATCAGATCTTCTGATCGGTCCGTTCGCCAAATAATTACTGTCGTATACGTTCGTGTTTGTACGGCCGATACTCCCCCCCCCCCACCACGAGAAAATCGCCTTTTCGTCTCGCGGCCGAGAAGCTGACGCGTGATATAAGGTTATTTTTTTCCCACCCTTTTCGCACGACTCGTTTTCCGGGTGGATACGACAAGAGGAAAATGGCGCAAAGTTTCGCGCGCGGCAGGCACACGCGTTATTATTATATTGGAGATTTGACGCCGTTTTGAGTAGGTCCGCTAATGTGAAGAGCGAAAAGTTTTTCGATTCTCTTCCGCCGGCTCCCATCCGTCCGTCACCCTAGGAAAACGTCGCGAAAACGACGTGTGCTTTGCGACGCGCGTCCACGTCGAATTAAAAACCGTTCGCTTACAATCCGACCGCCGGCGTCGCGCGAATTTTCGCGATTTCGTTTGCCGGATAGGATTATCGGGACGTTGTCCACGTGAATAACGCCCGTGTTGCCGTAGTGACTTTTAAACAGAAACCGTACGGCGATTTCAACGACGCAAAACGCGAATTTGTTTTGAGAAGTTTACACTTTCGCGTTTGTTGTCGTCGTACGAAACGGCGGCGGCGGCGTCACGACTGGATTCACAATACGAATTACATTCAAACGTTCTTAAAACAAACGAAAACATTCGATCGAGCTCCGAAAAAAGAAAACAAACACGGTGATTGGCGCTCGCGCGAAAAAATATATAAAATAAGTTTGACGACTGTGGTGGAACGAGACCGAAGTGGTCCGAGATCGATAAGAAGCCAACGTGGGATTTCGTCCCAATCGATTCCACTCTTTACCCCGAGGGGTACCTGTTCTGCCTTTGTTTGGCCGAGTAGTAGGGCGTTAACAACCGGATTGTTTGTTTTTTCCAACTTTGAACACGGCCGCCGCGGCTGTTTATTTCGTTTTAGAAACGACGACGAACCCCCGAGTTATTGTTTTTCGTAGTGTCTGTTTTTGGGGCGATTTTTTATGCATATACTCGTTTTGAAAATAACGAATAGAAAAATCGATTTTTGTCAGATCCGTGAGCTGTATAATACGTAATAACACTTGTCGATTACTAATAATTATAATATGTAATGCGTAAAGTGTGTTTCACGCGAAAAGACCGGAAAAAAAAAGTAAAAAATAATTTCATTAAATTGTCGTCGACAGGACGACGACGCGTGTGACACGTTCTACGCAAAAAGACGACTTTTTACGCCAGCGTGAGAATTTATAAGATAACAATATTATTGTGCTATGATTTACGCGACGTGTGTGTGGAAAACGACGAGGATATTAAATAATATGATATTTCTGTCGAGTCGATTCTATAAAAAAAAAAAAAAAACGTATTCTATAACGGCGCAGAGGCGGGTAAGTTTTATTAATTTTCGAACTTTTTATCGACGCGTCTCACCTCTGTTCGAACCGATCACACACACACACACACGACTACCGAACCTCGTTGTGCGCTCGGAGTATTTGTTTTATTTCGACCTGCAGTTTAAAGCGTTTAAACGCAATACAAACAAAATCTTAACGTTCTTAAGATCGCGCGGGCCACCACCGCGACCGCGGGTAAACCTTGCATCGCACTAGTAGTATTTGTTTTGTTTTGACCCGCCGCGACACTACAAAATATAAAATCTCGACATTCTCACATATAGGCGCACTGGCTCGGCGGCGCGCGTAAACACCGATTTTCGGCTGCGTTCGAGCGTTTTCGGGTGTTCGTGTAATTTATTCCAAGGTAACACACGTGGTTTACGGTTTCCGGCGGCTTTAAATGGAAAAAAAAAAAATCGTCGTCGACCATGTTTGTGAGAGAAAAAAACAAACGTTTTTTTTTTTTTTTAGTTTTGCGCCGTGTGTGCCCACGCTTTGGATCTCGCGTTTTTTTTTTTAAACGATTAAGAGATAAAATCGATCGGCGTCTGTTTTTTTTTTCCGCTCTCCGTCAACCAAACGTCTAATCGCGCCCGTTGTTCGCGGTCGCCGAAAACGCAAAAGCGGACGCGATACAATCGACGACGGTTTTAAACGCGTTGTCGTTTATTTGGTGTGCTCGTTTTTTTTTTTTGCCGACTAAATTTCGCTGGATGGCGCGATGTGATAATATTTCGCGGTTTCCGGAAATTCGCCAGGTCGTCGTCGGACGTGCCGATTAAAACTTTACGCGTTAATTTTAAATCAATTACGCGCGCGTCGTCCGAACGCTTCGCGGAAACCGTATACACGCGGCGCTTTCGAATAGGGTTAACGCAATTGCAAAGCGCGAGCGCCGGTACCAAGCGCGCTCGCGCCAAAACGTAAAAGTAAATGAATTATTGTTTTGCGGCCGTCCGCGGTAATTCGAGTTTCATGCGCGAACCGTATAATAATAATAATAACGGCTAATAACAACAATTTGCGTAACATTATTTCGCGATCGATCTCGACCGAAAACGCGCGGACTTCAAACGAAAACGGTTATTAGCCGTCGAGTTCGTTTGTGTTTTACACCGCGGCGGTGTAGTATCCCTCGAGGTACGTCATCGCGCGATATTATTTAATATCATAGGCACCGACATGGCGCGTCGCGTAATAATGTATTATAATACGATTTCGCAAAACATCATATATAAAACGTCCTTTTACAGCGGTCGGGGCGTGGCGGGTCGAAATAATATCCGAGGCGAGTAGCTTTTCTAAATTTCGCGGGGAAAATACGCGAGACGACGACGACGACGATCGATATCAATATATGTCTGGCGGGTCGAAACGACGACGCGGACAAACGTACAGCTATAGAGTTCAATAATAATCGAGACACCGCGGTGAAAATAAATCAAATAAGGACTTATATTAAATCCGCAAGTCCTCGGTGACGTTGTCGGTGAAAATCGATAAGAAATTCGACGACAGAGCCGAGTACGGGAGGATAAATATTGACTTTTTACGCGATTGCAACCCGAATCGCCGTAATCATCATATACACGGAATTTCGGAAAAATCCGAAACCGATCGACGTACTTGGAATGTCGCCGACGCCGTTCGCGCGTCGTCACTCGACTATGGCCACACTTGAAAATCTATTTTATTTATTTTAAATTGAAATTTCACTGCGTTTCAATAACACGAAATCGACAACAATTTTGTACGAATAAGTCCAGTGCAAACAACGAGTATATCGTTGTATACGTATATAGTTTTTCTCGGGAGGAAGTTGTTTAGTCGTGTTTTCTCATTTGACGGCCAATCGTGTCACGGCGGCCCGACTTCACTCCGAATACGCGGTAAATGCACTTGGAAAAAATCTTTTCGACGGTTTCTGGTGCGTTTCGAAAATCGCAAACGCACACGGCTCTCCGCCGATATTATTCGCACGTCGTCGTCGGATTGTTACACTTGTATATTAGGCGAGGACGAGCAGCACAGTGTATTCGGGTTCTTTCGTATATTATTTTATTATTCCGTCACGTTCGTTTTTAGAAAGCAATCAAAACTTTAGGCGTAGGGCACGGAAGTTTTGGCGGAGAAAAATTCCGCGCTCGCCGCGACGGAAGAGAGTTCGGGTTTTTCGCGTTCCGAATTAGTCGCGCGCGATCGGCGGTGTTATTAAAAACGAAAAGTCGCGGTACGTTTTCATCATACCGTATACGACGACGCTTCGAAACTACACTCGGACGGTGTTTTATTGACGTTTGAACAATCGGAAAAAAGGGAAAAAAAAAAAATTCTAATCCGGACGAGACAATATAGTCGCGCGTCAGATATAGACTGTACGATGCAGGATCGTCGCGCGAGGCGGAGTGACGCTTTTTTCAAACGTCGCGCGTCGTACCGGGTCGGTTTTGTTTTCTCGGCTCGTCTGCGAATCGAAAAAAAATAAAAAAAAAAACACCAAACAAACGTCAATTTATTCTCCGAAGAGTTTTATTGACAGCTGACGGTTAGTGGAAACGCGTGTGCGCGCGCGTGTTCGGCGGAAAGACATTTTTTTTTAGGCGCGTGTTTACCCAAAATGTATTTACCCTTTTCGAGGCGACAGTTTCTTTTCTTTTTATATCGGTCGACTGCGATGACTTTACCTGCGTCACGGACGTTACAACGTAATAAATTTAAGGTCTATTCGACCGTGCAAATCGTCGTGTCGGTCAGTGATAACGATATTTCTCATCTCGAAAAATCCGTACTTAACAACGACTTAAAAACGTGTAAATAGAAAACGCGTACGGATTTTGTCTCTTTACACACGCAGGTCGTCGTCGCGTTGAAACGATTCCGAAAACATGTCGCGACGGACACTACGTCGTAACCTCGCAGTCTTCTCGAGAGAGAATAAAGCTCTGTCGTGGAAATTCGCGCGACCATTAAGAAAATTAAAAAAACAAACCGGGAAAAGACGTTTTTAGAAACTATATTAAATACATACGACGTAACAGCATGACGACGACGACGACGGGGGAAAAAACGTTCGCTTACTTTTTTTTTTATTATTTCGTTTGGCGATAAGTGCGCGTGATGTGTAACACGATGTAGCGCGTCGGACGTGCACGTATTGTGAAAAGGAAAGTCACTCGGCGACGACACTTTCGAAGATGGGTTAACTCGGCGATATAGATTAATGATGCTCTCGAGCGCCAGAGGAATATAGGCCGTGCCTTTTTCGACACCTTTAAAACAGTCGCGCCGACCGCGCGCGGTCGATTTAGCCCGGGGGGGTTTTTTTTTTCTCTCTTCCGTTTTCGGCGAAAGGAATGAGATGAAAAACTATCGCGCGGCTCACTCGGACGGCCTCGACAAGTGAGAAGCCATTCTTCGACCGTTCTCCGATACCGCGAAATTCGTTCGAGCCGCGTTCGCACTCGGCAGCGAACGTCCATATAGCCTCTCTCAGCGCATTAAACTCAATTATTATTATTCCGCGGTCTGTCGGAGAAACGCGAGTATCGCGGACGACGCGAGAAGAAAACAATTTCGGTTCGCGTGTATGGTTTTTTTTTTCCCCCCATTTTCTTCTGTCTATCCGCCACGACTCGTATGCAGACTTTGAGTTTGCCGACGCTTTTAATAGAAACGAAAACTACCGTTTACCACGAACGTAATGACCGAGTACGAAAAGTAATCGTATTTTTCGTCAATTCGTTAATTACACATACGATAAAATGGGACGTCATCGCGCGTAACCGGATATACGAAATGAATTTCTAACTCGCCGACACGGGCCCCACACACGACCACGCAAACGAAAACCGCGTGCGACCGAGGAGCCGCGATTGACCGGCTCGGCCGGCTACCCTCCCCGATCAATCGAACGTGTCCGATAATAACACCGTTCGCGTATCGCGTGTCCTTGGCGCTTTGATACGCGACACCGTTGACGCGATCCTTCGTCCTCGCGCGAGTGCCCGTTACGCGACGATATCGTGCCGTAGTGCTCGATCGCACTGACCCGGAGCGTACCGAAACGCAAACCCGGAGAAAACTTTCGTTTTCCGAATTCGTTCGTCGGGAACGACGGTGATTTCGACGGAAAAAATTAATCAATTAATAAACTGCCGGGGGAATTTTAATCAGTGACCCGCCAAAGTAGACGACGGACGACGACCTTTTTTACTCGGATATCTGAAACGAGTGGATTTTATGAAATTATTTTTAAGCTTTTCTAAATTATTAAAACGAAAATCCACACCGACGAGGGGCGGGAAGCGTCGAGAACCCTTCGCCACCCCCTCGCCTTTAAAATCCACCGTCGGCGCGAAGGAGATTTTTTTTTTTTTTTCGTTTTTTATCGCTTCGGCGCTTTCGAGGGATTTTTTTCTCTTTGCGTCCGGACCGTGATAATAGATATTATAATATAGACGGTCGCTCATCCGCACCTAATCGTATATGACGTTATAGCGCTCTATTCGGGCGGGTTTTTTTTTTATTTTTTTTTCGCGCGTCGTTTATTATCATTTTAAACTGACCGTCGTCGCGTCGCCGCCGCCGCCGCCGCCGTCCGCGAGTTTAATATTCCGCGCGGTATATATATTATAATAATATACGCTCGCACACATTTCTTCTCCTTCTTTTCTTTTTTTCTATTTTTTTTTTTCCTATCCGTTCGCCTCGTCGTTTTCTCCGGGTCGCGCGTTTTTCCAGCCCCTAACGACGTACAAATGAACCCTCGCGGTGGTCGACGACGAGGGTCAGTCAGTCGTCCGTTCCGGCGCTGGTCATCAATCACTCCGGCCGACCGCCGGTCCTCCGCCTTCTTCCCCGGCGCGGCGGGCTGTGGCGACGACGACGCAAAAGTCAATCGACGCCGTTCAGTCTATTATTATTATTATTATTATATTAAACGCGCCGAGCGCTATTCTTTTATCGAACGACGACGCGGAGTTTCCAAAAGTATCGGGTTTTTTTTTAATTTTTTTACGATTTTCTTTTCGAAAACGCGCGACGACCGTAATACGAGTTAAAAATATTTCACTCTTATCGTTTTCGACGATGATTTCGATAGTTATTGTTGGAATTACTTGTCAGATAACAATAAATCGTAGCGCGCGTGATGGATTTCGAAATTTTCCAAAAAATTTCACGGACAGGTACTTGGCGAACGATATAATATATGGTGTTCACCGACAAAATAATCACCCCGTACAGTCGAAGGGATTTCGTTTATTTTTCCCTCTTTATTTTCTTTTCGCGGTATACGGGGCAAAACAAAAAAAAAAAAAAAGAAACAAAGACCACTACTTGCGGTCGTGTAAGACCTTAAACCCCCCGCGCGGAGATCTCGGTGGGAATCGTCGTCGTCGTTATTGTTTTAAAGTCTCTTGCGGCTCGCGGTGTGTCCAGTCGACCGGTCAAATCGGCGGTCGGGTCCGTAATCAATTACTTCGGGCACGGAAAAAAAGAAAAATCCCCTCCGGCGGCGTCGACGCTACGAAACGAGAAAACGCGACTCGTGCGGTCCGGCGGCGTCGTCGCCGGGCCCGATCGAGAGTCTCCTGTGTTTTTGTGACGCGCTGCAAAAAAATTATTCTTCGTTTTGTTTATAATAGAACGGTACCGATCGCACATCTATTAGCTATTTCTGTTCAGGCCTCCCTCTCTCTCTAAAGTGTTTCTCTCGCTGCCCCCGAAATAAGGATGCCGATAGGAGACTTGCGGGTCCATCTTTGATTCGAGTAAAGACACTCGATTGGATTTGTTTTCGGCCGTGTCAACGGTGAAATCAACGAAATTCTTTGTTCGTCTTGTATTTCTCACCGTCCGATTCGGGTCCAACAAAATTTTAGAATAAATCCTGCCTTTATCTCGCTCTCTCGCTTTATCTATCTCTGTAACCGTATTACCCCGTTTGTCTCGTCACCACCTCATCAATCAGCAGAGCGCGATGCACACCGCCGACGACGACGACGACGACGCCGCGCGCCGCTAAATCGTCTGCCGCTAGATCCGCGGCACGGTCATCCATCACGCCGGCCGACCGTTCGACCGCGCGCGCCCGGCGGAGACGCTATAACAATAACGATAATAAAGCGCGCAGGTAGTTCTCCTGTCGCGCGCTGACTGATTCGCGCGTGCAATATTCGCCACACGTTAAAGCGTCGACTTCGCTGTAGTGTTTTCGAACGTGCTGAACTTTTGTTTCCCCTCCTCCATTTCGTGTGAAAACGCCGAAACGGTTTTCTGTACAAAAAAAAAAAACCTTGAATAAGACGCGTCAATTTTTGCGAATATCAATAATAATGTCGTTCGACAATCATATAGCTTTCTAAATAAAAAACACGACGATAACTGTCGACAGAGCGTGTTCGTCGGCGTGTCGCTTATTGTATATCATATTGATATCGATATCGAACGTTTAAAACGCGTCCGCCTTTGCATGTTCTGTACGACGACACGTCCCCGAGAGTCCGTCTCCCGAACACGCCCGAATGAAAACGAATCGATACGTAAGAGGAGTCGTTATCGTAAAACGTTTTTTTTTTCTTCTAATTTTCAACGCGTTTTCCTATATTTTTAAAAGGACCCGAGGGAATTATATATATACTAGCTGACCCGGCAAACGTTGTTTTGCCATATATTTTCAGTGAATTTTGCAGTATAAAAAATAACTGACTTATTGGCGACGACGACGGCGTCTACGATTGAAAGAAGAATGGTGCGCGCAGTGCGCACGCACGCAATTTCGGTAAATGTTATGTAATAATATATGACGTTGCGAAATCCATACCTTTTGCGTAAACGTCGTCGGGTTTTCTCTTTAAAATTGTATACGCCTATCGAGCCTGTCGACCAATGACTATAGATTTGCCTGCGATCGTATTCGACCGCCCAATGAAAAAAGTTCTATTGTTCATCGCACGCACGCAATTTCGATAAAAGTTATGTAATAATATGATATTGCAAAATCAATTGGTTTTTGGTAAAGATCGTCGGGTTTTTTGATGACATAATAATCTATTCATATAAAATGCAAATTACTCGCTGATCGTTGCATCTCAAAATCTAGCCCGTGAAAAGTTTACCCCTTCTTTTAAGGGTTGAATTTTGAAAAATAAGTTTGTAGATTTATTTATATACATCCTCCTAGGGGAGGTGCTCAAACGGGGATTTTGTATTATGAAAAATTACTATCCTGTGTTGTAAGTATGTACGTATATGTGAAAAGTATATGAAATACGTATATATATTTTAATTGAAAATGATTCGCAAAAAAATTTATAAACAATGATAATGGTCACTATGGTTACAGTATAGGTATACGTACATACATAATATGTATAAATAGGTTATGTTATGATATAAATGGGCTGACTTTTTCCTATAACCAATAGCAACCATTTAAAATTTCAAAAGTACATCACAAAATTCCCGTTTCAGCCCAGCCGTTCTCAATTGATGAATTGTTTTACATTTTTGGCTCCATTTATATATATATATAAAAATCGATGTACATTTTAATAAATTTTATAGCTCAAGATCCACAGAACCGATTTCGATAAAAATTTTAGGGCATATTAAAATTGATATGTAGATGGTTTCTGTGAAGTTTGTACGCTGTGCGATATGTGGTTCCGGAGTAATGGCCTCTTAAGTGTACAATATTAATCACGCACGCACGCACGATATTCAACAATTATTGTTTTGCCATGGAGATATATATACACTCTATGTGGTTATTTTTTATTAATAAACATCTGATTTAAGAATTTAATTTAGAGAAAGCAATAACTGCACACGGGCGAAGCCGGGTTATTCAGCTAGTATATATATATATATATATATATATATATATATATATATATATATATATATAACCGTTGCAGAATATTCTCGGCGCTCGCCACATATAAATATTGAAAAAAAACTATTCTATCTTTTAAGTTGGACCATTTAGTATAAATGGTTACCAAATTTTATCAAAATCCGTTCAGTAGATTCGGAGTTTATCGCGAACATACATCGTGACACGAAATTTTTATATATATCAATATAATAACAGTTTGCCCAGCGGAACGGCGAAGAGAAATCGTTCGCGTCGTGAGACGAACGGTTTTTTTTCTTTTTCTCAAATAACGCGTAATAATAATAGTACACGTCGAAACATATTAATTCGACTATCGCGGCCCCACCTCCCCCCCCCACATAAATTCATCACGCGGCGCCATAGGAATTACGCGGGGATCAACGACTCTAATGAATATAATGATACGACGACGACGACGACGCGCGTGTACGTACATAATATTATTCGCGTATAATAACCTTAAGACCGGGGCTCGGTCGCCATGCGACGTATACGTTTTATGCGGCGCGCACGTAATATATGTATACAGCACGTTCGTCGTGATTAACTTGTCAAACGTTAGTCGGCGAACCGTGTAGGTGTTTTGATTACGTTTTCTATTAAAATGCATACGATATTATTATTATTTTGTCGGGAAAACTTTTCGTCCGCGTTTTAATCACCGTTCCCGTGTTTTCCGTACTTTCCAGGTACATACGTATACGTGTACCCGAAAGGCAGCTCTGTGAAACCGATTTTACGACGACGCTGTACGAAATCCATTTTATATTGTTTCGACGATTTTTTTTTTTTTTCATTCCGTTTCGATCGGACACACGCGTGTATTCTCGCGGCGAGAAGTCGAATCTCACTCATTACCCGGTAAACCGAACGAATGGAATTCGGAAAATTACTCGCGCCGCTCGACGAATACGAAAAGCGTGAATCGAACGACGTGTAATCGGATTTCGCGCGCACGTTATTAAAGGCGTACTAATCGCAATTATGGTATTTTGAGACCTTTGTACGAGAACGCAAACATTATTACTAATCATTTTTGGCACGCACCTTGGACGATAAATATTTCGTACTTATCGGTGGCAAGTATTTTTAGGACCGGCGGGGAGCGATCGCCAAATACCAAATGACAATTATCTCTTCGCCGCCGCGTAAACCGCCGTTCAGTAGAAGTAAAAACACTTAAAATGATAAATGCGAGTACACCCGCCCGGTTTGCCGTCGAATTTGAATTTCATTATCTACCGCGTTAATAATATTTTTCACGATAGTCGAACAAATTTGAAATCGTAAAATTAACGAGTGCTCGAAAAAAAAAAAAAAATTCAAAATGTATAAACCGCAACGTTCTAAAATTAACTTAAATATAATTTCGATTAGTAAAATTCGGAAAAAACGGAAGTAGGTTCACAAATTTCATCGAATCGATTTGCATTCGGTATTGAACATTGTTCGTGATGATTGATCAGGCTCGACAAATTAATTTAAGTCGTGTTTGAGTTTAATAATAGTTTTATACGAAATTGAAATCCTTATTTTCTAACGATCGGAATCGTGAAATAGAACGTACGACCAGAGTAAGAAGTATATGAGTGACTAAAAAGGAATGGAATTTCTAAATGTTAAAAAAAAAAAAAAAAACACCGTCTATCCCCGTTAAAAGTACGAAATTACGGGAAAACAGTCGAATCGCAAGCTGGTCGTGCACAAGACAAATCGCGCTTCGCATTCGAGAAAATAAGAGACGGAAAAAAAATGCAATACGTTCAGGAACGACGAAGTCGAAATACTCGCGGAATTATAACGTCCACTTCAATTCGAAGAAATTCCAGAACGGTTATCGGGGGGTCGTCGTTAATATTCCCTTTTAACTGTACGTCATCACGTTAGTTAGTTGCTTATCCCCGGAACATCCTTTTGCGACTAATCCTTTTCATTAGTATGCTACGCAGTCGCCGGAATTTAACGCCACGTAAAAGGAATTTTTTTTTCTCGTCTCCAACAAACGACCGTTTCTTGCGACGACGGGGTATACGCGTCCCGTATAACATTCTGCGCGTCCCTCGCTTTTATGTCTGTTTTTTTTTTCCTCCCCGGTCCTGAAAGCCCTTATATAGCTACTAACGTTATCCTGTGCGCTCGCTGTACGGCGGCGGCGGCGGACACTCCGATCGACATTAACGACATTGATCCACTATACCTCCGTGCGCGTTGGCCGGTTTAAAACGAAAATGCATTTTTTTTTGTATCTACCGCGTACCACGGAAAGAATGAAACTTTTTTCTATTAGATGAAAATTATCCGAGGATTCGGCGACGTAATTAATAGAGGAAAAATAAAAAAATATGATTACAAAACGGATAGGTCCGTGCGATTTATTTTTCGTCGTACGGCCCTGAAGTCGACGGACGACGATAATAAGCGTATCGATTCGGTGTAAAATATACGCGCAAATACGAATATCGTCTAATACCCATCGCGACATAACGTTGTACCGTTCGATTTGACTTTGTGATACGATTGTCGTCGAATTCGGTCGTTTGACGACGGATAACTGTACGAAGCGTTTCGAAACGTGTTCGCGCCGCGTTCGTGTTCTACCGCCGCAAAATATATTTCCAAGAGTACCACGATGGTATCGGACGGTGTTCGAGGAACGCCGCTCGTAGGTTATCGATTTTAAATGATTATTTTTTCTCGAAATCTCGCCGTTCGCAAAGTCGTCAGACCGCGTGCGCGCGTGACTATTTAAAAAAAAAAAAAACCGAGACGATATTTTCGTCGTGTGCTAACGGTTGTTGTTCGAAACAAACAAATAATATCGATACGTCGCATATGGTCGAAATCGATCCCGAGTCGCCGAGTTCGAATACGTCGAACGTGCGTATTAAAGACGAAAAAGGGAAACGATCGTCGTTTATATATATGCACTCGAATCGATATCGTTAACGCGTAGTGTTTTCCATTTTTTTTTTTTCTCGCGTTCGAGACGTCCGTGAAATGAAGCCAAAGAATTTTCTCACTCGACTTAAATACGTCGTCCTAAAGAGTTCGTGCCCGAAAGCGTTTACTATTTATTGAAAAAATAAAAAAACCCCGACATGGCTTGAAATTGGAATCCGAAAACGGAGGAGTTCAAACGTCGTAAATCGGATTGCATTCGCGTGAAAATTACCGATACCCGCGCGTGACATAGAACGCAGTAATAATTTAAAAGCCGGACGCGACGACCGAATAAAATCAGTATTTGAAAAATTATCGGAACAGGGAAACGTTGGTGAATCGCTTAGATCGACAATTTGTGCTAAAATAAATACGGTCGTTAATTTGTTTCGATTCTCGGTAAATTATATTGTGAAAAAAAAAAAAAATTCGTTATTATTTGTTTGGCCAAAGACGTCGGGAGCGTCGAGTTTTTTCACCGCGCGCAAAAAAAAAGCTCTTAAAATCCATCAGAATACATTTCAGTATTTTTCAGTTAATTAATAATAATAATACTCGGGTATTTATGTCTTTAAATATAGTTTGTTTTTCAATTGTTAAAGTCTTGGAGTATATTTACAATAAAAAAAGCAAACTAATAGACGTCGGATTCGACTTGAATAGAGAATAAAAGTGAAATTACTTTTATGGTTTAATAATACAGTAAATTAGACCTTTAAATTTCAAACTTGAAATCGTTGTAAAACGAAATAAATCTCTGCAATTGTCAACTAAATATGATACATTCAAACAAATAATAGTAAACGCTACGAACGCCTAGTTCAGTCGATCAGTATAATATAATAATTACGGAAAGACGCGGCCCTACAAAACGACGGTGTTGGCGTGTCAACGCGCCAAAGCCTTTTCGACGACATTAGAGATTCCGGTCGCGGACGTCGTGGCGAGAGGATTTTCCGAGTCGTGAATACGTAAAGGAGCCGACCTCACGCGGTCCTGCGGGTCCTGCGGCCGCGTGAGGATCGTTACGTCACGTGCGCGCGCGCGCGCGCTCGCGATTGCGGACTAACGAGTGGGCACGGGTCGCGGGTGTGTCGGACGCTAGTCCCGGGGGACTGGAAAACGGTCCGAGCGCACAGGAATTAACGAGTCCTTTGCGCAGCCACCGACGGTAGGATATAGGATAATATTATAATATAATAGGCGGGTGGCGGTTGTATACCTACGCTCGCGCGCACACGTCGTCGTCGTCGTCGTGTGATTTGCGGCGCGGCGGACGCGCGGTACGAAATTATGTAATATTAATAATGTCTCCCGAGCGACTAGCAGATTTTATCTCGTCCACGGAGAAGATAGACTGCCGCGACCGCCGCCGCCGCAGTGTTCGGAAAATAAGTCTCAAAAACGGTTTCCCGTCGCGCAATACAAATCCGTCCGCGCGTTGCATTTCAGTATATAATAATACGACTGGAGATACCCAAACTTTTCACGACACGATTCGTTTGAGAACTTTTTTTTCGCGACTAGTCGCACGCGTTTAATAATGTAATAATCGTATTGAAACGCATTAAATAAATAATAATTATATATACTATAACTTCTTTAATTCACAATAGAAAAAAAAATTCATTATCTATTCCTTTATATACAGTACTAGCTGACCCGGCAAACGTTGTTTCGCTATATCTAGTGAATTTTTTAGTATTAAAAAATAACTAACTTATTGTAATTAATAATTATTGTTATTAAATATATATTATTTTGAAACGCAACACAACAATAGCGCGGAAAACGTGTTAATTAAAATTAGACCAAATTTTAACGTAATTCTCGTTTTTATTCGCGAACACGTATCGGATATTAAATGTTAAATATTCAAATGCAAATAACGGAGTAGGCAATAGTAGAAAAAAAAACATAATAAAAAACACCATCCGTTTTGAAAATATTAACTAGGCTATTTCTACGAAATATTACGAAAATTTCGTCATCAAAATAATAATAATATGATGGTATATAAATAGTATAGTTTAGACTGAAAAATAATATAATATCGGCGCGAACGATTGATATTCAACTCGTATTATCGTGTTTGTTATCAAACTCTCCGAACTCGGCGGCGTTGCCGTTTATCTATAATTATCCGAATAATATCTATGCGTGTTTATATAATACTAGCTGACCCGGTAAACGTTGTTTTGCCATATTATATTTCTAGTGAATTTTTTAATATAAAAAAATAACTAACTTATTGTAAGTATTTGGGGATGGTGTTTATAATTAAAAGAAGAATGGAGCGACGACGGCCTATAGAAATAACAAAACGCCGGCCATTCGTTTTTATAAAATTTATAATCTATTTATTATATGAAATCCAAATTACCACGCACTCACTGATCGCGTTGTATCTCAAAATTTAGCCCGTGAAAAGTTTTTTTCCGGCACGAGGGAGAAATAACGTTTTTCATTTTTAACCCTCTTTTACCCCGTTAGGGATTTAGTTTTGTAAAAAATTGAAAATGTAAAAATTTTTTCACTTTAAATCACTTTTAATGTAACAAATTGAAGTGCGTAATAACTACCTTATTGTATGTAATCGTATATGAAAAGTATATGAAACACGTATATATTTTTAATTGAAAACGATTCGCAAAAAAATGTATAAACAATGATTATGGTTACTATGGTCACAGAAAAGGGTTTAAATATAAAACGTTAGATTTTTAAAAATATTTATGGTGAGGGCCACCCTTAAAACCTAGGGGTTTAAACAATAGGTTATGTCCTATTCTCTGAGCTACCAAATATACGTATGTAAAAAATTTCACGAAAATCGGTCGAGCCGTTCCGGAGGAGTTCGAGGAGAAACACTGTGACGGGAGAGTTTTATTTATAAGCTAATAAAATATTAGGTACCGATTAATAACCGATCTGTTGGATTTTTATACGTTTCTGGTGCAAAAAATAGGGCAAATATCACGATTTCGCTACCTCGCGAAGAGAGGCGCATATGACCTAACTATTAAGACTGTAAATAAATATATAATCGGTACTACTTACGGCTTGTCGGTGGGTTGCTGTTGAGTTTCGGCGTCGGTTCGTGAAAATATAAAGTAAGCACTAACAGATACACAAAAGTCACGATTGAAAGTTTCATCGGTCGTCGAACGAGATGATTAATAAACTGACGACATTATTACGGAGAAAAATTAAAACGAACAACTTTCCGAACCGCTGTCGACACTAGGCCGGTCGTCAGAGCACTGTGCATCCGGTTGTTAGCCTCGGTACTTCCTCGCGAGCGTCTCTCGATCGGTATTAGGCGGGTTGCGCGTGCGCAGAACGGCTGTCATTGGTCGGGCGGCGCGATTTCATTGGCACGCAGTATCTCACTCGTTCCTATTATTATATTCCTCATTACTATTGTTACATAATCATGTTGTCACAACTATCTATATATATAAAAATGGAGACAAACAATTGGAAATTGAATCAGTTGAGAACGGCTGGGCCGATTTGGCTCAAATTTTTTTTAAATGATAGAGAATGTCGGGTAGCGGGTTTATAGCATAAATTATGGAGAAAATTAACCCTAAGGGGGTTAAAAGGGGTAAAAATGGAAAAAGTCCTGAGTCAATGTAGCTTTGTGGTATTAAATTTTGTCAATAGTTTCATTTAATATAGCAGAGGCCCCATGGGAAAGGATTTTTCGAAATTCGACCCCTAAGGGGGTTAAAAGGGGTAAAAAGGGTGAAACTAGAAAAATTCACCTGGCTGGAACTGCTGGAGCTTTGAGTATGAAATTTGGGCAGCAGTTTCGTTTTATATAGTGGAGACCCCATTGGAAAGGATTTTTCGAAATTCGACACCTACCGGAGTTAAAAGGGGTAAAAGGGGTAAAAATGAAAAAAAAACTGATAAAATAAAAAGTTATACTGCACACGGGCGAAGCCGGGTTATTCAGCTAGTTTTATATAATAATTACGTAATACCTATTAATGACTAATCTCTTCGATCGTTGCACGTTTCCGGTGCGAAAATCACGATTTTTTTTCATAGAATAGCAAAAAAAAATAGGTATTGCCCCGTGGCAATGTGGGGTGGCAGTCACTACCCCTATGATTTTTTTGATGACTTTTTACCCCTTTTACCCCCTTTAGGGGTGGAATTTTGAAAATCTGGCGCGATGAGGCGACACTCAGAAAGGTATTTGGAACAACTCTGTGAAAAAAAATTGGATAAAAGTTAAATAGCGTCGTCACAAAATGGGAACATAAAAAAGGCCTGTTCTTTTATATATATGTATATAGTTTAATATGATAAGAGTTTAATTTTGTGCTTAAAGAATTTACAATTTTGTCGTAAAAACATTTAGTATTAAAAAAATAAACGACAAGATAAATAGGTATTTTAAAAGTTTACGCGACCCGCAAGGAGTTCAATCGTGACCCGCGTTTTGGTCGATTTTCAACGCCGGGGGAGACGAATTTATTACCGTCCATCTGCCGTGCGAAACTCGAGTTTTACACCACACGAGCCATTTTCGAGACGTGTAATTTTGTACACAACCGCAATTTCAGCTCTTTAATTCTTTACCGTTTGCCACAATATTTACACATGTCCGTTTGAATAGGTGAAAACACCACTCTATCGACGTGTAATCGCAATTATTTACATATTTCGTGTGAACGCGTCCGTCTGGATGCCGCGGCGGAGTAGACCGCGAATTACAATTTCGTACGGAGGGCGCCCCCTCGAGCTCGGCTCCTCCGCGGTCCGAACCCATGGCGGCGTGTGCTTGCCGACACGCGGTTTTCGACGGCGCGCCGGGAACCGTCGAACAATAACAACTCAAAGTCGAGTGGTTTGAACTGTTTAATATGAGTACGTTAAAATATAACGTGCGTATTATTATTACATTGTTGCGGTAGACGAGCGCAGTCGCGGCGCGCGCGTGTTCGTGACGGATGTTTAAACGCCGTGTCGACGAGTCAAACTATTAATACGTACGTTGCAGTAGACGAGAAACAAGACGAATAACTCGAGCGTACGTATAAACATGTAACGTATAATAATATACTTACACAGTACATCGATAACAGAAGCCATCGCGAGCAGACTCGGGCTGCTCGAAAATTGCAAACGAAACGACGACGACGACGACGACGACGCCGACGCCGCGTCGAACGAGAACCTAATTCGGAGAAAACGCACAACACGGTAATCCGAGCCTCCCGAGGTAACGCGCGTAGTGTCGTACGAATCCAATAGACACGAAAATCGAGTCCTCGTCTCGTCGTACGTTTCATCGAACCCGGCCTTCGGGGCATAATCGTTTCTCGACCTTTTCAGTGTCGCCACCCTCCCCCTCCCTGCCCCTCGAAATGGGTATTAAAAAACAAAGGCGCCCACCTCGTTGTTAAAAATTCATTCGGTCGTCTATTTTACCAGTTACGAAATTTATTTTATCATTAACGAAACGAATAACAATGATGTGACTAATTTATTGAAAGTACATCGATAATCGATTCATTCTATTTTCTATTATCTATTTATTTAAGTTTTAACAGTAAATCAATATCAAAGAACGATAAATATTATACGATAAGCAATACTAAAACGATGAAGCCCTCATAATGAACATAATATTATATCGCAATACAATATTTCAATCTCGTTATTTTCGTCGATCGTCTATGTCAATTTTAGGCTTTAATGTGGATACCAATGGTATAATTTTAAATAAAAAAAACAAGTCCATTGTCGCGCGTATCGATATATCGTATAATGATATCGATATCGTTTGTTATACGACATCGTGATACGATATATGTGATTCGATATGGATAATTGAAACCATATCGTTGTGCAACACTAACGGAAAATATTAGTAAGCGATTTACTTTTATGCGTTTCAAATGTCAAATAACTTTTGAATACAAAACAATTACAAATATCACATTAATATTATTGATTTATATTATTGCCTATTTGATTTTTCTAATATTATGTATATTATAATTTTTAATTTTTTTCTGTTTTTGGAACACGAGCGTTTATAATGATCCTTTGTCAATGGGTTCGCGACCACCAGGTTGAGAAATGCTGCTGTAGGGTCCTCAAAACGACACTCGCGGAGCTTTTTACGCGCGTCAAAACGATTTATCGTGTTAAAACGTGGTTTTCGTTATTATATTATCGTTTCGATCATACCGCCGAGCCGTTATCGAAATGGTTCGCCAAGTATGGAATTTTTTAAACGCCGCGTTCGTCATCGCACTGGTAACCGATCCGTCGGATTCGGAGACACGGAATTCTGACGCTGTAATTTATCCGTTTCATTTATCTGATTAAGTTATCCGTTTTCGTTCTGCGCGGCGACTGTCGTGTTGTGTCTCCACTGTCGGCTATTGCATCACTGTATTATAAATTTATCCGTCTGTTTCGACGATTCAGTCGGGACCGATGCGACTTTTTAATAACGTTGTCGACACACTCGAATAACGATCGTTTTCACCGACGACGACGCGCGCACGTGTCTGATAATAAAGCGTATTCTCCGCATGCACTAAATTATTAAAAAAAAACGAGCTCGTGGCAATGCGAAAACCCTTTTAAACTTTCAAACGACGAGTCGAGACGTCGTTTCGAGGTAGTATAATGGCAATTAAAACGCCGCCGTTTATTTCATTATTATACGCGAGTTATCGATGTTTTATGTAAATACGCGGAATAGATCCGGATGACTTTTAAATAGTTATTTTCACCCTCTACAAGTGGGCGTTTAAGCGCGACGTTTTCACGCGATACCAGTGAAGTAATATTTGCCGATATCAACTGCAGATATCGCCGTACGAGCCGCGGGCATTAAAATTCACCATCTCCTCCCCTTGAAATTTCAATTGAAAAATAACATTTCTCGATCTGAAAATTACCACGACCTCCCGAAATACTTTTCTGCACGCGTCCATGTAGTTATTGTATTTCATTGAAAAAAAGAAAATATTTTCGTATAATCGTATTTGACGGAAACGAAATCGATCGGAGCTCACACAAAAGTTACTCTTATTGTCGACTCGACTTAATTATCGAATATATTTCCATTGGCTTAGACTGTAGCGGGTAGTAGACTAACTGCCGTTGACTCGCGCTTTCCTGGACTCGGTGGTATACTGCACGTTTATTATTTACATAAAACGGCCTGGGAAATAACGATCGGTTTGTGCGTAATCGTCCTCCGGAATTCTACGCGCGGATAGTGATTAATATTATGACGACGGTAATAATATCCTAACCGCGTTGGATTTCGATCGCTTAAAACCGCGCGATTTCTGGTGCCGACAATACCGTGAGACCTGGCGGATTATGCGTACATTTTTTATCGCTATTTTATCAGCCCGCCCGTACGAATTACGATCGTAGTTATATACGTATTACTCTTTGTGCGGCGGCGCCGCATTGTTTTCCGCCGCGCGGCGTGAAACGCAAAACGTAGGTACCGGTATCGGGTTTTATTATTATTCGCGAAAAACAACGATCTCGAAACGATTCGCGTGTGAACAATGTAATACGATCGTTTTAAATACGCGTGCGGCCGGTATTCTACGTTTACTGATGCCGGCGGGATTCGACCGGGTTTTCCGCCGATAAAAATTCCATCGGAATCCGCAGCGCGCCACGTGAGTTTCCAAACGGAAACGATTGTAGAAAAAAAAATTAATCATATTTCGCCAATAGACGAGCCGAAAACACGCGCGTGCCCGTTGTTTTTTCACGTTTTTCGCGCGTCGTGACGTGAAACCATCGCGTCGATTCGCCGCCCAGCGAAAAGCGTATAATATTAAATATTGAAGAAAAACTTTGAACGGTATATGTTTATCGGAACACTTTGTGTAGTGTATATAGGTACAGTGCCGTATACACGGTGTACGCGAAAGTTTTGTGCAAACTTTACGGAGAAAAAATAAAAACGACGACAAAGCTTTTAGCCGTCTTCCGTTTTTACGGCCGCCGCCGCCGCCGCGTCGTAGACCCTGGAGCCGCCGCAGACGCGCGAATCGCCATCGCAGAAACGTTACATCGATTATATTATTGTGTTACGTTTTCACTTGGGCTCGGAACAATAGGACGGCGGCGACATCCGGTCGAGATCGGATCTGCGTTCCGAGACGGACGAGAAAATTCGCGTTGGAAACATCGCAAATGGCCGATGTCATCTGTGAACCCCCGCGTGGTTCCCGTACTCGAGTGGCGTGTTTTCAGCGCTCTCGCTGCCGGCATATTTTTTTCATCGATATTGTTATACATAATTACACTGTCGTGCTGTTTTTTTTTCTTAAACTCCTCCCGGAATACGTTCTATTTAACCGTTCTATTCGCCGCCGTCGCGTCTCTACCCGCTACCCGACGACGTTCGCGCGCGCCATTTAAATCGCACTCGCGAATCGTAAAAGTCCACGCGTGGTGTATAATAATATACGCACCGACATACCTGAAAGTTATATTATTTATACGTTATTATAACGTATAATACGCAAACCGACGGCGGCGCTCGGATTCCCGACGGAGTTATCGCGTGACAGCTCGCGGGGCCGCCGCCGACGACGACGCGAGCGAATCAAATCTCCGGGCCTCCTGGCGCCGCGCCGCGCCGACGTTCGGATCGCGAAACGTTTGTAAACAATCTGAATAAAATATTATCGCGGGCCTCGCCTCCCAAAGTGCCCCGGAGAAAAGATTCGCGCAAAACGTTTACGCTCCCGCGCGCGCGCGCGCGCGTCCCCGGCTCGTCATCGATTCGACGCGGTCGAAAAGTTTTCGGGTCTTCGTGAAAAATCTCTCCCGGCCGGCAGTTTTTTTTCCATCTGTTTCGCGAGTTTTTCAAGAGTTTTCTGCCGAAAGAAACGGATGTTTGTGGTCGGACGCCGGCGACTCCGACAGAAAGGAAAAGAATGATTTTCCACACGCTTTGTTGATCGTTTAAAAAACACGACTCAAACACGCGATCGGATCGATTTGTGAATTTCAAACGCACTGGATAAATTCGTACTTTTCCCGTAAAAAAACGTTCGAAAAAATCTAAAAAGTCTAATTATTCTAACTATAAAAACATACTTCTTTCGAGTCTGAATCGTACGTATTATTATTATACAGTATGATTACCTCTGCCGTAGTGTTCCTTAACTTTTTTCGGTAGTTTTTTATAGACACGAAAACATCTTTTCCGGGCGCGATTGTAAATATAGTTGTTTGTTGAAGAAAAGTCGCGGGAACGAATATAGTATCCTTCGTTCTCGTCTGACCGCCCGTGGCGGCGGCGGCGGGAGAAACAGTCGGCGAAAAGCGAATAACGTGATTACGGAACGGTTATATTTTAGTGACGTCGCGAGCAGAGAAACATTGCGCGGGTACGCGGCGATTCGAAAGCGAAGGGAGATCGGAGATTAATTACGATTAACGATAGTGCACTCGTGACGGGAGTAGTTTTCGGGGCGATTACTGCGGTAGAAAACTCGGCAGGTGGAAAAAAGACGATCGAATACGTGTGTATTATAATGTGTTTTTTTTTTTGTTGTTTTTCCGATTGGCTGGAAGGCATTGGGTGCGCGTTTCGACTCGACGGTTTCGTTACGGCGGCGTGGAAACACAAGGCACGCTCGCTACGAAACCGTCCGTATTTACACGCCGCAGACGATGACCGGAACGACGAAGTTTCGAGCGCGGATTTTAATAAGCGCGAGCGGACTCTGCCGTCTAAAATGTCAAAGACGAGAGCGCAAACGAAACAACTCCCGTCCCGCCGACCGTATAATAATAATAATAATAATATAATATACCTACTATTCCACGGCGTATATAATATACTTTAGGTATATTATTAAAGTCATGACTTCTTTGAGACGTCGACGCGCGTACGAATGACAGTACGTAATAATAATAATATATGTTTTTAATGACGAAACGTGACCGAAGGAAAAACTGAAAAAACTGTAGTAACCGATGTTATTAAAAAAAAAACTTCCGAGTTTTAGCGTGCGTCCGCGTCGTCGCGCGATGGTCGAGACGACGATATATCCGTTCCCCTCTACGCGGGGGCATACGACTTAAAAACGTCTCGAGCTTCTTTTTCCCTCCCGTTTTCATAATAATAATTATTATTACTTTTTTTTTTCCCCCTACGTACATATCTCGACCGTGTACGATAATTATTATCGTGCGCGTACACCACTACTCCACTCGAGTACACCGCGTACACGATACTCGTCGTCCGCGTCGAATGCTGTGCGCGAGTGTACGCGTACGAGTGTCGCGATTTAATGGTACACTTACTTCGTATTATTGAAATATTCTTACTATAATTCGTCATTGCGACCGAGACAAAATATGACTACGCTTTTATCGTGTTCTTCTGCCGTAGGAGGTTTTTTTCTTTTGACATAGTACTGCACTGTGGCGGTTCGTAACCATAAGCGGTACGTGCAGAAGAGCTGGTATAAATGGTGACCGAGTGGAAAAAAAAAACAAACTTCAATCGATATTTAATTAATAAATTAAAACGTAAACGTATCGATGGACGGACGCCGACGTTAATCTTATATATAAAAATGAATCGCAAAATGTGTTGTAAGCGCATAACTCAACAACCCCTGAACCGATTTCGCTAATTCTTTTTTTATAATATTCCTTGAAGTATGGTTTTTACGAGAATGGTTTTTACGGAGAGAATTGAAAATTAACCCTAAGGGGGTTAAAAGGGGTAAAAATGGAAAAAATCCTGAGTCACTGGAGCTTTGTGGTATTAAATTTTGTCAATAGTTTCATTTAATATAGCAGAGGCCCCTAAAGAAAGGATTTTCCAAAATTCGACCCCTAAGGGGGTTAAAAGGGTGAAACTAGAAAAATTCGCCTGGCTGGAACTGCTGGAGCTTTGAGTATGAAATTTGGTCAGCAGTTTCGTTTTATATAGTGGAGACCCCGTGGGAAAGGATTTTCCTAAATTCGACACCTACCGGAGTTAAAAGGGGTAAAAGGGGTAAAAATGAAAAAAACTGATAAAATAAAAAGCTATACTGCACACGGGCGAAGCCGGGTTATTCAGTTAGTAATTCATAAAAATTATACTTTACCGATAATAATTCGCCATAAACGAGACCGAATGAGATGATTTTTTTTTTTTTTAGAAATATTCGTTCGATTTTCGTTCGTCGTGGCCCGCGCGCGTTCTTCTATATAAAGTTCTAAGAATTCCGAGCAAAACAAAAAATCCGTTCCCTCTGCAAGCCGAGACTTTTCGAATCGCCGCCCATATCTGCTGCAGGTATACGAGTGGTGGTCCAAACCGCGATTCGACGAACCGTACCGGGCTGAAGTGCCGGGTCAGGGGTTTTTTTTTCCTCGCACAAAATATAGTGTTAACTCGGGGGCTAGCAGCCATTTGTACGCGCGTGACCGACCTCGCCGTCCGCCTAATTGGGTCTTGTTCGGGCGCCGAGCGAGCAAACAGACGGGAAGCAAACTGCCGGCGGCGGCGGCGTACGAGTACGTAGAAAAAAAAAAAATAATAATGATAAAAAATATTACGTTTAAAAATGAAAACCGCGTACGGAAAGGGGACGGGGGAAAAAAAGGTTACGAATAATTTATGGTCCGCAACATATTTTCGGGCAGTGACGCGGGCGACGGCGGCTGATATCGCGAACGTTTTTATTCCGCGCGCGAGACCCGGTGTGTGTGTGTGTGTGTGTTTTTTTTTCGGTTCGCACTAATTTTCCCCCCGGTCTCGCGAGAGTTTGTCAAAATGAAATTAACAAAAGAGAAAAATCTTAATTGCCTCGCTAATTCGCTACACCTAACACGCGTTTTGTTAACATTTATGCGCGCTTTCTTTTCGGGTGTTTTATTTTCCCCTCTCACTCTCTGTCTCTCTATTCGCGTGCACGCCATTGAATAATGTGGCTGTCGAGTTTACAAAAAGTCGCACGACACCACACGCTGACGATTTAAAGTGAACGCAAATAAAGCGGTTACGAAAGAGTTAATTTTCAAAAGGTCTCGTGCGACCTCGGGGATAGGGGAAGAGAGTAAATGGAGGAGCCCCGAAATACGACTTGTATAAACGTGCCGAATCACATATTATAGCTACACGAACGACAAACTGTTTGTGTCGCGATGAAATCGTTCTTTTTTTGTGCTCTTGTATTTTTTCTCATCGTGAAATAGATTATAATATTCCGAGTCGAAAACCGAATTCGAAGACAAAAAAAGAAGAAAAAAATACACTTAAAAACTAATTTTGCACAGAGTATACACTAAATCGATTATTTATAAAACATAATTTTGTCGATGTACAAAGGAAAGAAATATCGAGAGACCTGGATCGTTCTGAAAAAAAAATAAAAATATTTCTTCTCCTACGCTAAAGAATATATATATATATATATTTATATACTGAAAACAAATAGAATGAAAAGAAATTATTAACGAATTCGCGTGGAGAAAAGTTATGAGAAAAAAAATCGATCGCACGATTTCATAACGTATAATAGTTACCCACTTGGAGATTTTAATGGTTTTCGATTTATAAACTTATTCGTTTTCGTTTCCTGTAGGTACTCAAATCGAGATTGTTCTGTTGAATTTGTCAAATTAAAGTTATTGAAAATGTTTGTTTTTAAATACTAATTTAAACATTCGTAGAAATCAATTGAAATACATAAATCTCTACCTTTTCTTTAGACCGTTTTTTAACATTCGAATTGTTAAGTAGACTATTGTATATACGTACTTTTCGGGCGTAAAAATACGGGACGCATTGGAAAGTGATAATAAATACCCTTTAGGTGTAGTTTTCCAAGTATAGACAATAGACGGATGTTACTGGAAGAAAACGAAATGATATACGAGTCCAAAGTGACCGAAAAGACAAAAATGAAAAAACTTAACGGGCGTTATTGCGACTACGCCGCCGCCGCCCCTGCGGTGGAAATAAAACGCGCCGTCGCGGTCGCTATTATATTGTATTCGAATTGCGCGGCGCCTCCGATCGCGAGAAATCGTTCAATTAACTATTGATAATCGAAAACGTATTTGGGTTTTAATTAATTTTCTAGTCGCGAAAGAAACAACGATAATAATAATAATAATAATAAAAGTGGCTAATAGGCGCACCGAATATATAAATACGCCGTTTGTTGGAACGAATTAATTTTTTTTCCGCTCGTGTTCGTCGTGTTTGCGCGCATTGATCGGTCCGCATAGCAATTATTATTAGCCCCCGTTGTCGTCAACGCCGCCGCCGTAGTTCATCGAAAACACAATGATAATATAACGAAGAAAGAATGATCGGAGTACTCGATCGCGTTAATTATACGCTTTTTATTTATTTATTTTTGTTTTTTTTTTTCCCCCATCACAGTCGACGCGGAAAAACGAAACGAGCTTTTAATTAAGAATTCCGCGACAATACACTCCGATCGAAAACGTCGGAATTTTCAAAATAATTACCGTTTCGAGTTCTGGAAACGAGATTACAATTTCTTTTTCTTTTTTTTTTCACCGTCGTTTTATTGTGTGGTTTAAACGACCTCGGACACGGACGCCCAGTGCCGTAAATTGAGTATTTCGACGTCCCCAAACTACATCGCTTCTACTTCCGCGGACACCTACACGGTTCACAAAATATCCTAACCCTTTTTAACATAAATTTTCGTTGTAAAAGTAGGTACTTGAATTATTGGATTTTTTTTAAAATCGACCCGCTCAAAAATACGATTTAGACGACTACTATATTATGGACAATTAGAAATCGATAAATAAATCACAATGTTACTCGTATATAATATTTTGTTTGAAAATTTGATACGGAACACCGGACACGCGTTTGACGAGAAAATTCGAAAGAAAAAAAAAAGTATAAAATGTATTTTGTAATTGTTTCTCGTTTCCCGGCGGCGGCGCGGCGCGGCGATGGCTCACGAGGGCGAAACGATTTGACGGATTCGTACGCCGCCGTGCGAAAACGTCTTCCATCAAAATTTGTCGTTATGAAATAAACGCGTAACGAAACAATTTTTAACCAGGTTTAAGTTTTAGTCGCGACTTTTATATTATTTTCGTCCGCCTTAATCTCGCGTTTCGAAGGAGCGTCGTCGTAACTTTTTCAATTTCGAGCCAATATCAGCGTGTTCCGTTCTCAAAAATTACTCTCTTTAATTAATAACGACAACAGCAACGAAAATAATAATAATAATAATAATAATAATGGTAATAATGACGACGATAACAATAATAATAATAATAATAATGTAATTTTGACGATTATTTTACAACGCGACGACTATAGGCGTTTAATCTGCGCTCTTCATAAAGTGTACTACAGAAGAAGAACAATATTTATCTTCGATCGATAACGGGCTTTACTATTTGCTTATTTAACGTGATTTTGATTGTTCTTCTTAGCGGTCTTTATATATTTTTGAAAATGAAATCGGTCTTGTACAACACCCGCAGTCGTAATGTCTCATTGTACCTATTGTACGTTCGTCCAGTGTCTTGAGCATTTGATTTCATAAAAATAGTTACGCGCGACATCGTGTGTGCGTTATATTTTTTCTATTCGAATCGGGTATAATAACGAGAAACGACAGCTAGTCCGAGCGCTCAGCACGCGCGAGCGTAGTGTTTTTACGAGCCAAACTCTTGGGCAGTCGTTAAAATGTTTGATGATAATTATTATTACAACCGGTCGTAACGTGTGGGCCGCCATCCAGTCGATTCGTCACAACTGTGACGATATAGTAACGCGTCCGCGACCATAATACGCACTATAGGTGTCGGTCAGGCCGTCGCGTTTCGCGCGCGTCAGACACGCATTAATCAACGCGCGTTCGAGTGCACTACAATATAGCCGTGTTCGATCGCGCACAGACCCGAACTGCGCGGAATTAATCAAAACACGAATTGCGTTTACACACGTCAGTCCGCGGACGACATTTTGTAATTAAACGGCACGCGATCGGTTCGTAAAACTACTCTACGAAAAATTGGTGAAAAAATGACTCGACCGACGTTCGCGAACGTCATTCTTATAGATTCGGAAATTTATTACGCGTGTCACGCGATTTGTAAATAATTATAATCGTAAGTAATTGGTTCTTCGGTTCGCCCAAAGTTACGGCGGTGTTTGAAGGGAAAAAAACGTAAAAATCATTATTGTCTCGTTGTGAATAATGTTCACGATCGTGTCTTGCCAAAGTGTCTTCGAACTGAAGTATGTGAAATTGCGATTTGTCAACATAAAACGACCAAACGGGAATCCGGGTTACTTATTGCCCCGAGACGTGTAATTCGTTTTTATCACTAAACTTCCATCGTCGAAATGGAATTTCCAACGATACATTATATTATCGTCACTGCGATTGGATTCGTATAGAGAGTGACCGTTTAATTTAGACAAAACAAACGACATCGTCGAGACGAGAACAAAAAAGTAACAAACACGATTGAAATTGAAAATCGAATTCCGGACGACTGCGATACGACGCCGCGCGGTGCGTATCCGTCGACGGTCCGAACAAGAGTGCGTACAATTTGAAAAGAGAACGCCGTCGTCGTGACGTTAGATTTCATTTCGCCTCTTTTGTTTTAACGCCGAACGGCTGATCGTAGGCGGGGAGACAATAAACAACCGGATTCGTTTCGTTTAAACTCTGTACACATTTGTTTTTATTACCGATGACGAAATCGGTTTTTCCACCCGCGGTAATTATTCGTGCAAAAAATCACAGAAAAGGTAAGAAATTTTTTCGAGCCGTCGATCGATCACCGTGTTTTTTTATCTGAAAATTCCCTCGCCGAGTCGACGTCACCGCGCGTCGCGTTCAAAAGTGCCGATTTCGAGCGGAACACCGGGCGAAGGGGATTAGCCATTGTTTTCGTGATTATCGTCGTAAACAAGTCGTTTTAAATATGACTTTTTTTTTCTAATATTACGACGTCGTTACTTGGGCTGTTGTAATGCCAAATCCGTCACGAAACGGTGACCTAGTTGGCCCTAGCAACCGATACCGGACGTCCGGACACACATATAATAATTGCGTTACCATAGCGACGTCTTCGTTACACTTATTATTTAATAGAACGGCTTTCGGAGATATCGTCGTCGTTTGTCGTCGTTTTCGCCCGACCATTAAGAAAATCGTCGGCAGTTTTGAAAAATGACCCATCAAAAGTGCCGCCGATTGGATAAAATTCGATCCCGGGAAACTGGCGCGCGTGATTGAAACGGAAGCACCGCACGATCCGCCGCCGTTTGATGAATGGCGCATCGCCCCGACTCGGCAACAAGACGGCGACATTTCACCGTTGAAATCACCGCGGTCGGGGCTTAAAAAGTCCGATTCGAATAATAATTCGCGCGTGCTCGCGAGACACCGCGCCGTCGTCGTCGTTTCGAGGGCAAACAAAACGAAATCGGCTTTGTCGTCGTTTCGCGCTACAAAGATATTGCGCAATAACGCACACTGGCAAAAGTATATTTATATTCGATCGTGTCAACAATAACGCATTACGACGTGAGTTTGAAAAAAAAAAAAAACAAATATGCGACTGTTATAATATAATAATACTACGCTTGCGTGTCGTCGATACTTTTGTTTTTCTTTTTTAAATCGTATTCGAATCCCGTCAGTTTATTGATCTTCTAAAAAAAAAAAAGAAAAACCTTGTCGACTAAACGTTTTCTCTCTCTCTCTCTCTTTCTCTTCTCTTTGTTTTCTTCGTCGCAAACACATCCTTAATATTTCTCTGCGACTTACACGCGGCGTGGGTATTTATTTGATGTTTCTCTCCCTCTCGCTCTGGCCGATTTACTCGCACGCAAATAAACTGCTGCGCGGCTTTTGATTTTTATCCATCGACGGGGTGGCATTCCATTTCCTGCGCATGTGATGTGTGCCGCCGTTTTAAAAGTATAATTCCTTTTGCGAAAACACGTTATATTGTGTGGCGGCGAACGACTTCTCGAATTATCGACCGAAACGATAAGAGTTACTCGTAAAATGAAAAAATAAACCGTCCGTAAGCTTTAAAACGTATAACACTGCAGGAGGGGCAGAGAACGGCGGCGAATTTTCCGCGAAATCGTTTTGAGCGCGTGTCGTTGATCGATTTCGACGTCAATCCTTGACGCTCGGGTTGTCGAAGAGTTGATTTTCGGGTCGCGTTCGTCCGTCTGAGCGGCACGGGACACGCGGCCGCCTCCCGTCGTCGTGATTTACAACGTAGAGTCGAGCCCGGACGGCAAAAAAAAAAACTGGATTTCTTGGTTTTTTTTTTTTTCGTAAAAGTTTTATCGTTGTCCATTTCACTACGAACGCGAGCACCGGGGTGGCTTTTTTTTCCGTCGAGAGCTCGACCGCGGCGGCGTTTACCGTCAACCGTTCTCCTCGGTGTAAATTTCGGTAATGGCACCGAAATCGTAGTATATTCGGTCTGCCAGAGTCCGCGGCCGACGTTTCTAATGAATCTCTCGAGCGTCGTGCTGCGATGCGGTGAACGCGGTCGGTTCGACGCCAATGATAATAACGCGGACAATTATTGTCGCCGCAATCGCGCTATTATTACGCGACCTACGGTCACATCATTGTACGGCTCCGGCCCACAACCGCCGGGTTCGGTTCGCGTTCGTTTTTTCCGCGTTAAAACGCTGTCCGAAACGCAATGGCGAGAAATCCTCGCGAGACATTCGCACCGTGTGAAACCGGCGAAGACCACACTCTCGGCGATCGAGTTTTTTTCGAAACTCGCACACAGAACGCGCACGGTGGGCGGGCAATACGGACGGGGATCGTTTTTCTAGATCGCGGCCACGTGTCCGCGAATACCGCAATTATTCCGAGCGATAACCCAGAAACCACACTACTCCAGGGGGCCCGCGGCTTCGAAAAATGTCGAATAATCGACCGATTTTCAGCATACCTTTTAATAATATTTATTATTATTATCTTTTTGAAAACCCAAAGTATTTCCGAGCCCTAACGTCAGTGACAACGTTTAAATTTCAACGGATATGCACAAAGCCTAAAATACACGGTATTCGATCAATTTATACTTATACTTGCACAGTTGAAATGTAGAGGATATCGCCGACATCCTCGGTCCTCGCATAGCTACGACATGTCGCGACACTGTGAAGGATAATTATTGATGGTCGATATTTTTTCACACCTCGCATTCACTAGATCGGTATTAGGTTTTGATCGCATATCATTACTACGTATACATTGTTTAGTTTGTGTTTACAGCGTGACCACTTTTTTCTTTACTGCAGACTCGCTAGAAAACTCACTCTGAACGTCGTCGCCGTATTATTATTATATGTATTTCACACTCATAAAAAAAAAATACATTTATATATCGATTTCGTATTCATATATTCTCGATATCGGTACACGTTTCGTTGGACCCATCGTGTACGTATAATATATATATGTGTGTGTGTGTGTGTGTACAACGATAACGCGTTACGGTTGTATGAATAAAACAAAATGAAAATTGTAATCTTCTGTTTTTTTTTTTTTTCTTTCCACAATACTTTCGTATCATCTAAGAATACATTACAACGAGTACTAGTATTTTATAACTATTATTATTATTATTATAACATGAGAATTCCCATACACATATAATATATTCCACGGTTAAGTTCGTATTGTTTTCCTCGAAACGTTCGTCTAAAATAAATCGTAAACTTGGATGCGCAAACAACCGACTTTTTTTTCCCATTTCAATTGAGACTAGCAATTATGGCAAAAAAAAAATAAAAAAGCGCGAGGCCCATGTCCCTCTTAGTCTATATCAGCGGTTCTCAAACTTTTTTGTTCGCGGAGCCCTTATGTTCCTAAAAAAAATTACGGAGCCCCAAAAATCAGAAATGTCTATTTGAGACAACAATAATCCATAAAAAAAATGATGTCAATTGTTAGTGAATAATGATTATTGCTTTTTATTTAAAAAATTAACTAAATTATCGTACAAAATGTCAAATGAACGAAAAATCCGACTTTTATCTAATCTCATTTTGACTATGACACAAAATAATATATTATGTGAATTTATAAATAGTTTAAAACGTTTAAAATAATACATATTGGTACGGTCCAAATAATATTGAATATAAATATTAAAATTGAAATTGTAACTAAGAAATATAATAATAATTTAATAATTTGAATTTAATTAATACAAATATGCCCAGGGAGCCACGGAGCCCCTAGACTACTCTCGCGGAGCCCTAGGGCTCCGCGGAGCACAGTTTGAGAACCGCTGGTCTATATATTATTATATATAGTTATCGACAGAAAAATGCAAACGATTATACTTTAGCACCAAACAATTTAGTTACGGGAAAAACAAACGCATAATTATTATCATAATATATATTGTTACTCTATTTATTACAAACCGTTGTTTCTATCGGAAAAACATTAATAATTTCTGTCGCCCGTGTTTGTAAATGTCATCGGAAACGATCTAAAAAAAAACGAATCTCGTTTAATTTAAGACTGTATAGGGCAAACGATTATATATTATATTTACTTACTCGATGAAAACTCGATTCGGTAGAATTCGGTTGAGTTTTAGGGGCCCGAGTTTCCCCAATCGCACATTTATATACGCGAATCGATTGTAGAATGTTATTGTTTCGATAGTGCAGCCGTCACGTCGTCTGTTCGACGCTATTATTATTACACGCCAACGACGACGACGCTCGTAACCCTGAAAAATGTAAACCCCTCGAAAACGAAATGAAAAAAAATAAAATCCTTTCACGATTCTTCTATTTCATCGCGCGTCGTCGTCGCGACGACGCACACCTTTACAATACGTCGTGATATATTATTATTATGAGAGAATAAACGTTCTCGGAGATGGAACAATATTCTCCCGGTGGCGTACGCCGACGATAATAATATAATAACAACAATAACAATCATAATAATAGTAATAATATGAGCGGTGCAGCGGCGATGTAATTTACGGGCGAATGATATTTTTCGTTCGCCGACGTTAATTTATAGCCGAAAATGACGCGTACGCGTAATACATACTCAGGGCGGCAGCTGAGTCCTCGTTTCGGTGAGTTTTTTTTTATTTTTGAAAAACGGTGTCGTCGGTGTGCAATCAGTCGCGCGCGCCCGGATAATACGTAACTAGATTTTCAGTTTCAATGTTCAAATCCAACGTCCTAAAAACCCGCTACTTATGATGACGTCACGGATTTTCTTGATCTTTCGTTAGCCCACGGTGGTCGCCGTCGCCGTCATCGGCTTTTGGACTCGGACTGCGTTTCCTCATAAATCGTCATTAAGTTTTGTTGATTACGGTCCCGCTGAAATTTTGTCTTTCGTTCGTTTTAAAGTCAATTGCTTCGATACCAAGAACTCCCCCGAGTCATTTCATTCAATATGTTCCTCGAAGAAAAATTATATTATTTTAAACTTTATTGCTGATCTTTAAACGGCTGCCGGCCGGTCGGTTAAACTCGTGTTTTCAATATTATTATACCCGTATAGTAACAGTATTTTCCCATCGGCTTTTCTTTCTTTTTTTTCGAAATAAACGTATTACATTACAGTTTTCTTTTCTATTTGGTTTTTCTCCGTTTGATTTTGTAACGTATGTTTTTTTTTTCGACCGTGCGACGAACGTACGTTTTATAAATTGTACGTCCGCGCGACATCACTGCGTATGTGTAACTGAACATACGAGTATACGTATGACTCGAACAAACACGCGCGCGCTCGAGTTCGCGAAAACCAAGTCGCGTGGATATTACCGTGACGGCGGTGGTTTTTTTTTTTCTTTTTTCCCGAATCCATCGGTCTGGACGCTAGATCGATTAAAAAACAATTAAGAAGACAACGGCCGTAGGTCGGGGGGGTACGCGTTAAAAAGTGAGCGCGCCGAAAACGTGTACGGTTTTTTAAGTACGCCCACGTCCCCGGCGTTACCCGGGCGGTCGCGCCTCGGCCGGACCGAAACGGAGCTTTTAATTGTTGAATAATTAAAATGATTTGTTTTCTTTTTATAAACGCAATCTACTGCGGCGCGCCGGACCACCTCTGAAGAGCCCCGTACATTTTATATGTTTATCACGCGCGCGGCACGAATGAATCAAGTGCAGTCCTTACATTTATCATTTCGAGAGCACGTATCAGACCAAAAATCAAATTTGTAAGAAGAGTAAAAAAAAAACAAAACAAAAACAATTTATATCCTCTCCTATAGCGTTTTGGGCCGCGATAAATCACACGGTATATACGGTTTAATAATAAGCCCATCAAACACGGCCGCACAAATGACCGAGCGCGCGCGCGATATATCGTGTACCTGCTACGTACACGTTTGTTATTAACTCCCACGACGATTTTCGAATTCATATTTTTTGTCGTCCGCGTCATATCATATTTTATCCTTTGACCGTGGAATTATTACGATTTTTAATTCTACCGAGTTTTTTTTTTTTTTTTTTTTTGTTTACGTTTTGTTGTTTAGTCGATCTCGTGAAAATTACCCCCCGGTCGATAGAACAAACGGAAACATGTGTTTACGAAATAATTTCTATTGAAACAAAATTCAACACACAAAGTCAAAACATTGTCGTCGTAATTGTTATTATTTCCATCACTAAAATTATTTTTATTTATCCTATAACTAACGTTAGGTTATTATAGTTTGATTGTAAAAATGGATTTCGTTTAATTTTTTTTTAATTCGTTTATAATTGAACGACAAACGTTTTTACCAGTCGTAAATAAAAACGACGGGGAAGTATGACCGAAAAAGAGGTCTAACGCAATAAAATACGCATTTAAAAACGTCGCGCCTAAATCCGTGGTATTGGGAAGAAAGAAGCGTGGTTTTGATAAAAATTAGATATTCATATTTTTAAAACGAGCAAAAAATAACCATATTCTAAGAACTCACTGCCCCGATTATAGTAAATCAACGATTTTTGTCGTCCCGTTCTAAACAATAATAAAAAAAAAAGTCCCGAAAAAAGCAGCACGTGGGGCGTGTTTCAAAAAATGTATTTTCAAACGATGATGATATTTATTTTTTTATCATCATTATTCGTTCGTATATTTCGCATTGAATTCGAACTCGTATTTTTTTTTTCCCCATTATTTCATTTCATTTATCCTGTCGATGAATTTTCGGGAAAATGTTTTCGCGCGACAAACGGAATACGAATAAAACCGACCGACGTGTTGTTAAGTGCGAAACATTTGCGCCGTTCGCGCAAACGCCAAATTTCAGTTGACAAAAATCGAAATTCACCAGATTTTTTTTCTCATAAATCCATCGTATTGATTGATTTCGTTTTCGAACACTCGTCACTCGACGATCGCGTCCGTCCGTTTCCATCGAAATGCGAAAAACCGTCAAACTCTTTCAAGTCGGCGCGGCGGCGGGCTTTTATCGTGCGATTTAACGTAATTATAGAGACGCGCGGGCGCTGCAGTACGCGAGGCCACGCAACACGCAGGCTTGTAAAACGCATATTCACGCCCCGACGGATGGTTAATATATGGACTAATAATGTCTCGTGTATACTCGCGTGTAATGTATGCTTATTTTCTTTATTCGGTTTTCGTCTCTGCCTCTCTCTTCTTCCACACACACACACACACGTGCGCCCGCACATATTATCGTATACATGTATACGGAGCAGGGGCCGCAACATCTGAAACCTTGTCCCTTTTACGTCAAATTTGCATATTATTATTGCGTATTAACGCGTGGAGGAGCAAATGCAATAAACGTGGTGAAGATTCAACCTAATTTTCACACACACGCGCGCGCGCGCAAAAGAAAAAAGAATAGAGAGAAAAAAGCAATAAAAAACCGAACGAATTATCCCGGAGAGTTGGAGAGCGGTCGTCGTCGGTTACGCGCACGCGCGCTATTCGATTCAAAATAATATTACCCTCACGACGAATACACCTTAAATCATCCGGAAAAAGTAACGGCACCACACATATAATATATTTATCGCACAAAATAATATACACTATACAGGGTGATTATCAAAAAACACTTGATTTTTCGAATTTATATCTTTGTAAACATTTTGAAATTATTTACATTACGTTCTATAAGAGTCGGGCACACTCGTATGAGCGGGATACTTTCGAAAATATATCCATCCACTTATCCATTTATGCACAGTTCGAAATATTCAAAAGTTTCGAGTCGAGATTACTGTGTTTTCAAAATCGGTTAATAGTTTTCGACCGACGAATCACACCCTGTATCTATTTGTATCTACGGCACGCCGAGAAGAGAAAAGAAAAAAGTGTCCACTGGATAATGTATATTATGCGATATATTGTTGCCGGTGGTCTTAAGATGAAAAGCTCTGAAGACGGGGCGGCGATATAATAATATCGAAGGGCAATTTGTCGTCGAGAGTGATTTTTTTTTTTAATATAATTCCACTAACGGCCTATAAAATTCGTCTGGGGATCTCATATTATTATATTATTATACACGAAGACGAGACTGTTACGTATTCGAGTGTGAGTGGGTGCTTCGGGACGAAGAATAAATAATAATAATGAAAAAAAATCTCTCGGATAGTAAAAAAAAAAAAAAAACGAATAAAAATATACATTTATATACGAATAGTATAATAATTCGGTCTCTACTGCTGCCGTGTACGTCGAACCGGCGGCGATGAGCAAAAAAATAAATATCAAATTCGATCGAGTTTAAAAACGAAATAAAAAAAAAATCGATTTGAAAACCGCGGAGGTTCGTAGTAACGACGACGGCGCGTCAACTTCATACCTCCGTGTTATTAGTACTATTTTCCGAGTGCCATCAAACGAGTATGTTATTGATCGGTTCGAACAGTGACCGCCGGGGCATTTGACCACCGAGGCCGGAATGAATCGTTTTATTTTTTTTTCCCCATCCGAGAAGGTGCTGCCGGCAGCGTTTCTTTGCGCGCCCGACGACGGTTTTCGAAATAACAACAGTGTTATTTACATAATATTTCCTAATTTAATCGGCGGCCCGAGTGGGATTTACATTCGCGGTACACGGCTCTCGAATAATTCGAATTCGGACACGACTGTGGGGCGACACATCCGGCGGAAGAAAGCTGACTGACGGTATCGCGGATCATCGACGAATATTGACCGCGGCGTGTCGTCGTCGTGTCACACGTGTTTCCGATATTTTTCGCGCGCGACTGTCGACGTTTTTTACTACCCGTCGACAAGGTTGTCAACGATAACGGCCGGTCGGTGTTACGACTCGGGCCGTCGACGGCGCGGCGGCGGCGTAAACTTTTTCACCGCGACGTATAATTTTCAATATCGCGTGGCGTTTAATCGATCTGGAGGTAAAATTAAAGGAGGCGAGCTCGTTTTAAACCCATTTTATAGGGTTTTTATTTTATTTTTTTATTACGACGCTATCGATACTCGTAAAATTTACAACTCGCCTTTTTTTTCTTTTTCTTTCGCGGTCTATATAAATAATATTATTATGTTATTTAATTTAATACGCCGTTTTACATGCGCCACTTTTTCATAAATAATTAGTTTGTATTTCGACGAAAGTGACGCGCGTATATATATATTATTATTTTCGAGTGGTTTGATCGAGAATATTACATATATACGTTTTTTGAAATAATAATTAGAGTCATTTAGTCATAAAACTCTTTTTTAGAAAATCGTATGTTGACCTTTCGTGTTTTAATTAACTGCGTACAAATACGAACGATTTTCTTCGTTTATACAATATTATGTTATAATTATTATAATATTACCCCAAACACGAAGAAATATTTACAAAGTTGATTGACCGAAACCATTAAAATTACCCGCCGAATTCAAATATCAAATGCGAAACGATTGTATTTAATTCTTTGTCGAAACGAAATAATTACCGACATTTAATATCGAGTTCGTCGATCGATTTTTAGAAAAACATTTTAACCTATTTTAACATCTCGGCCATAAAAATACGTAGACATTATTTCTGTCAGAGTAGATAATTACGTATCTGTTTTGTTTTTTCTAAAAACTATTACGTCGCAATTCAACTCCTGGAAATCGTTAACGATAGTTTTCTACACTTGCAAAAGTATTTACTAATTATTGAACGACATCGAATGTAATTAATTAAAAATACACTATTTATAGATTATGCTGAACAGCTGAATATTAAATAGCTTAGAAATGTAATCGGTTTGAGATTTTCAGTCGATGTGTGTCACTCTGAAATTTGCAATAATTTTTTAGTCACGCTTATCGGGGTATGACACTCGTAAACGACCAATAATTTCGCCATGTCTTAATAACTCGTAGGAACCGAGGCTTACTTATATTACCAATATTGTTTTAAACTCTTTTTGAATTCTATTTGACGATTTTGGATGAAACGTGAGAAATCACGCGAAGTACGTGTGTGACGCGTGCGAGTATTCGCGTTAAATCGCGCATTCGAACGCAAAAATACCTCGTGTCTGGCGAACGGGGTAGAGTAGAACTACGCGCGAGGCTCTGTGGTGAGCATCACGCGTCGACGAAAACAATAATAATTGTGATATTATTATTGTGGAAATTAGACCTGTATTGTCACGAAAACCACAACCCGACCCCGTCAAAGAAATCGTTACATCGATACGGTATTATTATACTATTTTGTCCCGTCCACGTACTATATCTCCGTGTGATTGTTGTATGTGCTACGTCCCGCGCGACGATTGTCGCCAGTTTCGGATTTCAATTAGTGCGTTTTTATTATCACGACGAGAGAAAAGTAGGACGAGGTGCCAATCGAAAGCGACGATATATAAACATTTTTTTTTTTCCAAAGTTTTCGGTCTTTTATTTAGTCTGCTAAACTGCTGTTCTAAATAACTAATAATTGCTTCGTTCCGAAAAGTTTATTGAAACATTTGATTTTCAAACTTTATTCCGTATTGCGTTTTTTTTTTCTCTTCTAAAATTATTTTAATTATTTATTTAATATCAACCGATTAATTATCATTATCAATTTATACATATTAATAATTAATCGATTATTAATTATGAGGATTTCAAAAGTTTATACGTGTCGCGTGTGAATTTCGTATTTTTAACGCGAATTTTTATCAAATAATTTTTAAACCAAAGCGTCGTTTTCGGTGTTTTATACACGGCGATATTGTGCCGAAACAATTACTCGGTTTTCGATATAGAAATGCAACGAATCGATAGGTACACGCAAATCAAAAATTGTTGCTATAATTAGTATCGAAACTCGGATCTGGATGTATAGGTATAACACGCGATGTATATAATAAATTAGTTATTACGGTACGGTGGCTAATGTTCCATTTGGTTGACCATCTAAATTGGATATTGTTCGAGTATTAACTGGACGTTTCTCGACACAATCCGTATTCGTTTTGCCGGTATAACAAACAAAATCGATTCCCCGTCCGCGGAACGCTTCCGGGTGTTCGCTAATGGGGCGGTCCGCGGCAGTAGCAAAAAAAAAAAATTCCACAATAATATTTCCCTCGACAACGGTTTGATTCGATAAATAGTAGTAGTGTTAAACAACCGCCCGCGATCGTGTAATATTACATAATAATAATAATAATAACAAAAAAAAAAAACAATTCGCATAAACGGCACGCGGTAAGGTGCCAAAAATCTCAGTTTATGTTTGTATTTGTTTGTCAGTCGAACGTTAAATTTTCAATACTCGTTCGCTCTGAAATCGTAGGGCACGCCCGGGCAAAGCTGGATGTCCGGGAAAAATTAATAACAACTTTTCAAATGTAAAGAGAATTTATTGTTTTTGGATTTCCAATATCGCTTTCCGCATTTGTTTTGCCGATAAAATTGTGTTTTCTTATAGAAAATAAGCAAGGTAAAAATTTTAGCTTTTTTTAAAACGTCGACTATAAGACAATATTCTTTTGAAGCCTAATTCATTACGTCAACGATCATACCGAGTTTTATAATATTGTAAAATGCTGACATTCCGAGTGACGCGCGGCACGATAGAGACGAGATTAAATTTATTCGAGAAAAAATCGATCCGGGCGAAATGAAAAAATTCGATTTCGTGTTGTTTCTATTATCACGCTAATAATCGTCGTATTTTATCATTTTCTCTCAATAGGAGTGGCTTATAAAATTGGCTTTCTTTTTTTCCAATTTAAAGTGGTATTAGTGTATTTTCATTAGAGTTATTTCTTTGCTTTACCTGGAAAAATTGAATAAAATTCCACTCGATGCGATTCTTAATCTCGTAGAGAATACTCGAGAGAGAGAAAAAAATCGTTCGGCTAACATAAAGTAAACTACGCGTATATACGTACACGTGTGAGTTTAACGAAGATAGTTAAAAATTAAATTTAAAAACAATATAATATATTATAGTTTCGTACGACGACTTTCTTTTGACGACACCTCGAGTGTTAACCCATCTGCTTTGTCGTCGATCTACCCCGATGTTTACCCCGCAAACGTTACAACGTCGCCGCGCCCCGAGTTAATTATTTACTCAAATAACGTTACTTTCGGAGAACGTTACGCGCATTTTCCAAAGCAAACAAAACGAAAACACGTACTACTACCGTATCAGACACGACGACGACGAATATTATATATACGCACCTATCGAATAAGTTTATTGTGTAAACCGTGGTGCGGTGTACAAACATCACCGGAGAGAGGAGTCAATCGTCGATACAATAACATATTATATACGTGTACGTAGCATCTGGCAGGCATCGTACTCGTTCTGAATATCCGTTTGCGCATTTAAAAACGTTTTACGGTTATAGGAGGTGTCTGAGTACTGAGCACCTGTAATCTTTGCCGCTGTTAAGTGGTTTTCGTCGTGCAGTTTTGGCGGTTTATTGTAAAACAAAACCATCATTCACGATGGAAAACGCGACCCGCAAAATAATCGGGTGGGTCCGGATGTAGTAAAAATGATCGTTTATGCAGACGATAATTTATTATTATTGCGGTATTCGTTGTGGCGTTTGACGGATTTCGAATAGTTTTGAAAATAAGAGTATTTTTCTGTCTTCGTATCATGATTTTACTGTCGAAATTAGGGTTGCCAACCGTCCCGCGTGAGGCGGAACGTCCCGTATCCAGGGCTCAAATAATGCGTCCCGCGATGCGTGTCCGTCTTGGTAAACCTGTCCTAGTCCTATTAAAAATAACTATTACGTTCTTATTTTGCGCATTTGAAACTATTTCCCATCCGAAATTCCCATCGACTCGATTGGAAGAAAAATTGCTCAAATGTGCTAAATCACAAGATAAGTACTCTTTCAAAGAGAAAAACTAATTATCTCGTGATAGAGTAGGTACTCTTAATTGAGCAAATTGCTTTATTTAACGATTAATTCTGTTAAAAAAATAAATGACGATTCTACTGTTAATATTATTTCAAATTTTAATTAAAACTGATAATAAATGATTTAAATCGTTTTTCTTTCGTTTCTGTAAATTTTTTGGTATGTCCCGCTTTTTTTGTCGAGTCCCTCATATAAATATCTGATTTCCCGCTTATTCGTAAATTAGAGTTGGCAACCCTAGTCGAAATCTACTTTTAACCAAATGAAACTTTTGTAAAATCCATTTTTCGCCTATTGTTCGAAATATTAACAACGTTGGTTTTTCTAACGTCGTCGATTAATAAGTATTTAGTCGTGTGAAATCCGCATTAATACTATAACAAAACGTACGGCAAATGTACACGCGTCCAGACGAATCGAATTATTTTGATTTCGGTAGATTGTTTTTGTTCGAAGACTCGGCTGTAGCGCGCGCTACAGCGTTGTTACTTTTGTCGTTTTCGCCCGTTATCGGTACGAATAATATGCATAGAAAATAAATACACGAGATCGCTTTTAGATTTGAAATTCATTAAATATTCATTTCCAGTGGATACGCTTTTATTTTTTTTCCCTTCTTTGTTTCGAAATACGTCGCGGACGCGTATATAATACCGTACGGTGTATTCTTGCGCGGAAACACAATATTTCTCCCAGACAATGGTTTCAATATTTCAATTGTATAGGAACCTCTCGGCGGTAAGTGCACTTTTGTATAATAATTTAATTTCAACCGTTCGCGGTGTGAAACTCGTTCGTTTCGTATTATATAAACAAATCGTTATTTAGCCGTGTTCTCGTGCGATTGTTGTCGAGCCGTAATGATTTAATACGCGAGCGAGAGATACCGACCGAACGGAATGGTAAAAAGTTTTTCTTTTTTCTTTTTTTTCTCTCGTGTTTCAATTTGTATACCTACGAGTTTAATTCTTTAGAACCTAACCGTTCGTAATAGCGACCAATCTTGTCGCGATCGAAACGATTTCTTCGGTCCCAGCGAAGAAAACGGTCCTTTGCGTCCGTCGCCTTTATCGCATTGTTATCGCTTAAAAGTTATATCGTCACCGCCGACACACTGTATAATTATAAACTCGTATAATTAGCGATGTCTATAAATTTTAATTTAACAACCCCTTTTGATGCTGTAGTCTTAAAGCGAGCACGACAAACGCGACGAAAAATAAATAAATGTTTGACGTTTCCTTCACGTCAGTATTACCGCCGCGTTTCTTTTATAATAATTATATACTCGACGCAATATAAATTAACATCGTTGCTCGTTATTAACACTTCGCGATAATTCGTATATATTTTATTTTTTTTAGAGAAAACTCTCTCTATCGCGTTTGATTTTTCACACAATACCAATTATTGCCAATAGGTATATCATCGACTTGAATATTATTCGGAAACGTCACGCACAAACTAAAATGATTGTTTAAAATTATCGTTCGATCTATTTCGTTGGCGTTGAGCGCCAGTTACAGTATCGGGGTTTGGACGTTAAATTAACGAAAAATTCATTAAAAATCGACATCGCTCAATGAAAATGTTATTCGTTATTAACGCCGTTTCCTCGATTTTTATGACACCGCTCTATAGATTTTACTAATTTAATTTCGCCACAGTTGTCCGTCATAATGTTAACGATGCGACGTAAAACGATTTTCCGCATTAAATTTTACCGTCACGTTTAATGCTTGTGTTTAAAATTGATAAACCGGAAGACCGATAACTGTTTACGGCGAACTCTAGAGTTTGCGTGATTGTCGACTTCGGTTCGAACATTTTAAGATCGATTAAACTTTCAAACACGAACACGTGGATTATTTTCCATCTACTTGTGTACTAAAAAAAGAAAACCAATTACAAAAATTGTAATAATTTCAATTATTGAAATATCTAAGTCTTACAGCGGCGAGTGTTTTTATTTTCGTTGTTTAGCGAAACAAACGCATAAACATTTTACTCGATTACTGCTAAATTCATAACGCGTGTTATAAATTACGTTTTTCGGGGGTTTTTAAAGAAATTTCAACAATTAAACTAGGTTTTTTTCAATAAAATACTGTAAATATTAGATTGATCGACATATAAACTCAAACTCGCGGATATCAAGGGCATATATTATTTTGCGTTTTATTTCGGTTCGATCTAAGTAAATTGAGATTTATCACTTGTTTCGGTCACGTCCATTTACACTTTCCAGCTAACCGAATTATTATATTTTGAGTTTTTCCAAATTTTCAATACTACATTTTATCGGGCACGATCTTCAACGTACCTACCGCTGAACTCTGTGCGAATTGACTAGTTCTGGTTGTGCGCGGCACGTGGAAACTGATTGAAAAGTCGGAAACGATCTCGGACACCAGATTCGATTGTTATAAAACAATGATTATCATTCTGGGACTTGGAAAGTTACCGAACTTTTACGATCCGAGCGACTAACGTAAACCCGGTGATTTCTACGAAACCGAACAAACGAACGGAGAGCGAGAGAATTACAGGTACTATACTCGACGATATCGGAACGACTCGATTGGTTTTCGGTTTTATTATTCGGTTCAATCGTAAATATTATTTAGAAACACACACACACGCACACACTAGTGTATACGAGAAGAATAACTTTGCGTAAATCGCAGATTATTTCGGCGAGAATGTTATGTAAAACCTTGTAAAACTATATAAGACTTAAACCTCTGGTAATACCACTTTTGTCGTTTCCAAGCCGACACGATATTAGACGCGCACGGCAACTATTTATGCAAACGAGTGGATGTTAAATTTGTTTACAATTTACAAGGGCTGGGGGATTACTCGCGAATATTGCAAAGAACTCCGAAAATGCGCGTCGGTCACGGCGTTTTGTTTGTTTAAAATATTTTTCAATATAGCTTCCGACAACGTTTTCACGAAGTGACGAAAAAAAAAATAAATAACCATACGTAAAATAAATAGAAATACGTTAGGTGAGTATGACATTCGAAAACGATCGGAACGTTATTAAACATTTTTCACTGTGGATTTCACGATAAAACAACTGGCGCAGCGATGTCATATTTTGCGATATTATATTTAATTCAAAACCAAGAACGTGACAATAAAATATGAAAACGTCTTTTGTCAAACGATTATATTTCCAGAAGTTTCGACTGAATTTATAATATTGTTTGTCATTCGAAAGCGCTGTTTTCGATCGCACGTTTAATGAATTATTTTCACCGCCGTCTATCGCGCCAATGAAAATGGTTTCTATCGTCGACGAATCGTTATTTTTCGACGGCGACGGCGACGACGACATTCAATAAGATCGCCGTTCAACTCGAGCGTTGTGTGGGTAAGAGAGAGGAGAACGGAAAAAAAAAAAAAAAACACGGAATACGGCAAATGCGTTTTTTCCGCGTCGGATGAGCGTTTTTCGGTAGGCGTCCTTTTGGCGCGTATATTGTTGACACATATTGGAATACAAACGGAAGTCAATTCTGATTCGTCACCAGCGCAGTCGTCTCGAACCGATTTCGTCATTGTCCCCCGCCCGACGTAGTTATACATCATAATATAGGAAATATGCGCGTACGGTGTTTTAAGACATTATCGTTGTCGGTCTGGCGATGATCGACTTTCTACGTAACTACGAGTTACAAGTTGAACTTGTAAGTCTTATCTCGTGTACGTACACCCTCGTTAATAAAAATAATTGACCGAATAATACGTCTGAGAACAAAAGAATGTATTTTATTCCTTAATGAACTATGCGTATATACCGAATCCGTCGTTAGAGAGAAATAATCGTCGAAGAGTTTTTTTTTCCAGAAATTATAAATAATTATATTTTGATGTTTGTACGTTTTATACGTCGGAATAACAGTATAGTAGTATTTACATATTGTATATTTTCCATTTATCATATTATAGGCTTCGTATAAACTTTATTTCAAGTAATAACTAGCGATAAAATTAATAATTATTGGTGTAATGAGTAGCAAAGTTTTTCTAATTAAAATTAAAGAAAAAAGTAATTTACAGAAAAAAAAAAAAACGTTCGTACGAGCACAGGTATCTCGTATTTTTGTTATTCACACGTTTCCCGAAAAACGAATGTATTTAAAACACTAGTTATTTAAGTTACGATAAATGTAACCAAGTTACGTATCTGAGTTACTGCCCATCCCTGAACACACACACACACATACGAGCATAGACGCGCGCAGTTATCTATAAATTATGTAAACGTTACGTGCGCCTGCGTATTACAACCAGTAACCGGGTATATTGGAAACGCGGGCGCAAATAATATGCTAATACGACCGTCTCCGTCTATTTTCTTATGATATAACACGCACGAATACACGTACGGCTATATCCATATTTATGCACGGTATGCGTGTACGTATACACGAAAACGTTATTATTATTATTGCTTCTGCAGCTGTTTGCCGTTGGTGTGGATCCCGAACGGATACGATCATATCCCCTCGGGTTTTTATCGAAAACTACCGCGTACAGGGTGTGCGCAGGTACCAATATTATATACTAAAACAATACGCTTTTATTCGCGACGCGGCCCGCCGGCGTACGCGTGAATTTCGCGTTTACGGTTTTAACGTTCGGCGTACGTATCATCGTCTTTGCTCGGCGAAAAAGTACACCGACAGTCGGGGAAATCGTTCGAACGCGTTTTCGGCCGTTTCGGTACTATAATATGGTCTCGTGCAAACGACAAGTAAAAAAGCGCGCACGAGGTATTTGTCATCCGCGCGCGCACGATTAAACTTTTATAAACGTTTCTCGGGTCGAGAAGAAAACGATTCTATTTCCGATGTGCCACGCGAATCGCGAGCGTTTAATATACTGCTTATATAAACATTAGGTTTGTTGGTTCGACGCGTTACGCGGACAAAACGAGTCATATTTTTATAAGTAACATTATAGTTTATAACAAATATAAAAATTATACAAACGCGTCAAATATCAATGCGTGTAAATGATATTCTAAAACTGTATTAATGATATATAGGTATAATACCTAGTGTATACTAATTTATTTTTCTGAATTTTTTTCACTGTTATAACCAATATATTTTAACACGTAAATGTATCGAAATTATAATTACGTATAAAAGACGTAGATGTACGGTTAAGTATAGCTCAAATATAAAACGAAAAAATACGATTCGCCGAGTTTCAAAGAGTAAATTAAAAAACGTCGGTATGCGTCGGTCGCGTTCGAGACGTGAACGTCGTTGAAAATAACATAATATCGGCGATCTCGAAAAGTCGATCCTATTTCGAATGATAATAATAATAATAATTGTCCAAGTCAGAGATGACGTCGCTCTAACGTATGCACACAGAGCGCACGCCTTCTCGGTGCCGCCGCCGCCGCCGCCGCACCACTCTGCGAGAACAAATCTAGTCGGATTTCATCTCCAGAATCTCCAGTCAAAATGTTTACCGTACGAATTGAAAACAACAATAAGCAAATCCGGTGATGTATATATTCAATCGTTCAGCGAATCGGAATTACGCGCTTTAAGTGCTCTCGATAACCGTAAACCTACCGCCGGATCGTCGAGAGCACGTACGCCACCCTCGGCGCTGTGTAAACGAGGAGAGCCATTGTACGTATACACACACACATACGTATATGTATTATGTGCACAGAGTGATTATCAAGACGTAGCTCCCGTCCCGTCTCGTTTTTCCGTTCCGTCTCCGACTCGACTGTAGATCTAATTTCAAACCGCCGAGGTAATCTCTGACTTTGGAGATTTTCCCGACCTGTGTAAATCTAATACACGTGTGTATGAATAACTCGGGAAAATGTCCGCAATCGTAATGATTTACGTGCAAAATAGGTACTGATGGATTATTTATAATATAACGAGTGCGGCGATAGAAAGCTCGACTGGACTTTGTGTTTGGGTAAAAATCGGCCAAACCGTAACGTGCTTTCTTTTCACTCTTATAACGGTACATAAAACATAATGCTAATAATACCAACTTATCCCGACAAGTCCGGAGCATCTGAAATCTCGACTTTGTAAAGTTATCAACACGTAGTCGGAGCACGGTTCGGGCGGGGTTATGTGCGTTTATTATTCATGTATATTCGTATTATAAATTACTAATGATTGTATAACTCATATTTAGTTTACATTTTTTTTTTTAAGGACAATGAATAGTTTACGTTATAAACTTTTATGACTCGTTCCGTAAATTATAATTAATACGAATTCGAAACAACTCAAACTTTTATATTTTTCCCTCGTGATTTAAACGGCGAAAATAAAAATTCACAAATCCTAATTGAAAACCGAGTACAGTCAATGTGATTGTCGAAAATCAACCGTTAACCGTTTCGAATGTCGAGAGCTTTTGGACTGCGAATCGGTCGATTATAATATGATTAAAATATCGATCACGACGAGCAATCGTTTTTCAACAATAAAGCAAAAGTCATGTTTTTAAATTTAAACCGTGTTTATGAACGATTAAACTAATAATAATTGTCCGAACGAATATTCTCAATACTACTACGGCTGGTTTTTATTCGCAACGTCATCCGAACAATTTGTCTGTTACGTTATGTTTCGCCGCGCGTTTCCAGATAAGACATTTCGTCCGGGCGTTATAGCGCCGACATTAGTAATGGTAATAATAATAATACGAGTAGTCGGTTGTAATCGACATTATCCGTGTCCCGAGGAAACCGCGGCGTTAATAATATTAATGGAACAAAACTAAAATCTATTTAAAAGTTGAAATTATCGACAACTCGATTAAAAGCGGTCCGCGAGAAGAATTACGTCAATCTATTTGAATGTATTAGTGTGTGTGCGGTCTATTGTTGAAAAACAAGTAAAAAAAAAAAAAAGAAGAAAAAAAAGGGTAATTTAATTATTTAATTATAACACGGGTACACATTGATTGACAATGTCCGTAAACATATTTTATTAATGAGTCGGCGGTGTCTAACAAAAAGAAAGCGCAAACAATAACAAAACTTTTAAAACCATTATTCAAACAATGCGTTAATTAAATATATTATTTTGAAACGCAACACAACAATAGCGCGGAAAACGTGTTAATTAAAATTAGACCAAATTTTAACGTAATTCTCGTTTTTATTCGCGAACACGTATCGGATATTAAATGTTAAATATTCAAATGCGAATAACGGAGTAGGCAATAGTAGAAAAAAAAACACCATCCGTTTCGAAAATATTGACTAGGCTATTTCTACGAAATATTACGAAAATTTCGTTATCAAAATAATAATAATAATATGATGGTATATAAATAGTATAGTTTTGACTAAAAAATAATATAATATCGGCGCGAACGATTGATATTAAACTCGTATTATCGTGTTTGTTTTCAAACTCTCCGAACTCGGCGGCGGCGTTGCCGTTTATCTATAATTATCCGAATAATATCTAAGCGTGTTTATATTATAATACTAGCTGACCCGGCAAACGTTGTTTTGCCATATTATATTTCTAGTGAATTTTTTAGTATAAAAAAATAACTAACTTATTGTAAGTATTTGGGGATGGTGTTTGTAATTAAAAGAGGAATGGAAAATCGCGATTTTTTTTATAAAATAGGGCAAAAATAAGGATTTCGCTACCTCGCGAAGAGAGGCGCCTATGACCTAACTTAGACTGTAAATAAATATATAATCGGTACTACTTACGGCTTGTCGGTGGGTTGCTGTTGAGTTTCGGCGTCGGTTCGTGAAAATATAAAGTAAGCACTAACAGATACACAAAAGTCACGATTGAAAGTTTCATCGGTCGTCGAACGAGATTATTAATAAACTGACGACATTATCACGGAGAAAAATTAAAACGAACAACTTTCCGAACCGCTGTCGACACTAGGCCGGTCGTCGGAGCACTGTGCATCCGGTTGTTAGCCTCGGTACTTCCTCGCGAGCGTCTCTCGATCGGTATTAGGCGGGTTGCGCGTGCGCAGAACGGCTGTCATTGGTCGGGCGGCGCGATTTCATTGGCACGCTGTATCTCACTCGTTCCTATTTTATATTCCTCATTACTATTGTTACACAATCATGTTGTCACAATGAACTATTTTATATAATAATCACGTAATACCTATTAATGACTAATCTCTTCGATCGTTGCACGTTTCCGGTGCGAAAATCACGATTTTTTTTCATAGAATGGCAAAAAAAAATAGGAATTGCCTCGTGGCAACGTGGGGTGGCGGTCACTACCCCTATTATTTTTTTGACGACTTTTTACCCCTTTTACCCCCTTTAGGGGTGGAATTATATATGTATATAGTTTAATATGATTAGAGTTTAATTTTGTGTTTAAATAATTTACAATTTTGTCGTAAAAACATCTAGTATTAAAAAAATAAACGATAAGATAATATAAATAGGTATTTTAAAAGTTTACGCGACCCGCCAGGAGTTCAATCGTGACCCGCGTTTTGGTTGATTTTCGACGTCGGGGGGTGGTCGCTTAGGGGTGGAATTTTCAAAAATCCCTTCTTAGTGCGCGTCTACGTCACAATAGCTATCTTCATGCCAAATTTCAACCCGATCCGTCCAGCGGTATGGGCTGTGGGAGTATTTCAAGAAAAAGCACGTTACAGTTATATATAATAAAGAAATAAATCTGAAGATCTGAATAATAATAATAGCATCGGGCGAGAAAAAATATTTTCCATCCAAACGTTTTCCGAGTACAGAGTATTTTTTATTGTGTTTTTCGCGTCCTCGTGAATCATTAAATATAATAATAATAATTTTATTGTGTTGTTAAATTTTTCGTCTTTAATTTTTTTCTATAACGCTCTCATACGCGCGCGCGTATAAATTCAACATTATAATAACATAACATTTATACAAAAAAATATCATATATATGAGATCCAGTAAAAATATATTACACGTTTTACGCATTATGCAGACTTTCGAGATCCAAAGGAGATTTGCACGCGCGTGACACGCGGCATAATACGGATACGGTCCATTACGTTTGAGACGATGACAACGACACGGCGCGTTCTGATAAACGATTCGACGTCACATTAAAAAATAAAATAAAAACGGGCCAACGCATACGCGCCTCCTAGTTCTCGTTTGAGAGATGCAAATTTTCACGTGTCGGAGCTATGAAAGATTTCTCTTCTCTTAATAACATAGTTTACTCGACGTGATATTGTTTATGGCCATTCGATTGATTTTTCATTTCATTATTATTTTTTTCGGTCAAACTGCTACACTTGTTAAGTCCAAGTCATCGTGTACTTCCTTTTCTAAGAATTTATTTAGTTATCGTTAGTTTTTGTTCGCAAACGGCCTATGGTTTTTTTTTCGTACTGTACTTGTACAATTATATAAACTCAATTCCGGTAATATTACTAAGGAGACGAATTTTTAACAAGTCGAATTCAATTAATAGATCGATATAATTAGATAATAATAATTATTACGGTCTCGTTTGTTACTAAACACCCCACCGAAACGAACAGGGAATATAATTATGTAAAATTGATCCACCTCTAAAATATAAAATCGTTTGTTTTCCAAATATTTTTAATTAATTTATGGACATTTAGAGGATTATTAAATTTTTACGGCAGTGCAGTCGTCTCCTTCCCTGCACCTCTCTCCGATTCACGCCTACGCTTATCCCCTCTCCGAGTTATCTTTAGTTGCCTATATTCGTCATAATTCTATGATTTTATGTCGTCGCTGTACCAACGCGGCTGCCACGATCATATTCCGGAAATAATTGGATTTAATTCTGAGAAAAATGAAATTTCACGTTATCGCGTTGCTTAAATAGCTTTACGGCTTTGATTATATTTATTTCTGATCGAAACTTATTTGAATTCATAATATTAGCACTGGAGTTTAAAATGAAAATAAATACACAAATGTCAAGAACAGAAGAACACTTATTACGGCTAAAGATTTTTAAGAAATAATTCTGGAAGGTTTCAAAATTAAATTAAAATCAAAATCGATGTTTTGGCAGTCGATCACGCGATTTTATTTTTTTATTTTTTTTTTTTTACGCGGCAATCAGCTTCAAATATTTATTTATTAACACGGCGCGTTGTCGAGTTTACATGATTTTATGATACAAACAAAATATAAAAATGTTTAACCGTATCGATTTTATACGATTAAATTCGTTCCTCGAAATCAAATTGAAATAAATTGCACAAAGTACGTTTTGAATTCTTCGAAAATAAGGACGGTCGTAATTTTAACACAGAGGAGACTATGTATTTTACTGTAAAATTATTATATCGATCGATAGTTTTTAGTAAACAACACCATAATGTACTATCGTTTCATCATCATATTTTATATCTCTGTACATGTCAGTTTTTGTTTTAGAAACTTATAATTAATAAACCTTTCAAACGGAAAATATGATTTTTTTTTTTATAAAAACAAAAACACGCGAAAACGCATCACCGATAATTTACGAGATCGCGATATTTAAACGATTTTGCATACATATTTGAAATTTATTTCATTGAATTTGACTTTGACCCGGTTTTCACAACTCTACTGTTCGTTTCACAATAACAAACCCCATACGATTGTCACGCGCCGAGTGGTTTAATTATTGTACAATAATAATTATTACTAAGTGCAGACGTTGTACGCCGAGTTGGTTTTTTCTTTTGATCGCATGACGACTTCCGGCTTCCCTCGATCGGCAGCGACTCGGTATTTCGATATACCGTTGATTAAGTAAAAAACAAAAAAAAACAAAAAAAATTCCAAAATACCGAGTATTTATTATACTCGCGATCTGGGACGCGCGAAACGTGTGAAATTTAATTTCCCACTCGCTACACCGCTGCAAAAGAGTTTAGAAAGTGTCACTTAGTGTCTGTTAATATTTTAACGTCTCCGGGATTTCTCGTTCGGGACATACCATAGCAGCTCAGGTGCTGCGCATTTGACCCGGTTCGCCGCCGTGGAGCTTCTAAAACCAATCTCCAAGTTTTAAATTGCTCCGGTTATGTAATATTATATTCGTAAGCGTTTAGAAACCCGCCCGGTTTTTAATCGCCTTTTTCGCTTTATCGTCGTCGCGCGACGCGGCAGCACAAATTGTTTTCGTCAGTTGATTTAAAATCAATACTGAAAACATTCGCGTGTGCGCGCGTAATAAAGTTATAACGACACGAAAATATTGAAAAGTCTCGATATAAATTTACGATGCGGATCGGTGGCGAATTTGTCCGGCGCGCGCGCGCGCGCTTTTGGAAGGGGTGGGTGGTGTAAGCGAACGACTCCTGTTTTGCGTAACGTATTTATGATGTCGTGCGTTATGTTTATTGCATGCGAACAAATATCATATACGTGTAAGGAGATTGTCGGACGAGAGTAATAAAACGCACATTATTTTCTTATAGCGATCCGTCGCCGCCCGCCGCCGCCGCCGCCGCCGCCGTCGAGTCGGCCAGAGAAATACTGCCGTCCGCGTTATTGTTTCGGATAGATCGATGAATGCGCGCGCGCGCGCGGGCGAGAGAAAAACCACGAACATGTTTCCCGACGTACCGCGAGTGGAAAACGGTTTATTAAAAATCCAAACGTTCGCGATTTCGACGGCGGCGCGGCGGTAGTGCTCTCGGCCGGCAATAAAACAATGACAACGGTCGTAAAACGTCGTATTATTGTGAGTGTGTGTGTGTGTGTGTGTCGCATCTGCGAGCGGATTTGCCGGTCGTCAATATGTACGGCGGTTTTTGTTTTGTTTTTATCGTCCGCCGATATATATATGTACGCGCGATTTGTGACGACTACTCCGGCGGCGGGTGGCCACGCTGCGTTTTCTCGCGTCTTCTCTCCGATTCTATCGGTAATAACAATAATCGTGTGACGGCGGCGGCGACAATAATAATAATATTCCAGTGACGACAACGGTATAATAACGATAACAACTACTGTGATAACAATTCCGCCGCAGTCGAACGATACGATAAAATTCCGAGAAACACGGGGGGTGTACCTGCAGTAAATAAAATATAAGAGACCGGGGGATCTAGACCGAAAATACGAACTCGAATGTAAAACACGTCTCGTCAAATATTGAACATATAAAGTATCTAGAGGGGAAATGTATATTATATGTACGCCGTGATATGATTTGCCTTGTAATTAGAATAACAAAATATAACTTAAATAGCAAAGACCTAAGACGTTTACTTAGAGAAATAATATCGAAAAGGAGCGGCGGCGTTTAATAGTAATATTACTTACTCGTTTAATTTTATAAGAAAAATCAAACTTATCATTAAATTAAAATGTTATAATAATATTTGTATTGAAAAACTCAATTCAAAATTCAAAACGTTCCTCTCGATTACGTGTGGAGAATGCTACGAGCTAATCTCAATATATTAATCGTACCCTTTTCTACTAAAAAAAAATAATAATATAATAAAGTTTAGACAAAGTTTACGAATGCTCAAATCGATATCGTTTATCGAATATCGTAACGAATTGACATCGAAATATACGAGAACCTGATCGGCAGCGGTTTGAATCCAATAGTCTAAAGTGGGAGTGCTGACTTGTCGAACGTGGCTCGTCGCCGTCACCGACAAACTAATGTCGACAGACACGCAGAATTGACAAACGCGTATAATGTGTTTAACAATATACGCGTGAAATCGCGAATATCATTCGGCCGAGTGGGAGGCCAAAGAGATAAAGGAAACGACGCAGTGCAAAAAACGTACCGGAGAAGAGTAACTTTTCCCAGTCGGACGACGACGGGGTCTATTGGAAAAGTCGGTCTATTAATCAAACGACTACGACGACGACGACGACTACGAAGACGACGACGACAGGGAGTGTGCCGCCTCCGGGAGCTGATGATGGCGATTTAGTCAAAGAAAAACGCACGGCCGTCGAAAATGTTGAGCGATTGCCTCTCCCCCGGCGCCGCCGGGTAGCGAGCCGGAGGACAGCCGAAAAAAAAAAACAAGAAGGAAAAAATAAATACCGTTTTTGTTTATTAAAACGATTTGTATTTAAGAATTTTCTCGTCTCTCTCCGTCGTTATATATTATTATTATTATTATTATTATTATCGTTTATTTTTTTTTTTTTTTTTCGTTTTCCCTTTCAACCGATTCTTGTGCGCCACTCTCTCGTCCTGTGTACACATTATGAACAAAGTGGCTCGTCCGCGGGGGACCATTAATCGCAACATTGACCGACCGCGCAATATTCATATTTTTCCCTGCTTTAATATTTCAATCATTGCGTATTTATATATTGCTCGCCGCAAAAATCGACGAGCCCGGGCGTTTAATAATCCGATCCCGACGACGACGTGTCCCGTTCCGCGGTCACCCACCGGTGGAATCGAGTGAAATTGTAAATTAATATCGACCGTACGGTGGGGGGTAGAGTTAGCGTATTAAAAAGCTGCGAATTATAAAATAGCGACTGTTGATAGTTTTATCCATACTGCAGTGACAGCTGTAATCGTGCGCGAAACGTTTGAATAAAGACAAATAACCCGAACGACTAAAACAATATATAATATAAATGATAGTAAAACGTTATTTAACACGCGTCATGTGCATTGTATTTCTATCGTTAAAATGGAACGTTTAATAATTGCTCGCATAACCAAACACAACATAATATCACAACATGTTTTGTAAGTTATACTTTTGTAAACTATTACTTTAAATATTATAATATCGGTTTCGCGCCGCGGCACTGAAACGCACCCGAATGGAATCGTGTGACGCGAAACAAAAGTAATATTCAGTTCCCATAATATATTCTCGTAAACATATACTTTTTAATTATTTGTTTTTTGGGATATTTTTTAGGATACCGATTTTTTTAACAGTTACATTAACGTTGATTTTACCACGGCGTTGTCGACAATATTATTTATTTTTTTCCGTTTCATTTCGTCTTTTCGGAATCGATAACGATAAATAATATTATTAGGTATTATTGATTGATGCCTCGTGTCGAGTATCTTTCTGTCAGAAAACGTAAAAACGGCGCGAAGTAATAATTATAGTAGGGCGATCGATTTTCGAAATTAATCGACCGCCAATCACGTTATCGCCCGACGACGGTGTTCACTGAACTACGGAGATTGTCAAACTGTCGCGATAAAATTAATACAATGTCATCGTTCAAGTACGAAATGTCCTTAAATTTTGGTTTTGACTTTGTAAATCATTGTATAATAAGAGATATCGATCGTGATTTACATTTTCCATACGATACCCATCTCTACCGAACAAATTTATCTTTTTCGTGCTATAATATTGTATTATGCATTCACGAAACAATCAAAAGAAAAAAAAAACTCACTGCTGTCCCACAGTATTCTGAGGACCGGATGAACGTGGTAATGAGTAATAATTGTAATATCGTTACGAATTTTTATTTCTGTAAAATAGACAGGTCGTCCTAATCCCCGATGACCTGCGATGCCATATAAAATCACAAAATATCATTAAGCAGTATGGTAACGATATTACTATATATTGTTAACAAGTGGTATATTCACGAGCACATCAAACCCTATTTTTCAAACAGATTTCTCCTAATTACTTTCTACAAAATCAAACGCGAGCACGAGAGGCTTCACTCTCACGCCGCCGCTCTTTGTGCCGCTTACACGATATTCATTTTTTTTTTTTAAAGGTATACTTTTCTAAGATTATATTTTCATTTTAGATGCGCAGTAGGTATGAAAAATTATAATATAATTTCTACCGATGATATTAGCTATCTACTCTTCAAAAAAATAACATACATTTAATTACGGATTGTTAATTGTTTTGAAATCTTTTTAACGTGTGTACTGTAAACACATATTTTCGAGATTCATACATAGTGTATACACACATGAGATGTGTTTTCGATATTTTTATTTGAAATATTTTTGACGTCATGATGTTTCTTCATTTTGTATTTTATTATTAAAATCAGTACCTATATCAGATGCATATTTAAATGATTAGTTTGTAATATTAAGAATGAGAAAAAATTATGTGATTACAGATAACAATTATTATTAAAATATTACCAATGCTATTACTTACTGCGCTGTTGATCGCCATTATGATTTATTTTAATTTAATTATAATATTATTGACCGTGTATGTATTTCGAGCTTACCTATATTACTTTGAATTATCGCAACGCAGACGGAAAATCACACTTACACGCTGCAGAGACGAGATAAAATACAATGTATTGTTGTTGTAGTATATGTATATTTTACTGAAAATGCATTATGATGTGTTATTAAATTGTTTTTGTGATCGAAAAACAAATTATGTCGTCCAATTTCATTATGGAAATAATATTCCGACGCGGTTTTTGTTGTTGTACCTGTAACAAATTCGTTATGGAACAGAGAAATAATGTGCTTTTTATTTTTTTTTTTTTTTAGTTATCACCACCAACGTGGAATCTGTGGCGGGCACGATGGCGTATTTGCCTTGCAACATGACTCCGCCAACGCCTAACGATCGCGTTACACTCGTCATTTGGGTAAAACAAGGACAAACCACGCCTATTTACAGGTAAATAAACGAACGGAATAATTTAATTTTTCCTCAAAAATTAATGTTTAATTTGACGACTCGGCGACGAAAATGTCGCGACAAATTATACTACTAAAAAACATTATACAGACGTAATAAAATTACTTGCGTTGTTTTATTAAAATAATAATAATAATAATTTCGAAACAATGGTAAAAAAACACGATACTATCGATTTATTTATAAATATTTCGTTTGAACGGGTTTAACGGTTAGACGAAGAGAAATTGATTTGGAATTTTTTTGGAAGTCTTATTTTATAGTGATTAGCTATATAAACATGTCAGAGTTGAATAATGATAAATAGATAAATAGATAGAGGTGTTTTGGGAGTTGCTACTTAAAAAACAAGTAAATGACCAGCGGTTTTATTCCGAGTTTAAATAAAACAGTACCTTTACCGAGTTTTGTTCTCGATAGACATATTGACGTCGCCGTACGTTTTGATTATTTACACAGTAAAAGTTTTATAAATGCTGGCGATATCTATTTTTTCTTCCCCTTTTTTTTTTACATAAGTTTTTTTTTTTTTTTTCGTTAGCTTTTCCGAGCGTTTTGAAACTGACCGTTTATAGTTGCCAAATTTATGACCCGTCTGTTCCTAACTTTTTATGACATCATGTACTTGTTTGAGAAAAAGCATTCGTTTTCTTTTAAAAGTATAATATCATATAGTCGACGACATTGTTTATTTGGCTGACTGCGAGAAAGGTCGTCCGCGTCTTTTCCTTGTCTCGCAGCTGCAGCAAAACGTGGTGAACTGTCAACTTAGTGAGTTAAGGCCATAAATATGTGCGCGCGCGCTTTTGTTTCATTCGTTGGCACGCTAAATTTTCGCGTTTCTGGAAACTTATTTGGTAGAACGGCGAATGTGGCAGCAGCGAAATTAACGTATGGGAGTGTTCGCTTTGTACACTTCGAGCAAGTAATACACACAACACACAACACACACGCGCGCGCGCGCGCGCGCGCTTGCCTATTTTGTGAGCCGTAATAAATTGTTTTGAGTTTTTAACAAGCGTCGGTCGGTGGCGCGCATATCTAATCCACAATTCTGTTGGAAACTTTCGTATCGGTATTCATGTTAAATACATTTCCGTATTATTTTCTTTTGACGACTGCCGTTGAACAAATGAATCATTAATTGTTAAATTAACAATCGCACGGTTATCGGGTTCATATTTCTAGTGGTCGAATCGTTAAAGGTATAATTTCGTGACAATTTGTGCATTGATTTCGTATCGGCCGTATTATGATCAAATTATAGATCTTTGTCGGCATGTGCGCAGGCGCGTGCATAGAGAAAACAGAGAGATACGCATGTGCAACTGCTTAGAGTATATATATATATACGTATATATTCGAGTATATATAATAGTGTAACGTCGTTTTGCCGGCCGGAACCGCACGTCACAGAACCGCAGTTGTCGGAAATTCGCAAACCGGAAATGGCATTATCGTAGTAAATAATATGCACGCGCGTGCGTTTGTGTGCAGCGCACTATATGCTATATGTAGCCGATTTATAATGTATATGTAATAACACGCGCGGTGTGTACGTGGTAACAGTAGTGGTAGTAATTCAAATAATATGCGCGCACAGTGGCGTACCGTCCGCCGGTTTCCGAGAGTCGAGTTTGTTTATATGCGTGGGCGTATTATGGGGACAGGGAGAGAGATGAATTCATAATAATAATAATAATAATAATAATAAAAATCGGGTTCTTCCAACCACATAAAAACCCTTTGGCCCCGTCTTGTCCGGGCCGGATGCCGAACAATACCATGTGCGTTACGATATTTTATACATTGGACGCGACTCTATGATATTATTATTACCGTGTCCGATAATATAATAATAATATAATGATTTTATATGGAACAATCGGATAAATATTATACGGGGTCGTCATTGAAGTCGTTATTTTCGTGCGCGCGGCGGTGTAAGCGAAATTTTCTCTCGAGATACAAGTATGGAAAAAAAAATCCACTTACTACAAACTTATTTGGTCGACTATTATTCTCATACGTCGTCGTCGGTCACTCGTCTCATTTTACTGTGATATTTATATCGGAGACAGATAGCGATGGCCATCGTTTAACTCGACGATAAACGTCGTCGTACTACGCATTAATTAACTGTATTTTTATTACAGTAGTGATTTGAAATTCGTCTACTGATAATAATTATAATCGTCGAATGAAAAAACGTTTTTTTTTCAAATATCCGACGAGTCAATGAATTCAATTTTAAAATGATCGCGTTATTGATTATACAATTATCGATGTGAAATAATGATGCTATACGAACGACGATTGTTTTCGGACAATCTATTCGGATTAGTTCGATTGTTTTAAAAATTCGACCTTATCTCTTAGACAATTTTGAAACTAAAAACTACCCAACAGTAGTTTGCACTGGTACGAACGATAATTATCAGCATTTTTGGTGACATATAGTTTATATGTAGTTAGATTAAATAACCGTTAGTAAAAAAATAACAGTCTACGTCAAACTAAAAATGAATAATAATTTCGAGCGATATGAGTTTGAATGTAATAATGTTTTATATATTTTCATTAAATCGAAATGTTTCGTACCAGAATAAACAATGCGCTATATAAACGTAAAAATGTATTAAATTATTATTGATCTGCAACTGAGGCGGCACTACAGAAATAATAATAATGTAAACCGATAGATAACGTCATAGTTACGCGGGTATCGTTGAACAACAACGGGGTATGATATTATGAAAAAGAAAGGAACTAGAAAAATTACAATATGATACGGTGGGCGCACACAAACGTAGAAAAAAAACAACGCACATAAATCACAAATAAAATTATTATTAAGTCATGGTAAACACACGGGGAAATACTTCAGGGCCGGCTCGTTTAATTTATACGATAAAATTATCCGTTCTGTTATACGTCGCCGTCGTTGGTTTATAGAAAAATGAAAAAATTCAATAAATATTTAAAGAATTATAATTTCTCACGATAAATAGTAACGTTTTTAAGTTGATTGTTTATAGAAAATATAAAGTTCGAACATCGAGGAATTAAATCGTAAAATTTCGACTGTTATAATTGGGTTATCGTTGCGAGATTGGATTTTCATTATTTAAATAGTATGATTTATTCGGAAAAATCGCTAATCGTTTTAATCTTATTGGGTACATTTAATGTTTATGATTACCATTCAATAACAGTGTATAAAATGTTTAAACGAGCATAATATGTATAAATAATAAATTGATAAAAGTAAAAGGTCTTACCTTATTGGTGATGGTTTTCGTGTTTGAATATTATTTAGTGTTGTCATCGTGAAGCTTAGCTAAGATTATCAAACAGAACAATCGCATGACAATTTGTTCTTTATGAAGTAGTCGAATGTTTTTCTAACCTGATGATTATTCGAAAAATGTCATTGGCATTAGTATTTTAAACATTAAGTGTTGAGATGTATTTAAACGTGTATTTTTTGTTGTTGTTCACATCGTACGTGTATACCTATATAACATTGTAATTTTGGTGTTCTCCCGTGTTATTTCAGTTACGATGCCAGGCGCAGCGGCCCCACGACGTCGGCTGCCGCAGGCAAACCCCAGGACGGACAAAGGTCCGTGCCTACAACAGGAGCCCATTGGTCCGACGAGAAAACGCTCGAGGGCCGCGCGCTGTTCCGCGTGTCCTCGCAACCGGCCGTGTTGGTACTGCAGAACGTCGTCGACAAAGACGCGGCCGTATACAAATGTCGGGTAGATTTCAAAAAATCGCCCACCCGCAATTACAAAGTCAACTTGACCGTTATACGTGAGTACGATTTAATTGGCCGCGCCTATAAATATTATTACTACAAGTGATGACGTGAAAACAATAATTAGAGATGACAATTATTTTAAGCTACAATAAAATAAAACAATTTAAATTGCTTACTAAATTATATTCGTATACACACAAGTGCTATAATGAGATCAATCGACGAGCAAGTCACGTGTTGACGGCGGGGGTGACAAAATTGAACTTTAACGTCCAAACGATCGTTTCGTTTATTTTTTCACGCGGTATTTGACGGATTGAATTACATACAACATAATAATTTTATACACGAGAGCGAATCAACGAATTTTTCATCCATGATAATACGAAGACGTGCATTTCTTGTTCGCGAGTTTTCCTCGAAAAGTTCATTTTAAAGGCATCTTTGCAAAGTCCATCGCGTTTATTATTACTGAAATATTTAGAAAACTCCAACGTTCAACTGAATGCCTGCCTGCGCAGGCAACCCGACGAAAAACTATCGACGTCGACCGTTATAGTATAGTCTGATGAGTTGGATGATTTTTCGTTACAGCACGTAAAACATTACGTTAAATTAATACAAATCAACGTACTAAACGCGACAAATGTTAATGGAACCGATTTAATAGAAATCGTTATTGTTTTTTAAGCTTTTAAATTGCACGGACATTTCTATCTTTTGGCTTCAGATAGAAGCGAATAAACGACACGAACACACAACACGATATTGTGGTACGTACACAAATCGCAACGAAATTTATGATAACCGATAAATAATCGTAATTGGGTTTACGTTCGTATTTTTCTGTCAGCTGTTTTAATATTATTCAATTGAAACCGTTATAAATACTCTCGGTTGGCGCGGTTTCTCGACCGTTGTTTTCTTTTCAACGTTATCCGTTTTTCATACCATATTATTGTTTCAAAATGTTTTATTTCACGTCGACGTTTTTCACACGGAATAATAATATTCAACGGTTAACGTTTTTGTCATTGTACTCAATTCGTATTGCGCGTATATAATCATATTGCGTCTATCGTGTACGGTACGTAGGTCGTGAAATTATTTCACCGACATTAAAACTTTTCTCCCGGCGACGTGTAAACATTTATTATTTATTTTGTTATGATGTACTCGCGGGTTTTACTTTTTGAACGGGAGATAACAATTTAATGTTGCAAAACTTGTTATTGAATTTGTTTTCGATAACAATGTGTTACTAAATTATATTATGAGAAAAGTTGTCCGCGACACTGCAAAGTTTCGTTTCATTAAAAATGTCTTTGAAAATTCAAATTCAATAAAAGTATCAATATATATTTGAATACTCTGTGTATTGTTCTCCGGATTCTCTGAAAAGATCTCGTGTATAATTGAATTTCCCTATAAACACTATATAATAAACACCCGCGGAAATATAACAATGCGTTTTAATTAACGACCGCCCAAAGAAATCCAATCGTCTCTCGGACAATGCGATATTATTTGTGCACAGTTAATAGGCGACAATTTCGCTTCGTACAATTTACCGACAAAGAAACGCGCGCGCGCGCGCGCTCGCGTGTCTCTCCTCCGATATATTATTATACAGCGACTCGAGTAATAAAAACTTGTCGGAGATACTGTAACGCGGTTTTCGTCGCTTCGCTGCTCGCAGACAGAATGCCGGTGACATGCGTAAACGCGGGGGGAAACGGTTTCGACTTTGTATATTTTATTATTATAGAAAAGATTATACGGCGCCGCCGTCGCATTGCATTATTTTTATTGACTTCAAAGCAATAGCCCCGTTTGATAAATAACAAATTCCGAGTGGAAATCATAAGTATACAAAAAAAATCAATCGACAAACAATTATAACAAAGTTATATCATAATATATGATATTATTGCGTCGAATACTCTTATCAAAATAAAATTAATTTACTTGCGAGTTTCGATACTCTTGGATAAAGCACTTCCAATATCCTATAGCCGAAGTAAATAATCGATTGTAAAAATTGCGTCGTAGTTTATTTTTAAACTACGACTATTTTTAAACTATTATTTAGTTTTTCGTTTTAAATTATTATTTCTCGTGTAAATGACACGTTTCCGGACCACAAAAAACGATCTTTTCACACCAACCCTCGCGTGACTATAGCTGCATCTCTGCACGTCGACAACGAATAAAATTGTTGATACGCCAATGCGCTCGTTTCTCCGCGACTTTGCCCGAGACGTTCGAAAAAACACACGAAAACGTACGTTTCTCGTTTCCCCGAATTCGATTAAAGATGCTGCGAATACTTTTGACTTACTCTTGCTTGTTTGAACTACGACGACTGCGTTACCACCACCTTGTGGATATAACGCGTGTATTATTATATGTATGTGTCGAGTGCGTTAAATGCAAATTTTCTCCGGGACAGAGAACTCCGCGCGGACGGCGCGAAACACGATTTTAATACGCGTGTGCGACCGAGTAAATATTATATTATTATGCGGGCGAAACGTAAATTTGTTGTGCGGGAAATAAGACGTCGTCTCTAAAATATGCAAAGATATGGGTAGCGAAATTCGAGGCGTCGAAAACGCGCAAACGTCCAAAGCTCGCGGACCGGGTAGACGATTCCGAGGGGTAGGTCAGAGGCGGTTACACGATCCCTCGCGATAACGAGTCATATTATTATTATTATTATTATTATTATTATGGTTATTATTATCGTCATCATCGAACGCGGCGAAATCGCGACGAGCGGTCAACGATAACGCAATAATAATGTACACGAGCGCATAGTAGGTTATTACTATTCACACAACCCCTCAGACGTATTAATAAGCGCATTATTTATCATTACTCACGCGAAGACGACGGCCGCGCCCGAGAGGATTCCAACACCGCGTCTTCGTCGTGTTCCGTCCGTCCCCGATACACACTAAACGCAGGACCCGCATTCTGACGTTTCTATTGGACTCTATGGTGTTGTCATAATACGTATCCTTACATGGAAAATATCTGAAACGCGTTCGACTGATTCATTAAAACGGCTAAACGCGTACATAAATAACTCCCAGAGCAATCTCAACGATTGGTTTTTTACTGATTCTAAGAACGTATAATGTTACAAGTTATAAATTCGGTTTTATTCTTTAAATTAAATTCACTATCGCGACATACTGACTTTTGTGAATATCCATGTCGATTCCGTTAAAATTCCTATTTCTATTTTTATCACCGTTGATATATTTTATTATTGCCTGTTATCGGTTTGACAAGTTCGCTGCATTTTCATCGATGAAAGTCGATATACTTTATTTCTAAACATTTGAATATAATATTCACAATACACGCAATATATTTTGTTTAATGACATAAGTATGTGCGTCATACTCAGTATCACAATATTAATGTAAATTAACAAAATTGTCGTAAGACGTAATATGATATTCACCTTGAACCTGAAGTGATCCTTATTGTTCTTAGAGGTCGGGCGGTGAAGAATTACAGAGATATACGTAATACAAATTAAATTACTACACTTTCGAATCAAATATATCAGTACACGTGTGCTTCGGACGCGAGCTCTTCGCGTAGTGATCAGCCGTCGTCCCGTTCTCCCTCGCCGGCGACGAGCCGTTGTCGTCGGCCCGACCGGTTTCTCGCTATCGCGTGACAAACAGTTACGCAACGGACGCGTCGATCGTTTTCGATTTTGTTTTCGTCATCGTTGTTTATTTATTTTTTTAATATCCCATTCTTCTTTTATCCGTTTTCCACCAGTGCCGCAATTATGAATTCTGAGGCCCGTGTGCAAGGATTTATTTAGAAGCCCCAAATTAATAATATATTTATTACTTGATCTTTGTATTACTACAGAAATTTTTTAGTATTTTTTAGTACTATAACTTAAATATTTGACGGATTCGCGGAACCGATCAGAAGAATAAATTATGTAAATTTATAAAAATTTGAGCTTCTAAATACCTCCTCTATAAATTAGTATAACGAATAATCAAAAAAATAATGAACAACTTAATTCAGTGATCCAAGTCTAGTATCCATACAATAATTATTTGAAATATTTCGCAATAACAGAGAGGGGCCCCTGCGATAATGACTATTATTCTACAAATTATGTCATACTTTATAATATCATTTTCGTAATTTTATTCCTATAATAATTTGTACGTTTTACTATAAAACCGAATTATTTACAGATCCAATGAAGCTTGCATGGTATTAATTAACATCTACTTATGCTAATAATAAATTCATTGAAAACAATTACAAAAAAATCAAAAAACTTTCGAGGGACGAGCCACGAGGAAGTAAAGAATACCAATATAGGCTAAATTCATTTTGAAACGGACAATCTTCAATTTTTAGCTTATGGTTTGGGAGGCCCCTAAGAACCGGAGGCCCGTGCGCATCGCACACCTTGCACACCCAATTGTTGCGGCACTGTTTTCCACTAGTAATCGTTCAATAACAGATATGAGAGTAATATTCGTAACAATCTATATTTATCGAAAACGTTATTTCAAACCGTTGGCCCGGACAAACTCGATTGCGCTTTTAACGACGGAAACCGTTCTCGACATGACGCAACAGCTGGCGTCGTTTCCGCCTCCGCCGCGAACCCGACGTACAAACTTTCTCCTGCCGTCACCTTTGTCGTGGACCGCTCACCCTTCGAGCACACGTGTACGCCGGGAAAGTTTATTACGCTCGCCGATATCGCGATACCCGAGGCCACCACACACAGTAAGGGGCGAGCAACTCGACCGCCGCGGGGCGTGAATTTAAACGGCGGACGAACCGAGTGTATTTACTATAATATTATAATTTATGTACGCAAATAACGCGTATATACGTTTAATAACATAATATACAGCAGCCACGTGGAAGAGCGGCGACGGTCTGAAGCTCGCCGGCGGCATTTCCGGTGTACGTTTCCGGTGTCGTAATTAGACGACGACGACGACGATAACAATATCGGATTTAAACAGCCCCGAACGACGTGCCCGAATATCGTCGTCGCGGTCGTCGTAACGGCTAATAGTCGTCGTCGTCGTCGTCGGTGGCTGCTCACGTACGAAAATTCGATCTATCGCTGACCCTTTTGCCGCAAATGGCTCGTCCGAGACGAAATCACATTTACGATTTTAAAGTGTGCGTGCGTTTCCCATTCTCTAAGAGATAATTATTCTTTGTGCCTGAAACACTTCAAGTCATCCATTACGAGGTAGCTTACCTAAAAATTCCTTTCCGTTACGTTATAAACAGCTATTATTTTATTCCGAAGAAAATAATTTTAGCGAGCAAATGTGATATTCAAAAGGAAAAAATATTCATATCTAGGCTTTAATGTAAACAAATGATTTTGTCTAAATTGTAATAAATTTCTGTTTTTTCTTTTGCGGAGCGACGTCGACATTGTGTAAATTATTCTATTTTTTTCGCGTAATGTCGTTTGACAAAATTTGTCGACCTTGACAAAAAATAAATATTCTGCCGTCAGTCATATACACTCGTCTAAATAAAATAAATGAATCAAACTACATATACAAATTCGATTGAAATGAAAAAATAGTTTATTACACACACACACACACACACCGACGTCGGTCGGTAAAAATTAATTTGTACGTTTAAATTGTATATCTATATTGTGTGTTTGTAAAATAAAATATTAAATAATAATAGCAGTCAGTTGATAATGGGAAAATGTCAATTATTATTATTATTTGGGCCATACATATTTTTTTATACTTAAACCCGGCAAAAACTGGTAGATTCAGCTAGTAATAAATATAATAACAAACGATAAATATCCATATAATTATTCATTATTAATATTTTTACATTTCAATGCTTTTATGAATAAGTTGTCTCGCATAAGTATTATATATTATGTATTTATAATATAATATGTACGAGTATATTTGTCGGACCAGTATTTCGGGATTCCGTGATCCTATGTTATGCGAGTCAGATTAGTCATTTATAAATGCGAAACTCGATTTAGATTCGGCGCCGAATAATAATTATGCAATATTATGCGATGTTTTCAAAATGAATTCAATACTATTTTATAATTATCACGATATCGTATATAAGACATAATATTATTTCATCGCGCACGCGGGTCGATTGAGTTTTGACGACAGTCACGTAGCTAAAATTGTCTAACCAACGCGCCCGAGTCTCTCCGAGTCGCGTCCCACGTTATGATATAATAATAATAATAATAATAAGATAAATATTAACAGTGCCGACGGATAAATGATCGTAGATTCGAGTAAAAAACTCTATAACGTCCCGTGATTTGCGCGAATGCGCTCCCGCTTATTTCCCTCTTAAATATCAATTTTAATTGATCATTAGTGAGGTCCCGAGTACAAGTACGCCGCGCCGTTAAGTCACCGCGCTAGACATTCGGTTCTAGGTATACCGTAAAACTGAGATCGACGAAAGATATTTAAACGTTATTTCGTATTACACGTTTACGGGCGTCTGTGCGCACGTGTTAACTTCAAAACGAATACGACGTGGATCGTTTGCGCAAAGTAATCATACTAATAATAATTTTAAGTAGTAGGGACCAGTGAAAACGGAGGGTCACCCTCCTCGAATCGTTTTTTTTTTTTCCAACGCAATGTTCCATTGAATTCGTTAAAAGAACAATTCGTCAATACGGGCCAATATGGCTTTATATTTTTCAATGTTTTGTTCTTTATTTTTAAGTAATTTTTACGTATCGCCGAGCATCACGTTTTAATTGGCTTGTTATGGCCGTTATGGACGGAAAAATAATAAAAAAAATATCGAACGAATAAGTAGTATGATTCAAGAAGAATAATTTATAAGTTATGACAAATATTTATTTTTATTTTTTCTGGTTATTCGTAATTTTACGTCGAATTATTCGCTCGGTTTGTTCGAAAAACGTATTACTGAATGACACGTAATAACATTTTAAATAGCGCTTTACGTGCCTAACACTATGATTAAGATACATTAAGACACTTTTAGGACACGAGCACGTAAAATGTAATTGCTCAAATGATTTCGTTACTTTTAATTTTTTCTTTAACGAAACTCGTAATGTATTTATTACTAACTGGTTTTTTTTTTTAACAAAACACGTCGAGTATAATAATTAAAGTGTTCAAATACGAAATGATTTATTTAATCTTTATGCAACTTTTATAGTATACAAGCTGTATGTGTACAAGCTTTTATGTAAAAGCGGTATGTGAAAACGTGTATTTTTAAAATTTAAACTTCTATACACGTTATTATTATGTATTATGATTGTTGTTGTAGTGTCCTCTCTTGTAATTTCGAAACGTGAATCAGTTTTTTCATTGAGGATTTTCATAATACTTCTCAGGAAAAAAAAAAAAGCTTTCATCACATACTTAACTTTGATGTTTATCGACCACTGCGCATACATTAATTTACATTCAAAGTTTTAATGTTATTTCGTTTGATAAATTTTACAAATGTCTATATTATATACGTGTATACATCGTGTTCGTTTGGCATGTCGTCGATTTGAATACTTAGTGAGCTCCGAGTACTTAACTATGTGTATTATGTATTATTCAGTTTTAAAGTTTAAGCGTGCAGAAAACAATTAATTGTCCTCGACTATTTATTTACTAGATTTCGTAAGTGCATTTAATTACAGGCAATGATAATATTTTAATTGTGCAGTTAAGAACGTCGTTTTTTTTTTCGTTAACGTTAATCATATTGTTCAAACTCGAATAGTTTACATTGTGTAATTCGTGCGTTACAATGTGTGCATGTAATGTGCGTTGTATTGCCACACTTTTCGAGATAACAAAACACATGTTCTTATAAAGGCTTCAGATGTTAATTGCTTTTGAATATTTTTCTAAGTGCGTCTCAAACGATAATTTTCTAGCTTAAAATAGTTTTTCAATAACATACAAATAATATAAATAACTAATTTTCGTTGTAATTTCTAGTCATTTTTTTTTCAATGTATTTTCGCGAATCACGAGTCGATTGTTTTTTCATTATTTCATTACAATAATTATAATATGATACCGTTGATTATAACGATAACACGACAACACAACATAAGCCGTCGTCGTCCATTTTGAACGCTTCAATTTTATTACGACGTTTATTCTGATAAATGCGTAATGACATAACAATCAATATAAATCAATATTATGTATTTCTCGGTTCCATCGCGTGTAAAATTACGATACATTTTCGCTAAAGTCACGTGTGTTTCGACCGATAAGTTCGATCGATTACACTAAAAACACGCGCTCGTTGTTGTACGAATAAAAAAATAAAAATTTCACGATTTACACGCCCGCCCGTCGGGATAATATCATATACGACTCGTTGATATTCTCATATCGATCGTCGAAAAGCTTTTACGTAATATTTTACCCGACCGCGTTATTTTTCTCGTAGGACTATTTTAGTTTTCAAATTAATTATTTACACGGCTTTGCACAAAATAATTTGGACGCGCTATTATTAATTCACACGTGTCAGTATTATAATATTATAAGCGCGCACACACACACACACACACACACTGCGACGACTTTATTTCTTTTTAACGAAGTTTCATGAAAAAAAAAAATTAAAAATAATAACCACGCGATAGACATACGCGATATTATATTATTATATATATTTTACACGCGTATTTATTTAAAACGTTTTCGCGACGAATCTCGCCGTTGAATATCGTTTGTTTTACGTGTATATCAGTAAGTTGATGATCGTCCGTCGTCGCCCGCGTTTCGTTTTTTTTTTTTTCTCCTTCTTCTATTCATTTTAAAACCGTTTCGCCGTGGACATATTTTATTGTTTGCCATAGGTATTATATGCGTTTTATTTTTGCGTTTCGTTCATTAATTAAAACGGCGCGTGAAAATATACGGTCATTATTATTATACCGTCGTCGTCGTCGTCGCCGTCGCCGTCGCCGTCGCACGTCTCCCCTGGCTCGCCGGCCGAGTCTAATGTTCGCGAGCAGCAATTACGCAGATGTTAAAATAATGACGAGAAGATAAAAATTAAAAAAATAAAATACACACACACTCACACGAATTTGTTGTATTTTCACAATCGGGGCTCGAGTAATATAAGAGTCTCGTACTTCAGAACGGATATCTCATATCCATATTATAATACATTTTATATTATATCATACAAATAATACGTTCGTTCTAATATCATTTGAATCGACTCGACGGTTTACATACCGTGCTCTCGTTCCGCCGGAGAAAAAAAAAAAAATAGAAAAGCGAATAATATCCTACGGTTCGTTTTCAAACGCTTTTGTAACGATTTGTTGGTCTGATTTTATTATTATTGATTCGGATTTTTTTTTTTTTCTCTACTAGGATACTATCGTATTTACGATTGGATTAATCCGAAATGATAAATGACGGTTATATTATGTCGACATGTTAATTAAATTTCATACGGAGTATTAGAAAAATACATGCGAATTGTATTCCGAATCGGCCGTGTGTAACGGATGTCGGATAAAGAGTCGGTGGAAAAACGAAAACCGACAACATTTAAACGTGTACGGTTTTACACAGTGTTCACAAAAATGTACGAAACAAGCCGGTCAGTATGTATTACAATTTTCCGACATAAATCGATCTCGTACGATCTCATATAAATCGCTTTTAAATTATAAACAGACGATAAGACTGTACGATAAGACTGTACTTATTGTATGGTCACCACATTATTTTTCATATACCAGTCTAATCGAAAATGTTCAGTATAAGTTTCTAAAACTATTATGCTTTAAATTAAATATTCCCATCACAAGAGAATCATATAAATTGCAAATTTCCCAATTAGGGATCTCGTCTTGTGAATTGAGGAGAAAGGTGGCAGATATTATGTTCGTATATGACTTATTAAATGGCCTTATTATTTCTCCAGAATTATTATTTCATATTGGTCTTAATGTACAATCTCGCGTATTAAGAAAAACCAATTTTTTTCATATTTCTCCTTCAAAAAATAATTACACCTCTACCTCGTTTTTCCCCAGAGCTCTGCTTTTGGCAAACAGAATATCAGATTATGTTGATTTTTTTATATGTCGCGTCTTGTTTTCAAACATAATGTATATTATGCTCTAAATTCTATTGTTTGATCATTTTAATTTAACTCATTTTTGTTAATTTTTTCTTATTTTTTTTTTTCTTTTTATTTTATAGTTATCTGTTAAATTTATAATCATTGTCAATTATTACTGTACTTGTATTTTTTTTTCTACTACTAAAGGGTAATACCCGTTTATATACAAATAAATAAGACAGGATTTGATTGAATGTATCGGTCGCTATTGAAATACGCCCGGTTGAACGACGAACGTCTTGAGAAAAAAAAAAATCGCGGGCGCAGAGAGGACGACGATCTCGTCGGGGGGTGAAAATCAACTTGAACCCTTCGCTGCGTGCCGGTAAATATTTTCGACTAGCGCGCGCGCGCCGACCCACGTGTACGTAGGGGTAGATACGGTCGCCGTCGTCGGACGCCTCCTCCGCTGCGGTTTTCTCTCGCTCTCCGTAAACAGAGTGTGAAAACCGCGTCGGTGTTTTACGATCCGTCGAAAAGGGATTAAAATAAAAATACGCGTTATCGGACACAAAAACTCGTTTCGGGCGCGGCCGTAGATTTTCCATTTACCTCGATGGCCGGAGATAATTGTTTTCGAACCTCTGGCCCGGTGGAGACGGATGGCGGCGGCGGCGGCGGCGGGTCCGAGTCAGAAATTTATAGACGCGCAAGACGTACGAGGAGGACCGCGCACAAAAGGACGAGAAAAATATATATATACGTACGCGTACGCGCGGCCCATAAACAATACACCTATACACGCGCGCGCGTGTTCATATACCCCGACGGTCGGTCTGAACTTTACCCTCGCGAAAAACAGATGCGCGACGGTTTCGCGCTCGTTTTCGGGTGTTCTTCGCCGCCACCGTTGCACGCGGTTCGCATTAATCATCGGCCGAATGATGTCCTACCTACACACGTTTGTCTCCGTTCCTCCCGCGAGGATCACCTTGTCAGTCCGTTTGCTTTCGGACAGGTACAATTATAATACGTAATATATTTATTATATTATATATATTCTGCAATCCTCTGCTCGTTCGATCCTGGTCGTCGCAAATCTCGCCGCGCACGATTTCCAGATCAATATCGACGGGTTTTCAATAAAATCTCACTACGCGTGAATCTTATATTATATAAAAATGAATCGCAAAATATGTTGTAAGCGCATAACTCAACAACCCCTGAACCGATTTCGCTAATTCTTTTTTCATAATATTCCTTGAAGTACGAGGATGGCTTTTACGGAGAGAATTATTAAGAAAATTAACCCTAAAGGGGTTAAAAGGGGTAAAAATGGAAAAAATCCTGAGTCACTGGAGCTTTGTGGTATTAAATTTTGTTAATAGTTTCATTTAATATAGCAGAGGCCCCTAAAGAAAGGATTTTCCGAAATTCGACCCCTACCGGAGTTAAAAGGGGTAAAAATGAAAAAAACTGATAAAATAAAAAGTTATACTGCACACGGGCGAAGCCGGGTTATTCAGCTAGTATTATAATATATCCGTGATAAATCTGTTTTTGAAAATTAAGCGTTTGTTATCATCGTACTCGTAAATTATTGCGAGCAAATAGTCGAGATAAAATATACATAAAAAGTATTTCCTGGTCAATAGAAATATCGTTGTAAATAAATTTAATTGCGACGAAAACTCGAATCGCTTTCGAGTTCCTCTCGACTCGGGTGGTTTCGCGCGCACTTGCGGTCCGGAAGAAAAATCAAAATACACGAACAACACAGTGGCGCCCAAAACGCGAGATATACATCTGCCGCAAGTTCGGATACAATATTTATACGACGACGTCGTCGGTTTGTTCGAATCGAAAAAACGTTTTCCCGACGCGTCTTCGCGGTCGTGTTAACCAGTATTATATACATTGGCAAACACACACGCGCGGACGACGCGGACGCGTTCGGAATATGAATAACTGCCGGACGATAAAACATTTATGGCGACGCGCGTTTTATTTATTTATTTATATATTTGCCGTTAGATTTATTCTCGCGCGAAACTTTCTAAACTACTCCGTTATCGTCGGTCGACTGTGTACGTATACGTACGTATATCACATCGTACACGTATCGCCGTTGACCACACACGCGAGACACGGCCACACACGTACGATCGTCTCGAGAAGAAAAAAACGGGGCGGGGGAAAAAAAGAACTTTATTTCGATACGCGCGCGCGTCCAGCACGTACGCGGCACGCCCGTTTGGATCTGTTTACAATATAATATATATTATTTTTTTTTTTGTTGTTGTTCGCTTATATTGTGGCGATTCGGCGGCGACGTTAATGTTTAAACGCCAGACGTCGTCGTCGTCGTCAGAGAGTTCTCGGAAACGTCTCCGGCAACACCGAATAAAGCGTATTGTGAAATATGCATGTAGGCACGTATCGCGCGATACACGTACGCGACGTTTCGATTTATCGGCTAGTCCCCGATAGCGTGTTACCGACAATACTTTGTTGTTTTGGCGTTCCGAACACGATCGCGGTGTCCGTCGCTTTACTTATTTGTTTCGTCGACCGGCGCGCGCGGACGCGATATTATTTTAATCGACCCGTTATTTTTATTTAGACATTAGGCGTTGCCGTACGTGTAAACGGGTTAGAAGGGGTAAAACGTGTTAAATATGGAAAACATTAGGTCTCGATCGGATTCTTTTGAAATTAAGCATACATAGTTACATATTTAAAAATCTACCGACTTTTTTCTCAAAATTCAACCCTTAAAAGGTGTTAAAAATGTAAAATGTTATTTTTTTTAACTTGGCATACATATATTCTGTAAATCAAATAATGAAAAATCTATTGATTTATTTTTCAAAATTCAACCCCTAAGGGGGTTAAACCAGGGTTGAAAATCAAGTGCGTCATTTCTCCCTCGTGCCGGGAAAAACTTTTCACGGGCTAGATTTGTTGAGATGCAACGATCGGCGTGTGCGTGGTAATTTGCATTTTATACAAATAATAGATTATATTATTGTGTCATCAAAAAACCCGACGATCTTTACCGAAAAGCATTGATTTTGCAATATCATATTATTGCATAATTTTTTATCGAAATCGCGTGCGTGCGATGAACAATACAGAACGAATACAATAGAACTTTTTTCATTGAACGGTCGAATACGATAGCAGGCAAATCTATCGTCATTGGTCGAGAAGCTCGACCGATTTGCCGTGACGTATGCAATTAAAGCGAAAACCCGACGATCTTTACCGAAAAGCATTGATTTTGCAATATCATATTATTGCATAACTTTTGTCGAAATCGCGTGCGTCCGATGAACGTAAATAAATTATTGTGTCATCGAAAAACCCGACGATCTCTACCAAAAGGTATTGATTTTGCAATATCATATTGTTGCATAATTTTTTATCGAAATCGCGTGCGTGCGATGAACAATACAGAACGAATACAATAGAACTTTTTTCATTGAACGGTCGAATACGATAGCAGGCAAATCTATCGTCATTGGTCGAGAAGCTCGACCGATTTGCCGTGACGTATGCAATTAAAGCGAAAACCCGACGATGTTTTTACCGAAAAGCATTGATTTTGCAATATCATATTATTGCATAACTTTTGTCGAAATCGCGTGCGTCCGATGAACGTAAAAAATGATTGTGTCATCGAAAAACCCGACGATCTTTACCGAAAAGCATTGATTTTGCAATATCATATTATTGCATAATTTTTTATCGAAATCGCGTGCGTGTGATGAACAATACAGAACGAATACAATAGAACTTTTTTCATTGGACGGTCGAATACGATAGCAGGCAAATCTATCGTTATTGGTCGAGAAGCTCGACCGATTTGCCGTGACGTATGCAATTAAAGCGAAAACCCGACGATCTTTACCGAAAAGCATTGATTTTGCAACGTCGTATATTATTACATAACTTTTACCGAAATCGCGTGCGTGCGAGCGCGCTCCATTTCTCTTTCAATCGTAGACGCCGTCCCCACAACGCATACTTACAATAAGTCGCTTGTTTTTCATACTACAAAATTGACTATGTAGAAATATAATATGTTTATGGCAAAACAACGTTTTCCTGGTCAGTTAGTTATTATAATATACGAGTGGCGGGCGTGATAGACTAAACGCGATTTTTACGTTTTTTTTTTTTTTTGCAGTGCCCCCGGACCGACTGAGCGTGCTGAACGAGAAAGGCGATCACATACCGCACTACATACTGGGACCGTACAAGGAGGGAGTGACGGTTGACATCACGTGCATCGCTAGTGGCGGTACGTACACCTTACAATATAATATCGCATAACAATATTACGTAGATATTAAATTCATTACCTGTACGATTTGTGCGCGTGGGACCTCGTGAACGATAAAATTATTTCGCTAGACGTTCACGAGTGACTTCAATTTAAAACGCGCCGTACGCGTAATTCGACGACGACGGCGACGGCGACGGCGACGTAACAATATTCCGACGTATTTTGTTATACTTATGCATGTTGCACTTGCTTTTATAAATGTGAAATGTAATCCGCAAACAGCGACGGTATACGCTCTTTTTGCGTGCACCGGCGGCGTAATCGGGTTTTCTTTCTTTCCCAACCCCCCCCCCCCCGTTTTCAATCTTAAATTCTAATTTAAAAGTCGACCGGGATGTGCCAAACTCATTCTCGTAGAAACTTTCGTACGTTACACACACGCGCACGCACGAGTATACTACATTCGTATCGAGTCCCTAACGGTTAAAAACATATTTAAAGCTCTTATAAATCCGCTCGAAACCACAATGGTGAATCAATGCTGGGTGTAAAGTCGTGCGGTGCCCACGGTAGTGATGAAACTACGTGATTTTTTTAATTGTAAAATTCATAGGTTTTCACAATCGTTTAAATATTTATGAAATAAATAATATTATTACGTACGTGTTTTGAAAAACTATAAATACGATTATAAATTATAATAAACCAACTTCTTGTAGTATACAAGAATCGATGAAGTAAATAATGAATTTCGTTCGCAATCGAGTTTTCTATTTTTTTTAGTACCCAAACAGTTGTCACTGTTACGACTGTTTCGATGCCGTTTCTTTCTACGTCATTCGATATAATATTGTAAATGGATATTGGTTTTAACTTCTATTTTTTTTCTAACCGTCAAAGTACTGCTGTTTTTCTTTAAATCACAAAAACACACAAAGTGTATTGTATTATCGTAGTATTCGCTAGTATACTCGCAAGTTTTAACTAAGGATTTCTTATTAAAATGTTTCGAATCGAGTAGGTTGATTGAACCGTTTTGTTTTTTTTTTTCAATACCTATTATGAGAAAAGTATTATTTTCAATATTAAAAGTTCTATCGAAAAATTCGGTAATTCGAATAAAAACCATTCATTCGAGTACACGCGGTAATTCGAAATTAAATTTTAGGAAAACTTGCCACTAACACGTGGCAATTCGAATAGTTTCGTCCGTTCAACGCTCGGTAATTCACGACGGTATATTCACCAAATGTATTTTATCTTTATTCTCAAAATCTTTTTGTTAATAATTTCCCATACGATCGTGTTGAAATTTAGCTTATTATTTTCGATAACTACTATAGAATCATTATCGTAAGAACCTTATCGTTTTATTTCGTCTCTAATCGTAATTTTTTTCTCAACTCTCTGTAATTCGAATTTTTTTTTTCGCTCTCTCGTTATTTCGAACTACTCGACAATTCGAACTCTCGGTAATGTACTTGGAATTATCGAGAGTCGACTGTACCCAATTTAATACGAGTATTTATTTCGTGTAAAAAGTCAACAACTCGACGTCATATTCCGATGGTATAATATGTCTCTTGTATTTAACTGGCGCGTGGCTGTTTATAAACATATTTCGTCGCGACAAACTTATAATGTTCCGATAGAGTCGAACGATTGTCGTAACTCTGTAATATTGATCCGTCACAATGTTTCATAAGGAGAGGCGTTCCACTTGATGGAAACCCGTAACTTTGACACTTCAGCAAATCTCTTGAAATACGTTCTATTTATTTGCACAGTTCTTACTGTCGTCTAGACTGAGATTTATACGCACTCGACTATATATGGGCCGAGGGAAACATTTCGGATTTCTTTAATGATATTGAAACAAATATAATATTATGTAATTCATTACGGGAAGTCATAACGTGAGAATCGAAAACAATCTAAAATTCACCGAACGAAAACTTTTCTTCTTTTTTTTTTTTTTCGCGACTTTCCATCTCTACGTAGAACAAGGTAGTACTTCTTCTGTGTATTGTAACTGTTTACAAAGTAAAGTTTTAAACCTTACATTTCTTTTATATTTGTTCATCTCGCAGCATTATCGGGTTTTTTTTTTCTTCGAAAAATGTTCATTTGATATCCGAAGAGTTTCTTTTATTTGATTTCGTTTTTTTCTTCTTGCAATAAGAGTTGTTAATATCTCGACAGTAGTTTAAAAAATCACCGAAAAAAAACACCGCGAGCAAAAACCGTTGGTCACGATAATACTATATAATAATATGTGTACGCGAAAAACAATAATGGGCCGTGCGATAGCGAACGTTATCCTCCGTGGGCATTACGAAATAAATAAAAGTCGCCGCGAGACACGCGTTTTAAATTATTCCCTCGGACGGGAATATCGATCGTACTTACTATTTATATTGCACGTACTAATACGACGTATTTAAACTTAAGTTATGCGTACTGTATACATACGTACAAGACAATGAATTATAAATACGACATAACGGAGTTTTATCCTCGTCCGTACTCTTACCCCCCCCCCCCGTTAAGCCACTGTGTGACAACGTCTCGGACAGGATAATAAAAAAAAAAAAACCCCCGGGTTCCGGTTAAGTAGTGAATAATCTATTTAAATCGGCTGTCATATCTACGAAGGTGACCTGACAACCCGTAACGAACGTTTTTTTCTTCCTGCGATATTGATTTTTTTCCGACTCACATTTCTGCGCCGACGACGACGACGACGGCCGAACGCATCGTGTGTCGACGTCACTCCCGGACGCGTTGTGTAAAACGTGAGAAATCGTCAATACTCATCACACAACAATTTAATAGGCCTTACAAAGTATAACGTCGATAAAAAATAAAATAAAAACCGTATGAAACCCAATCTCACGTGACTTTATCTCGGCGTATGTTTTTCTAACGCTATCCGACGAAAAAAAGACTCAGTTTTAACGGTTTTAAACAGTCAACTCCGGCTTCTGTGGTAGAACTTTTGAGATGGTTAATTTTCACGAACTCTTTTTCGTATATTATTTTCTATTGTCCGCCAATTTTTAGGTGAAAATTTAAAAAAAAAAAAAACCCGCTCTTTTATAATTGAAGTTTACATCGGCGCCCGAAGTATCGATTTAAATCGTATTCTATCATAATATACGAGGCGGTGTTTCGTCGCAGTTCTAATTCGTATCTTATTGTCGTCGTCCCACGGTCGGGGTGGACTGGTGTAAACGACACAAATTTTGTCGGCTGGCAAATATGAAACAAGTTCGCCCCGCCACTGAACACTTTGTACTCTAACTATGCACAAAACACGCTGCCGATGAGTTCTCCGCCGCCGCCGCCGCCGCAGTAGTATATTATAGTCGTCGGTATATTATTATGTTAATATATTATTTGATTAGTCTAATGAGCCCGTCGCCGCTACGATTTGCACAAGTGCGCTTTATATAATATAATATTCCGACCCGGCAGTGTTCCCTTGGTAACGGCGCCAACAGCCGGTAGTGTTAATTGTTCCTCGGATACTTTAACGACACTTTGTTATACGCGTTGTTTCATACAGTGACAGAACCCTCTCACCCCCCTCCCCCCACCAAACTCTGTCCCGGAAACCCGCTGTCCACGGTCTCGATAGAATTAATAATAATAACATGTATAATATACAACCGTTGTCGAGTGCCGGTGCAGTCGTCGTCCAAAACGAGGGGGTTTTTTTTTTTTTTTTATTATTTCCGTTCGCGTCGTTTTCGTTTTCGAATTTTTAATTGCCCGAAAAAATATTGACCCGAATAATTTCTAACCCGGAAATTAACGATTTTTATATCGGCCCGTAGACAAACGGAATCGTCTGGAGGACGGCGATTTTTAGAATTTTTTTCCACCGTTCTTCGAACAATACCGAAGGAGACGGCTTCGACAGTTTGAATTATCATATCACTGCACAAAGCTCCGCTCGGGATTCCGTTTTTTTTCTTTCTTTGTCGCTGTGATTTATCGCAGCGTTCGACGTACGCCCGCCCCGCGAGTTGCTCGTCCGAAACCCATATCTAGCCGGCATTTTACGAATTATTACTTCTCCGTCTACGATAATTTATCCACTTGAATTAGTTTTTTTTCTTTAAAAGTAAATTATAATATTATATCGTTGTTGAGTACTCACTTGTTCAGTGTGATAACATGTGTACATCATTTATATACATTACGTGTCGGTTAAATTTTTATTTCCTAAATATTAGGACGTGGATGCATTTATTTTTTTACGATCGATATCACATTAATTTGTGACTAACTTGAAATAAAAAATCGTAGTGAAAATACGCGTTATAAACTATGGTACTCATATTATGTAGATGAATATCTCTGATGGATTTGTTTGATTTCGAATCTTTTTTTCATATCCTCATCGTAAAAATGTCGCGGGATTCGTTTCTTTATCGATACTCTGTTTATATCACGAGTTTTAATTTCTTAGTCAGTGATTTTCGTCGTTATAAAATCTTTCCAATGTTTTCTCTATTTTGTGGACCGATAAAACTCGTTTTAAGCTGGTAAACGCGCGTCTTGAGTATTCTACGAACGATGTAGAAATGAAATAGATTTCGAATACTTTCGTTCTGAACCGGAAGGGCCGAAAATGTCTGCTTTCGCGTGTTCGAAACGTTTATTAATTCTAAATCCTGGTCCTATTACACCGTATACAATACATACAATATACGTGCCACCGGTTGAGCACCGTCGTCGATATAATATAGATGATGTACGCTCGCGTTATTTACAATTCACAAACTCGACTATACGCCGGCCGCCGTCCGTACAGACCCGTCGGGCCGCACGCGGACTACCCGCGCGAGCGGAAGAATGATTTTCCAAAATAAACCCGATCGGCAGCGCGATAAATCATCATTCATATCCGGCGGGCCGCGGTCGTTGTCGACGACTTTTGTCGCAGGTCGTCGTATCGTGTGATAACACGCGCGCGACCGCGACGGGCCGGGGAAAATATCGTCGAGCCCGCCCGTCCCGTTCACTACGATCTATTATACCTATTACGACGCGCTAGTCTCGGCGTGTAACAGATATACGCTCGTTACGCGCGTCACCGAGGCCCCCCTTCGAATTATAAATTATCGAAAACCTGTGCTACAATTGTATAAACCGCGTGCAAACGCCGCTGTGATTTTATCGCGAAACCGTCGTGTCTGCCCATTCGCCTGTAGTATTCCGTCTTCGTCGCTGCCGGTAAACATATACTGTTCCCCGCAGTACTGAAAATAATATAATTTACGCGCGTCGAGTAGAAAAAATTAACGCGCCGCCGCCGTTGTTTTCATCGAGGTTTTTTTCCTTTTTGCGGATAATAAACGACTCGGAAACTCGGAGATTTTACCAGAGTCCTTGCCGAGTCCTCGTCGATAAAATATATTATGACGTACGAGTGTCAAATTGTAAATTTACATTCCCAAACGTGTAGCAATCGATTACCCGTTTCGGCGAAACGAACGTTTTATCTCGGACGACGTTGGATGTATTGGATTATGTTGGATTATTCGATAGCTGTGGCTCGACATGTGGCGCGTTTTTAATAATCCATATTACTACGTCTACATTTTAGATTTTACCCGAAAAATTTGTCGTTGAAACTGTTGTTTACGATCAGACACGATCGAGTAATATTAATGACTGAAAATCCGATCTAATCGCTCTCGCAAAACGAATGAGATCGCTCGTGTAAGATGACTATTATTACGTCGTTTACGAATGGAAAACGCCGTGTTTTTCCATCTCGTCGAATAATATTATCCGGCGAATTCTAATGCTAAACACATTATTTCAATTGAATTAAAAATACATTTTTTTTTAAAGTTTCTTTTTTACCGATATCGAAATTAAAATAATAATAATTTAAGTTAATATAGTTATTGGAAAAAATGTTTTATTGACGTCGAGTTTATTATTATTTAGATCGCGCGCCATTATTAAAAAGTTCATAGTTTTCATTGCAGTTATCGGAAAAATTATAGGAATTCGATTGTTTGGAATAAAAAATAAAAAAATTATTCATCGGTATTGAAATAAAAAAAAAAACAAACGAATTTTAACCTCGTCGCCTTCGATAATTAATATAATCGTGTTTCTTAAAACGTTCGAACTTTTAGCGGCGCATAAAGTTTATGTGATTTATGTGTTTTTCAGTAAATAATGTCGATTGAATGATTTTTCGGTAACTTAACGTTTCGCGTTCGCGTCGTTCAATGCATCCCGAACGATTTTTATTAATTTCTAAAGAATAAATATATTCGCCTTCCCCTGCCACCCCTCCCCCCCCCCCCGTATAGTATTAAATCCGATCGATTTAATTACATTTGTAAATAAACAAATAGTGGCTGTATATTGAAATTTATCGCGAATACAGACGGAATCGCATATCAATATTGCCTATTTCATTTTCATAATCGTACATATATATTTTACCGTTTCATTACGTTTTTCATAATCGCGCAAATTCATTTTACCGTTTCATTGCGTTTTTGTTTGTTTTGAATTCGTAATTAACGTGTACAACGCATCGAGTATAGTATGTCGCGTGCCGTTTTAGATTTCGTTCCTAGACTATTGATTCGCAATAAACAAATAATGACAAACATTTTTCACATCGGACGTACGGTATTTATTGAAAAATATTGTCGGAAACGGTTTTCTTTATCGTCAACTCTAATACCCATTTCACAACAATATTCAAAACGTATTGATAAATACTCGACGACGCGCGCACGTGAATATGTCCACGGTAAATGGTGTTTTTTTACGCGTATTTGTGTGTACATCATATCGATTACGTCATTGTGACGTATGCATTCTCATCCCGTGTTTTATTTAATCTTAATTTCCAAGCAAAAGTACTCGAGTGAAACGCATATTTCGTCATTTATTAATCGAAATATCATATTATGTTTGCCAACGGATATTTATATTTCCTTGTATAAATAGTTTTCGAAATAATATACGACATGTAATAATAAAAAGCGTTTGTCGACGTACGTAAAACAAACTAATCGAAACGAATTTTCGGAAATACTTATTGCGCCAACATAGTTCGAATAAAGGAGCGTAGGTTAGGTTGCATAATATTACTCAAAATAGTTATATTAATTTTTCATCTGAACGAAAGACGTGAGAAACTGCGACCCGCGTTTCATCATACTCTGCACGTGCGAGTCACATTTGGCGAATAGCATAAAAAAAAATAATAATAAAATAAACTCAAAAAGTCGTCGTCGTATATTATTATAACCGAATAGTGGCGTCTATTATTATTCGAAGACGTCGAGATTTTTTCAACGATCGAGTCACTTTGTGATATTTATTTCGTTTTTTTTTTTTTTTTTCTATTCTATCAAAAAGGACGTGTTATTATCATAACGCCGCGATCGCCTGTTTATCTGTTTACTCTCGCGCGATTTTCGACTCGAGTCCGACCGATCGAAAATACAGTTTTCAATGAAATCGTAACGACCGTCATATCATATACCATTGTGTTGTTGTCTGTAATTCGTTTCGCGCGAGTATTTTCCTCGAAAAGTTTTACGGACTTTTATTCTTTTTTTTTTTTCTTTTTTTTTATCTCGTTTAACGGGACGGTCCTGAAAGTTTCGCTACAATATAACGTGTCCGTTTTGTACAATTTGTGATGGAAAACCTCTTTGGAATTTTTTATCGCACTGCTATTCGTTCTCTCGGAGTTTTCGGACTTGTCGGTTCGAAACGAACGGATTCCTTTACAAATATGTATATACGTATATTACACTACTGCAGCATATAAAATATGTTAAAATTCGGTCGGAACGTTTGCGGCACGACCCTGCGCGACAACGGTCGTAGTTATCATCGGTTCGCAGTCGTTCTTTTTATGAGAAACGGCTGCTGCGGGGGACGGCGGACGAGGGACGGTTTCTGCAACCTTCCGTGGCCTTTACTCGCGACGCTCTTCTTTTTTTTTTGTTTTACCGCGATATCGTCGATATTTCTTTCCATTTGTATTCAGCTCGCGTATTCATAACCGATTGAAAGTCAAGTCGTTCGTCGGTCGTACGTACTGCGCACCATGTCTGCGGGTTTGGGGACGTAATTCGCGGACACGCAAAGTGGCGGCGGAATATTATTATTTACGTCGTCGTCTCGTATTATTATTACCATCGGATTATACGCGAATCATATGTAACGACGTTTTCGACGAGTTATTGCGACACTTGGACGCGTCACGGACGGAGATTTAATCATATTTTAGGGCTTCGAATGGTTCGTTTACAGCGCTCGAGTGGAAATTCGCGTATCCCCGTGCACTCTAAAAATAAGTCTAATCTATCGATTATTTTTTTTATTTTAAAACAATAGCGATTTACCTTTTCGCCTTATAATATCGCGTTTTTTACGTTAACATTTTTACCCAACGAATAACGTTAATTACAATAATTCTCTATTTGCAAACAATGCGATATCGCACGGAGTCAAAATGTAAATAATTGTTCGGCAGGCTTGAAAACTATTCGACGGTAACAAGCTATTGTGAGCTCTGTCTCACGCCACGTGCGCCTATTCGCCGCGAATCGCGATGGAATTCCTGTTAATTATAGCGTGGAGCTCGCTTTCAAACACGCGAACCAGGTCGAAAATCGTTCGGAACCGCCGCGCCGCGTTCCGTCGAGCCGGACGGTTTTACCCGTGGACGTACCGAGTTCGTTTCGATTCTCGGTCGAAATAATAGTTTCGGTCGGAAACGAATAGTTCGACCCGCCGCCGCCTCTTTCTGGTTTTCACTCGTGCCCCGATATTGTTTTTCGGGTCACGTAGACGTAGTATATTAATAGTCGTGGCAGTAGTAGCGGTCGCCCGCGCCGCATTATCAAACCGTATAGAGCCACTCGAGTCACCGCCGACTCGCCCGCCAGCGCCTGCAGGATCCCGTCTCGAGTGGCTCGACATTAACCGAGCTCGTAGGAGACGACGACGACGACGACGACGACGACGTGTGACGCGCGTGGAAGAAGAAAAAAATAACGTTCGGACGGGACGACGAGACAGAGAACGCGTTTCGAGAGGGGACCATTACCGTTCGACCGCGCGTCCGAGAAGGTTTTCCTCTTTTTTTTTTTTTTTGATTTATAATTAGAATCATTTTTCATTTCGCCACATACGGCGTATTATTATTATTATGTTTTAATTGGCCCGGCGAAGAGTGTTTCTTCCTCCTCTCGGCGGCGGCGGCGCGGCGGCCCTATCCCGAACGCGGAAATAATAAAAACAATAATAAACGGTCGTCGCAGTAATAAATAAACGAGCACGACGGGAAATATGCTTTCGTTTCGGAAGTGAACGAAATAAAATAAAAATATTATACGTGCACATTATTCGCGTGCGTATTTTTCTACGACGTCGATCCCGCTGATCCACTCGGCAGTGTACGTGATATTACGACCGTTCGAGTGTAAAATAGCCTATTATTTGATTTCGTCGAGACGATAATGTATAAATATATATTATCTCAATACCGTGCTACTAAAGAATCGTCGTGAAAATTAATATTATTTATCTCAAGTCGAAAACTCGATCCGTTTAACGATTTAAATGTAACTTCGAAGCGTTCAAAGAAGTTATCATAATACGTATTTGTTTGTATACCTTTATACGGATTAATATTATACAGTTACGTATATATATAGAGCTTTTGCAAAAGACTGAAAACTTTTAACTGATTTTTACTGTCGTTTAAACGTCAACAGTACGGCAGCAGAGAAAACCCGAGACACGATTAAAAAGGGAAAAACTTCAAATACAAAAGGAAGCAATTTTTAACCTCCGAAAGTAAATCGCCCCGCTCGTTGTTAAATCGCGACGAAGCAAAATCAAGCGAAAAATCACTAGCCCGCCATCGTCCGCGTCAACTGTGACAAACAATAATAATAATAATATTATTCGCGTAGTAAAACTATTGGCACTCAAATGTTTGTCGTGGCGTTTCGCGATTTCGGAAACGGCGTGGGGCCGCCTTATATTACGTTGCTTAAACTTATTCGAAAACACCTCACATACACGATGAACGACGACGACGTGCGGAACTCTATGCATTATTCCGTGTCGTGTTCTCCGGGCGCGCGCCGATGATACTTTGAAAATAATTAAAACGTCATTCGGAAAATTCGATTAAGTCGTTAGCTGTACTGTGGTAAAGTAAAAGGGACAAGACGATTCACCTGGCGTCATAAATAATTCAATGTTGATGAATATTATTTGTTTAACAAGGCGAGGCGTTTGAAAATCGAGAGACACCGACGGAGAAAGAGAGAGCGAAAACGAGAGATGCGACTGACAGACCGAGTTTGAAGCCGGTACTGGAAATGATTGTTACCATATCTCGACATCGTGATAAACGTTCGCGGACGTAAATCATTTTATTGCTACGTCATTTAGAGACAGTCTGTCGAAATAATAATAATATCAATAAGTATGAAAATCACTTGGAGAAAAAAAAAATATACAGACGCGACACGGACATATTGAAAGTGTTCAAAAGGAAAATCACAATGCGATAAATTATTACATTTTCGAATGGCAATACTATTTTCGAAAATGTATATATACATGGAATCCGTTATTACACACGTCACATAATTTGACTGACGTCGCACCGAAACGAATATATCAACTATAAATATCAAGGGATGCATTATTCAACTCGTCCCTTTCGTCGTTATTAATGAGCACGATATTTATATTCAAAACGGATAGCCTCTCCTGTGATATGATTTATAAACCTCTTGGTCGTCGGGATTTTAATACCGCGTTTCAACTCGTAAAGAAAGCGCTTTATCGTTGGCGTTCGTCGCCGCCGCGGCCGCCCACAATCGGTTTAGAAAAACGACACCGCGCGGGCGTCACATGGCCGCAAAACCAAACGGAGATTCGATTACTTCTGATTATCATAACCATCATAGACGGGTCTATTGCGCGGTAATTTCTATCGTCTTTCCGGTAAAATGTTCAACGTCTCGATATCGCGCTCGAGACTCGTGCGTTTACGAAATTTAGGAAATCTCTTCACCGCCACAAATATCCCTAGCTCATATTTTCGACGGTATTTTCTCCCGTTCGTTATTGACGTGTCATAAATTGACGTATTTTCATATATGTTTATATACGCGCTTGTTTGTGTGTGTGTGTGTGTGTATAAATATATTATAAAATTGTCAACGTCTGTATTATACATTTATAAAGAGTTTTAAAAAGGAATAATAACGAGATACTGAAGTCGAATGATAGTAATATCGGTGAATATTGTTCTTTTGATTTTTAATTCGATGTATTTGAAAAAAAAAAAAACAATTCTAAGAACATTATAATTAGGTATTATTGGATATTATCAAACGACCAGACAAACAACATGACCGATTCGACATAACAAATAACGACCGAAAAAAAAAACGTCCGCCTCTCGTGTCTGCTACGTCTTGTCTTGTACTCGGATAAATTAGTTTTTTTTTTTCCAAGATCTCATTTTATTACATTATAACAATTAAACCGAATAAATTACCGAATAAAACGAGTTTCTCCCTTCAACAAATATGTCCTCGGTCCGATTGATTTACTCGGTTAATCTAAAAATCGCGGAAAAAATTGAAATAAAACGGCGAACGCGATGTTGTTTTTCCTTTCTTCTTATTTTTTTTTTCTGTACACGAGGTTTTTGTGTTTCTTTTCGGACGCCGTTGTGATTGTCGTGTCGTTTTGGCAAAGGTCGTCCGAGAGCTACGGGTGACGTGAGTTGTGACCGCGCACGCCAATCGATTGTCACCTTCGGTTTTCGTCGAACCGCATGCGTCTACCGCCGGCGCCGCGGATCGGCTCGTCGTCGAAGTAATCGTACTCTTACTCGAGATTGTAACACTATAATTTATGTTAATCGTATAACACGCGTTTCATTATCGACGCGTCGTACCCCTCACAGAGTACGGCAATAATTCGTTAGCCGAAAACAGAGTCTACGTGACGTCGTCGTTTGAAAGCGGAACTCTCCGTTTATTATTATCGTTTAATCTATGACGATCGATTTAAAATGACAATATCTCGCCCCCGACATTTGTATTATCGATTATTATTCGATTCGTCTCGCGATAAAAAAAATAGACGTGACATTTAAACGCCCGAAAATAAAAACCGTTCGACGACGTACGTTTCGACGAGGAATTTCTATTATATCGACGACGACGACGCGAGAATCGTATGCTCTCAGTTAGATTAAAAATGTCAAATATCACGGGAACAACGATCGACGTGTGACGACGGCGGTCACGTTATTTATTTATTTTTTTTCAAATCTATTTCCATTCCGATTAATAATATTCACAAATCGAGCGAGCGCCATAATACGAGTCGGTTAAACGCGCGCGGCCTCGCCATGCGTACGCGCGTATCGTCGGAAAATATGTAGGAAAAAAAAAAGGAAAAACGCGCGAACCGTTCGAAAGGAACGAAATCCGAGTAGACGTTATGCGAACATGAGATTTCTACGAATTACTCGAGCAAAAATAAAAATGTCTATTTCTATATTGCGTTTGCATTTTATACGCGCGTTTGCCCACAGAGCGAAATAGATTTTCCCCCGCCGCCGGCGCGTAACCCGTGCGCGATCGTAAATTATTGTAGCGCGTCGAAGGCCCACCTCCCCCCCCCCCCGTCGAATGACTTTATTATTACGAAATACGCGGATCCGAGTGCATTGTGTTTATGATATGTTCACGTCTGAAAGGCGTTCCGGGGAAGCGTCTTCTATTAGTGAGTGACAAAAAAAAATCTCTGCGACTATATTTATCTCGTGTTATCGATTACTTTTGTTGACGCGATCGTATTCCATACCGAAACGATTCGTCGTGATTGTTTTCACGCATATTATTGAATGCTTGTTTTTAGACTCTCTCGCATACGTAAATATTATTTTCGATTGCTTTGTCTTGAAATCCTCCCACAGCTCAAACCGTCGGACGGATCGGTTTGAAATTTGGCATTTTATTTTGTGGAAATTTGGTCAGCGGTTATGGTGGAAACGAGACACGAGCGATGGATATCGATCGTCTAACGAGTATATAGTGCGGCCGACGAGAAGAGACGCTAAATCGGTCCGAAAGTCGGCTCCCATTGGCCGCCGCCCTCCGCCGTGTCACGTGTTGATCAACTATCTCCGCGAGTTGAGTAGGTCGTCGTCGAACGCGGACCTCTCGTTGTTTAAATGCGCCAAAGAGTAGCGTCTCTCGGGGGGCCGTACTATATACTCGTTGAACGATCAAAGTTTTAACAACAGCCTCACGAAAAACTCTACTTACTAGTGGTCATGGTCTCCGCCAAACACGGTTTTTCACCAAAAGCGCCGCGCGCGTCTTCTCCGACTTATTCCGCCGCCTCTAATACGCTCTAATTTCCGCATCTCTAAACGAACGAGCTCTCCGCATTTTACAACCGACTCGCCGCCGTAAATTCCCCAAACTTGCTACGCGGCCATCGTTGACGACGTGACACGGCGGACGGGAGCCATCTTTCGGACTGGTTTAGCGTCTCCTCTCGGTGTGGCCGTACTATAATATACTCTTACTCGTGGTCATCACACGGTTTTTCACCAAAAGCGCCGCGCGCGTCTTCTTTGACTTATTCCGCCGCCTCTAATACGCTAATCGCCACGCCGTTGGAAAATTAAAGCGCGAAATCGCTCGCACGCGTTACGTTGTGCGTTGTGTTTCACACGGCCGATTTCAAAAGCGTCCGCCGCCGCCCAGACCAAACTAAAACGGTAAAAGCGATAAAAATTGAAAACGTTTTTTTTTGTTCCGATTTTTTTGAAATTAACCATACATACTCTATAACACGAATAAACATTGTCTTTAAACTTTATTTTGTGAAATTCAACTCCCAAGTGGGTTAAATGGGGTAAAAAGGGTGAAACTAGGAAAATTCGCTTTGAGTATGAAATTTGGTCAGCAGTATACCTCGGTTCCCGTTTTAACGTGTTAGTTAGTTAGTTTTTAATACACACACACACACACACCGACGTGGTCGGGTCGGTAAAAATAAATTTGTTTAAATTGTATATCCATACTATTCAATAATAATAGCAGTCAGCTGATAACGGGCAAATTGTCAATTATTATTATTATTTGGGCCATACGCGTTTTTTTAATACTTAAACCCGGGTAGATTCGGCTAGTTTCGCATAAAATCGTCTCGTCGACTCGTAAATATCGCGCGAATTCTCTAGAATAATTCCCAAAATATTTGCTACGGTTTCGGAGTCGTTATCTTCACACGTGGGTTGAGGGCAACTCTGCCCGCGTCATTAATTTACCACGTCGCGTCGTTCGGAGTAATATGTCGTTGATATCGTAACGTGTTATATTGTTATAATATACTCTCGGGGTAGGAATAACTCGAATTATTTGAAACGCTGCGGCTCCGGCGTATCCGGAAAAATGACGACGCTCGTACGCGACACGCATTCGTATAATAATCTCGAACACGGTATCAAAACCGTAACTACGTCTGAAATTATAATTAATCTCGCCGTAACATCGGGTTTAGTAAACAGCCATTTAACCGGCTAATACCGAAAGCCATTCCGAGGGATAACCGAGTCGTCGTCGTCGTCGTCGTCGTCTGAAGGAGTAAGGAGTAATTTTATATTTTTCTTTAACTAGGTCGTTCGCGAACGTTTTTGTTTTTCAGATTTTTTTTTTCTTCTCTTTTAACTGCGCATTATCGTTGTTATTACTATATTAACGCAATTATTATGATGGGATTTTTATTTCCGTTCTCGATTTATAAACTTTCGATTTTCAAATCGAAAAACTTTCGAATAATATTCGAACATTCAAAAACTCGGAGAAAACATTTTTTTTCTTCCTTAAAATTTTTAAGCGCGTTAATCTACATTATCTACATTACTCGAAAGTTTATTATTATTGCTGAGAGCCGACAACGAAAACTATTGTTACCTCGCATTCGTCGCTCTAAACTAAAAACCTTAGAGACTGTTCTCTACCGTGTCTGGTCTAAACTCCGCCCTTCTCTCACCGATATTATAATATCCGTTATCGATATTATTTTATTTTTACCCTGCTAGTAGAATATATAAGTGTAGATAGTAATTACGTTGACGATAGCAGGCACTCGTGAAGTAGAGTTGCGGCGATTCCGACCTCTGAACATGACCAAATTTCAGGACGATTTATCAATTTGCACTTACTATCACAATGATAAGGTTGTAAAGTTATTGCAAAGGTTACCTAATTAATAAATAATCATTAATTACAATTGCCGATATAACTATACCTACGTAATTGTAGTACCGTCTTTGATAAATTTATATCAGTTATAAAAACGAAACTATTATTATTCGATTTTTAATTGCGACACTATGAAAATCCTATAACAACTCGTATCAGACGTAATCGCTGTCTCGCAATATTTTTGTATAAACGAAAACTTATGTTTCTTTGTCGAGGGCGGAAAATATAAATTTAACTTGGAAATGTTTAACGTGACGGGAGCCAGAGGTATACGAGTATAATATATTGATGACCTTTTTTTTCCCATACGAGCTCGGTTTATATGAAGTCTCTTTTAAGTCGGTGTCGTATATTTTATTATTTTGTAACTAAACTGACTCGGTCGCATATCAAAAATATTTGACGGTGGCTCGTTAGCTCACACGTCGGACCCGTCGCGTTGATTTTGTTCGTTTCGCGTGGATCGACGGACTCTCTCGAGTTGCCGTGCTTATGAAACACGACCCACGATGACGAAATCCGCGCGAACCTCAGGACGACCGAACAAACGGGTATCGCCGTGTAATACGACGACCGTCGCCGTGACGATATTTATATTGTTATTATTATATCTACCGGCGAAGGACACGACCGGTCGAGCTCGTCCCCGCGCGCGTGCGATCGTCCGGAAATTAATTCACCGCCCAGCACCCGGTCCTTTCCGGAAAAGGGTTTAAGAGGTCGCTGAACGCTCGAAATATGACCCGATGCTTACGATTTCTGTGGACAAATACGCGTCGTCGTCGTCGTCGTCGTAGTCGTAGTCGTAGTCGTATCGATTGTGTGGTGCCGCCGTCGTTGTTTTCGTTACGGTGTGTTTTAAATCATCCCCTCGTCGACCGCACTCCTGTCCTCCACTCTGCCGCCAAGCGATTCCTTCGAGTCCGAACGTTTCGCGCGCATTGTCTTTATCGCACGCGGTCTACGGATACAACCGTTTACACGTGCCGCCGACGTCACTGCGCGTGCCTATTACTTATAGCGATAAAACGCTCGATTGTCGTTTCTCAGCGTACAGCGGCGGTGATAATCAATTCATTATCTAACAATACATTATTGATCGTGTTTTATTCATTCGCCAGAACGTCTCGGAGAAACTCTCGTCGAGAGGAACGCGGTTTTATTTCATCGTTATCATACCTTATTCTGTCACGTATATTACCGTCGTAACTCAAAGAATGTAAATGATGTTTTCTATAAAAAAAAAATTTCGTTTCAAACGCTTTGATTTGTACGTCTTTATTGTCGTTCGACGTTTAATCGTTGAATTATGGCATTATAATTGGACCCGACTCGCCGCCGGATAGTTAAAAACGAACTAAATAAATAAATAAACGCACGATCGGCGGCGGCGGTACTGCGATAACCGGTATTAACAACGTTTGATCGAATTCGTCACAAAAACTACAGGATTATCCCTGTGTCCTTCCCATTCCGGGTCACCGTTTCTCGACGCCGTGCGTGCGTATCGACGGTGCGACTAAAGGGGATTCAATTCAGCTCCCTCAAGTCCTGTATGTTTGGTCGGGATTTTAAAGTTTTACGGACAAATGTATTGGATTTTTTTTTTTTTTTTTTAGAATTATCAGTTGACACGACTATTTATTTTTCTCACTTCACGTTGCGATTTTATCACGAAATCGACGAAAATCGTGAACACGAATAAACGTGAAAAAAAAAAAAAAAATGAAATGTTGACAAACGTATTGAATAACGGTCGCGTCACACTGTATCGTTATCTATACTCGAGGTATTATAAACAACAATAATAATAAATAAACTAGAGCTCGGATTTAGCGTAGCGAAATAGATCGCAAAGAAAGTTTTAGAAATTGTAAAAAACCAACAACGACAAAAGAGGAGGTTCGATCGATTTGGGCTCGAAAAAATTCCAATAGTTTTAATTGCAGTGAGTGTTCGGAGCACTCCCGATAGATTTGACCTCTAGACAGCGTTTTATATGCGAAAAATCGATGCTCGTCGAATACTTATTACTAATGAAAATCGTCGTCACCCGCCCGAGCGTTTTTCTTCTAAATATCGTCGAGAAAAACAAAAATTTGATACAAATATACACCCGTCTGTCGTGTTTAATCAGAAATATATCTCCGCGGTCGAGCCGCCCACTCATTGACTATTAATCGCCGAACGTGCTCGGACAAAGGTGTGAGAGACGATTGAGTACTACTCCTTTTCTTTTTTTTTCGAAGACAATTCCGTGCAATATTTTGAATTTTTTTTTCGAATAAAACTTGGAAAACTCCACTCGACTTTCTTTTACATATGTATCTACATCGCACACATAAACGCCGTGTATAATGTAGATATATATTATAGTATATAATATGTGTATATCACTTGAAAAAGTTTTTTTGACGGCAAAACTAGCGTTTTATATCGTCGTTGTTATTATATATAGTTATATTAAATAGAAGAGCGAAATACATTTTTCAAAATAAGACGTCAAGAATATTCACGAAAACACTTATGGCACGTTAATCTTAAATACCCGTTCACGTCTCTTTTCCAATTTTTACTCGACGTCGCGTCGTAGAATTATATCAATTTTCAGTCACGACCGAGCTCGGGGCGTTAAATAGTTTCGAACCGAGCGCGACCCATTATCGATTTAGGTAACAATACAGATATTGTACTTTCGAAGCGCGATAAATTTCACTCTGGCCGTTCGGAACCGGTGGAAAACGATACGTTATTTCGCGGGTAAATTCACCGGTATATATGTTTTCCAATTGACGCGTACTGCTCGCCGATCCCTGTTGTTAATCCTTTGTTCGCGGCGTTCTTTTCTACCCGCTTTTCATGCGCGCGGCGAGCCATCGCGGCGTCCTTAATTATTTTCACTCCCGTTCATTTCTCACTCGGTGTATGTATACGCATGTACATTGTACACCTCGAGGGCAACGGTCGTTTATCCGCACGAAACGTATCGCCGCGCGTTCGGGCGGAGTTCTAATTGTAATTCGTTATATTGTCTTCTCGCGTTGACATTTTCTCTCGACCCAACGAACGCGCATATTCGTCTCGTCTCGATTGAATCAAATTCGATAGTTCGTCTGTTTCGGTTTGAGCCGTCATCGATGGAATTCCAAGTGTCTCGACGCATATATAAACCACGCGTCTAAATGAAACATATATGGTCTGTGATCTTTCGTGTCCGCGATAAGAAAAACGTTAAATTACGCTCTAGTAACGCATTTAAAACAAATGACAAACCCGTCATTATGATATAATAATAATAATCATTACGCCTCGTGTAATAGTTTATTGCCAACGTTTTCAGGGACGAATTACTTTTTTGAGAACACTCGTTAGGTTATTCTAAACGTTGGGGTTTTTTTTTTTTTTTTTTAATCAACTCCGTATTTCTAACCACGCGTCTGAACGCGCTTTAATCGGGAACGACGTTAAAAGAACTCGTGCAACGGCGCCGCCGGTCTCGTTTACGTTTAAACTTCAAGTTTTGACTTCACGTTTTGCAATAAATTTAACGTCGAGTCTTAGTGGCGGAAAAGTTCTTTCTCGAAACCGCCGCGTTCATAAGTTCATAATCAGATGGGATAAAGTATCTTATTCGAGTATGAAACGCGGGGGCGGCAACTTTTCGCATAGACCTGCGAGCGGAAAAACAGCTGTAAATACGGCCGGCCCGTCGGCGGCGGCGGCGCGCTATAAGTGGTCCTATATATAGGGACAATAACGGACGTACGAAGTTCGGCGGTGGCGTGAGAGATTAGCGAAAGCCAAATAATCTGGTCGCTTAACTTATTACTGTCGACATATTCTTTTCTCCGAACGTTTATTATGTTTTCGTACGGACACGGATTCCGAACACGAGGCTTACGCCGCGCCGTCCTCTCTCCGAACAAAACGTTGTGATCGGAGTCCGCAGGTCACCCATAGATTTCGGAAGTTCTTTTCTCTCCTGTTTCACTACTTGTTATTTCTAACTTAACGAGTTTTAGTCCGTTTCCACGTTACTATTTCTCATCGTTACGAGGTATAAAATGGGGGCAACTAATCTTATTTTTTTAGGTCAGAATTTTGTAAATAAGAGATTACGACTTTTTCGCCCGCCGAAAGATATATTATACGTATAATAGAAGCAACACACACACAAACTATTTCCCACGTGGTAAAGAATTATCGACAAAATGAAATAATAATTCATAATGAATAAACGAAACGAACTTTACTATTCATTATATAATATTTTCTTTTAGAATGTACATAATCTATTGAATATACTCACATTATAACGTTAACGATGTTAAACAACGATTATTCTTAATAATTGTACACGTAAAAGACGAATGAATATAAAAGTCAAAGGAATAAACAGAAAGAAACAGACCGCGAGAAGAACAAAACGGAGGAAGGGAAGGTGAAACCACGAGTCGGGTGAAAATGTTCAGATGATGAGCCCTACTACCAGATGAGATTTTCCATTTTTGGCCGCTGTGTGGCGTGTGTCGCGTTCTCGTATCCCGACAGCGTGCCGCGACGGTAAAAAACACGCGCGCGCGAACGCAAAATCCTTGCTTCTCTTGTTATTATCATCGTACCGCGCGAATTGGAAACACTGCTGTCCGCGAGGCGATTTCCTCCTCTCGTCGTCCGTCTTTCCGTTTCTCCGGCCGTATCTATTTTTACGGCCAGAGAACAGATTTCTCATCGCGGACGAGCGCGCGTACGGCCGCGTTTTTTCCATTGAGACGCCAACCAGAGTTCGATGCGCACGTGATCGGAATATAAGCGCCGCCGCGTCCGTTTGCCACTGTCGATTTGAATAAATTGCATACGAGCGCGCGTGTTGAAAAAAAAAAAACAAAATCATATGAAAGAAGGGGGAAAAAATGTAGCGCTATACCGTGGCGAACGCGTACGTGCGGGACGGCGCGCCGAGTGAAAACCCCCCCCCCCCCCGACTGGCGGCAATATCGTTCTCGTTTTGCGGGACCCGGCCGTCGTCGTCGGCGGCGATAGAAACGACCGGGCGCCGCCGGACCGATGCTCTTAATTTACTTTTGCCGATGGTCGCGAACGCGACGAGCGTATTGCGTTTCGAAATATTACTATTTTCGTCTTCTCCGACCGTAATATTACTGAAATACGTTACGACGCCACACGTGTGACCTCGCAAATCGAACACGTCTCTGGCCGGATACACCGCGTGCACTCGCGTGCCTGTGCGCGCCGCGTATGCCGTACTCGTCGGTAAATCCGTTTTTTCTTCTCGTTTTTTTTTTTTTTTTATTCATTTCGTTTCGTTTTTCACAAAAGAACGCGCGTGGTCCGCGTGAAATCTCCGCGCGCCGTATCAATCGTGTTTCGAACTACGATCGTAACTACTTTGTTTCCACCGCGCCGTATATCGGTGGGCTTCCCCTCCGTCGAACGTAATCCGTTCTCTCAGAATAAAATAACTACCAAAGCATACCGATATTACTCTACAATAGTTCACGTGCGTTTTGAAATTTTAAAAACAGACCAGAACGCAAACGTGTGCACGTACGTTTAATAAACTATTGTAATTCGTAACCTACCTATAAAGTGTCGGACACTTTGCCTCTATGCTCTCTAAATCCTTGTCATGTTAGTCGAGAAAAGTCGTTTGGACAATTCTCAATGGCAAAATGAAAAACCTAATAGAAATAAATGTTGTCGTCGTTTTTCACTTACTATTAAAAATAATACCTCACCGAACTGACCATTAGAATTTGTTACCGTTAAAAAAAACAAAATAATGCCTCATTATAATACGAGTACAACTCATCTCGGTTTCTATCCTTCTATTGGATTTGTTAGTTTATTATGAAACCTATCGATGGGCTGGTTTTTTTTTCGGGGCGGGAAGAAATGTGTATTCGCGCGTGCATTAATATTATAGAGACACTCCGCCGCCGTGGTCCGTTTATGAAACGTGTTTCCATTGCGATTTATGAACACGCCGTTTTTTTTATTTGCAAATATTGCGCGTGAAAATTCGCGACGGTTGATTTATGCCGTTATCGTGTACGGATGGAAACTAAAATAATATTATATCACGGTTTAAAATCGTTGAACACGACTTTAAGTTGCGCTTGTCGTTTAGAAGTAATTTTATTTATTTATGTTTTCGTAAAGATAAAAAAAAAAAAAGTGTATATATACACATAAAGTAAAATATTTTCCGTATATATTCATATCTATCTTTGTATACGATATTCGTATACGTTCTGTATATGCGTATAATGGAACAAACTTCTCTGAAAGTAACAAATTTAAATTGCACGTTGATATGTAGACGGAATGTTTTACGAAAGTTGATTTTAAATATATCGCCGGCGAAAAATATTTTAAAGTTTCACTTTGCACGCCGTATATATTATTTCGCCGACTAACGAATATATTTTTCCGAAATTTCTCGAGCCATATTTTATTTTCCCCCCGTCGATGGGGAATTCGATATCGAATGTAGTGTGAATTCTAAAAACAGTCGCACTGTAAACGACAATTCGCCCAGACGTCTGGGAAAAGTTTAAAAAAACTAATATTTGATGTTTCGCCCACGTCTTTACCGTCTTATTTAATAACCACTGCAATGGTGTTTTATTATTTTATTTGTGCTTGTGGTCGTCGCGCGCAGTACTATCGACGATACTCGAGAACGCGCGACTTAATCGTTTCGCTTTCAGACGAGCCCGCTGACGGCCATAACGAACTATATAAATGTTTACGACTTGTTAATAATAATAAGTGCGGGCGACAAACGTCTCGTAATAATTATTGTAATACTCTTTACTTTGAACGTGCGTTTTTTGTTTCGCGGTATTTCTAAATAATGATCAGTCCTTTCCCTCGGAAACGATTCTCGGTATTCGCCCGGTCCCGATGAAATTCATCGCGCCAAAACGCCCCCGGCTCGTCGAGAAACCGCGGCGGCGGCGGCGGCGGTCGAGACTAATTCTGTACGTCGTTATATTCTCTCTCTCTCCGCGGCGACCAGCGCCGCCGCGCTCCTTCCACACCGACAAGTACCTAACCGAATGATAATAATAACGATGCAAAAACGCGGACGGCGAACCGATATACGCGCTCGCAGATATTTATCGGACCGATGATTCGCATCATTAATCAGTCCCGCCGTCGTCGTCGGGGACGACCGGGTAGAGCGAGGGGATCGACGGCCCTATAAAATCCCGTCGTCGTCGCGCGCCCATACACGGCGGCGCGTACAATAACGTGCAGATACGACCGTGGGAGGACTTAAACGCGGGCGTTTTTTTTTTTTTTCTTTTCTTTTTTCCGCGAAGACGAGGAAGAGGAGCGCGCGGCGGCGGTGGCGTTCGGACGGACGTTGAAAAATGGACGACCACCGACAGAAATGCAGAAACTCGCCGTCCGCCCGCCCGCCCGTCCGTCGACGGCACTTATATGTACGCGCGACGGGATCGACGGAAGATAAATTGATTTGTTTCGGACCGCCGAAACCGTCCGATTACGCGAACGATTCGCGCGAGAGCTCTCGCGGACCGCGCTCGCGAGATGAGATAAAGCGCACGAGAGACGGAAAAAGTGAAAAAAAGAATACGTTCGTGCGCGACTCGATTTATATAAATCGATACGGCGGCGGTCCTGTTATTTGCCGATGATACGTTTGCGACACGTACGGAATTCGTGGCGCAATTCGTAGTGGAAAATCAATCGAAAATTCGAGTAGACTTTCGATCCGTTGACTTTTGGCACGTCCGTCGCGTTTATCGCGTCGATTTTGCTCGTCCCCCGTTCGTTTCAATTTCTAAATTGACGTTTTTTTCCCCCTTTTTCTTCTTTCGTATAAAGATCGAACCGATTTCGAATTTCTATCGCGTACAATCAAAGTGGTTTGCTTTATGTCTCGTGTTCTACCGCGAGGCGACAACCACGGTAATAATATTACTATTAATAATATATGATGACCTTTTTCAAAGACAATAAATTCACGGCCGTCGATGATTACCACGACCACGATAGTGTAACGAGCCCGTAGATAGCGGTAGCCGCATAAATCATTCTAACGTATTAATTACCTCGTTCGACGGGCGCCGCCGCTCGCCGTCTCCCACATTACTTGCATTAGCGATGATTACGTAACAAATTATTGGATATTAAATCGCGTTACACTGACGATTTCGCAACGACTTTTACTCACAAACAGCTGATACGGTTTGATTTTAAATAAATGAACGATTTAAAAAAGTTAACTACTAATGAACAAATACATTTTAACACGTTTTTCTTTGGAGAAACGGAATATGAATCTTATTAGATCTGATTGTGAATTAAAGAAAAGCATGTTGAAATGGAAAAAAATACTAAAAAAGATCACAAAAAAATAATTACGATAACTCGTGCGGGCAGCAGTGCGTGGGCGGCCGAAAGTCAGACGTACGAACAAAATGAATCCGGTTGTTATCGCCACTCCTACCGCCCACTGCCTACAGGGGCGAGACAATAGAACATCAGAGCGAGACGAAATCGGTTCGATCGTCGGCTTTCTCTTATCGAATATCATAACCGCTTCAGTCTCGTTCGAACCGCGCGCCGTCGGATACCGTCGCAATGAAATATTTCTCGCATTTTGTTGATTTTTTCGCTTTTATTGCTCGTGTGTCGTCGCCTTTTTTTTTTTCACCCAGCTTGTCCAATGATTTCATTCGTTTCGATAACGTTTACCGTCTGAATTAAATTCGCATCGAAAATCCAATCGTGATGGTTACAATATGTATTGTTGGAAACGTCGTCGTTTAGACGTTGGAAGTTCAAATATTCAAACGAATTCCATCTGAAAAAAGAAAAACAGAACAATTCACATTTGGTTTTACGCATTAAATTGACATTTATTCCTTCTCAAACCGGGAGCTCGACGATATTCGCACGCACAAACGTTTATATGACATTTATAAATGTCATTATTTCGACGCGTAATTTTTCAACAATTTTTAAACTTCTCACGCGAAAAAAAGAGAGAAAAATACCTAAACGTCTTTGTCCGTCACCGCGTATTACGTAGTTGAAGTATTATACGGTAAATATATAATATTGTTGTTTTGTTGAAAATCAATAATGGTTTTTTCGAAAAAATATTTTTTTGTTTCGTTTCGAAAATCATTTTCGACGACGCGGACGTATCGCAAACGCGCGCCCGTATCAAACGAAATCGTCGCGCGTCATCCCCCCCCCCCCCGCGACGTGTCCTCAGAACCGCGAGTGGCCGACGCTAAAAGCTACACGTAATTGGACGTGCATTTTTTATCGCCGGCGCTTGCATACATTAACGTGACGGAAACGTAGTTTAAAGTCCTCGCGCGACGATAACAAAGCAAACGAAGGAGCGGTACGGGGGTAAATCCAATTTACCCGGAACAGAGTGTATTAAACGCGAGCGATGTGTTCGCTTAACGCGGAAGTATATTATATACGCGTTTAAGAACCGTTATAGCTGCAATACGTGTACCTAATAATATATCGCGACCGCCGCCGCGATAATATGCGCGACGCGATGGGAAATCAGTTTTTTTCCCCCCCCTCGCACAATGACGACACGATAACGAAACGGGCACTTGATAAACGTAACTTCCTCGCCCTTCCGGTAAGGATCGCGCGTTTGTTCGGATTATTATTAACAGGCCTGGTCGAACGGGCAGTTTCGCTACGCCGCCGTCGTCGGTGTAAACAGTGTTTACTACTCAACTCAAAAAACCATAAATTTACCTTTTTTAAACATTTTCAACCCTCTTGAGGCACGTGAAGGGCTTGATCTATCAATACTAAACTTCACAAAGATTTTATTATTTTGGTAATTAACAAAATGGAGGGGTAGCAAATCAATAATATTTGATTTTTTTTATCGCCTATAAATAAGGACCACCACTAGTAAACACGCGCGGTATAATTTACCCACACCGCTACTCGCGTCGTATTTTTCACGTGTCTAAAACCTTTTGTTGTGAAAAAAAAACCACCCCGTCGTTATTCTTTTTAAAATATTATAATTTTCGTGTATTGTTCTGAATTTGAATCGTATCGTTCGCCATTCGCCATTCAGCTCACTAACTAGATAATATTGGGAAAATTATTACGTTTATTTTAACGCATTCGTCGATTGTAGTAAAGTCGTATGAATTATTATGATTGAGTATTTACGAAAGCGATCGAAATAACATGTTTTATATTAAATCGTTCGCGTTCGTGTAGAGACGCTTATGTAACGGCGCGCGTATCAGCTGTTATCATATAGCTCTTATTTGTTACGTATATACTTTGTATTCTATCAAGTCAACGGACTTTATTTTTCGTCCGTTCTCTCTTAAATATTTCAAGTCTTTTCCTCTGGGGCGTCTCCCCGATCGGAATGTGAAAAAAAAACTCGTCGTCGGATGACCCGATAGGCCAGTTCGTCGACTACTCGAGCGTTAGCCGTCACGACCGCGGCCGGCCGCGGTCGAGAACGAAAAGTCCTCGGAGACCAGTGTCGTCGGAAAAAGGCATCGTGAAAAAGAAAGATTTCCGGAATATCGATGGCTTTTTTCGAGGAACGAACGAACGGAGAAGTGTATTTCGTTACCAGGTATACACGTTATTTGAAGAACGCGAATGGATTCTCTTCTTTTTTTTCTCAAGAATAGAAACGTAACATTTTATCAAAACGACTCTTTCGTTTTTCTCGAAAACGTATCTCCTTTGAACACATTAACTGTAGGGAAAATGCGATTTCGTCTCTCGAGATTTTTTATCGAAGTCGATAAATAAAAAGAAAAAAAACAATAATATCAGTCAATAATAAAATGTTATAGATGTTTCGCAATATTTATTAAAAAAATAATAATAATTATAATAAATAAATCTCCATTACTTGCTGCCCGTACGACACGTCTTAATAGACCGGTCTTTATCATAAATCTATAAATATCAATAATAATGCGAAAAAAAGATAATAATATACATAATATACGCGCGTGGTGTAAAACGAATTCGTTTCCGTGTCGGTCGTTTACGATTAGGACGATCGCGACGTGTTCGCGTATTTCATTTTGCGTGTGAAAGTCATCACAACTCTCGCGAGTACCCGTAAATTGTGATTTAATCACCTTTTTTGTTTTCGATAAAGGAATCGCATCGGCCCGTAATACCGAATATTATAGGAAGGATCGGGGACGAAAATCTAAACGAAAGGAACGTTGTTGACAACGCGCCGCCTCGGCGAGTCGTCTCTGAGGCATTTCACTTCGTCGGCGGCACCGGTAATAAAACATATACGGCGCAGACATTAATATGTAGAAAAAACGCACCGTGGACAGAGGAGCTGCGCGGCAGGATGGGGGACGCGTATCCGGGCGAGGAAATATAACATATGAGATTGCGTAACGTCTCGTGTGGTGTACGTATAGAGTCGTGCGTAATGAAAAAAAAAAAGAAAAAAAGAAGCGAAACGACCGCGGGCGAGTAGTAGACGAAAGATAAATGAAAAACCTGATGTTCTCTCGAACGATCCGCCCGTTATCGAAATCGTAATCGTCGCGGATTTTTTCGCACGTGTTTTTTTTTTTTTACCGGCGCTGCACGGTCGGAATTTCGCTTATCGCCGTCGTCGCCAACGAGCAGACCGTTTACAAATCGCGCGATGGGCTCGATATATACGACGCGAAAATGGGTGGTCCGGACGAAATCCAACCGCGTTCGGTATATTTGAATTCTTACTTGTTCCGCAAGCGTTTCGAGAATAATAACCGATATTTTACTGTGGGTTTTCTTTTTTCGGTGTCTTCGGAAACGTTTCGAAGTATAATATTTTATTCCAAAAGTCGTAAAAGAAAAAAAAATCATTGTTTTTCGAACCTCGAACGTCTCCATTACATGATATTATTATAATCTCTACGATCACACATTACGAATGTGTGTTTTTTTTCTCTCGATTTGCATTACGTTTTTCTGTCGATAACTACTCGCATTTATCTGTATCCTTTCGATTCGTGTGATGCCTTCGGACGGCCGTGTCGGTATATTTTTACAGGACTCGTGAGAAATGCGCGTCCGTAAAAAGTCGCCCTCACCTAATGTATGATTCGCAGTACATATTTATGAGCGGATTTTATGTTTTCGAATAGCTCGCGCGAATTTCCGCGAAGTCTCCGCCGCTGGCTCGTGTTTTTTTTTTTCTTTCCGAGACAGTCTTTGCGTCGTCGGCGCGACGGCGGGCGTATGACTGCGAATACAATCTACCGACTTAAACGATTTTCTAATCCCGCGCGGGCGAGTCTATACCGGACCTCGTTATTTATCGAAGAGTAAGAAACAAGAGGATAGAAGGAAAAAAAAACCTGGAGGGAAAAAAAATACTCCCCGACGACGTCGTAGTAATATTGCGACCGTTGTCGATGCGATGCGATTAAATTCTACTCGACGTTGTTTAATGGAAAAATAAATAAGTATTGTTTCGACTAGCGTGTTTTATTTATTTATTTATTTATTTTTTTTTTTCTGTTGCCATTCTTTCTGTCGTTCTATAGTTTTATCATCGGGGCACATTCGTTTAATCGTTATTAACGAATGAAATTCCGCAATTTCCGTTCTCGTGCCCCGGAGAAATCGCTTTCAATTTGCCGTACGATTAATGTATAATAATAATAATAATAATAATACAATGTACGGCGGGTACCTATACTGCGGAGCGGATTGCGTACGAATTATTGTCGTTTTTTATTTGAAATGCGAATTTCTGCGTTTCGTTTTCGCGATCGTCACGCGCCGCGCTCATCACGTGGTCGGACATCAGAGGGAAAAATAAACGAGACTGGTTTTCGCAAATGTAATCCGACAAAACTCCGCGACGCGACGCGATAATAAAAATATAATCCCGCCGTAATGACGAGACGTAGTAGGTACGTACGTATATTATATTTTGCCCGGTCCACGACGCGCGACGTCTCGTGGTGTATACTAAAAATAAGACGGTAAAATGAATTGGATTGAATTAAAAAAAAAAACAAAACAAAATCACTTTGAATTCTCGATTATAAACGAAGAAAACTATTCTTTTTAAATAATACACTTGGTAGTTGACGAATATCACGACGAGCGTGTTACGAGCAGTACCTAGTATTATTTCGATAGAATCAATTTTCGTCGTGTGTATCTCGACGAATTTTGTCAATAGGAGTAGACAAAAGGTAGTACAAACACGCGTTTCATCGAGACCAAAGTTTTAAAAACGGTTTTTTTTTTTTTTTCAGTTAATTTTATCGTATTTTTTTCCATCAAAACGAAACGTTCTTCGCTATCACGATGAAAATAATTAACGTAAACGATTTGCTAGCGTCGTCGTCGTATACTTACTCGTATACTCGCACCATTGAACTGACGTTATACAGATTGTTCATTTTGTGTGTGTTTTTTTTTTTTTCCAGGTCGTCCGCCGCCGCGAGTCACTTGGTGGCAGGAAAACGCGTTGATTGACGAGACGTTCGAAACGCTTCCGGACCGCAAGGTTAAGAACGTGTTGCGCCTGGAACGGCTGGAACGCCGTCACCTAAACACCGTGTACACGTGTCAAGCGTCCAACAACCACCTGGTGCCGCCCATATCCAGCGCCGTCTCGTTGGACATGATACGTGAGTAGACGTTTCGTCTTTATTTTTTTTTTTCCCTCGGAAAACATTTCAATACTTTCGAAATCCAATTTTCACACGCGTAGGTACGGTTTATACGTATAATACTGATGCCATTATTAGTCCTTTTGGAAAATGCCGACGGTTTTGTCGTTCGCACGTCGCGTCGTATAAATACGTGGACGGACCACGTCGAAATTGAAAATCTCGTCACGGCCGGGATTCTCGTTTGGTAAGCGTCGTCGGTAAACGCGACGCGAAACGTGTCGACAATAACGCGCGTAAAATATTGTCCCGAAATACCGGAGGAAATAACAGGTCGGTCGTTCCACTGGCGATTTTAATATCACAGTCATCGCGGGGACCCACCATTAGCGAGGCGGTTCGTTAAAAAGTTTTAAGTTATGAGTTACTTTTTCTTTTATTTTCTAGTAATTTTCAACTCGACCGGTTAAATGTGTTTCCATCACGAGCAAATAATTACTAATCAATTAATAAATTGTATATTATTACGCCGCCGAGTGTAATCGTTTCCTTTTATCATCACGTCATATTAATCGTATTTATTCTTAATCCACGTGCACATTTTTAAAACTCTACTAATATTTATTGAAGCGAAACACGGTTTAATTATTATTTACATTTTTTCAATTGTATAATTTGCACTGTGTTCTTTGCGAAGCATAACAATAATAATTTACCTTGTTTTTAACTAGTAGTTGACTCGTATACATTTTTTTTGTTAAAAGTAACTACTCAATCGTTTTTTCTGTCTATATTAGCTTAATTTAACGGATTGAAAAACAAAGAGTTGACTTGCTCATTGATATTGCACTAATATGTATTTGCGATTTAGATTTCGATTTCGATAACGAATTTCGAAATTTCGACGTTTAATTTCAAACGATTTTTTAATAATCGGCGTGCACGTCGTCGTATTCGGGATAGCAAATCGGTATTTATACTGTGCTGAAACATAACGATAACGTAAAATAATACTATCGTAGCCAAATCTAATTATTATTGTTGACGATTTCTACGCAAAATATCGCTCGTCGTGGTTGTCGTCGTGAACAGACGATAAATAATATATCGTGTTCGCGCGGTGGCGCCATATATTACGAAAGGACGACACATCACCTGCTCGTTTTACTTTTTAACGTCGTACTGTGACGTATCATATTATTATTATGTCAAATACGATGTCGTTTTTAGACTCTGCGATTTAAACGAAGAATGCGTTGTTTCGCGCACGCGGTTTTTAAAACGGCAGGCAAAACCGTCCGGAAGTCTTATGACGCGTTATCTCGTTTGTGCGACGCTGTTGGGGTGGTAGGGGAGTGACGTCTTTAGAATTTTGCGGAAGTTTTTAAAAACCCCGTTACGAAAAAAAAAAATAAAAAACCGTAACGTTTACGGCGGCGCACATAAATAAAACTACATTCGATTATTTTGTTACGATTCGGTCGAAACCACTCTATATATATTTATGAGGCCACTGATCGCGCACGTGTTGACGAGTCTATAAATTCGCTCTTGCGGTTTATCACTCATGTATAATAATAATAATACGTAACGGGGTCGTTGCGTTTTTGGCTCAATCGCATAATGCAAATTACTACAGTTGCGTCTCTCGCGGTCTCGTTTGTTTTCGGGACTCTGAGAGCAGAACGAAATCGCATCCCGATTCCATTCCAATTAGTGACACGTGTATTTTTAACGGGTAGCCCGTGATTCTTACCATCACCTCTGCGAGAGCCCGCGCTTCATTATAACACCTAATTCACAAAACCTTTCACATTTTTTTTGTTTAAATTTTATTTTCTCTCTCTATATTATGTATAATATCATAGAACGTTTATAAATCGACTCTCCCCAAAACGAACTTGATAAATATACATAATCAAATCGTAATGATATTACACGTGCCGTTTCCGCGGCGTTCGATCGCACCGGACCTCCGAGACGTCGCCTAACGATCGGTTTGATTTATAAACTGCCCGTTTCACACCGCTATCGGATTTAATTTCCCGCACGAATTATTTATACGTTTACCCAGCCCTGCGCGTAACGATTTATCGCGCGGCTTTCTTTTGCCCCCTCCGCCGCCGTCGTTGTTGTACCAAACCGTTATTATTACTATCGTCGTCGTCGTCGTCATTATTATTATTATTATTATCACGGCGCCCGTGGTATGACGGCCGGCCAAAGTTTCGCGTCTAAAGATTGCACAAGGATCCGAAAAAGAATTCCGCGACCATCGGTGTCTCGGACACTCGTCTCGGCTGCTGGCAATAAGAGATAACGCGCGGTAAACCCGTGCGAATATACGTAATACAGGGAAGAGGAAACGATATTCTCGCGCGTCGGACGAAACGTAATATATCGTATCCGCCGCCGGTTTCGACGGGCCCGTTGGTCGTCCGCCGATCCGTATCGTTGTTTACGCTTCCGATTCTGAGAGCAGTTACTCGCCTCGTCGTTTGTCAAAACTACCGACCGGATTTCGATCCGTCCTGCGCGCGAGAGAAACGCCGCGGAACGATGCGATCGATTCTTGGTATCGTTTTTGTCCGCGCGGTACAAATGTTTTTGATTTTTTCGTCTTTAACGCCGCGCCGTCCACGCCACGCGATTGTAGAGTAAAACCGATTTTTATTATTTTATTTATTGAAATTTCCGACATTCATAACTACTGTTTGTGTTTGCAAATTTCACTTTCTGTAATACATTTTCGGCAAAATCTTCGTTTGTATATATTTAAAGGCGGCCGCAGGACAGTGTGCTCGTGTTCGTACGGCCGCGTGACAAAGTCAGTGTCAAAACACATTTCATCAGAAAGTCAAACATTCGAGTTCCAAAGGTCACTGTGGACTAGGAAAAACCGAAATGTCGTCGACACCGCGCAAATGCCATTATGTCGTCCGGAACGTATCGGTCCCGATCGGTCCGATTCGCGCGACGATCGTCGTGAAAGTTAATCGCACCGTCGTTGTCCGTCGGTCACGTCCATTGTTCGCTCGAACTAGGTGTAAATGTATTTTTGTTTTTTTTTTCTCAATACAAATATTCCCGATTGAACACACGTTACACGTCATGTTACGCGTATGCGATTGTATCGTCAAATATTATAAATAAATTCGCGTCGACCACCGGAGAGTTGGAAGTTTAAAAACGTAGATCGTTCGTCAGTCGAGTCGGAAAACCTCTGGTTTTTATTGGGTTTGTCACTTGGTATGATGTCGACTATTTATTTATTTTTTAATTTACTTTAATACGGTTATTATATAAACAAGCTAGTCTCGATTTTCGAATTATTTTATGATTAATGCACTTCCTATTTATTAAACGTATACATTTAGACATTCAATTCTCAGAGTTATAATATTATTATTTAAACTCCGTTACGAAACAACGCACTTTCAAAACATTTCGCATCTCGTAGACGTCTATTTATTTTTCGGCACATTTTATAAAAAAAAATTATAATACTCGTACATTTTTTGTGTTCAAAGTGCCACGTTGATCTATACTCGTATATATATATAGTTCATAATCGATACTTAAAGCATAGTTTTTTTTTTTTTTTTTTTAATATACCCTTGACGTCGACGCACACGTCCGTCCCCGCTGCACGTAGTAAACAACACGATCCGATGCGAAGTTATTTATAAAGTATTTTGTATAATTAAACTTATAAACTTAAAGCTAAATTAAATTCCGAGAACACCCTTTTACTGTACAAATATTTCGCATAAGCGTATATTATATAAGCTTTTAATATTTTATGCCAAATACTACGACGGTTATGAATTATTATGTATACTACAAAATCAAATAAATCTTATAGTAGCTACAATATAACTCTCATCACTATTATATTTTTATATTATTATACACGACTGTTTTTTTTTCATCGCGAATTATTTCGTTTGATTCGTTTTCGTGCTTTTCTCGTCGACGGTTTTTTGTTTCTCCTTTTCTTATCTCGGCCCGCGAGCTCGTTTCTACGTAGTAACGTCTGTATAAAGAGTAACTTGAAAAATATATAAGAAAGCACGCAAAGAAAAAAAAACCTCGCTTTGTCGGAGTAATTCTCGTCGTCGCGTCCTCAGTATTCTATTGCACGCGTACGGGGTGTTTTGCTAGAGTTTTTCCAGCGCAACGTGGATAGGCACAACAGATCGAAATCTCATTACCTCGACGTCACGATGTAATAATAATCGATGATAAACGTTCACTCGTCCGTCCGGCGTCCGCGAAACACGTAAGAACCTACAATGAATTACGAGACTCGGCAGACATAAATCGTTTGAATCCGACGACGATTAAATCGCGACGATTTTCACAGGGCCGATCGGTGAACTAATTTTCGTTTCGCATTTTATCTGGCTGTTTAGAGAACTTGGTTTTCTTTTTTCTGCACGGGTCGTCTTTAATCTAGGAGAATCTTTTAAAGCTCCGCGTGAATGTAATTTTTTCCACGCGCGTATTGTAATTTCATTAGCGTTTAAAATCTGCAGGTACGCAACGCAATCTAAGCGTGTGTTTTTAGACCGTCGCGCGTCGTCGGTCAATTTTCGAAAGGCGTTTTTCGTATCGTTCGAATCACGTACGCGTTGTTTCGCGACATTGTTGTATGGGTTTTTTTTTTTTTCCAAGGTGCTTCGAAACGTCGCAACGGCCCACGATCAATCAACAACCACGCCCGCGAAATAAATTATTTCCGACCGTGACGTTTACCGCGGGTCTTGCGAAACAATACCTACCACAGTTTTCTTTTTTTTTTTTCCAAATGTTCGTCTCGGACCCGGTGGCATCGGCCGTCGCGTCCCTTAATACGGTCCCGAGTCACCGCGACGGATATACGCGCTAACCGCACGCTGCCGCCGCCGCCGCCGCCGCCGCCGCGCCGTATCGAATCGATACCTACGCAGAAAGATAAACTTTTCGAGCGTATTTACTGCAGTAAAAAAAAAGTTTTTCCGCAGGCAAAACACACATAGTTTTTAAAGCCAACAGCGATGTTTTTCCTCTCCGCGCCGATTGGGAAGCGAAAAATGTTTATACAAGACCCCCCCACCCCCCGGTAGATATGGGTCACACGCGCGCAGCAGTACGCGTACTACCGTCGATATTATTATAAAGAATGAAATATAAAGTTTTCACAATAATAATAATAATATTTGCTCCGCGTACGACTTTACTATCGTGGTCGGCGCGTCAAAGTCTAGGCGGATGATTTTTCGCGAACCGCGGCCGACACTCGGTCGGTCAATCGTTTCCGACCACCGGAGTTCGGCCGTACGAATATAATACGAATATGTGTCACTATAATTTCTCGATACCTGTGTATACACACAACTGCGCTCAAAACTTGTTGGTTTTTTCTCTTACACTCTTATATTATTAACGTCGTTATTGTTTCAAGAGCTATATCGGTGCGATCTCAGCTCTACGAATACATATATTGTATAATTATTATATATTATTTGCAATTTTAATGCAAACGATACGTAACCGATCGACTCGAACGCGACATTAACGTGACAAACCGTGAACACGATTTATTAAAAGCGAGAGGAATCATTCTTATCGCCCCGGCGGTGCCCATATCGTTGTTAATACCTATACTTATCTAGAGAGCTTGCACGCACGCGAATATCCACTAGTATAAGCAGCTGGTTGATCCGAACCCGACGGATTAATATACAACGTGTTTCAACGTCGCTTGTGATTACATATTATTATATTGTATGAAACGTTTTCAATAGTTAAGCGTCTTTTAGCATTCTTCTTAGCGCTTAAAAATGCTTAAAAACGCGCGCCTACCTAATGTGTATATTTTCCGAATTTCGATTATTTTTTAATACTTTTCTCTTCGTATCGAAGGACTGCTAGCCGTTCAAAGTCCACGTTCACCAAATATTGATGCAAAATATCCCTTTGAAATCGTTTTCGGAGGAAAAAATTTCGTTTTTTCAATCGACCTAACTTTCGTGGTTTATATAACACGCGTATGTTTATATAATTTACCAATCAGTATTTCACGATGATAAAATAATTTCGTTAAGAATTCCCGATAGACACTAAAATGTTTCGATTCTATTTCGTACGTATTATTTTGCAACTTTTTTGGAAACGCATCGACATGTATGATATTTTGCACGTGTTTAAATCGTACGATATACGATCGTGTCGCGGAAATTAAATTTACAAGTCAGAAAAGAGCAAAAAACGTGTTGGGTAAATTGTAGGTACGCTCGAAGCTGAAAAGGAATTTTCGCAGTGACGTTTCGTTCGTGAAAACATCCGCGTTGTTTTTAACGTCCTCCCCGAGCGCGGGCGAGAAAATTCGAGTTACCGCGGCCGTCGAGATAATTACGGTGTCGCAGCCATTTGTCGTCGCGCGGCTGCCTTAGCCACTGCAAAAAGTCAACGGTTTCCTCGGTTTTTAGCGATGCGCGTAATATTTCTGGCGTTCAATTGTTTTAATTAATTTCGCTCGCTGGTACGCGCGCAGTTCACGTAGTCGTCGACTCATTTGTCTCGAGACGAAACGTGAGTGTTTTCAGTCACTATATTCCTGGATTACACGCGCGCGCGCCGTCGTCGTCGTAGGAATTTTAGTCGTTTTATCTTTGCCGTCTCGCTCGTACGATGTATATTTTTAACGCCGCGCGCGGCTTAAAACAATCATATATAGTTACCATACACGCGCGCAGTAAGTACCTCTCGTCGTCGTCTGCGAAAAACAAAATTAAAAGCGCCAGACATACCTGCCCGTATGACGCGCGCGACTCACCCCGCATTTACAGTCTGTACAAGGTGAACTTTTCGTTGTCGGTCGAAAATCTACGGCAGTGTTCCGAGGGGAGAAAAAAAGCCTTATTCTAATTGTCGGTAAATTCGCCGATCTAATAAATTTTAAAAAAAAAATAAACAATTCCAATGTTTTTAAGGTAAACGCGTCTGGTATTTCAAAGTATTCTCACGGTTTAATATGCAAGAAGAATTATTAATATTCTATCGTTTTATGATATATTTTATTTTTTTTCTATTCCCGTTGAATTCATAATATCGATTTGGTTCGGATTTTACGAGCCGAGCAAAGAGATGTAATTTTTACAAACGTGGCTTTTTATTCAATAACGGACGTGTCCGTTTTCAACGCGTCCGAAAAACTCGTCGGTTCGTTGGACGTAAAGACTAGTGCTCGCGTCTGTCACATTTCCACCCTGTATGTGTTCGTTTCACCCCCGGCACGCACCGCCGCCGAGAATATTACGTTCAGAGCTTACGGTGTTACACTCAACTTTTTTAATACCTTAAATTATAACGCACTATTATTATTATTGTTATTATTATACGGGGGGGAGGGGGGGGGGGGGCTCGGTACGCGCGATCTCGGCGGGATAATAACTGTAGCAATAACGCACCGGATACGTTTTTCGTTTTTTTTCATTTAATCGCGCATAATATATTTATAAATGCATTACTTGATATCATTTTTTCCCCCGCCGTTATTATTGTTGTTGTTATGGAAAACACTTAATTAAAAAGTGTGACCGGCTGTTGTTTTAAACGGAAATAGCGACGACGGCGCAGTGACGTAACGGCGGTGGCGGTTTTCGGGCCGCAGTACTCGAGAGACGCGGAGCAAGAGGGTCGGTCGGGTTATAGAGAGATGAATTATTTATAAACGACCTCTCGCGTCGTCCTCGGCGATCTAGAAATTGGTTTTCGAAACAATGGTCTCTCTCCTCGTACTATATAGTCTTCTCGATAATTGGTCACTTCCGCCGACGAAAATAACGATACGCCAGCGAATCGCGGTCGTATTGTTATCGCGCCGACATTATTATACCGTCGTCGTGGACACGGTAAACGTGTTGCATGCGAACGAGTCGCTTGTATTGCCCGGTAGTCCAGTCATTTAAGCTCTAAAATTGATGTTTTGAGGAATTAAATCGGAAAGTTTTGAAACTTTGCAAAAAGTTTGGTTATAGGCTCCTGATTAACCAAAAAAAAGTCGCCATCCCTCCGAGGTCCGGAAGTGTCCGCCATCTTGGATTTTATGTGTGATTTTTCAGTTTTTTAAAATTATCTTTGGAAATACTAAGTTTATTTCAAAAATACCTCTATGCAAAAATGTAGCTGACAAAATTTTAAACAAATATGGTTTTATTATTTTTTTTGTAGCTTGAATAGATTAAAAGCAAAATTTAACCAAGTGTTATCATATTAGACGCGGCGCGTATTAATACTATACACGTATTTACATAGGCTGCGCGTAGGCGGCGCGCCGCATTCGTGTCCACTAGAAACGCAATATTTACGTTTTTTATACATATTACAGGTAAACGCTATTATTGATATACGTTTATATATTATAAATAATTTAAATATTATAACCATATGTATTATTTAGTAAAATATAAATATTATTTTATAACATTATGTAAGTACATTGAATATTTTACAGAATCATCACAACATTTGCTTTATTTACATTTTTTTTTACAATTAATATTATTATTCTAATTCATTATACATATTATAATTTATAATACATTACATAATTCATTTTTGCACATTTAATTTTTTCTAAAATACATTTTTTGTAAAATTATCAATGTACTTACATAATGTTATAAAATAATATTTATATTTTACTAAATAATACATATGGTTATAATATTTAAATTATTTATAATATATAAACGTATATCAATAATAGCGTTTACCTGTAATATGTATAAAAAACGTAAATATTGCGTTTCTAGTGGACACGAATGCGGCGCGCCGCCTACGCGCAGCCTATGTAAATACTAAATACGTGTATAGTATTAATACGCGCCGCGTCTAATATGATAACACTTGGTTAAATTTTGCTTTTAATCTATTCAAGCTACAAAAAAAATAATAAAACCATATTTGTTTAAAATTTTGTCAGCTACATTTTTGCATAGAGGTATTTTTGAAATAAACTTAGTATTTCCAAAGATAATTTTAAAAAACTGAAAAATCGCACATAAAATCCAAGATGGCGGACACTTCCGGACCTCGAAGGGATGGCGACTTTTTTTTGGTTAATCAGGAGCCTATAACCAAACTTTTTGCAAAGTTTCAAAACTTTCCGATTTAATTCCTCAAAAAATCGTTTAATGACTGGACTACGGGTACAATTGTACGCGCGAGGAAAAATACGTTTATATTTCATAAATCGGTGTGGAGGTGTGTGTGTGTGTGTGTGTGTGTGTGTGTATACGATTATATCGCGTTTCTTTTTACTGGATTCGATTTACGATCTGTTTTTGGGTAAGCGTCGTAGAAACACTAGCCCCATCAAACCGTTTTCATGCCCTCCCTACAATAATTTCTGTTGGACTGCGCTGTGTCCGTTATTGAGAGGTGTCCGCTATTGAGAGGTGTCCGCTAATTAGAGGTGTCCGGTAAGAGAGGTTTCACCGTATAGTGAAAAATCTGACCCAGAAATAACGTTCTTCATTTTTACCCCATTTTACCACCCTTAAGGGTTGAATTTTGGGATATAAAGTTAAAGACATTTCAATATTTTTACTACACAGTATATGTATGTAAAGTTTCAAAAATATTCGACCGAGAAATAACGTTTGCCATTTTTAACACATTTTACCCCTTTTAACCCTCTTAGGGGCTACATTTTGGAAAATACTTTTTTAGGGGATGTCGACTACACATAAAACTAAACTGCCGACTGAATTCCATACTCAAAGCTCCGGCTAGTCGAATTTCTCCGCTTTTACCCCTTTCAACCCCCTCAGGGGTTGAATTTTCCAAAACCCTTTCTTGTCGCACGCCCAGAGCACTAGATCAATCACCGTTCCGAATCTCAAGTCCTTACGTCGTCGTGTAGTTTTTGTGACGCAACGGATCGGTGGTATTTTATATTTTTCATTGTGTGATTAAAAAAAACCCACGGTCTTTACCAACAACATGTACTGATTATGCAATGCCATATTATTACATTAACCGGAAATGGCGTGCGTGCGACGAACAATAGAAAACGAATACAATAGATTATTTATTTTTTTCAACAGTCGAATACGATCGCAGGTAAATCCATTGCCATTGGTCACGGTCGTTGTTTACGTGCGACGAGCTCGCCCGATTGGCCGTGACGTATACAATTATTGTCGTGAAAGTTTAGCGCCGCCTTGAATTCGTTACGACATCGGAATCAGTGTGTTCGTATCGTCGCGTCAGTGACGTCGTGACCCGTCGTTCCGTTCGTCTCGATTATTGTCGTCCTCGCGTCTTATTTAATTTCCGTAATTTCCGTAATTTCGTGTGATATCGCGGTCGCCGCTCGATCGAAGACAACAACCGACGAAAATCAAAAAAAATTTCGAACCAGCTCAGACGACGCGATTGAAATCCGAGAGACCGACAGGTAAGTCCCGACCACATTTTATTATGACATTATACTCGTATCGATATTTTTACACAGATAGATAGAGGTATATTTCGTTTCGTTTCGCGTTTTACTAAGACTATTCCTAGACTATTTACACGATCTGCGAATTTTTTTTCGAATGTCCTTTCTTCAGGGTTCTCTATGAAAATGATATATTATACTATTATATAATTTGGTGTTGTCCAAATTTCCCGGTTACGGCTGGGCGATTTTTTTCCAATTTTACCATTTTTACCACCGAAATTTTCTCATCCGTTTTGCTCACACGGGCGACCTCGGCGAATAGTGCCCGATTCCGTTCCGAAATCAAATATTATTCGACTTTATTTTATAAATACTAATCGATTTGATTTGAACTTGGTACTTCTTTCCCAGTATATTTTCGTAATAGTTTCATCAACCGATGATATGACGTTTGCGTATCCGACTTGACGTCGAAACTTTAGTAACAGAACGATATTATTTTAATGTGTACTTACAACACGTCGTGTAAAACGATTTGTCGAGGATTTTTTTTTTAATAATCACAGTATTTCAACTCTCCGTTTTAATTTAATTAAAAAACAATATAAAACGTTTGTTATTGGAGTAACGACGCCCGTGTTATAGTCGACTATCGCACAGCGCGATAAATTAAAAAAAATTTCAAACGAGTTTCGCACGCCGCCGGTGGCACAAAAAATCCGAGTTCCATCGCGCCGACGATATTCTCCGGATGGAATTGATGAAATTTAATTGCAACGACAACGTTCTCGTGTTTTTATTTTTTTTAATAATACATCGATATATCGAGTTTATGTATCATGTCGCACGGAGGCGAAATTTTTCAGACATGGCGCCCCGGGCGTCACAAATGTTTCCAACCGTCGTCGTCGAATCGTTGGATATTTTCGGATTTCGACTACGTAATATTCGTCGGTTTTTTTTTTTTTTTTAATTTTCTTTCGTTCCTCAATTCCTTTTCGTCTATTCGATTTCTCGGAGACCGATGTTATTTGTTTTAACATTCTTCGTACACTATATCGAAATACGTTTGTCATTAGTCTACGACATTAATCGTACACGACGACGACGACGGTCGCTGCTTTGTTTTTAATCCACCGTCATTCTTTTGTATTACAATAATGCCATGTAGGCGCATATATACGTTTATATATTTTTAAACCTTTATTTACGGCATACCCTCGCGCTCGAGAGTTCATAAAGATCTTTTTTCCTTACTTTTATTTATTTATTTACTTTTTCTTCTTTTTTTTTTTTTTCGCCACTACCGGGTTTTCCGTTCGAGCTCGAGCCGGCGAGTTCCAACTTTATCCCATTTGTGTGTCGCGAAAATAATATACGTACTCGGTATTTTTAGTAGTAACGCGCGCGGGAAAAGAGAAAACGCTTCTTTATGTTCTAGACACTCTGTGTGTGTGTGTGTGTGTGTGTGGGCGACCGCTGCCGTTGTGTTTAGGTGTAGAGATAAATTACAGACCTCTTATAAATTACACACACACAAAAACACATATATGTGTGCGTTTATCTAGGTATACTGAACTTTACTTATTGTGTGTTGGCCATATCGCGCGAGGTCTCTCGTTTCGTTTAATTATTATTTTATTTCGTCGTCGTCCGATCTGCCCTCAGCGCGCGAGACAATAATTCGTATTGCGACAGTCTGCTGTGTTATACGTGTGGTAATAATTATTATGTCCGTGTGCGGTATTGCGCGCCCGGTGGTACCGCACAGCGTACTATTAAAATTCATTTTGAACTCTCAAACTATCCTATCCGTCATTATTCCACCGCGACACCTCGAATTGCGGTTCAAATAGCGTTGCCAAAACGGGGACGGATGTGGCTAATAACCTGTTATTGTGATATTATATTATCGATGGCTCTGTTTTATTTTCGAGCAGTAGATTTTCAAAATCGTCGATGAATTTCGATTCGGTATACATAGTGAAATATTACAAACAAAACCGTACGAGAAACGGTTGGCCGATTTTAATTATCAGTGATATAATCGCCCCGCACTAAAAACGAGAATTCACATTTCCCATCGATTCGCGCGTTTAGATCGGTTTTTCTTGGGTTTTTTTTTATCTTTGACAGGTTTTTTTTTCCGGCGATACTCGTGCACAAGTGTGTCGCGACACGGCCGTCGAGAACTACGATTAATACGTTAATTTGTATTAGTACGTTATTTTGGTTCTCTTTTTAACCAACACCGCCGTGTTTCGTTTAAAACGTAATCGAAAAAGTTTACCTCGCCCGCCCCGGTCTATTTAAATTCCATTTACTTTATTAACTTTTGATTTCCAAAATACGTACACATACGACGTCCAAATTATAATTATTACAACGTCGTCGTAATAATTGTTGATTGTAAATTCTCAATGAAATTATTTCCCACAATACTAAAATTATAGTATTTTAATATCGTCGTCCGAAACGTAATAAATGTTTGTGGAGTTCCGGCGAGAAGGGGTTTTACGATATCGCGTGACGTGACCCGCGAACGAGTGCACGTGGCAGTGCTATAACTGCATAACTTGCTATAACTGCACCGACCGGGATTTTACACTCTATACGAGTTATTTATTTTTAAATTTAACAAATAATCGAAACGACTATGAATCTATCGAATATTATTTTAGAGCCTCTGATATGACGAATACTTTTAACTAAAAACATATTCGTATTAATAATAATTTGCACATTGTCTCGAGGCGTAGTCTTAAATTAAAGTACAGTCCGAATAAATTGTTATTTTTAAAACGTCTTCTACTATTCACTACACGTTTTTACCGGTGGAATAAATGCATAACGAATGTATTTACGATAAATTCCTACTGGAAAACTTAAACACGACTCGAACGAATAAATATTTTTAAAGTTTCATCGGCATGGGTATTAGTGACGTTTTCGAGTCGGGAGTTTTTTTTTTCTCCAAACGTTTCCTCCCCCCCCCCGTACGCGAAATTGAAATTTTCTCGTTGCGACGTGTTTTTAAATGAATACGTTTCGTTCGCCACTACCGTTCGCTTTTGTATTTTGGTCGTCGAGCCGTGCGATTTTACCACTTTTACCGTCAGAAATGAAAAAAACATCGAAAAACGTTGGAAATGTTCGTCTCGCGCTCGCGTTTTCAAAAACGTTCCGTATTAACAACGGATATGCTTTCGAGGCCGTCGATAAAGAACGTGATCAAAGTGCCGCCCCGGGCACGCGCGTCTTAGGTCACGACGATTTCCTCCGGAGGGAAAAGGTTTTCCACGGCGGGATATATTAGATATAGATGGCGATCGATTTTTCCCTAATGTTTTTCGTGTATTTTTTTATTTTCGCGTGTAAATTTTCATCGATTAACGCCCGCGGGGGCAAAACGTACGTCGTCGTCGCGTCGTTACGAAATCGCCCGTCGGCGATATTATTTATTAATAATCCGGACGACGACGACGAGAGAATAATACTGTAATTATTATTTTACTCCGCGCGAGATTACATTATATTATTACCTATATTAAACCTCCTGTACACGTGAGAAAAACCGCGTTTTAATCGCCCGCGTATCTCGATTTAATAATAATTAGATATATTTTTTTCCCTCCCCGCGCCGCGAGTATGAAACAAAACAAAAAAAAACCTTTCTCCGTTTATCTCCATGAGAATATTATCACGTTCTCCGCTCGGCGTGTGTCGCCAGCCGCCGCAGCCCCCGGCGCAGCTGTCGAAAGGATCCGCTTATGCCGCGACGATGACGACGCCCGTCGCGCGCGTAGCGTTTGACGATAATACGTTATATTACGGGGCACGACCGTCGGCGGAGCACTACTTTCCAGCACGATTATCAGACATCGGGTGGCAGATAAGCGGATTCCGTTTATTTCTCGCAATGCAATCCGATTGTTGTTGCCGCGACGTTTCGCGCGTGCCAAACCGTGTCATTTGCAACGTATAAAGTGTGCGCGTTTTACACTCGGGCACTCCGAGCCAGGCGCGTCGGTGTAACGTTATCGATTCGAATCGCCGATTACGACGAGACGCGCGGGACGTGTAACGTCCGGACCGTTCGGATTTTTCCCGTCATAGAAATTCGTAATGTAGTGTAACGAGGGCCACCCGTCAAATATAATATGTTCGGCGAGGGGGTTTTAGGCCCTGCGAATATGATAATACCGTAGCTCAGGAGCGAAATACCCAGATTTTTTACTCTTAAGGCTCAGTCAAACAGAACGCGGGCTGCCCGCCGCGGTCTGTGATGTCAAACAACGCGCTGGCAATTTCGCGCGGTCTGTCAGTACTGCGCTTTTAATGGGAACACGGCACAACACCACGTGTTTCCATTTGTGTTACGCCGTTTTTTTTCATTCTAATATAATCTAATATATATAATTCTAATATAAAATTTTTTTAAATTTTAAGTTTGAAATATTACGTATCCAGGGGTGTTCAGAACACCCCACTGCTATAAAAGTGATAATAAATAATATTTTATGTACAATTTTAGCTACGATGTTTAGCCTCATGGTACCTTCCTAAAATATAGTATGTTATACTATTCTATCACGAAAACAACAATATTGATACAATATGAATTATGATAACATTGTAAACAGCTTTTTGCCCGCCGCGGACTCTGTAATTATTTACAACCAGACCGCTGCCCGCCGCGGTAGCCCGCGTTATATTTAACCACGTTGACGCAATCAAAGATAATACAGTGCCCGCGTTCTGTTTGACTGAAAGGCACTAATAGCAGTAATCTAGTCGAGTATAGTAATGAGTATTTGTCTATTAATATCAATACAATATGACCTTACATAAGTATCCAACGAGTTATACAATAATGAGTGACTGTGACGTAGTCGCGTGTTCTCTGGCGTGATCGGGGGATGCGAGACTAACTTGTCCCTTACAATGTGTGTATTTACTAAGTTAAATGTTTATGTATGTGTGTGTGTATTATGGTTATCGCTGAAGAATGGACTCGTGTGACTATTCGCACATATACTTATTCGTATAGTGTATATATTTACAATAATATCGAGTAGATATGTAAGCATAATATGGTTACAGTATGATTAAATGTTTTTTTCGCGTTCTCGATAATAATCGACGGTCCACCTATAAATAGTTAAGAGAAATATTCGGCGGTACTTTCGCAGGCCTCTCGCGCCCAACGTACGTCGTAGATATAGCAAACTTTATTAATAATTATTATCGATTCTAACACAGTGTTTAGGGATGTAATCGTATCGTTTTCTTCTCGTACATTTAAAATAAAACGTTTGATTTGAAATTCGATTAGATAAAAAAATAAAACTAATGGCAATACGACCGCGCCGAAAACGGATAACAATTGTGCACTTAAAAAACGTGTACGTACCGCGACGATCAGACTTGATTTTATAAAGGAGCCGCCCCCACCTCCGCTAGCGTTTTATTTTGTTTTTCGTAATTTCGCAGTCGATCGCGCGACTAACTGTATATAATAATAATTTACGTACACTTTAACCCGAAGCCGATAACGCGTGTCGTTTATGAGTGGATTTAAATTCAAACGATTTCGTAGTCGATTACGAGAGTGTTTTTACATTCGTCTATCTGAGTAGTAGTAGTAGTAGTAGTAGTAGTAGTATCGGGCGCAAAGCCGTTATTCTGTTTTAGAAACGTTGGCTTTCATTAACGAAAATGGGTCCGATGGAGTATTTCCAAATTTACATAAACGTAATCTCCGAGTGGTGTATAATATAGTGTCTGTCTGCAACTTTAACGAATTATTGCACTGGGGGACCTTCGTTTTCCGCACTAAATCGGGTGAACAATATTGTTATTCGAGGTCGGACCGTAGTTCTCGTTCAAACGTATTAGTTTTAACCATTTCAGATTCACGTCAAATATTATTTCATACTCGCTCCCGGAGGTTTCCGACTAATAATAGAAAACATTATTTTATCACGCCTATATCACATTGTGACATTGATCGTCGTTTTCGATTAGTTTCGACCATCGTTTGAATATTTCGTACGACATTCTCACGAAAAGTTTCCAACGGTAGGAAATTATAAAATTAGAATATTTCGACGTAATTATATAATTTTTATCGTATTTTCGTTATACAGCGTGGGCTCGCGCGTTATAAACGTATACGGTCATTTTACACTCGACCGTAGTAATTCAAAAGTAATTATGAATAACAACAAGCGTTCTCCTCCGGAATAATTCGCGAATGAAAAACGCGATTAGAAAAAAAAAAAAAAAGCAGTGGGCGCGGGGGTGACATACCGAGACGTACCGCTCGGGTCGGTTCGTGCGGGGAGGGAGGATACCTGCGGCAGAGCCGTTAATCCTGCGCTGATTTACAGGTCCGGCCGGGCGATTCTTTGCGAATAATAATATTCTCCTCTCGGCGTGTACCGAATGCGATGATGATAATAATAAAGCGTACTACAGAGGTCGAACAATGTGTGCGCACGCGTTGAAATCCTAGCTTTACCGCGTTAATGTAACTATTATTATAATTATTATCAAAGCATAACGATCGCACTCAGACGCGCCGTAATAATAATATAATAATAATAATAATAATAAGTAAACCACACTTTGATCAAAAGTCCATTACGACGGTGGTATTGTTCGGAGCTCATATTATTATTATTATTATTATACAGTGACAGTCTGCGTTAAGTTTTATTTATGACGCCGTCGGGAGCCATATCGAATAAATTGCACGCGTTTCGAATTAATACGAAACAAATTGAGTTGACGCGCGAAAAAAATGAATTAAAAAAAATAAAAATAACCCACGCGTTAGGCCGCCGCCGCCGCATAAGGTTTCGCCCGAAAAATTATAAAACTTTTATTTTTATTTCGTATATGCTTTTCGGGGGGGGGGGAAAGGCGGAGGGGGAGCGTGTTTTCCACAATGAGCCGAACATTATAACTCTATTGCGGCGATGTTATTTGTTTCCAAACAATACGAATACGTATTCTTTTGAAGACAACAAAAAAAAATACCAGGTTACCGCCCGCCGCCGGTGGCCGTAATATAAATATTCAAAGTCTGGCGTGTATCGGACCGGACCCGCGGCCGACCGACGTCGTCCCATTCTGGCTCTTTTTTGACATTTATATACCCGACAGTCGGCCCTTTACGCGCTCGCGCAATACATCACGACGTCCTCGTACGGAGTTTATGATTTTCCAAATTGCCCAAAATATATAATATAACACAGTCGTTTTGCGACCGTCGTCGCCCGTGTATACCATTTAATTGTAAAACAATGGGGTGCGTGCGCGACCCGTCGCTGAAATCGTTCGGTCACGTAGAGAGACGACGAAAAATTTAAATAACAAATTGGATGCATGCTAACGACTTTGATAAATTGCAGTAATTGTGAACGCAATTAAACGTATTATATAAGTCTACGGAGTTTCGCCTCTCCGCTTTTTAGACCGATGCGGGCACGCGCGTGTTAATTTTTTTACGTTTTAATTTTTTGATTTACATTTGACCGAATTAATTTATATACACACACATATATATGCGTGTGTGTGTGTGTGTGTGTGTGTATTGTTTAAATTCATAACGTTTCGTTTCGAATCGCGTACGAGAGTAGACTTTTTTTTTTTACCCGCGCGCCGTTCTACACCAATGACGATGACAAAAAAACGTCACAAAACGCAAAAAACCAACAAAATGACACGACGTTATTATTATTTAGGTAGGAGGTATGTGTTTTTTTAAATAATATATAGTAAAGTTTGTTCGCGACGACGTAGAGAAACGTTTGGATTTTTACACTCGTACGAGCGCTTTATAATTAGCGGGTTATTATTGATAAATTTTTCCGATTTCGCGTTCTGTTTATATAATATACTCGTATATATCTCGTTTTAAGCATCGCTTCACAACCTAGCCGAAAGTTTAATACTGCTAATTTTCGTTTTGAATTTGTTGGGTTTCTTTTATTTTCAAAAACGTCGTTCTGTTTAATACTCTTTTTCCACTAATCGAGAGATATACCACATCACGAGTTTATAAAACTATATAATCGTATAACTATTATAATATAATACATAAAAACACCTCGACGAATCTAATAAGATAAAAGCGTATATCAGATTTTTCTCTCGTAGATAATAAGTTATATAATAATGTCAGTGTAGCGGATAAAAATATTATTAATATATTCAGTATTCCACGTCCTATACTACGCGTGAAATAAATGTTGTTTTTTTTTTTACATTATCCACCCGAGAGATGGGCATATTATTATTTTCGACGGAAATATCGGTCCTAACGATCGCAGTCGAAATAATTGTTACTCAATAACAACAATAATTATCGAAATAATTTTATAACAATAATAATTGTCGTCGTCGAACTTTGGACGCCGGTGCCTGCCACGTGCCGGCACTCGCGTCGACGTCGTCGCGCGCGCGCTTCCCGGCTAACCGAATTATCCGAAAAGTTTCGTTAATTTCGTCGGAAATTATTTCACGTGCGTCGCGGGCGTAGTGGTATAGTACTCGCGCGGTAACCCTTTGGCCCGTCGCCCGACGACGACGACGACGGGGTACGGGTCCGTTTCCTCATGTCGTCCTGTCGCGCGCGAGAACGAGGTCGGCGGACGGCTTTGTGTAGCGTTTCGATAGTAATTGTAATTATTATTCTCGTTAGTCCCCGAGGCGGAGGGACAACACCTGAGGGCGGCCCCGTGACGACGGCGACAACAATACGTTTGTCGAAAAGTTTAAATTCGATTGCGGCAGTAATAGTAGCAGTAGTAGTAGTGGTAGTGGTGGTAGTAGTTGTAGAAGTAGGGTTCTAAATTTTGAGTATCTCACTCGACATTTTTCAATTGAAAACATTTTTCTTTTCTCAAACGAAATGATAAAAATCGTCCGACGAAAACGGTAAAAACAAAACGCGCGGGATTCGTTCGAATAAAACAGTCTGACGAATCGATTTTAATATTATAAAGTCTCGATTAATAAATAAAAGCATTATTAGTTTATTAACAAAACGGGTCCTGTTTGATCGTGAACTTCTCTCGAGATACTGCCCGTGCCCTAGTCCTGGTTAGCGGTTGCATCACCGCTGCAGCTGCCGTGACGGTTACGTGACGTTCGGACGAAAATGCAGTGTGGTTTTTTCTTCTTTTTTTAATACATCGCGAAAAGTATGAAATAATTCGACGACGACTGGAGATCATTACGTTTCGCGAAAACTCATCGCGACTGACCGCGGTAGGGGAGAATGGGGATTCGCGTTCGTCCTTTGAGATTTCACGTATCCTTTGTGAGGGGTTAAGGGCATTCGGTTGGGTGGGGGGGAGGGGGTTGGCAGGACGGGAGGACCGCTGTGGAGGTGATGTGACGAAGGTCCGGGAAATTAGTATTTTCGCTGCTCTAAAACGACGAATACCGCAAAATAAAAAAATGGCGAAAAAACAGTCCGTCTCCTCGCGTTGTCGTTTGACAAAGCGCTCGCAATTTAAACGACCTACAGACACTGCCGCGCCGTGCCCTTTAAAACGTCCCAATTACGACGACAAACGCTCATCACCGCGGTCGTTTGACTTTTTTAACGTTTAATTTTTACCTCTCCCATCATCTCCCCGCTCGTTTTTGTCGTTCCGGCGCGCTGTCGCAGTATTTACCGACGACTCACGTCGTACTGAACCCCCCGTGTAAGCGGATAAATTCGATTTTCGACACTTCTCAGGCCGGGTAAATTGTTCGTTTTTAACGGTCGCCAAAAACGAAATAATTATGCTTGTAATTACCGTAGACGCCGCCGGTACATAATATGTTGCGCGCGTCGAATTGAAAAACGGATTTTCGAATCGTTTCTCGTTTGCCAGGATTGAACCTGCGCGCGCTATTATTCGAAAAATTTTAATTTCGTTTTCCACGTCGGAAAGGTCGCGTTTTCGATGTCACGTTGATTTCGAACGATATTATAAAGCGACGTCTTAAACGAAAGCGTAACAACAAATATATATTTATAATATGTATGAGACGTATAATTTTAAGAACGAGATAACTCCGTCTCTGCGCAACGACCGCGTCGATACTAATCGGATTTACATGATTGTCGAGTCTGTTCCACGACGACGACATTTTCCGCCACGGATTTCCGCCGAAAAGCGAATGTTTACCGAACAAGTGGGTTTATCGTGGTGTGTGCGGCACAGTCTAAATTCCAAACTCGTCCCTGTAATACTCGTATTTATCGTCCGATATGCTCACGTTCGAAATTAATATCGTCTTGTCGGTTTTCCGCTTTCCCAGTTCACGGCCGCCCGCGGAGTCTCCGCTGTGGTGAACGGACGTCAATTTTCGCTTGTGCCCAATTCCGGGTCGATAACGTGTAACGGTCCGAGTGCATTTGTGCACTCGAAAATACCGAGACGCTCGATAAAATATCGCCTAGTTATTTGTTGTTTTTTTTTGCCATTAGTTTTGAAATATTTATCTCCACTATTGTTTCCAATATATTATTTTTAAATACGTTTGATACTGCGGGCGATAAATCGTTGATAATATTAATTTTTTACACATTTGAATGAGATTAGAATCGAAAAAATAAAAATCTATAAAATGCTTTTATAATAATGGTGTGAAGACTTTACACTGATTTTATTTATACGTTTGCGAATTTTCCTACGAATTGTAATCATACTAATAAAAAAATAATTCAAATACGTTTCGAACATGTCTATCGAAGAGATAATAATTACTCGATATAATTGATTGGTGCGTTTGGATTCCCGTAGGTGTACAATATACGCGTATAAATACTTGGAATTATTTTAATCGATCGTGAAATACCAAACCAACTCGCATCTGAAATCGTTATTAATTTAATCGTTTCGAAATATAATGAGATGAAAGTTTAAACGATGTATAAATAATACGTAGGTACGGCGGAATAATTTGTTTCCTAATCCGTTTCGGTCAGTAGTTTATCATTTCTTTCTTGGTTTTTTTCTGTTAAATGCTCGAAAAACGTTTCGTGGTTATAACCTTTTGCAGGTTTTTAATCGTTTGCTTAGTAGAAACGACATTTGTTGTTTCGCAGTCCCTCCGCCAGAACGCTTTGCCAATCGCAATGTTTTGACACGTTCGGTCATGTGACACGTTCATAACGACGGCGTTTATCGTCGACAAAATATAATAACGTTACGTCATAGTCTTCTATCGGCTCTGTAAGCAAATCAAACGAGACGTCGATAAATATATTAACGGCGACGCGTAATGTAGTCGCGTCGAATATATTCTTCGCCACCCGGGGTCCGCGGTCCTCTCTGGAAACGCGCGTGTGTGTTAATCCTACTCGGCTGTTTCGGGGTCGTGCCGAGATCCTCGAAAACTACGTGGCCCGTTAAATCGCAATACAAGCGGATGTCTTTACGTCGCTCGCTGTAACGATTCACGGGGTTATCGCATCGGTATACCGCGGTAGTATATTACGGTTATTAAGACGTATTGCGTACAGCGCGGTTGATGAATTTTTTTTTTCTCTCTCCCGTGTTATCATCCTCTCAACAGCCACGCGCGCGCGCGCGCGCACACACACACACTTTTAGCGGTTCGAATCCGCCATTATAGTATAATATGACGTCGAGAGCGATAAAGCTTCTTACCTGTTCGCGCGCGCGAGAAGACGACGGCGACGAGGAAGAGAGGAGAAGGAGATGGCCCGGAGAATCCTCGTCGTCGAGAGAGAGAGACACACGAGAGATTTCGGTCCGCCGCCGCCGCAACCTCTCTCGCGCGCGGCGCCACTGCCGTATTATACGCATTATACGCGGATTTATTATGTTATACGGCGCGGCGGAGGACGACTAAGGCGACGGTTTACTGCAGTGGTTCTTAAAGGAGAATGCATTTGGGTTTCTCGGTAGGGGCTTTAGGTCTGGAGGAGGGGGGGGGGATATTATCGGCGAGCTTTCCAGAACGATGGTAAAAAGAGTGGAGGAAAATAATCAATCGAGAAAAATGTTAAATCGCTGTAAAACCGATGATGATATTATGTTAATACTCGGCGTACGAAATAATTCGATAGCGTTGCGTCGTTAATTGATTTTTTTTTTCGCGGTGCAATAAAAAAAAAAAACGTTTACGAATTCAATACATTTAAATGACTATAGTGTGAAAAAATACACGCGTGTACTCCGGTGGTAATAATATTTTTGCAAAAGAGATATCCGAACAACGCGCTTTTAACTGTCTTCTCGAATATTTAGACTTGTTTTCACGTATTCCAATTCGGATATATACGTATATATATACTAGCTGAATAACCCGGCTTCGCCCGTGTGCAGTATAACTTTTTATTTTATCAGTTTTTTTCATTTTCACCCTTTTTACCCCTTTGAACCCCGGTAGGGGTCGAATTTCGAAAAATCCTTTCCCATGGGGTCTCCACTATATAAAACGAAACTGTTGACCAAATTTCATACTTAAACCTCCAGCAGTTCCGGCCAGGCGAATTTTTCTAGTTTCACCTTTTTTACCCCTTTTAACCCCCTTAGGGGTCGAATTTCGGAAAATCCTTTCTTTAGGGGCCTCTGCTATATTAAATGAAACTATTGACAAAATTTAATACCACAAAGCTCCAGTGACTCAGGATTTTTTCCATTTTTACCCCTTTTAACCCCCTTAGGGGTTCTCTAAAAAAAGAATTAGCGAAATCGGTTCAGGGGTTGTTGAGTTATGCGCTTACAACACATTTTGCGATTCATTTTTATATATAAGATATTCGGTTGCGGCGTGGTTGTGTGTCACATAATTCGCGTTCCGAGAGGGTAGAAAAAAAAAAACTCTAGGCTCGCGCGAATATCGCGTACCCGACGTGTTCCGATTCGTCGACGACAGTTAAAACGATCGAAATAGGAGGAGGACAATCGATAATCCACCGTTTTTCTGTAAAATATCGAAATCAAAAGCCGAATAAAATATATATACTCCGTAAACGTGTAATCGTTCGCTTTCACTCGTCCGAGTTACAAAAAAATGTTATAATAATGTTACGGCAAAAAAACATACGTATATAATATACTCGTACATTAAAAAAATATAAAATGGTATTTTACTATACTTTTTTAACGAGTACGAGTTTGGAAACTTTTTTTCGATTAGTTTTTTTTTTTTTTTTACTCTGTTTTCGTCGGATACGATATCATAACGATCGTCGTGCTCGCGTTTACGCTCGTAATCAATGGGACTTCTAATCGATATCATACGGTTTGAATCGTTTTTAGAACATCTCAAACTTCCCAAACGTTCGCGAACGGCGGGGAAATGTCGGGACTTTTCATTTGACTTTTTATCGAACTGTCGGCACACGCGTTTGCGGTCTAGAACTTTTTTTCCCATCCGCGTCGACGGAAGAAAGGCCGATCCGACGATTCTCGCTTCTTTCATAATGTACGTATATTATGTTATACTAGTGGCTAATTTTTACTTCGAGTAAACGAACTATAGTTAAAATCGAACGTGTATTCGAGCCGTGTCCGTTGTGATAACCCGGCTTGCAGTTCGAAATCGCGATAACAATTATAGTAATAATAAAAAATAAATAAATATAATTTTTATAGTTTATTATATTATATAATCAATACGGTCGGATTTTGTTGAAAAAAAAAAACCGTTTCAACCAGAGTTTGAAAAATCGTATAAATCAACGTGTATCATATACGTATATAGGTATATACGACGAGTCCTACGTTTATTATTTAATTAAACGCGTACGCGCTTGGTGTTTTATCGTCTAGCCTTCCTGATATGTCTAACTGGCCCGTCGGGAATACCTCTGGACCGTCGCAAAACGTCGCGCGCGCGATTTCGTCGACGGCATCGTCACAATCGACGAGGGCAGCCGGCTGCGTTTTTCGTAAACAATAATTTTATTACTTGCCCTCCGAAAAGAATAACAACGAATGTCGTCGTCGGTATAAATTACTATTCCATTACGCGGAACACGTAATAATTACATTAAAGCGCAGATCAAATTCCATTCGGTCGATACGCGCACACACACACACACACACACCACGTGTATTCTTATTATTATTTATGTATACGGTCGTCGTCGTCGTCGTCGTACGCGCAGTAATGTTTGTTCGTAAACGCCAAGAGCTTTGTGCCGGGTGTATAAATAATTGAATAAATACCTAAATAAATTATTGCGCGATCACAAATCATACCGTCTTCGTGTAATAATACGATGTCCGAATAAAAATAAAAAAACACAACTACGTGTGTACACGCTAGACCGCCGGCCGGCTTTTCATAACAAATTTATAAGGGTTGAAAAATAATATATTAGGGTACGAGAGTTTTTTTTTTTTTTTTTTTTTTTTCTGTTCTTTTTTCAACGATATTCCAAATGTTTTAATAAATATTATCGATAGACCGCATAATTCCGTATATTCCGCATGAAAAAAAAAAAAAAAATCGACGAAATATTTATTCAAATAGGTATAATTGCAATAAATTTTCCTCGAGAACGTTCTATTACTGTTTTCACGTTTTGATATATCTAATCGGGGGGTTTTTTTTTTTATTATTATTACGAACAAATTACGCAGTCTGTAAATAATATTTACAACGATTCATCGCGATTAAATTTATTATTATCGATCGAGTGTACAGTAGTCATCCCCCGATTGAAGAAATCCTCCGTGGCGCCGCCGCCGATCTCGGGCCGAAGCTGCTATTTTGATTACAAAAAAAAGGTCTGTAAAATGAAATTCAAATCGTTTTAATCGTGTCTATAATAATAAGAAAATACCATATTTTACATTTTTAAAACGCAAAAGAAAAAAGAAATCACTCTTAACGAACGGCGACCAGTGTTTTTAGCGACATAAAATAAAATACGAGCGTCAGACGAGGGAGTATGCGTAAACGCCTATTGGTTATTTTTGTTTTTTTTGCTCGTTGTTTTGAATATAGTACGAGTTTTGTGATTTTAGAAAAATCGACATACGCAATTATTGCGTACGAATTGTGTGATTTTCATCGAGTTTTCCTTATTTCGGCCGTACGTTTTTCGTCGCACATCCCCTCCCCCCGCGACCGTTTTGCCGCGTTTCGAGTGCATCGTCGTCCGTTTGCCGGTCGCGCGTTGTTTTTCCGTCCTCGGGAAAATCAATTATTTTCCGATTCGTGGGTATCTCGTTTATTTGCGGATCAAACGTCGAGTCGCACGCGCACCGGCGCGGCGGCACAAATAACAATCGCGCGATATCGCGTCGAGTATACCCACACTGCACATAATAATCGTAACAATAAAACGAATACACTTTGCCGACCGCGCGCGACCGGCGATCAAATATTTACCGAGTCGGTATTGCGCGGAGAAGTTTTCTTTCATTATGATGATGATAAATTCCATGCGGCGCGTTTTGATTGCTACACAAATAAACGCCGTGTTCAACCGGCGGCGTCTCGGGCCGATGTACCGCGACGAGACGATAATAATAACGCAGTCGTTTAATCGAATTTTTAGCGGATAGCTAAACGTATCTCGTGCTCCGGGGGCGGCCCCGTGTTTGACTAGCGAGCGATTTCGAGAACGCGCAGCGACTTTTCGCCTCGGATTTCTCGAACGTTTCTCGTCGTCGTGTGGACCGCGTGTGTGATCCAACGGAATACGAACGATCCGCGCGACGACGACGACGACGTTATTATACGACCGGATTTCTTTTGCGCGTTCGTCGTTCGGGTCAACCGATATTGATTCGACAATAACATACGAAACGAGTATTCCGTGTCGCTCCTCTAATATAGTATTCGTTCGGGTAATTCGAGAAATTTTTCCGTCGATAAATTGGACTAATGTTTAACAGTCACACCACCGTCAATATCGATGGTGATTATACATTCGGTACGACTATCGTTGTTACTTATAAAAAAAATATATTGACAAATACAATTATTCCTTAATTTCACGCTTACAATACACATATTATGGTTTTACAATTTTATTAATGAATCGTCCGTTTCCTTTTTCGAGAACCGTTGAAAAACAGACGAAAAATAATAGCGTGCTGTCGACGGCGGCAGTAGAAATCACTCTCTGCGGTCATCGATATGAGATAGATACCATACCGTTATCGTTCGCCGTCCCTCGTCCACTCCATACGTCGCCGCAGAGTTTTAATAATAACAATGAAAATAATAATGATAATAATAATAATAATAATAATAATAATAATAATTGGAGCCGGTCGCGGCTAACGACGTGTGCTGCAGGTGCGGCGATGAGAGACGCGGAATGTATAGTATAAAGGACGAGAGTCCTTGTTATCGTCGTCGTCGTCGTCGTCGTCGCGTCGTGTCCTGTCCGTGACACGACAAACCGACAAGTGGTGTACGCACGTGTGCGTGTGTATAAGCCGAACACTTGTGGGCCCGAGAATAGTGTGCGAGCGGGGAGAAGGATGGGGGAAAAAAGGAGCGACCTTTTCCGCCTCCCCTCGGCCGGACGGCGGTAATTGACGCGCTGCCACAGAGCCCCGGTTATGTACATGATATATATATATATGTATGTATAAAAGTCCTACTCTTGAGACCTGCCGTTAAATTAAAATGTTGCGCTTTTACCCGTTGCCAAGTAGACGACGATGACGAGTGGGCACTACGATGTTGCGTGTATATATAAATATAGGTACGTGCGAGACAAAAGCCCCACCACCACCCCTTCAAAAACATCTTCGGACTTTTTATTCTTTTTTACTCGTTCTTCTCTCTTTTACAAGTCACATCGCGTGAACTGACGGTCGCGGACAAAAGTAATATATGGCATAGCCTTATTGCCGCGTCAGTTCTGAGCACACGCAGAATCAAATCTACACACGACCGTCTTGGTTTTGGTTTTACGGTTTATTCAGACGGGGGCATTATGAATCCGATAAAATAATAATACCCGATTCATAAACGCAACTAGAGTCGAATCTCAGTCTACTCGTGTAGTTCAAAGTCTATAAATATAAAAATATAAAACGTTTTACAACGATCTTATCGATTAATATCTGTAAAAAAATTCATTTAATTATTTTTTTTTGATTTTCGAGTACCTAAAAATATCAATGAGAATAAAAGCCAATATCCATCTAACTAGCTTACCGTACCAGTTAAATGTTTCTAATTAACTTGTCGAAAACAAAATATACTCTTTATCGACCGATAAAATCGTATCAAATAAAACAAACATTTTTCGTATACCTACACGATTGACGTGTTTACTTTCGAGTTTTTCCCCCATTTTATTACGATAATATTACACTTTCTTTTTTTTCTCTCGTCGACATTTGACTAGAAAAAGGTTTTCGACGATAATGTATATATGACGGGTGCTGTATATTTTATAGAAACGATTTCTCGCGTCTAGCCGCGCGGAAAATCGGATCCATAGAAAGAGATTCATAAACAATAACGCGCGCGCGATCGAATTCGGCGCGCCACGTGACGCTCCCCGCGCGCGTACGCCGCCGTCGTCTGTAGCATTGCTTAATCGGACGAAGATGATTCTATTCCATTTATTTTATCTCGTCGCCGGGGGTAGAAAACGCCGCCGCCGAGCAGGGTTTAATCGATAGTGTTTTCTTGGTCTGTTCTCTTTCCATTCACGCGTCGCCATTGTTCGACCGGTGTTTTTCAAACGACGACGCGCGAGTTTCCGGGCTCGACGAAACGGTTAATTTCGTCCGTCGCGGCAGTTCTCGACCGGCGTGTCTCGGAAGTCGTTCCGCCCGTATAGCGGTATAACATTGTGTGTCGCGCCGGAATAAAAACGAGAATACCGGTTTCTCTTCTTACGAGTTATGAATTTATAATAATTTAATAATATCAATGAAAATCTATCGGAAACGCGTGGTCGGGATAGATGGAAAACTTCAGGTCTAAAATTTTTTTTTGATTTCGGATAATAATTTTGAAAAATAAAAGCCAGAGAGTCATATGAAATCATAAAAACACTTGGCCCCGCGTGCCGTCATTTTTTCGAATCGGAGTGTCGCTTGAAGTGCAGTAATTTAACGTCTCGTAAGCCAGTCGATCTGCACAAGACCGTTTACGTATCGCGGACGCAACGAGCGGATCCGGCACTGAGTCTGTGTACGTCTTTTGGAATTTTAAAGCGCGACACACATAGGGATACATAACTCCGCTCAGACACCGCGGACATCTGTTGTGTGCGCCCGTTTGTAATATTATTCTATCGTTTTTATCGCGTATACGATATTATTATAGTTTTGAAAATCGTATTTTTCCCCCCGTGCGATTTCCGAGCGCGTATTTTTCGTCGTCGTCGTCGTCGTCGTTGTTGTTGTTGTTGTTATTATTACTATTGCTATAACGTCCATAAATGCCCCGGCAAAGTATCGGCAGTAGTATTTATTTATTTATTTTTTGATTTACGACGTATATTATTTCAAATATGTCGCTATAAAAATTTTAAGCAAAAAACGTATAGTATTATCCAGTCGTCGGCCAATAACAAGAGAACCTAATAATATCAGGAGGTCTGTATTATAAAACGAAAGAGAGAGAGAGAGAGAGAGAAGCTGAAAACCCCATAAAAGTAGCCCATAAAAATCGAAGGCGGAATATAAATACGCTATTTTCTAATCTATACGGGACGAATCGTAAAACAAACTGCCGGGTGCCGTCAACGACGATCGCGTATTGTCGCGGGCAGAAAAGTCGTACGAGGATAGTGTTATGACAACATAACGGACGTCATATACTCAATAACGACCATTCGGGCGGTGAACGTGTGAATCGCGAAGCTGTCGGCGCGGCCCGTTTGAATCCGAATCCAATCCCCGTCGCACTCGACGATTGTATTGGGGCCGCGTGGTTTCCGAATCGTTCGAAAACAATCAGGAAGAGCGAGAAATCCAGTGCCGACCTGCAGGCTTGTGTGTGTCCTAGAGAGGGGAGTAAGGCGAAAAGGACGGTCCCTGACCCTGAATTAATAATCCTCTAAGGTGACCCGCAACACCAGACCTATCTAAAACCAAGATAAAAATGATCGAATATACATTTTTACCTAAAAAAAATAAAAAAACACGTGATCTCGCAAACACTCGCCAACGTTAATAATTGTCAGGATAACAGAAACATTCTAAACACGTAATTATTTTCAAATACGAGTACCTAGTTCACTCGAAATTTGTGTTTCGTTTTCTTTGCCGGCGATTTTGCCCATTGTCGTCTACTGACACGTACGCGGTTTTATTTTATTTCGCCACGTCTTATTTCATAATATTTGCGCGCGTAATATTATTATTTTTATGTGCGCACGACGAAGCGTTGTGGATTCGCAGCGGCAATAATACTATCGCACGTGAACCGTTCGCGACGTATTATTATTATTGCGTGTGCGTTCCGATCGACACATTATTGTACTATAAATGCGAAAATATCGTGTCGGATGTAATATTTCGTTTGTCACGCGTGAATTTCTCCCCGTCGCGCGTCGCCGCCGTGATATTTCGCTCGGCGCGAAGGCGTTTCGTTTTCACAACAATATCGCGTAAACGTCTGCGATATTTCAATATCGAAACGACGACGACGACGGCTTCGAATCTCGCGATGCTGATGATAATAATAACGTCGTGTAACGTCGACTCGACGTTTATTTATCGTTTATTGTTTAAAACGTTTTCATCGTAATAATAATATGATTTCCGTCGCATGAAAACATTATATTATATTAAATCAATACTGTCACGAGTGCTCGACGTCGTCGTCGAGGAAGGTTTTTATTCCTTTTTTGTCTTTTAATGAATCGCGATATCTCTCGCCGATTATACAGTGCGCGCGTGCGAATCAATTTCGTCGTCAAACCAATTTGACGGATCCCGATGATGTAGGATTATTAATATTTCCAAATCGAATAGATTATGTATTTCGAAAACGGTCCCCGATAATACGTTATTATTATATTGCGTTTCAAAGCCGAAATAACGGTCGTCCGACGTCGTCGTGACATCGTTTTATAATAGACCGGAGAAGCGCACGAAATTTGATTTGTCCGTCGTCGACGCGAAACGAAATCGTTAAAATCGCGGTTGTTCGCTGTAATTGTTTCGAGAACTTTGCGGTTTCGCGACTGTTAAAATATCAAACGTTTCGCGATTTATTATTACACTCTTTCCGCGCCAGATATCGGGAAACAATTGAAATAAAACGGATCGTTACCGCTAAAACCGAACGGGGACCCGATCGACGCGATAAGCGAACTATTTTGTTTAGTGGTCAGTAAAAACGCGTTTGTCGAGATCGTCACGATAAATGATCGGCGCCGCGTTGTGCGATTGGGCCGCGTCTTTTCTTTTTTTGTTTCTTCCCAATCAAAATCGCACCGTTAATAAAAACTTCTTGCCGCGTAAATCAATGTGGCCGTGGCGTCACGTCTTTCGGATCGCTTCGAGTCTGTGGAAACTGATAGTTCGAGATATAGTCGTCGGCGAAAACGGAGAAATATACGTATTCTTCGGCATTATCGTTTTTGATGTTTTGATTTGAAAAAAAAAAAATTAGAAAGCGTTTAAAATATTATAACAATCTCGAATTCGAAATTCCGTGTGAGGAATGCATTGATTTTATTTCGAAGTGACTTTAATTTTCATTTTTGTGTTTAATTATATGGAATTGGGCCGATTGAAAACTATTTAGAAATTACGATTTTGTTCAAAATCGAACAGATTAGTAATTGTTAGTACCTAATTTTAATGATATAAGATATCACCTCTCTTTTTTTTTATTTCTGTCGTAATAATTCGTCAACGTGTCCGTCAAATTCATTTTTTATTTTCAAAAATATCCGTCAATCGATCAAATCAACTCGAAAATACCTATACGTTTTTTTTTTCAGTTTTATTTGATTCTTATTAATTATTTATCAACAACTATAGTACCTAATTACCAGTTAAAAAACAAGCTATACGAGTTAAAGTTTAAAAAATAGGTACACTGTTAATGTCTCATTTGATTGAAAATGCGATTCGTTTATTTCTGGAGGTTTTTTTTTTCTCCCCGGAACGTGTTGCTACCCCAGTAGCTTGTCCCAAATGGCGCCACCGTGTGTGTGTGTGTGTGTGTGTACGCGTTCGAAAAAATTCTCTAAAAATTCAATAAACGCGCGTCCGAGGAGTTATTTCCATTTAAATTTCCAATTTCAATATCGCAAATTCGCGTCGCTACGACAACGCGCACAGAACGCGATCATCACCCCTTTGATCCGACGTTTATGTAATATGGATTTTTTTTCATACACAATAACGCACATTTTTACGCGACTAGACGTGGTAAAAAATCACCTCGCGAAACGCGTTTTTATGCGGAACGCTGTCAAAGTACCGCTGGAAAAAAAAATAAAAAGGCAAAGAAAAATATACTGCTTCGCGCATTAATAATAATCTATCGTTAACTCGCGCGGCCGCGGCGGCGGCGTTGACGCGAGGGAAAAATTATTATTATATAACGCGTTCGTATACCTACCACCGACAAGAGGGGGGGTGAAAAAAACGAGTTTATTAAATTTTTCACGATGATTATATTATACTATTATATTCGCGCGAGTTTATTGTTTACGCGCGCGGTATCGCTTGTTTGTTCCGAGCGGGATTTCGATTAAAATTCGCTTTTGAAAAATGAAAAAAAAAAAAAAAAAAAAAACGCTCGCTCGCTCCGAAATTTTCCCCGCGTTATCGCCGTACCCGCGCGGCTTTCCCTTCCGCACCCCCGATAACGTCACACCCCGGCGGCGGTAGGGGGCGTATTATTGTGGATTATTGATGCCGGGCGAACGTCGACGCGTTTAAACCACCGCGGCCACCGCTCTATTAATCAACGAGAGGACTTCATTGTGCAGGGCCGAGCACAGGTACGCGAGCACAAAGTCTTTTGAATTATCGAATCTGGGCCCCGTACACAATAATGCAGAGGTGTGTGTGTATACGTCATAATGTATTAGAGTGGCCGTTATTATATTATACACCTCTACGATATACTCTCACTTTGTATTGTACGGCGCGTCCCACTCGATTTCCCTTTCTTTTTCTTTTTTTATCCCATTTATCGCGACGGCGGCGGCGCGGCACTTGAGTGAACGCGCGAACGCCCTATTAACGACGCGCATCGAGCCTATGCTCCGACGTGTGCGATATTTTTCGAGACCGTTTGACCTTTTTCTCCTCCGGTCCGTGTTGGCCGATCGTATTGCCGACGAATAATATTATTGTAGATGGATGGAAAAAAAACTGCCCGAGAGTTTGTTTTCACACGTCCGCGTAACAGTGTCATCTCGCGCGTGTCTCGATAAAAAATTAAAATTTCCCATTATTTCTCTCCTCGTATAACAAACGAAACTATCGCGTACACCGCGCGACCATTGCGTATTCTCTCGCTTTTCACGCTCGCACGGCCGTGTGGTGACCGGCGAAATTTCTGTTGTCGTCTGCGGGGCGAAATCTCGTCGGCGGCGCGTCGTTCGCTCGTCGGCACACGGCGCATTGAAAATATCGTAATAATGGTGGTCCTCTCTATACGTGTATTCAATGCAGTACACTGTCACACGTGAAATTATATAATAATATATTAATATCGCGCGATAAATCTCGTCGCGGTTTATTCCGGGACGCTATTTCCACCGGATTACGCGTCGGGGATTATAATAATAATACTATTTCAGGCGACCGACGAAACCGTTATTTTTAGACAACGCGCGCGCGCGCGCGCGCTCGATAAAATATACATTATTAGACGATCGGGCGAAACACTATAATAAAATCGCGTAACTGGCCGACGGTGAAATGATATTTATATACGCGCGTGTGTCCTCTTCCCGAACAATGCGCGCAGATAAGCTCTCCGCGGCGCGCGTATCACATTGTTTCACGCGCACAAACCGCCGCCGCCGCCGCCGCCACCGCCCCTCGTACCCGACGGACGTTTTCGAAAATCGTAGTTTACCTGTCGTCCGACCGACAAGTCCGCGCCGGCACGTCTGACGATTTTCAAACGGCGGCGTTATAGAATCGCGTCCGAACGAAATATTCGGTTTTGAAATCATCCTGGTCGAGACCGCCGAGAGTTTCGACGATATGAATCGCGCGGCGCCACATTCTATGACGGGCGGATGGACTTAGTCGCTTATAAATTGCTCTTACGCTAAAAACGTATATAACCTTTCTGGTCACAAATTGTATGATCTTTAATTTTTATCTAAGCTATTTTTATCGTAAAGTTTATAATTTTAGAGATATTGTTAAAAAACTAAAAAGTCCACCTAAAATCCAAGATGGCGGACGGTTGCGGACCTCGGAGGCATGGCGCATTTTTTTTGGTCAATCAGGGCCCCAAGACGAAACTTTTTGCCAAGTTTCAAAACTTTAGTATTTATTGTCAGGCAAAGCTGTTTTTGGATCCCTATTGACTGGGCTAAAACGTTATAAATTACACTTCGTAGTCTCTAGTCTCGGTTTTCTTATCGACTATACCAGAGGTCGCCAACCTTTTGGACCTCGCGGACCACTAATTCCATAACTCTAAATTCTACGGACCACTTATATCTTATACTCATGTCTTGAATAACCCACCGTCGTCGTTGGAAATTAGGTTTATTTATTTTATAACATGCGATGATAAATAAATAAACAATATTATTATACGTTTATTGTTATTTGTTGTAAACTGAATCTACAGACGGCGATATTATACACTACTTTCGTAAATTACAATTTTATAAACTCATAACATTACAAATAATGTTCAAATTTTTACCGCGGACCACCAGTTGGCGACCGCTGGACTATACGATCTCTCACCGTACGAACAGGTTTCGATTTGTTTATTGAATTTTGAACGTTGACGGTCGCGCGTATTTATTAAACGTATTATGGATCGTATCGATCGACGACACGCGTGTCTAATGTAACACGGCACCCCGAGTGTGTTCGAACAGCATATTATTATCTGCATATTATCATATTATTATTATCGACTGGCTCGGAGGAGACGAGAGGTTTATTCATACTCTGTGTATGGATAAATTAGATTTCAGGTTTACCTACTTGTATCGATTTGTCTCTGTACAAGGATACAATATAGTGAATACATGTGTACAAACGTTATCGCTATTATGTATTGTATAGTCTTATAACTCTGAGTTTTAACTGAAATTTTCCCATATTTTTTTGTTGAAAATTCCGAGCACGTGCGCCACCCACCGCCCGAATAAATTGTGTTCGGCTTTGGAAAACTAATTGAAATATAAAAACGAGACGCATAAACGAAATTCAATTGAAACGCGCGCCGAACGAAGCGAGATTCGCTGCAGTCGTTATTTGGACGCTAATCGATTGCGTCGAACTATAAACACGTTTCATAATATATTATAATAAATTATGGCACAGTAAACTATAGATAATCGTAAATATTTAAAATGGAAACAAAACGATTTTCGCGATTGAGAAAGAATAAATATTCACCCCGAGCAATGTCGCGCGCGCGCGCGTCGGATTCGAACAACAGCTATCGGCCGGCGTCGCTGCTGCTGCCGCCGTCGAGCGTGCACGTCGAGTCGTTGCCGTGACGGATTTATAGCGCTCGATTACACCTCGCAGGCCCGTCCCTCGAAATCCCCGGTCCGAGCGATTCCTCTCGGTAATTTACTGCCGTCCGCCGCCGCCGCCGCCCGTTCGGCAATTGTTTTAACGTTGTTTTGCCTACTCGTAGTGACGGTAGTTTATCCGACGGCGGCGGCGGCGGCGAAAAGACACGCGCGTACACGGGGGCCGTCGCGGCCGACGATTTATAATGGTCGGAGTGGTTGACAACGACGACAACAACGCTACCGAACACGGTCTATCTCTCGCCGACGTTTGCGCATAACACGTAACCTCTGGGCCCGAGACGCGGCAGGACGCGACGATTTCGGCGAGTCGCGGCCGCGCGAAAACTTCGGTCTACGCCGCCGCGCGCGCGCGCGATCGTGTCAGGTCCCCGTCGATACTCGTCGATTCGCGAGGCTGTTCTCTCTCCTCACTCGGCGAGTTTCCGAGTGCCTTAGGCTATTGGCTCGAGTTTCGAAAACCAGACTAGAGCGACCAGGGGTGTATTTAGATTTTTTTTGAAGGGGGGTGGGATTTACTAGGGGTAGGATTTACTCTAAACGAAATTTCACAATTCGAAAAACAAACATTAGAATTTTAGTAAACAGTTTTTATTTTTATTCTATAGTCTTAACTCTTTATTACAATTTGTAACTGACAATTCTTTTTAAACAATAATAATATGAGCTTTCTACGATTCACATTTCATAGGGTAAAAGCAGACTTGTACATTTTTTTCTGAGATGTGAAAATCGCCTTTTCGGTTGTCCGCTTCACGCCCTTATCCGTGTGCGTTTATCATTTCTTCTTCCGCACGTCAATCGCGGACTATTCGAATTGCGATAGCTGCAAGTCGTATGGTATTTATGCGTTTCTAAACTTTCAGAGTGTCTCCCATAAATTATTTTGTTCGCCCGCCCTTAAAACCGGTTCCGTGCCTCTTGAATTCGACCCGCCGCGGCGGGTCCAAAACAAAAAGGTCAGATTTAGCGGCGTATCACATATATATATATATATATATATATATATATATATATATCATTATTCATTAGACGCGACCCAAAATTAGTCCTCGTTATCCTCGGCGCTGGGGTCCGAATTTTTAGTTCGATCCGGTCCGGAGGACGCACACAGACACCGCGTTTGAAATTCGATTCCGAGAGAACTTTACCGACCGCGTTTCGCCGCGACTCGAAACCTAGTTGTTCCGTTAATTTGCATATATTATATTGTTGTTGTGATCTGACGCGTCCGATAGGGGCAAGGCGAGTAAATCCGAACGTCCGTCGTGACTTACAAACTTATACTATTACGAACGAGCTCGTTTCGAGTCGAAACCGATATCGTGTCACGTTGACGCCGTCAAAGACCGATTTATTTGTTCGACAAAACGCGCGCGAAACAAAATACCTTTCGGATCGAATGTCGTGTCGTTTTCGGGGGTAGGACATACGTTTGACTCGCGTTGTCGTCGTCTAAGACAACTCGGGTCCACGTGATTTACGTGAATCGTTTGTCTGTCCGACGAATTCATTAAAATCCACTCCGGGTCTCGCCGACATTGATTTCCACAAACGTTTAGCAGACGATTATATCGTTCTCGCCGTTCCGACGACGAATTCGCGCGACTACTGTACCCGGTAACATTGACATTAGAATAATACCGAAACGGTGTAATTCGCCGTCCCCTCGCGCGGCCACAGACGTCCCGAGGGGTGGGAGTCTGATGCCGGCCGAGAAACGGCGCCAAAAGATATGTGATGTTCCTCGATTTACCTCGTTCGGCCTCGTTAAACTATTATTATTATTATCGTTCGAGTCTCTCTACTGCTGATAAAGTGAGTACAAACGACTCGGGCGCGCGTGTGGATTTTCCGGTGGAAACGAATATGACGTGTGGCGGCACACGACGACGTTATCTTTTGTAAGACGCGAACCTATACGCGGTTGGTTAGTCTTTTTTAGCCCGTATTTTTTATTCGTTCGAAAATCTGATTTTCGGACGATTTTATTTCTGTATTTTTTCGCGACACTATTGGATTTTTAGAATGGATATCAGATAATCGTTCTAGAATTCTTTTGATTAACGTGACTTTATCGAAACTCGAACCATATTTACATTACATTCTAAACTCGTATATTTAAAATATCGTAGTAAGTGTAAAAACATTTTTAATCTACTCATCTTTACTCCCCACTCCGTAACATTATATTACAATTTCCGCGCGCTGTAATTCCGAAAGTATTACCTCAAACGTTGACCTAGTTACGTCGAAAATTCCAGAGAAATCAACTGAATCATATAAGCGTGAAAAAAACGTTGCTAAAAACTAAAGTTCCGCGGTCGTTTCATAAGTACACAATGTGCATTTTCTAAAAATCAGCACCTTCTTGAATATAAATGTTTCGCGTTATTATTTTACCGTCGCGCGCGTAAACCGACTTAATAAACTACGGTATTGAAAATAAATCCGTTTCGATGACGTTTATTGATTTACCGTCGAGTTTAATGGCGTCCCTAGACACGCCGGATGTGTTAATTTTATAATCAAATAATGAACGCGAATGATTTTAAATTGTCAATTATTATCGATATCATATTTACCCTTATACTATTTATAAATGTACGTTTTACGAACGGTTTGAATCGCAGGTGTTACGACGAGCAGATATAAAACGAATTACTATTAGAACAATAATTTGGAAAAAATTTTAGGATATTAATTCGATCAAAACAGAATTACATTTTAAATTCTATACCCGGTAAAAATTTTATTTTATTTTTATACGCAATTCGACTCGAATGACTTTATCGAGTAAAATAACTCAGTTTTATAACTGAAAATAAACTTTTACGAGGTTTTTGGTTAAATTTTTTAAATTGTAATTTTCCGAGTTAAATCGTTGGACGCCTCTCGTACGCCGAGGCCCGTGTAAGAGATCACACCTTTATCTATATTATGTAGTTCCGCCACTGGTTAACAGTTTTGTCGTCGCCGGAGAGACGTGATTTGAGCGCGTGAAACGCGTAGGGAACGTCGCCGAGTATCGAGGTCTCGTAACTTTTAAATCGTAGCGGAGAGAAAAAAAAAAAACAAAAACGCATTCGACTCTATAACGCGTTTAAAGGGCGTTCCCGCAATAATAACGTTATGTAAAAATTATTCAAATCGCGCGTGTGACCGAAAAATTCGCCGCCCGCATAATTTTCGAAAAATATCCGGTCTCGAATAATATTATCCCCACGGTTTTATTTTATTACTCTTGATTCCGGCCGTGAGGCGGCCCGACGAAACAAACGCGGAACGAAAATACAAAAAAAATCCCCCCCCCCCCGGCCGTTTTGTAAAACGGAATAACGCGTTTATTTCTTTTTGAGAGACGAAAAACAAAACGGTTATTTACCGCGTTCGAAGAGCTCGAAACCTTCGAGCCGCGCGCAACACGTCAGGATCCGTGACGACAATGGTTTCCAAACTTTCAGACACTTGCTGCAGACTATATTATATTTAGTTATTTTAGTGTTTTACGCGCGCGCGGGAAAACCATCTTCGAACGTAAGTCTCGCGCTCCGTATCTATTTTGAATTCTCGTTTTTTTTTCACTTTGACCATATATCCAATATTATTAATATTATTAATTAATATAATTGATACCAATATCCACTCGGATATTTTTTTCCATCGCCTCGGCGTCCGACTGAACCGGACTCTCGACATTTCTCAACGATCCGCCCACGCCTCGACGATAGCTCCCCATCAGACACGTGTCTGCGGGCGGTGTATTATATATCTAGTATTTTCGGCGAGAACATTATCGACACGTCACCGGCGCGTGATGTGAAAACTCGCGCCGAAGAATTGGGGAAACTTTCCGACGGCGGCGGCGGCGGACAGAAATACTGGAGATGACACGTTATTATCTCGGGCGACGGGTTAGAAAACGTTTCACGGGGGTCGTTCCAGAAAATATGACGATAATAATAATAATAATATTCGGCGGAGGTGTTTTACGCGTGCGTTTATGACACGGGAGCTTAAAATAATTTTGACAGGCAGGGGTGGTGTACACATTAAAATAAAAATCATTGTCGATATTGATAAAATCAATACATGTACGTTGACAAAAGACACATTTGACAGCAGAGAATAAAAAGAGTATATTATAATTCTTTCGGAAAATCATACTGTATGTAAAATACTATATAAGCAGCGCATAAGTGTTTCGGGGAAAATGTCTACGATAATCTTTTGGTTTTTTTTTTCTTTCGTCCGTTTCTTCACTTGATTATCAAACAAAACTGTTTGGCAACGATGACCGACCGAACGCGCCGAACTCGGCGATAAAATTCACCACCGTCGGTGAATTCGATGATCGGACCCGCCGCCGTTGTTCTAATCAAACCCTCGATGGCGGACAAAGATGAAAATTAATGAACAAACACACTACACGCATCATAGTAAATCATCAATACACTCGGAATCTAAAAACACTCGCACCGACCGTAGTGAAATATCAAAATACAAATAACATAATCTACTCGCGTAATCTTCGTCGATCGTCAATTATACCCGTTGAACATACAATCTGCGCGTAACTTTTTACCCGCCCGCTATTCGTCTTCTCGGGTTTCAAACACTTTCTTCGGAATGGGAAAAAATCCTTCCCCGGCCCCGAAACGCGTAACGTCGTCGTAAAACCGTATCGTTACTGTTACCAGTAAACGTATCTGCTCATTATAATAACGTGCGCGTTGAAAATCCGAAAATAAAAAACAACGACTCGGTTTGACCGCGTCGTGTACGGTCGTCGCGTCGTCTCCGCCGCCGTCTTTTCGCCAGACCGCTCTATACGATTTGAGCGTCGCGCGCGCGCGCCACCGCCGCCGCTCTCGTAAAGGACGTCGTAAAAACGCGACCTCTCGCGCATATACGACCATCAAACTCGGGGTGTCGTTTTTTTCTTTTCTTTTTTTTTTTTTTTTCAAACGACTTTTTTTTCTCGCCCGTTATTTTATATTCACGTCCGTGACGCGGGAGGAGGCGGTACCTGTACGATCCTCGGGGCTCGGATGATAAGGATTATACGACTCGTCGTCATTGCGAGAACGATATAAATCGGAGTAATCGTTTCGTTTTGTTTTACCTATCGTTTTTTTTTTTTTTCCGCAGCCTCCCCTCGACTATCTCGATGGTTTCTCTTCTTTTTTTTTTCATTATTTGTTAAGGTTTACCCTCCCCCACCCCTCTCTCTGTCAACGCTACCCGTGTACATCCTTCCGAGTGTCGCGAGAAAGAAATCCTCGAGCTTTATCGAATCTCTCCCGGTCCTCTATATATATATATCTATTGTTAACGCGGGTCGTCGTCGTCGTCGTCGTCGTCGATCGTAAATCGGTTGATAAAAACCCACCGTAGAATTTCCGCACAGAAATGCACTCCTCCCCGGCCTCGGGAGTACGCGCTGTGTGTATAAAATTTAATTGCGTTCCAGATTACCCCTTTTATATTATTATTATTATTATTATTATTATTATATAACGCGCAACAACAATAAAGCGATTCCGGTTTAATTGGTCGGCGTGGCGGCGGCGGCGTGTACTACTGCAGCGGCAGCGATAGGGACGAGACAGTAAAGAAAGGACGCGCGGAGAGTGAGGAGAGACCGGGGCGGCTGCCGATCCTGCATGCCCCTCTCTCGGACTTTCTCCCGCGCGTACGTCAACCGCTCGTAGATCCTCGCCGACAACGGTTTTAATAGTCCTCTCCGCGCGGCGAACAATTAGGTCGGTTCGGTATTTTGATTTTCTCTCCTTCTTATCGTTTTTCTTTTCTTTCTGAAAATTAATATCTTTCGATTACCGGGATTGATGGCGGCGGCGCGCGCGAGTCAAAAAACAAAATGATGTGTCGTTTTTTTTTTTTTTGTTGAAAACATTGCGTTCTGCGAGAGATAAGTACGACGACGTAAAACATCATGTACTATATTATATTATTATTATTATATACAGCGTATAGTTTGTTCCCGGTTCTAATAACTGCGTCGCCGCCGCCGCCGTAATTGACTACGGTAAAGTATGCGAGTTTCGACTTTTCCGGTGTTTTTTTTTTTTCTCTCTCGAAATTTTAGAAACTTTTTTCTTTCGGCACGTACCCTTTAACGAGTAGCAGTGGGTCTCTCGCGTTTATTATGTTTTTTTCTCTCCTCTCTCTCATTCCGCCCGCCGTATATACAACATAATAATAGAATATTTCAAAACTCTATTGTGTGTGTACCGCGTCGCGCGTTTTATGAAATTTAATTTTTCGTGCACACGACAATTATTGTTAGTTTTATCCGAACTATGTTGTTTTTTTTTTTTTTTCAACCGTCCGTTTTCGACGTTGTAATATTTTCGCTCCGCGACCGACGATACGACGATATTGTTCACGCCGCCGCGCGTCGTCGTCGTCGTCGTACCGCCGCTTTTCGCGGCGACGGACGTATAAATTATTAATATTAAATTTAACAGCCAATAAATAAACAATAGCCGATAAGAGAGGGACACGGTCGTAAATAGTTTGTAAATTAATAAAATAAACTACGTCGCGACGGGAGCGCGCGCTGCCGCGGATATCATATTATTATTATTGTTGCCTACGCGCTGCAGTCGGTCACAATAATAATAAATATAATAAAGTGCTTTTTAGCGCCCGTCATTATGATTACAAAACTTTCCGTTTCTCTTGCGGTTGATGTTTTGTCCCGCGTTAAATCAATATTTTCTTCTACGCCGCGAGACGGAGGGGAAAAAAATAAATGAAAAAATAAAATAAAAAAGCCATATTATACTATAATTTTATTTTTTCCCTTCTCCGCCACCACCACCTCTCCGATCCGACGGATTTGATTAAGTATATCGCTATCTCCGTCGAGGTCCCAAACGCCTTTATTTTTACTAATCCCGTCGGCGGCGGCGGCGGTTAACGTCTTGCGTGAAAATTAATCGTGAACGAAGACGTCGAGAACAGAAGATTATTATATCGTTTGAAGTCGTCCGGGACTGATCGGAGTGATGATTTATAAGCCGTATTGAAAATCTTTTTGAACATTTATCGTTCTCGAACCGAAATTAATTTCCACGGCTTCGCAAAGCCGCCGAACGCGCTATTTATATTATAACGTTTCGAGAATCGATTTGACGAATCGTCGGGCGTGTGGTTTTTTTTTTCTAATTTTTCAAACGCATCGGTTAATTATTATTATTCGTTTGTTTGCGCTCGGATACGATAATATATTCACCATTTGGCGTGTGCACAGTTCGCGGGACGAGTGCAACGCGATCGGAATATTTTCACGTCGTTCGTTCGGACGGAGCTCTCCGGAGCTTTTGTAATCGATTTCGTTCGAATCGCGCGCGCTTTGAACACGTCGCACGACAAATATTATGATTAATCATTTTCGCTGCCCCACATATATTATTATAGTGTGCTCGCGCAAACGCATATATTATTAATCGTTTTGTAATAATGTTTGAATGTTAGGAGGGCGTCGGGTTTTCCGGTTATCGTGCGTTATTTCAATTCGTACTGCAGTTTACAGTATAATAATGCATAAATTAAATCCAATATGTTTTCGATTTCGTATCGATTCGCGCGATTACGAAATATGCGCTTCAAACGCAGCAGCGCGAATTCTCTCTCCGAACACCGTTGTGTGACGGGCTGCAGATCTGCACTCGAACGGTGGTGCAAACGTTCCGAACCGCGCGCCGTCGGAACACGGTTTTATAGCAAACGGGGTAAACGCGTACGTGCAATTTCCCAGTGTGAATTAAACATTGTAATTTCAATGAAACGGTTTGATATGGTTTTTTAAAAACTCGCACACGCTCGCTCGCGTAATCGCGTTCGGTCGGTAATAATACATATTATTATTATTATTAAGAGAACGAACGCCATGACTCGCGAAATTTATGTATAAATATTAAAAATGTACTTTCGGAGTAAAAAATCGTGTTTTGAAAACTTTTCAAAGGCATCCGACCATGATTACAACACGATGTTAATAAAATAACATTAAGTCGGTTACCGAATGTAAATTCAAAGTCCGCGTTTAAAATTGACTTCACGTGGTATCAGCGTGTTCGGTTATAATTATAAATTCCTTTGTCATTTTTCCACGGAGACGGTAATTTATCATAACGATTCGAGAAGAACACTCGTGTACAATCTTATTTGCACACACACACACATAAGTGCACTTATTATTAAGACTCGGGTTTTTTTATTAATTCAATCAGATTCACTAGTGTGAAATTCGTTTCCAAATATTCCGAACGAAATGAGCTTACTTTACATTATTGTATAGAGAATGTTTTCATTGCATATTATTATATTATATTGGTTTTTTAAATACAAAAAAAAAAAAAAAATCTCACACGAAACGGAACAGATTTTCATATTGAAAAACAAAAACAAATTCGAAAAACCTCAGTCTCATACATTTATATTAAAATAAAGGTCACATAACATCGAAAGAGAAGACCATGGGTCAGGCGGGTACGGTGTCAAATGCCCGCTCTCTGTTCGCGGAGAGAGTGGACTGTCTCGGTCGTGGGATATTTGGGCGATCTGCTAAACCGTCACTGTCGCGGAATAATAAAAAAGTACGGACCGTAGTGTGTGTGTGTGTTTGTGTGTGTGTAAGACGGTGCGAAAAGTTTTTCACTTTTGAGAGACTATTAGTTACGCGGAGGAAGGCCGAGTGGAGGGCAGAGTGCGCGCAAGCCGCAGCCGAAGATAAGAACGAGAGATGTACGAAATGAAAAGGGAAAAAAAAAAGGGAAAAACGAAGAAAAAAGTATCTTTAATAAGGTATTACGTGTTTAGAGCGGTGCGGGCCGATTAAAAACTAGGGGGAAGCGCGCGGAAGAGAGAATGAGAGGGAGAGGGATGAAAAAGAAAGAAAAAAAAGAGATGAAAATAATGAACGATGGTCACGGGAGATAGTGGCTGTGGCGGAGAAAAACAAAACGGAAGTGTATTCAATTACCCTATACCGTTTTTAGCCCCGCGGCAACGTTTTAGTTTTTATTTATACCGCGCGCGCAAACGATGTTCATTTCGGGACGCCGCGTGTATAATACGACCAACCCCCGCGCCCTCGGCTAATAACGCGACCGGAAATTAATATTTTTTAATTCGGTCTATTGCAAAAAAAAACACACACACACACACACACACACACACATCCGTGTATAGTATCAGGTATACTATGTAAAAAAAAAAAAAAAACTGAGCGCGTAATATATAAATCAGTGTTTGGTTTTCATTATGAAATTGAATCGTTTATTTTTTTTTTCCTTTTCGAACCGTACGCGATTTTAGTGGCGAACCTCTCGTCGTCACGATATCGCTTGCGATCGGACAGCGATCCGACGGGGCGGCGGGGCGGTGCCGCCGGGAAGCTGGTCGTAAGCCGCGGTTATTATTATTTTTTTTTTTAATTTTACGATAAAATCAGTTGCGCAGTAATTACACCGTGTGAGTGTACTTTTTTAAAGTATGCGCGAGACGTTATTGTTTTCATTTAATTCACGAGCAGTCGAACGCATGACGAGTACCCAGCTCGGGCGAATTTGATTTGTTTTAGATTCCGACCGCGATCGGTTTTATAACGATATGTTTGTTCTATATTATTTTCCCGTGTACGGCATTTCGACCGGAAGACGAGTGTTTCGATTGGTACGTGTACTCGTTTAACAATATAGAACATAATATTTTCATCGACTCGGTAATTTTTAAAGACGATTATTCGAAATTAACAAACGTTTTTCTCGGCGATTGATGAAAACTGAGGAAATCTCATCGAATATATTATTAGCGTCTGTGATTTCGGTAATTATTACTAATTATTTACATATAAATATATACTAGTTTCTAAGAGCGCAGACTACGATTGTTACATTATTACTAGCCCGAGTAATATATTATGTATACAAACCGTTTTAAAAAATAAAAGGCTGTTCCTGATCCGCGTGGACTCGTGAAATCGAAATCATTTTTCCCAACGCGATATGGTAGATCGACCCTCCCCTTCGTGAAACGATAATTTTGTTTTTTTCCTCGGTCATTATTTCGATAAAATTGTTCTGCGTTCGCGTGACGGGCTACGTATAGGTACCGCCAACGAAACGTCGAGTTTTTCGCTACTTCGCCGCGGACAGTTTAAGACGCGCGTCTTATTCGACGCGCGATTACGAATATTTTCGTTTGACGTTATTGGTCTGCGGCGCGCGTTTTCCGGAGTTTTCCGTAGGCCGACGTTTTCGAGAGAGTTAATATATACTAGTCGCGCGGATATCGTATAATCCTACGTTCGGACGTTAAATCATAGTTACTTACGACGCGACGTTCCCCGAGCACTTAAGTGATTTGAAACGATTTTTTTTTTTCCGCCCGAAAGCGAAAAACTTTTATTTTTTTTATTTTTATTTTTACGACCATCGAAGATTTATCGCCCGACCACGGTGATACGTCCGCGTTCATATATTATTTCAAACAGTACGTCTGTATTCGCTCGCGCACGCGTACATATGTGTGTATATATATTTATTTATATGATTTACAATATGAAAACGAATAAATCTTAGCGCGCTGCGTCGCGCGCACACACGCGCGCGCTCGCGATACTATGTTTTTATGCGGGTCGAAATAAAAAAGTTTTAATCGTTTTATGGAATTAACGCGATTATTAATTGACACTGCGGGTTTATTGCGACGGCCCCGTCGTCTCTGCGGCGCGCGACGTCTGCCGGCGTCGTGTTCGGTCGAGTAGGGACGGCTGTTTTTTTTTTGCATCGGTTCAGAAAAAAAAACGCCACCACCAACCACCTCTACCTACGATTTTTCAATAATCAGTAATTTCCAATCGCGTTCGTCAATGCTCTCTCTCTCTCTCTTGTACGTTTCCCGCAGCCCGCGACGACGAGACCGTATGGGAACGGAAACGTCGATCGAAACGCGATTTCTTTTAAGCTCCGGCGCAAACGAGATCGTGTTTCGTTTCTCGTCGGACGCCGCATAAGCTCGTCGTAGATTTGCAGACGGGGCTTTTGATTTATCGAAAAACAAAAGAGTAGAACGCGCGCGCGCGCGCGTATTATATCCAGCCGATCGGGTCGTAAACGCAGATTTCCTTTTTTCGCCCACACGCCTCGGCGCGTCCGGGGGGACTGTGGTGTTCCTTTGTAGCGCGGAGCTAAGCCCGTTTTACCGAGAAATCCGACGCGGTCGCGGTCGCGTCTATACACTCAAAACCGTACGTCGGCTCGACGTCACGAGACGGCCTATAGTAATCGAAAGACGCTTTCCCGCCGCGCGTTGGTGTAGACTCTACACTGTAGAGCATAATGATACGAATGTTTTTTTATTTAAAAATATTGTATTTATTATATCGTCCGTAGACACGAGGATTTATGTTTGAAACGTTTAATTCCAATTATCATAAATTACGATTCATAATAACAGTATATTTACTATGAGCGGTGTGTTTTTTTCCCTCGTCCAAACTATATATTATTACAACTCGATCGAGAAACGTTATGAAATCAAATACCTTATCAAACGAGAGTAGACTTTAACCGCGGGACGAGTGTCTATATATCTATATAATCTTCGCGCGATGTAATAATTAACAATGTGGACAAACGTTTTCTCCTCGAAAGCGTTTCGAGTGGTTTTATATTATATTGAATTGGGGTTTTTTTTTTTCTTCTTCGGAGTAGATAAAATATTGACGCGCAAATCCTACATCCGCCGGACAGGAGCCGTCATTGATTTTCCTTTGCGACGCGACCGACGACGACGGGGCCGCCGCCGTGGGTTTTCCGTCCCGACGCGACTAAAGAGGCCGAGCGAGCACCCCTTCGGTCATTCTGTCGTTTTAATCTTTCGCACATGTTATACTCCGAAAAATTTAACCGAACGGTATTTTTACGAATTTTCGATTCGTCGAAAAAATCACAGTACCATATTAGTTGGCTGGACGCGATTTTAAAATCGTTATATTTTCTTCTTACTCGTATCATTTTAATGAAAAGCAACGTGCTAGTATTATAATGACGCGACATCGCGTTGAGTATAAAATATGCTAAAAAAAAACTCGAATTGTCCTCGTTCAAAAGCTCTCGTTTAACGTCGACACTCTATACCACTATACTCGTAGCCAAATGCTTACGCTAGTGACGGAAAACTCGATGAAAACGTGTGTGGTTTCGCACATTACTCGGTCTCCCGACCGTTAATATTATAATGTTATTGTGTAATTCATGTGTTTGACTGCCGTTTGAAATGCGACAACCGTCGAACGCGTGTAATCGCTAAATCATCGCGATGTCTGTAAAACGAAAAGTACATGCGGTTTATCGCCGCAGCGCGATTTCGGTGGTTTGTGCAATACGACGCGCGCGCGGCTCGGAAACACAGCGTATAATATATTATTGCTGCGTTTTTAATAAATCTCAGAGACCGGTGTAGGACTAAACTGTACAGAACGTATAAATAAATAAACGAAATAAAATTTAAAAAAACCCCCTCCCCAACCCCGTAAACAACGGGAGAAATCTCTATAAAAGCAATGTGGTGTTATACGTACGTATAACGCGCGACGTATATATTCCTAAAGTGTAGAACAAAACGAACGACTGTATTAAAGTGCGTTCGGATTTAATGTTTTCGATTTCGTCGAATAAATACGACGACGACGACGAGCGCTCGCGTTATGTACGAGACGAATTGAAATCGTTATTTTAGTATTTAATTTCGAAGACCGTTGGCGGATTCTCATTATCTCAACGATTAAAATTCGTCGACTGCAAGACTGCGAGAGGAGGTCTCGCATTATGTCCCTGCGCGTTTTAATAGCGTTTGACGAAAATTATTATTGTTGTTCGTTTTCGTTTACGGGCACCGGCGAGTTGATGTTGTTTTTTTTTTTTTTTTTTTTGTCAATTCAATTCGCCCGTGTTGGTTTTGACAAGTCCTGCAAACTACAGAGACGGTCGCCATTTTGCTCGAAAAATTATTTATATCGTTCTGTCTTCCTCGTCCTCACTCACTCGCTCGCTCGCTTTTTTTTTCTTTTTTTTTCGTCACCTCTACTATTTCTGTCACAATCTGGTTTTTTCTTCTTCAACAAAATCAACAGTGAAACGTAAAGGTACAACCACAGTTTTTCATCGAACAAAAAAAAATAAATAAATAAATAATTTGTCATACGCAGAGAGAAACGACGTCCTGCACACATCGCGACGGTTGCGCGATCCGTGCGTTGTCACCCTCCGCAAACAGAATAATATATTATATTTTGTATTTATTTTATTTTTTTTTTTTTTACACTCGTCTAACGATGATAAATAATTATATACCGCTGTTGTAGAAACGTGTCTGTCCGAACAGTGCGAACGAACGTGATATTTTCTCGTCCGTTAATGTGAATCGTATTTTTTTTATTTTCAGTTCGACCGTTGTCTATAAAACTGGTCGGCGAAAACCGCCCGCTGTCCGCCAACGTGTCGGTGAACATCAGTTGCCGTGTCACCGGAGCCAAACCACCGCCGGTGGTCACCTGGTGGAAAGACGCCACACAAATGTCCGACGCCAAACAAATTGTGAGTATTCCGATCGTTTCAATATCCGTACGGTTGTCACGTTATTGTCGTAGACGCAATTGTCTAACGACACGTTTTTAAAGGCTTTTCGCGCGGTTTTTTTCACCAGAAGTTACATTGCGATGTGCGCGCGCGTTTTCAAACTGCATTTCCGACGTTGAAATCCGATCGTTACGAATAGTAATAGTTTCATATTATTATAGTAAACGCTTCTTACGATTATGTGCAACGACGATATCAAATATTAAACCGAGATTCGTAGCGGCGGCGATTATATCGAATTATTAGTAAAACGCGGAAATTTAAACGTCTACTGGTCGGGGGGGGGGGGCATGAATATACTGTTTGAAGAGGCTAACCCCGTAAGCCGACCCGATCTCCGTCCGTACACACATACGTTGGCCGCGAGAGGAATCGAAATCTTATCGTAAACTGCGATTTCTCCGGGAACACGTCGTCGGTCGAAAAACAAATGGAACGAATTTTGTTCTGGACCGGACCGCAAAGTTTTTAATTTTTACCTCCCGTGGCCCCCGGGTGAAATCGATAATCGTGTGTTGTGCGACGATGATTTAATCCGAATCAGAGAACGAATGTTTAACAAGTTTTCACGCGGGTCGGGGGGGGGGGAGGGACACGCTGGATTTAATGCGAGGGTTACGTTCGAAACGCGTTCGTCGACTACGTTGACCGATGTTAACTGGAAAACTTTCGTTTATTCGATTCCGGCAAATGGGTGGCGGCACGTGCGCGCCGATCGAAAAATTCGAAACATCTGCAAAGAGGAGGCGTATATATTATTAATAACGCGTTTGAATAATAGTCGTGCGGCCAACAGAAAAATGTTGAAAAAGTCGTTTGTCCTAAAAAGAAAAAAAAAAGAAAATATACCGCGCGAGCACAACAATCTTTTTACGAGTTTAAACAAAACGAATAGTTTATATAGAGTAAAGAGGACCGTGTGTGGCTCGCGTAAAATTTTAAAATGCATTTTATTTCTTCGTCATTTATACTTAATATTAGAATATCAATACGGATTATAAATTTTCAACTGAAATGCTAATTATAATAAATTAGAATCGAATTACACCCTTCAACTTCAAATTAGTAGTTAACGGTTAGGAATCGGAAAACTTATTAAATTTATATAAATAATTACTATTGATATAGTATTAATGTGTTTTTGAAAAACGGCAAATATTATCGATATAATTCGCGAAAAAATGAAAAAACCTAATCGGTCCTGTGTGGTAGTGGATCGCCGAAATTCGAAAAATTCGAAAAATTTTATCGTAAAAAGCCAATACATCTCTGAATTTGTAGGTTTTACAATACTATCTCGCGTTCTTCGACGTGTACACGGCGCTCGGAAAACGGATAACGATCTGATAAATCATAGTGTCGTCGGTCTCGACGAGAACGCTAAAAATTTAAATAATAATTCAATTCGTGCGATTTTTTTCGGGATAAAAGTTCGGTGTGGTCGTCAACAATCGTTATCGGGGCGTGTCAAATGATAAACCGTTAGATCGCTGATTATTCCGCGCTGGAAATCATTAGGTATCTATAATATTTTAGAGTTGCATTTATTTATTTAGTTTTTCCTAAATACAATACCGTCTACGGATTATCGTTACTGAATTCCGAACACAATGCAATCGCGATAAACTAAATTTGAATATGAAATTCAGACGTCTTTTGTTATTGAATACTATTATTGCGGAGCGCTTTTTTTTTTTTCTATAAATTCGAATGGACAGTTTCAGAAGAAACAACAGATTTTCTGTGAAAATGATTGAAATAAACATCGTTCAGACCAATAATATATATATATATATATATATATTACGCTCGAAACGTTCAAAACGAATCGAACTAAAAACCGAGAAGGAGAAAAAACTATTTAAACGAATCGAAAGTAATCGTTATTTCTTCGAAAACGAATTTTTAATATTGATTTCTATTCAAAACTACTCCGTCGACGATTATTTTTTTATTTTACTATTTCCGTTCGAAACATTAACCGTCGTCGGTCGATTGTTTAAAACGTCAAGGTTTTTCCCAAAGAAAATCGAAGTATTTAATTTTTCTCTTTTCATCCTTCAAGAACCTCGATCGCAATGTAAAATGATTATTACTAAAAAGCACAAAAAAATCGAAATTATTGTCGTTTCCACCTTGGAGATTTCCGAACAACGAGTTTTTTTTGGATTTGCCTTTTTTCTCCCTTTTTTTCGGGGGGCTCTGTACGCGACAGAACATGCTACGTTTGTAAATTACTTCTCTAGTCTTGTATTCCGTTAATTATTATTATTATTACTATAAACGGATTTTTTTTTTTTTTTTAATAAAGTGCTCACTACTAGATAATTAAACGAGAACAATTTTTTAATTATTATTTACGAAGAATACGGTTTTTTTTTTTTAATAATAATAATAATAATAGGCTTTCGTTTGCACTCGACGACAAGAACATAATATATAACACAATAATAATATGTTTTCGAGCTTTTTAGCTCGGTCATTTCTCAGAATCTCACACGATGTTTTTGTTTCGGTACAATGCGCCCAAACTAAAACGAAAACAAACAGAAAAAAGTCTGGACGTCCGTCGTCGTCGTACGCGTTTATTTTATTTCATATATTTTTATTTTTTTCCCCCTTTGTTCATTTTTCACCTCGCAAACGGCGGCGCCGTTTTAGTAATATGATGACCTCGGATTAGGACGCGGAATTGAACAAATCCCCGCTAACGAGGTGCTACTCCAAAACATCCCTCACTATTCCTAAACGTCTGCCGTCTCTACACGTTTATCGGCCCCCCAAACGATTAAGGTACATCGCGCTGTTTTTGCCCTCTGAAATATCCTACTTTTATTCATAAGCCCGGACGGACACGTAACACGACGTGTATTATTATTATTATGAAATAACGTCGACGAGTTTTTTGTAATTTTTTTTTTTCCGCCCGTCGTGTTACTCGTTTTTACGACGATGACACCTCTGCGCGTATGATATCCCCTAACGTTTACGAGACGCGTACGCGCGACGACGTCGTCGATGGTAATGATTATAATCCGAGTTCGGGTCTTTCGGCGGGGCGTTTGCATAAATTTGTAGAAACGACGCGCGAAATTATATCGATTTTTGCTCCGCGACACGACGGAGAATTAAAATACGATAGTCCTGTAAGGCGTGTGTTTCGCGATCGGCGTACATCGAACGACTCCGGGGCCTTTTGGCTCGCGTTTTACATACAATAATGAATTTTTTTCTCCTCGACCACGTGAATTTCATAATTTCCGTTGTTCGATGTTTTGGGAAAATCGAAAAATATATTTAATCCGACTAAATATAGAAAGGTATACCCGCCAAAGATTTCGCGTTTTATTATTTTCAAGACCACTTTACGACGAATATTTTTTTAGGTCATATTATATCCATAGCGCGTTTCAGAGAAATTTTCATTGCTGCGAAATCTGAGTCCTATAATAATATGTACTTAGCCGTTAGCTGATTTTGCTCGCAAATAATTATTTATTGTCTTTGCTCCGTTTTAATCGAATATTATCATCGCGTTGTTGGATTCGATTAAATATAAAAAGAAAATCCGTTCGCGCCCAAATCGCAAAAGTACATTCGACCACAATGGTAAAGGGGCGACGAACCCACCTATCAAATTTTCTTTTTGTTTTCTAATTATAATTTTATCACTTTAATTTACCGCGCTGAAAACAGAACGACGTTCGTCGCAGCTTATAAGTTGAAATTTTAATCGATAATTAGTTACATATTTGTTTTGATACACTTAAACGTACCGATATTAGTACGTATTACGTTCGTCCGTCGTGTATTCAATCGGTTTCGTATCGTTAGGTTTTCTGATGAGGTTTTTTCAAAAATTTAAACAATTTCACCACGTCCGTATCACGAATATACATTCGTATGCTCTGTGGGACACGTACACGATTTCAACGGATTAAAAATCGTGAAAAATAAAAAACACCGGAGACAAATCAGAAAGAAACGGAAAAAATGCACGTTAAAACATCGGTTCCGATTTCAATAACGGGGTTTTTAATTTCAATTGCAGCATCGTGTCGGACGAGGGGGGCCGTTTCCGGTCGCCTCTTTTGGGAAGGGGGAAGGGGTCTGGCATCATCGATTTATCCCACTTCGAATCGCTTTCCCGATAAGATATACGTCCGCGGCGGCGCCTCGGTCGAAAAACAAAAACAAACAAAAAAAAATCCCCTGACGTCTCCGCGTGGAAATATCGTACTTATAGGTACCGTGTTTATGTGGACTGCTGCTGCGGCAGTGTATCACGATGGAAACTTTCTTCTTTTCCGAGTTTCGATTGAACTCGCCAAAACCACCGTTAGTAGTAGTTACTTTCGACGGAGTGAAACCCATTTATATATATATATCTCTATATATATATAATATATTTCCTTTTGTTTTTTTTTCCCCTCTCTATAGTATATACGTATATATATATATGTGTGTGTATTTCCGATCACAACGTAAATTACGTTAAATCTTCTGGCTGTCCGGCATCGAAAGCTTCGCCTCATCCCGCCCCTCGGAGTTATATATCGCTCTCCGTTTTTGATGCTGCGGGGCTGTAATAAAATACATTTCGGACTTTGCGGGTGGCCTTGGAAATTTCGTGAAAGTATTGCCGCAGTTCTAGGTCTCGGGCGCGGCACAATCCAATGTGAAAACGGCGAATGCATGTTGTTATTATTATTATTATTATTATTATTATTATCGTCGTGTAATACGAACTGTGCGCCGCTGTGTGCGTGTGTGTGTGTTTTCAATACGACCGGAAGATCGTCGTGACCGCGACGCGCGCGACCCGTTATCATCAGCTGCGGTTGCGATACAAGCCGGCGGACTTTCCACGCGTATATTAAATTATTTTCGTTAAATGTTTACAATATTTTTCACCGAGACGTGTCGACGCTTGGAAAAATCTACGCTGCAGGGGACCGATACGGTGTTGCTGATTATGAAAACCGTTGTATTTTACGATTGAAAAAAAAAAATCATTGCTCTCTCTCTCTCTCTCCAAAAAAATATCCGAACAAGCTTGTAAGATCACTGAGCAATGATACCGCGACAAACAGAAGTATAATTATACGTTATCACATCATAACTTATGTTATAACTTACGACTTATGTTATAACTTATATATACTTACACGATGGCGAAGAACTTTTTTCCATTTTGTATTTCGATGTCGAGCGTAAATAATTTATCCGGCGTGTTCGCGAGTCTAGCTACTGGGCCGGGGATCGATTTGGATACGAAAAACCACCCTAAAAAAAAATGGCCTGACAAACGAGGTCCTCGAAGAATTCGACTCGCAGCGTACAGTTTTTGGCAGACGACGCGGAAAGCCATATGATCGACGAGTAACGCGAAAACGAAGGCGATATATATCGTCGAGACCATCTCACCGGACGTCCGTCAAATAAGAATGAAGTTAACGATCGGTACGGTAAAGATTCGACGCGCGTTCGAGGTTCAAAACGGTTAACATAAAAATTAACTGAAAAAAAAAAAACTATTCTAAAATGTTTCTAACGCGGGGTTAGGCACAGGATAACGATACGTCGTCGTCGTCGGTTCAAATTATCGTTTATCGCGTTCGTCAAATCCACAAGGATATATTCTATTATCACGTGTAGTTTCGTCTAGGGGTCACGTCGAAGGCAGCTCGATTACGAACTCGATGCATTTTTCGTTTTTGTTTTTAATCGATAGCTATTGTCTTTTTTTTCTTTTTTTTTCATATACAATTTTATCTAAAAACTTTAAATTGTTTCGTTAAAAGACAATAGTTGTTAAATTTCCAATCTATATTGAAATGCCGAACGAAAGTTTTCGAGCTTTTTACTAGGTGGAAAAGTTTGATTTTTTTTTCCCCTCCCTCTCTCTGTTATGAGAGGAGAACGCGTTCAAAAAGAAAAACCTCGCGCCGCGCCGGGCGAATCAATACGCACGCGCGACAGAGCATACAAGTTTAGTGTGTGTATAATCTATTAGAACGAGTACACAATATAACGAACTAACAATGTCTCGGCGATGAGCATACGTGTTATTATTACAGTCGCGCGGGTGTTATCGGAGCGCACAAGTTACGCGCCGCGGTGTGTCGTCGTTACCGCGCGCCCTCGTACAGAGAGCCGATTATGTGTGTTATTACGTTTTAATTCTATTCTAATTGCACTCTAAAAGTGTAACTACGACTCGTAAACGGGGATTATTAAAGTATATTTTTAGTACCTAATTTGCAAGTTAAATATCATCAGAAGTTATAAATCTCGTAACACGGTTTTTGTGCGGTGCAAATTTAAATATAATTTTCTCCGAGCGTAAAATCGTTACACCGTAATGAATTTGGTCGTCGAGAAAGAAAAGAAAAGAGGAGAGAGAAAAAAGTAAACGTAAATAAAATAAGAAAAACGTGTTTTGTGACGCGGTTGCATTCGTAGAGCGGTAACGCGTGGTCGTTTAATTCCGCGACGACGTTAAAAATACTAGAAATCGCCGTGTTTATAATATCATCGCTGCGCGCACGTCTAGAGAATTCCGGTCGAAAAATAAAAAACGCGTTTTCATTAAATATCAGAAAACTTTTATATACAATATTATTATAGAACGTATAATGAAAAAAAAATAAATAATAGCGAGACGGATTCCTCGTTTCGTCCTCGTCGACCCCTCCGGTTCCGATTTCGTTTAAATAATTAGTTTTTGAACTAATATACGTATATTATATTGTTTATAATAATTATTATTGTTCTCGCATAGTAATCGCCCGTCGCGTAGATGAATTCAAATTGTTCGGACGAATATACGCGTAGTATCGCGGCGAAACATTTATAGTTTAAATTAAAACACTCTAAAACGTAATAAAAACGTGATTTCACAGACAGCGATTCCGAACGTCCGTGCCGACACCGAGTTTTTCACCGCTTTTGCGCTCGCCGAGTGTTCGCGAAAAATACGCAGCAAATTTAGTAGGTACTCGTCGTCGTCGTCGCCGCGAAAAGCTAACATTTCTGTTCCTTTCGATATTTTTCGTGTGTTTTTTTTTTTGCCACAACTCGCCCATACATTATAATTATACTCACCAAACGATTTTGGCGTTCACAGTGTTTATTTTGATCATCATAACCGTTGATTTTCTAAAAAAAAAGTTTATATGAAAATTTCGATTTTTACCATCAGCGACTAATGGCCAGTGATTATCACACGGGTACACTACGTTGATTAGCGAGAAAAGTATATTAAAAACCAACTCCGAGGGTTGTTTAAAAATGAATAACGCGACCTGATTAAAAGTTTTAAACACCGACGTTTTCGTAAAAACTGTAATCACAAAATGGTTATCTTTAGTTTTTTTTTTTCTCAAAAAGATTAGAATGAAATTTTTTAATATTTATTCATTTCGAGTTTTCCGTGACAAATAAAATCCGTTTGAAAACTGCATCTATAATCGAGTGGCGAAAACGATAAAAAAGAAATCTTTTGAAACGCCGGACACGCCCTGTACTACTAACACTGCGAGTGGATAGAAGTAATTTTTTTTTTGCGAATTCGTTCAGTATAATACGACTGGCGCGTGTATTTCTGCGTACGTTTACGCGCGGAAACGTCGAGAAAAATTAACTCGCTCGAGGAGGGGAACACACACACAAGAGCGTTTGGGAAATTAAATTTAAACGGCCACTTCTGACGAGCGCGCGTGTTATTCGACGTTGTGCGTGGAAATTACATTTGTGTCAGTCGAAATTTACATACATCGCGCGCGTATGCCGTTTACGGTTAACACTCGGCTGCGCGAAGAAAACGTTTTCTTTCCATCTCTTCTCCTTTTTTTTTTTTTTTTAATTACGTTGAGTGTGCGTACACGTTAACCCGTTCGTTTTCTTTTCTTTTTTTTATTTGTTCTACTACTACTATTATTATTATTATTATTATTACTATTCACCCGTTCGGCTTCGGAATTGTTCTCTCGCAAAAGCCAGGAGAGCGCGTGCACACACAGCGACTGCAGCTCTGGATGTCGTCCAACACTATTTCCACGTTTTTCCTTCCGATTTCCACACGCTCGCGCCCACATTCGGACCTTTTTGTTCCTGCCCCGTTTCTCTTACTCTCTCTATCTACCCACCCCCCCCCCCACTCTCTCTCTCGTTCACTCTTTCTCTTTTGCTCCTCCACACCTCACTTGCCGTCTGCGCCGTCTCGTTGCCGTTTCGAAACGTCTGTTATTAGATTTCGCCCCCGCCCGACCGCCACCGTTGGCTGGTGGGGTGATTAACGGAATGAATTCGAAATCGTCTGAGCGTGAGAATCACAGAAGAGAAAACGGACGGAAACGGTCGCACGGTCAGTACATAATATTATTATTACTATTATTACTCGCGTTATTATTACGTCTGTAAATATCCACACACCCGCGGCAAGATAAAAACTACACGGCGAAGATTATTTTTCGCTCGGATGAGCAACAGAGGTGGAAGTTCCGTCCTGCAGTCGGCATATCGTCCCTCTCGCTTGCCGTGCGCGCCGATAGAATATTGGGCGTGGACCACCACCTTTGCTTCCGTAACCGATGAACGGTGATAATAATTGTTTTTAATTTTCACGGATTTTCAACGTTTTTATCCGATTCCGCATTCTGACGTTGTCGCGCGAATGCTTATTATAGGTACTAAATATGTGTTATCGACGCGCGCAAATTGATATCGATAGTTTTTTTTTTTACTCAATGTCCAATTTCGAGCACGTTGCCTCGGTGTACAGTGAATCGAGTGCATTATCGTGTCGAAAATAAGTCGTATAGTAATTACGACATAACTCTAATTCGCGTGTATTTTAATAATCATAATAACGATACGTTTTAAATAGTCCGAATCATGAACTGAGTACAAGAACACACGATAAGACTTTGTAAAAAGTTGCAACCAGGCATTGTAAACTGTACAACTCCGTTCTATTGTGCATAGCACGTTGGGCCCGAAAATGGCATAAATTAATGGCTAAAACTAAATGTATAATTCGTAATAAATTGATTGCGTGCATAAAATGTTCAAAACATTCAACCACCTACTAATATTAATCGAAAAATATGTAATAGTTTATGCCTTTTCTCTCTCTCTAAACTCGTCATAATAATCGACAATAATTTGAATCGAATTTCCGCCCGTCGTACGGCGAGCGCGCAAGACCTGCCAACGACGCGCACGGACTGGCGGCGGCGGCGCTAAGAGCAAAAACACTATTGCGATTCGTATGACATTCGAACAACGACGTCTGGCGCAGCGACGAGACGAGACGTTAGATCTCCCGGGATCGTGAAAAGAAATTTTTCAAACCCGTTACACCGCGATAATAACGGCGGTAATTAATGTGCCCGTTCCGTCGTCATCGTCTCCGCCGCGAGAGCACCGAGGTGAACGCGACAACTTGCGAGTATACAATATTATTTATATACGACCACAGACTATATATTATTGTATTATAATACGATGCACCGACGGCGGCGGCGGCGGCGGCGCGTCGCAGATAAACGGCTCCGTACAAAACGAGCGAAACGGAATAGGAAAACATCATTTACTCGAATACAATCTGAGATTACAACGCGCGCACCGACGACGGCCACGCGAGCGACGACCGCCGCCGCCGCACAACAAAGAGATACGTAACCCCTTGAAGGCGTGAATTTGTGCGAAAACTTTGCATTTTTCCTCGAAAGTGAATCCTGCATAAAATCAGCAACAGCGGCACCAGCGACCGTGACGTTTCCTTTCTGCTCGGCCAACTGCATTCGTATACGTATGTGTGTGTGTGTGTGTATTTTTACTTATAATGATGACGTACGCTCGGCGTACGAGCGTAATAATATGCGTTTCGCCGCCGCGACGCGAAACGTTGAATAAATTACCGACGGCGAAAATCCGAACGTGATATACGCGCGTTATACGATGGCGCGCCGTTTCTAACGCGGTTAATGAAAATTTTAATTTAATCACTGTGAGAGCGAACGTTGATTGTGCAAACGGCGACGCGCTCGCTGCGCGCGATGATCTATGGTCGCTGATTTTAAATTATTTACGTAATAACCATTACGCGCGCGAGTTCGTTGTGTTTCCGTCCGACGACAACGATATCATTGCGCGTTTAGGAATCGACACGATATCCACGCGTTTTCGTCTATTTTTGTAGTCGGACAAAACACTCTAGCGTCGACGTTAATATTATAGTCGCGGTATTGTATGAATGTGTTGACGATCGACTGCGCGCTCGGAATAAATCGATCGGGCTGAAATATACAACGCGCGAACAACGACGTGTGACAATATTATCGTACGCTTTCCGGCACCACCCGCGCGTTTCCGATCGATCGAATCGATGGCGTGTTATTAGTCCCGGTCGAATATCGCTCGGATTTTATGCCCGATTTCGCGGGACGAGAGTTTAGAGCACACTGTCGGGGCGGTATGTCTTAGTATCCGATCGGTCGGCTTTCTGTTTGCGCGCGTTCTGGACGGCCCCGACGTCGTCGTGGGTTTTTAGGCGGTTTTTTTTTTGTTTTCCACCGTTCTTTGATCGTTTATCCACACTATCATTGCCAATCAGCTCGAGGAGAAATAGAAACAGAAGAAGAAGAAAAAAAGAGAGAGAGAAACCCCGAGACACATCAATAGTTAGATCACGAAAACGCATATACGTGACCATGTGCGGCGGTCATTGTGCGTTTCCGCAGGGCTGGCGCGGGCCGCGACGGGATAGAGTAGCGAGAGACTATTAATAAAATCGCCGGAGCGGTGGATTTTCGAGTGTAGGGCGAATGAAAGGTTTCGGGCCAATAAATACCGACGGGTGCCCCGGGTAATTCTAACGACTCGCCTCCCGTCTCACCCTCCGCTCCCAATCACGATTTGCCCCTCCGAGTTTATATATACGCGCGCGCGCGCGTGTGTGTATACGGTCAAGAGACTAAAAACAGTAATCCAATTCGACGATAGATTTATAGCGTTCGCCGGCCCATATAGGTATATGTGTACCGAAATGTTAAAATAATGGCGCGCGGACCGGAAACGATGGAAAAAAAGATGGTCGCTCAGGTCGAATTCGTCGACGGCGGCGGCGGTCCGATTGAACGTAAAAATTTACCGTCCTCGCGGCCAAATTACACGTTTCCCCTCGTCTTGATTACGGGGAAATGATGTCCGAGAGTATCCAACAGCTATTTCCACCGTCGTCGCGCGACGACTTCCTCCGAAACAAACGAAAAAAAAAAAACGTCTCCACAAATAACGTCGTTTCGTCGGCGACACGCCCCGTTCATGTATCTACATAATACCGGGCGCAGCGCAGCTTAATTGAAATTTAGAAGATAAAAAACAATACCGCTTTTTATTACATCTCGAATTCCGTCTGTTTTCGTTTTGAATACAAAACGTAAGACGCCAATGACTCGATCGAATTGTGGCTGAAATTAGTCTGCGGTGATAATAGTGAACTATACAATTATAATATAACTGTATAGTCAGATTATTAGTTTTTGTGTATTTTAAAACCATAATATCGTACCGGGTGTTTATAACGAAAAATGTCGTGCTTAATTTCGAACGAGTATATTCGAAATTGTTTATCATTCGAGTAATAAATTATTCTGATTCGATAATATTTTCTGCTCTAGCGCGTCAAATCGAAAATTCAGTTTGAATTTTATTTCCACCGCGCGTCGACTAATTAGATGATAATATTCTCGCTGAGCCCGAAAATTCTTAGAAACGACACGGTAACTTTAAACTTTTAATAACTATCGTTGCAACATTCTAAATGTATTTAAAACGTACTTTAGACGCTAAAAATGTAAATAGTGCGTGAGTAATATTAGTATGCGAAACGAGTTCTGAGTTTATAAAAGACAAAAAAATGAATTTCTTCGACTCCGAAAATTGTATTTGTATGCGAGTTACCTTGAAAGTACAGTTGGCTGAATTTCGTCGACGCTTTCGAATCAATTGAAATCTGTTCCGAGACGATTTCTCACGGTTAGGTTAGATCGCATTCGTCGAAGAAAACGGCTTTTCATTTTTTACCCGATACATAATTAATAATATCGATTTTGATTCGATTAACCGTTTAGGTATTGAAAAAAACAACGAAATAACAAAACACTTTTACACATTTCCGTGCTTCTTGTGTATCCTGTGGTTTCGAGTACAAGTAATAAAAATAAAGTACGATTTCAACACCGAATGGCGGTGTATTTTCTCGACCTCGTCGCGGCCACCGTCGTCACCGTGTTTCGTCAAAACGTATTTTATTTCGTTTAATTTTACTTTTGCTTTTTTTTCTTTCGCTCGACAAACGTTCGCTTTTCGCACAGCTGCGCGTGTCACCGAAACTGTGCGCGTCACGTCGGCCCCCGCCGCCGTCTCCGGTTCGGCGTGCGACGCGTTCAATGGGTCAGTAATGACGTCGCAGAGTAATAATAATAATAATAATTATAGACGTGACGCGCGGGGTTGTTCTGTGCAGTGGGGTTCGTCTGATTTAATAATTGAGTATCAAAACACTAAAACGCACATAATTGCGGGGATTTCTAAGAATCCGTGTCCCGTTGTTAGCGACGTAGTCGAACGCCAACCACCCCTCCCCCTCTCGATCCGCCACAGAATAGAATTGATTATAATTACATAATTGTTTGCTAGCAAACACGGGCGCCCGGCGAGAGCGTATTATTTATAATTCAATTAAAACACTCCGCACGATTGATTAATCTGCGCCGTCGTATTTCGAAAGAAAAAAACAAACAATACAACATTATATATTATAATATTTCACGAACAGAGATATACTGTACGACCTGCGTTTTTTTATTATTCTCCGAGACGTTCCACGACGACGGGGGTGAGATGACGAACAGAGACACAAAATTCACTCCGATTCGGTCGGTCGGTCGGTCGCGTTTTTCCCCTTCAATCGTTACAGATCGAAAATAATCTTATTTTTTCATTACTCAAGCGGACGCAATAATCGTACGCGTACATACGTGATATCTATGAGAAATAAATACCGTGTTCGAGCTGCAATAATTCAACGCGACGAAACGTTCAAACAACAAAACGCTCGACTCTGTCTGGGGGCAACAAAGCGTTTCGATATGTATTTTCGTCGTGATATTCCCAGACGTATTCGCGTAGTGCATTCGTTGTTCGCCAGCCAACGAGGAAATCCCGTTGCGAACGTTAGGCACGACCTCTCGTTTCGCCGCGACGACGGGCCAGCTTTACGACGAACGTATGATTGTATTAAGACTAAACGAAAATTGAAAGGAAAAAATAAAGTCTAGCAAAGGTATATGATTGCATAACGAGATATTACATCGGAGTCGACATTTGTGGCGGCGAGTGGGCTCTCGGCCAACAAAATATAAACGCTGACAATAGGATTTTTTTTTTTTTCTGCGATGTTGTGCGTGTTCGTTATAGAAAGACTATTTTTTTTATCATACGAAATTCAAAGCGGCCGACATGTTCAAACGAATAAATTAAGTTTTGTCGTTTTAATTTTTTTTTTTTTGACCTCGGGGACGAGAAGTTTTTTGCGCTTTAAATCCGTTTCTTTTCTCGTCTCGCGACTGTATTACTCTAGCACACTACAGGAATCACTTGTATTGTGTATTACGTTATTGGGATTTATTCTTCTTCTTCAAAAAAAAACAAAAAATACGTATACGAGTATACGTGTGTGCGTGTGTGTCGAGATAAGCTCGTTCTCGGAATAATAATATCGTTTTCGTCCTGGGCCCGAATCAATTACATTAATTAAAACCGTATCTCTGTCGAGCGGCGATATCAAAACGTCCGGCCGTTCGACCTATAATGTATTCATTCGTGCCCGACGCGTTATTAGTCCCGTAAAATCTCCGCGCGGAGTTTCAATTTTAAAAAAAAAACGCCGTTTCCTTTTTAAACAATTTTCAAAACGCTCGCAACTCGATACGCGCTCGAATCGACGCGTACATTTTTTTTCACGTAACGAAAGTAGAAAAAAAAAATAATAACGGAAAAAAACGCTAAATCGTAATCATACGCGTATATCATCGTCGTGTTATTAAAACTGCACCAACGTAAAATTTGAAATGTGTAAATAGTTAAAGCAAATAAATAAATAAATGTGTTAAAGTAAATATCAACATATTTACTGTAATCCGCGCGCAAAGAAAAGAATAGAAACGCGGCTGGATGAAGTGTTCGTCTCGCGAGGGGCAAGACGTCGTCGCGGGAAAGAGATAAACCTACCTATTATATTATAATCGTGATCGGTAACGACTGCGCGGGCGGCCGCAGTCGGACACGAGCTGCGGAGATAACACTTGATGTTTATAATTTATATAATATAGTATTGTCGGCGCGCGCCGTATTATCATTATACTCGGCGAGGTGTGCGAGTTGTTTTTTATCTGCAGACGCCAGTGTCTCTATTGTCTACGGTGCAGTAGCTGTCGCCGACGACGACGCGTCGGAATTACGTTTTGCGAGTCGGTTTCATTTCTCCGCGTTTCTGTGCGACGGTTTTTCGCGCGGGGCCCCGAAGCGACGATGGCGGCGCGTCGTCGCTCTTGTCGCGACGACAACCGCGGCGTTGTCAAAACGATATTTCTGTGTTTCGCGGATTCGATTTCGGCACTCTGTCTGCGGCACCGTCTAACGGCCGAGCAAAAAACTGTCGGGCTTAACGCACTAATCCAAATGTGAATTTGGTAATAATTAGTGGTCTTAAGGGTCGAGTCGAATCGATTTTAGCGTGTCTACCCTTACGGTCGTAGAGTGTTTACTCGATTCGATTTTTATGAACTCGTTCATATAGGCATAGGCATTATGAACGAGCGCACCTTTTTCGATCGGTTATAGTCTGATAACGTTTTTATTTTTCCAATAAAACTAGAAAATAGAATGTTTCTCTAACTCTATAGAGACCCGAACACAACAGTAGTTATAATAACTTGTGTTTTTTTCTCCCGTTTACTACAGACCAGTTCGGACGGCAACGTGACCACGAGCGTGCTGACTTTCACGCCGGCGATCGGCGACTCGGACAAGACGTTGAGCTGTCGCGCCGAAAGCGGCGGCAAACAGGACACCGTCAACAACAGGCACAACAAACCCGATCGCCAGTCCGCGTCGTCGGCCGACGTCGATTCTTCGGACGGATGGAAGATAAACATTGTCCGTGAGTATATAATATAGGTCTTTTGTCCGTTGTTTTTCGACGAGATTTTCGTCTATTCGTCTGACTGCTTTTGCGAGCCCTCCCTCCCCTTCCCCCCCCCATACGGATACGGAACTCCGGTTTTCCGCACTGCGGAAAGCCCGCCGTAGTTTTTCGAAAAAATCGTCCGGACGGACGGGGATCGCGCATAAATTATAAATAGAATCGCGTGGAAAAACTTTTTAACACTCGGTGAATTATTATCACCGTCGCGTAGCCGCGGCCGATGACCGCCGGGAAAAAGACGTTTCGCTTTTGGGCCCGCCGAAAGTTTCGCGTGCGTTCTTCTTCCGACGACGATTCGGTCCGATGAGTTCGCGGACGTCGTGTTCTTAGACGCGGCGAATTGTTCGACCGTCGCGTTTAGACGCGAAAACCGTTCGATCGGAACAACTATGGCGCGCCGCGGCGGCGTAGAGACAGACGCGCGTCGGTCGAACATTTACAACTCTATCTCGAGGCTCGTTTCGAAAACCATACGAACGCGTTCTTAAAAACCGTTGAAAAAGGGCGTGTTTTCTGCACGCTGCCGCCGCGACTGATTTGGCGTGAAAAAAACATTTCGAATCGGAAAATCGTTGGCGATTATATTATATAATATATATATATACGGGGTGATAGTACTCCGCGGGTAGCCCTAGTCTGGAGAAAAAGAAAAAACGACGCGACCGAATCGCGAAAATACGTATAAAAACACCCGTCAACGAATAGAAAAAAAAAAAAAACACAACCCCGTTAAATCGTTGGAGGGTAAAAACAAAATATTCGAGGAACGTTACGCGTCGCTTTTTTCGCGGATCCGTTTCGGAAAACCACTCGAATAAAAATACGCGCAAACATAATATTATGATAATGTATGGTATACGCTTTCAAAATCGTGTACGAAGGTTCCTCTTGATTTAATATCGCGTGTCATATAAAATGATATACGATGTGATGCGACGTAACCGTAGGTACGCGCCGTCGTTTAGCTCGGAAAAAAAAACAAACGCGAAATCCGTCTGAGATCACGCGCATGATATATCTCTTCCCGTTATTCGATTTAAGTACGAGTTATTATTATTATTATTATTGTTGTTGTTGTTGTTGCTCTCGCACTATGACGACGTGCCGCGCCGGTAACGAATCACGATTGTCAAAACATCGTATTTCGAGAATGCGAACGGAGACCTGCCTGGCGGGCAGCTTATTGTTGTAGAACGAAAATATGCGTGAATCCAGAGCGAATCGTATCCGAAAACGGCAGGTTTGCAGAATTTCGTTCGCATATTTATCGAAATACGTTGCGGCCTGTTCGCCGAGAGTATAGCATTGTTGGCCGAAGATTTTCATTTTTCATACTGGCCTCAATCACATTCTCATTGGAAAACTGAGCGAGCGCGAAACGACCGTGTAATCGAATAACGATAATTTAAAAACACGCATTTATCGCCGTCCGACATTTTACAATAAAAATCGTAATACATACACATTAGCTATACCTCAAATCAGGTGCGACTGATGAAAATCCCGTAGGACAAATATTTAATGACAAAAAGTCATATTATGCTACAACTCCGCGCGGACGATCGTTATTTCGTCGTACGTGCAAATATTTTTTTCCACTTCTCACTCACGTTTTCGTAAACTTGTAGAGGTTCGTTACTCGAAATTTATCGCCCGAATTCCGACTCTTTATGGCGCACGGACGCTTTTGCCTTGTTCGGGCCAAACACTTATGCGTCCGAGAACCGGTAATTTATATTATATTCTAAATTCTCCCTCCGGAGAGCGCGCGGAGACATTATAGTCGAGAAACCCGAGAGGATACGCGTTTCGAATTAAACGCGCACCCGATACATTTATAATGAAATTATTAAGGCTTGCGAAATCTTCACCACTCGGACGTGCGAAACGCTATCCGGTCGAGATAATGCCGTTTGCGATCAATTTTCGCGGACCAGATTTCGGTCAGGTCGTCGTGCGCGGGAGTGTTTTCGGCCAAACTCACAGAATAATCGACGGTTACTTTTGGAAAACGGCGTCGTCGTGCCGCCGAGGGGGAAGGGCGCTAAATTTTCCGTCTCGCGATTTTTCAATTAATATTTGAAACGTATTCAAACGAAATTATATATACTTAATTGTATCGAAACGATAATAACAATTTATTCGACTCGTTTCTCCTTTCAAACCGTGTAATCGATAGCGAATTTTAGTCGCAGGTCTGACATTAAAATACGCGTTTAATTTACAATATAAACACGCGCCATACCTTTTCAATACTGTTAAACACATTTCTCCACGCGCCACGGTCGTTGAATTACTTTCTTTCTTTCTCTCTCTCTCTCTCTCTCTCTCTCTCTGTATCTCGCTAAAACGAAGGCGACCGACTGTGTATATTTTATTAACAATCGATTCGAGACTCGGGAAAAAAAAAAAATACCGGAGACGAACAATAATAGCTATTTAGAGATGACGTGCGCGCGCTAATGTAATTTATATTTTAAAGTGTATTTCATTTGTATCATTGTGTTTTTCTCTTTTTACTTTTTTCTTTTCTCTTTGATGTATCCGCGAAAGTTTTGTTTGAAGTAGTGTTAAAAGCTTTCATAATTTTCAAGAAATGATGAAAAAAAAAAAAAAATAAAATGTATATACGTATATTATACGCGTATATAATATGAATCAAGAAAAAGTCGTATCGAATTATTTGTTTATAGTCTTTCGATAACTTCACTGAAGAATATTGTCGTCCGGACATACCGAACATTTTTACACGATCGAATGTCAATTTTAACTTCTTTCCAGAGATTGATGATAAATTCTCCGTCGTCGAATTATCTATCGCTATAGTCTGACGATCGGCGACGCACTTATACAGAACGCGGTGATCGGGGGGTTTATTATTTCTTTTTCTTTTTTTTTTCGCTCCGCGCGAATTCGCCGATAACAATATTGGAATAAATTCACGTGCGCGACTCGCCTCGTTACTTTTCGCTTCGAACCTTTTAAGTATTTATCGAACGATTCGCGGGTCTTTTGATACGCACAAGGTATACAATGTATTTCGATAAAATACGCCACGGCGTACAATGCGTCGGCGAGTCAATCGATCGCGAGTCACACTACCCACTCAAACACGAGAACGCATACTTGTGGTGTTATTTACCGAATCGGGATTAAATCTGTTTGCTATCGATTTGTGCATACTTGCAGCACTTCGCGCGGGGTGCGCGCATACTTTCTTTTCGAATCCACTTTTCGACCCGAATTCTCGGTAAACAGACAACTGACGTCGCCGAATCGAACTGTTAAGCGTTTGATTTTCTACTTTTTAGCGTATAGTTTAATCTCCTTCATTTTTTTTTTTTTTCTACACGGCTATGGAAAATAGCGTTATCGGATCGTCCGACAGTTATTCGCCAAACGACCGGCACTCGTTATTCTTTTTTTATTCCCATCATAATTATTTCTCTAGACCAGCGGTTCCCTAACTTTTTTTTTCCGCGGTGCCCTTTTTTGGAACAAATTTAGCCGCGGTGCCCTAATTTGGACCAAATTTTACCTTCTGTGAATAAGACGAAAGACAGAACAAAAAAAATAATACTCATTGATGGCCAATTTTATTGATTTTATTAAACTTAATACAATCTAAGCGTTCTGAGCCAAGTACACAATAACTAACTTAATTATAAATTAATGCATTTTTAAACTTTAAAAAAAAAATACATACATACATTTTAAGCTATTTTTTATGGGCCATAGAACGTGGTGCCCTTAGAAAGTGCTTGTGGTGCCCCTAGGGCACCGCGGTGCACAGTTTGGGAACCGCTGCTCTTGACGATCGTCGTCGGCTCGCGTCGAGTTGTATTTTCATCGGATCGGGCGGTAAAAGAGAATCCCTGTCGATGAACAGTACGGAATCGGTCGTGCTTTCATCGAGTTTCAATCGTTTTGTTCCTATCGTTTCGTCGCGTTTGATTTCTATTAATTTTTTTTATGCGCACACCAGTTCGGACGAGAAAGGAGACACGGTCGCACCGGTGCGCGTATTATACGCGACGCGAAAATCCATAACGACTCCGTTGTTTTTGCACTTAATTTTACTTCGCGTTGGTTTTTTTTTTTTATTTCAGTTAATTGTATATAATATACGGTATGCACGCGCGCGCATCACATTCGACCGAATAACGCGCACCTATGTCGGGGAGGAGCGAATTAAATCTCAAATCCGATCCCCCCGATCCTCTGAGTTATGTAAAACGTTAAAGATTATTTTCCTGATATTCGTGCGTATAATAGCATAATAAATGCACCGTATACACGATATGATATTATATATTTAGCGCGCGGCTTTGTAATAAGTATATATATATATTGTTTTTCGCACGGATTACTTTTAGGATTTATGTCGCATTATTTAAATACACCGCTGCGCCGCCTGCAGTGTATTGAGAGAGACAGAGAGACAATCGTCGTGTGAAATTTAAATAATAATAAGGGTCCAATTATTATTGTTATCATTAAAAGTGCTCCGCGGCAGCTATTATGCGGATAATTTCGTTTGGGCCTTTGTAAAAAGCCACCGCCACAAAGAGTCGCGCCGTGCGAAAATTATAGTATTATTATATTATTTGAGTTCGTTCTCGAGTTATTATAAAACGAATAACAATTAGCCGAGAATAAATTTTAAAACTAAAAAAAAAAAAAAAAAACAGAATTATTATAGTACGTAACTGTGCGGCGGCGTTTCGCGTGACGCGGGTGTATAAATGGCGAGCGCGACCTACGACTGTGGATACCGCGCGAGAATTGAGTTTTTCTAAAACTAAAGTTTAAAATCGAATTTTCTATCGATTTGTCCAGCCAAGTAATATAATCAATTAATACGAGTATAATACAAAATGCTTTTTTTTTTTATAAACATTAAAAATATAAAAAACAAATAGTTCAAAGAGGCGTCGGTTGAATTCAACGATATGAGAGCAAAATCGATAGCGCGTTGTAAAAATTATTTATTTTTCAATCCGAATTCGGGATGATCGGTGTATGAATCAAAGGAAAATCATCCGTTTAATCTATCCCCGTATCATTGGTCTTGTTATATAAATCAGAACTGTGTGTAATTAAAAATGTTCGGTTCTCGCTGGTCTCGTCACGAATCCGTTACCGTATCGTGTACGGTTTAAACCGAGTCGGAGCGATTATCGAAAAACAATTGAATTCCAATTACATTTTTCACGTCGTTCGGGGGCGTATGTCATCGAATACAATGACGTCCGAATAACAACGGTGCGCGACGTACCGACCGGTTAAAGTTTTCGATTATTACGCGTTAATAATATAATCTTCGAATCGTACGGGCCCTTCTTCAACCCTTTGAAGAAGCCGGTGAAAATTCCCCTCCTTTGACGACAAGCGTGCACGATATACGGGTCCGCCGCGGCGTCGGATATTTTTCGGTCGCGATATTTTATTTTATACCGCGCCGCCGCCGTTATGACGATGAATTGACTGCCGCGCGAGGGTTATCGATTTCTCGCCGCACCACGTGTAAATAATACCTGCACGGCGGCACGACACTGTTGTTGTGTGCACGGCGGTCCGACCGCGGACCCGGGTCCTGCGAGGTCCTGCGAGTTATTCGCCGGCGGACTCGCCGCCGTTTGATGTATACGCCGGGCCCGGAATCCGTTTCGCCTCGTAACTATTTTTAGGGGACCACCGGAGGACGCGATAACTATTTCATCGCTGCCCCGCGCCGAACAAATGATTAAACGCGCAGAACAATCCCCCGGAGACGGTGGTGGGTGGGGGGGACGTGGAAAGAGAGAGTAAGCCAGACGACGAATCGGAACTGCGAGACGCATAACTTTTGTAACAAAAGCGTCGTCATCTCAATAATATAGAACTCCCCCAAGTTTCGAATAGAACGCCCTGGGATTTTCAATGATTACGTTATCATTGGCGACGCGCGGCGCTGCACTGGCGCGCCCGCTCGCCGTCCCGAAAACGGTTATAACGACGTTATATTATCATCGTCATTCCGGTATAAACTTTGGCGCGCGGGGCCGCCGACGATTTCCGCGCGTTCTCGCGCGACACTGCCGTTTCCTGGGCGCGTATTTTTATTCTGTTTTTTTTCTTCCCGCGGTCGTCGGCCGCACGAGTTTGTCCTTTTTGGTTCGCCGCGACGCCGATCGTGAACCCGCTGCGGCGCCGCGCCGTTCGCGTCGGGAAAATCTGAAAACTTCGAAACGCGTTGAAATCTCCTCCGGCTGTGACGTCGCGTAACGATAACGCGACGCGTCGATTCTTACCGCGATTTGTGAAGTACATCGAATTCCGAATTATCACAACGTTTCGATTTATCGTTTAAACGATTCGCATTAGGTACTCTCGACGGTATGAACATTATAGCTTCCGAACGATAGCAGATATCGTGTTCGAATCGAATGGGTATGACCGATTGTCCATTCGGTCGAAGTAAAATCGAATCGTATTTACACTCACTTGAGTATACTTCGGGTTTAAATATAAACGAATTCTCAAAACGTCAAATAAATCGTGTTTAAACTAATTTTTTTTTGTTTTTCCATCTGTTTATCAAAATTCCATTATTTTTTTTTTATAGTCCCAATTTATCACTTTAATTTTATTTTTTTTAACCATATTCAGTTAAACCTACCGATAATTTCTTTAATGTGATTAGATTAAAAAAAATAAAATGAACGGAAGTTTAAGTTAAATGAATGGAGTTTTTCAACGATCGATAAACGGTGACCGATAAAAATGGTTTCATAAAAGTGACGATATTACATATTATTATGATAATGCGTGTTACTATTGCGTTATTGTAGTACTCGTATAATTATCGGAATTTTTCTTGCGATTCTTAAAAACAAACGCTCGCGTTCGAACTACAATAGCCGCAATGATTACAATAGTTCAGCGGAACGGTAGAATGCGCGTACGCGGAGTGAACTCGAACAAAGCGATCGGCGACGTTCGAAAGTTTGTTTTCGAATATTACTCTGAGCGAAATATTTTACATAGAATCATAACTCATAGGTACGCGTGTACGTTCTTAACAATTGAAATGGTTTTAAAAGCCCAACGCGAACGCAAGTTGTAGCGGTTCAAGTATATTGTCGATTTGATTTTGGAAAGGAAAAAAAAACAAAAGATAAAATTAAAAAGTGCAGCGTGACAGTTTATTAAAAACGAATTCTATTGAATCGCAAGCATCTGAACGGATAAAACTGTCCGATCAAATTACTCGCGTATAGAACGATGAACCCGTAGCGATTATAACAACTGCGGTAACATTTTCGATCGTCGTCGTCGTCTCAATAGTATTGACATCGTGTAATTTTTCGTATTCGACTACGACCACGTGAGCAGATCTGGTCAATTTTTAAGAGGGTTTTCGAATACTCGTCTCGCGTGTACGTTTGAATAAATACGAATTCGCACACACGCCTAACCAAGTGAATATTATGATGTCAAGTCCGAAAATCAGGCCCGTGCTCACGGCGGCGATTCGCGATCGTCCGCAATGTAATATCATGTCGTTTTAAGACCAAGAAAATATATCATATACCGTACGAACTCCTCGGGACCGGTCACAGTAGCCGCGGTCGTAAAGTTTAGCCCCGGCTAATCGGCAAAAACGATTCGTCGTCCGTTTCGCGACGTAGGATCGCGTGAAAAACAGTTAAACAGGAGCACACAAGGCGCGTTCCGCGAGCGTACGTTCGAAAACTAATATAAAACAAACAACCGAAACGCGATCGGTCGGGTGTGTTTGCTCCCGTCCGCGAAAACTGCGCGCCCGGGGCCGGCGTAAAAACACCTCCGGAGAAAAGTACCGAGCCGTGTTTGCGGCTCGTAATTTAAAAACTATTTACTCCGGTCGAACGCGCATTGTACCTACGCGGCGGCGGCGGCGGCGAACGATCGACCGCGGCATGTGTGCCGTTTGTTTCCGTACGTAAATTCGATTCTTTTCTTCTCTCTCGTTTCGGTAACAATGATTATACGGCGTCGTTGTACCGTGTAAAACTCTCGACGCCGCCGCCGCCGCATGTATTCGATCGGTTTTCGCGACTTTTCGCTCGCGCGCTAGCCCGACGAGTCCGGCGTCGTCGGATTCCGAAATAATACGGTCCGCTGCAACGGCCGTCGTCGTGTGTACCGAGGTTTTCCGCAAACAGCTCGGCGAATCGAATAAACAATAGGTCAGGTGGAATAAATTTCATGATCTCTGCGGTTAAAAACCGTCGTCGATCAATTTGAGCGAGTATTCCGAGCGTCGTTTTAATTTTCACCGAGACCAAAACACACACACACCGTATAAACCAAGCGTCTTCTCGCGGTCCCTCGAATCGCTGATTTATTAACCGATATAAATAACCCGTGCGAGGGCGATCGAATCGCTGCGTATGAAAATTAATTGGCCGCCGCAACACGTCTCGTTTCACTCCGAACGCATACGAAATTCGATATTTGAAATAATACACACGTTGACGTGTAGGAAAAATTACGTTCGGCACACGCGTCGACTACTTGAAACGTTTGTTATATTAACGTTTAGTTTGAGACGGCGGTGTTTGTTTTTGTTTTTGTTTTTTTTTTTGTACCAAGAAAAACGATAACAAATGAAAATAAAAAGAAAAAAATAAAAAACGTCAAAGCGTAAAAACGAACGCTATTTATTTTTTCCCCACTCGTTTCGCCTTTGAAAACGAAATTGCCGAAATAATAATATTTCTTTTGCGCGTTTTTTTTTTAAGGCGCGCGCGTTCGCGCGTCTACTGCAGTCATCGTTTGTCATTAGTATTCAGGTCGTTACATAATATTACGCCTCGTTCCGAACACTGCACGTCACTGTATAGACGCGATTACATTACTTTCGAGCACGCCATGAATACACTAATTGAATTAGCAAAAAGACAACAAACTTTTCCAAAATTTAGTACATTAAGTGCAATAACTTTTGTCTCGCGTTAATCGTCTCGAAATAATAATACGTAATAATTACCGATTGTCCCCACACCAATATGGCTCGTCTTAATAACATTGAGAATCTCAATGATTATTTTTTCACGACACCGTTTTGTCAACCGAAATATAATATACATGTTATCGTTACAATGTATATTATATTGTTTATATTTTTATACTTTCTTCAAATAACTATCGTGCCAACGGCTCGGATGAAAATAAACTGTGAAATACTTCAAAACGAGTTTTTAGACGATTAAATAATACCATTTCCGAACGAAATCATACATTTCAAGAGTCGTTTAAAGTCCTCAAAAGTATATGACATCAAAAGTATACCGAAAACTATAAACGCGAAATGACAGGTTTTTTTTTTTTTTCTGTAAGAAAATAATTCTTTTGAAATTTATCCCTATACTGACGTGGTTCTAAGAACGTTACAAAGTGTTCAACTAAGCGTTTCTTCTCCACTTTAAAAAAGTTCAAATCGTATTTAAGATACAGTACGCCGAGGATAAAATAGGGTTAATTCGTCGACCGTTATAAACACAGAAGCAAAAATAACGAACGAACATAAACTATGACGTCGTACTTGACGAATTCGCCGCTCGGCTTTTCAGCGTAAACTCGAGTTTGTTTTATTTCAATTTTTTTTTTTTCATTTACGTCAACAGTTTTCACTAATTAGTATAGTAACCTGTTTAATGTCTTATTAAGAAATATTATACGTTTACGCCGCCGCGTAAAGACGGCACACGGTTAATAATAAGTATTATATATTTACACGTTTAAATTAAAGAAACGTTTAAACTGTTGCGGAGGGGTTGGGGAGGAAACAAAGCCGTTAAAATGTAATTAGACGAGAGAAAATCGCGCGGCGAGAGTGACGATTTCGCCCCCGTGTGAAAAAAAAATATAAACGCGCCGCCGCCGATTACATCGGACCGAATGTATCATTATTATTATAAAACACGGCCCCGGATCGAATTTTTCCCCAGCATCCGAGCAACGTTCTCCTTCGCGGCGCAATCCCTGCAACGATGACCGAGTTTCGGGCGAACCAATCGACGGTCGATTTCGCGTCAACCGAGCAGTGTCTGCGTATAATATGTATACGAGTGTGTGTAATACGAGTATGTCTTGCGAACAGTCGCGTTTTTGTCGGCCCGTTAAACAGCACGCGTTATCCACGCGGCCCGCGCGCGACATTCGATACGCGTCCGACGTAGAATCCGAAATATTCGAATTAGTAAACTATGCCGGGGCCGACTTGCTGCTGCTGCTACGCGTCATCGTACGCCCGCACGCGCGCGCTTACATATTATATTGTGTATTTACTGAATTTTTTGAATCGCAAAAGCGTCCAATAATTACATTCCTTTCGCGGACCGAAACGCCGCCGCCGCCGCCGCCGCCGCCGCCGACCCCTCCGATAGATTTCCGAACGGTTGTTGTTATTGCTTTTTTGCAGTCCTCCGAACGAGACCCTCGCTGCAGCCGTCTCCGCACGGGGTTTTCGAATTCTGCGCCGTCACACTGTCGTTCGTCTGCCGGCCGCGTGGTCTACGCGCGTCTGCGGGATCCGACGCCGATAATACGACGACAAACGCGTGTGGGACCCGTACGTGACCGCGTCGTGGGTGTTCGCGATTAACTCTGTCTGCGGTGTTACGACGGATATGGATTAAAAGTGCGAGTGCGTTGACGATTAGAGATTTTGCTTTTCTTGTGTATAGTTTCACGCTGTAATCGCGGGTCGTTTTTATCATTATTACACTGAGAATATTCGGGGCTGTCGTTTCTCGACCGTAGCTCGCGACGGAGCCTAGAGAGAGCACGTGAAAAAATGCGTTCCAGTACACAGCGAAAACAATAGCGATATCGAGAGAAACCAGTTGATCGGAAACGGCGTAGAAAAAACATGTTAATAACACGTCTTACGTGCGGTAAGACGTGCCGGAGTCGGCCGGTGAGACTAAAGGGAGAATTTTAAACCGCTATCGGTTTAAATTATTATAATATTAGATTTCAACGACCCGCCGTTTTATAACAGCGCCCACGTACAACAATACTATCGTGTGTTTTCCGCCGTTCGTTCGACTTTTTCCCCTCGAGCGACTGCTCCCGTCACGCAGACTTGAACGAAATCAACGTCACGACGACGCATTTACTCGCGGCAGTTCTAACAAACAGACGTGTCAGTACACACACGCGCGCGCGCCAGCGATCTCTAAAACAGCGTATCTCTCCACTCGTCCTCCCGTCTTTTCCTTGTGGGGGCGCTCCTCAGACCAAAAGTTAAGCGAGCTCGCCTGCACGCGATGTGCAAAACGCGCGCGAGAAGGGTGTAAAAACGACATTACGTCCTATCATACACACGTATTACTAGACGTGTAATATGTTACGCGATTATTTTATTTCGATTCGGATAAACGATGAGAGAAAAAACCGATCGACAATGGACTTACGGTGACATTGTACACGCGCGATGTAACTAAACACGTCGGTAAACGGTAGTCGTGTACTCGTTTGATTTTTCCTTATCGGTAAAATTGCGGCTCGCGTAAAATCGCCGGCGAAAAAATATCGTTTTTTTATTTTTTCATGTCGACCCGTTTTGACTTTTGAGTATCATTAGGTTTCTCGTCGAATAAAATGGAAGAAAAAAAAACGCGTAACATTAATATCTCGCGTACATTATTATTGTGATTGTAAACGTAAAATATAAAACACACGATAGCAGTGGGTGATGCGTACTTAACTGCGGAGCGCGATTTCGCGTGCGTAAAACGTTTTGTTTTCAGAAATCGCGGAGGAACGGCTAGCGTATACGTTTTAAATTAAAAAGAGAATAGAGGAAGAGTATATTGTCATGCACCGACGCTATTCGCATTAACCTTTGGCAGAAAAGAGGACGAAGGTTACATTGAAGTTTCGCAGGAACGGGTAAACTCTGAAATTAAACAACGGCTAGAGCACAATGAGGTTAACAAACTGTATTCGTATACTAAGTGCACTTGCCATTAGAATTATTATTCCACTCCAGACTTTATAATTACCTTTCGATAGGGCTTTCTGGACAATATTGCGCAATGCTCATCTGATATACGTTTTAGCTAATTGGATCAAAACTTCCGACGTTTTAGACATTGAGGTTTTATCCTATTGCGATTTAATACGCGAACCGTATATTATATCGATTAAAATTAATCGTTTCGTTTTAATAAAGCTAATGATTAATAATTGATAATGGTATAAACTATTGTGATCATTGCGTAACCGTAACAATATATTGTAATCAACTAAACTCAACACTTGGTAGTACAGTTATAGTTTGTCGAATCGAATTCTTTTAATATTCATAAAATACTCGCGAGGACCGGTCGTTTCTTTTTTAAAATTGAAAAAGCATCGTTTTAAAATATACAATAATACATACAATACATATATATATATTGACTTAATAAATATTGAAAAAAAAAAAATAATAAATAAATGCCGTTTTATAAAATATAAAATTCGAAAAAAAACTCTAAATGTCTGATCTTGTAATCGTCCGTTTATAATGGCGGGCTATACTTTTGAAACGTTTTTGTGAATCGTAATTAGGCGTTTATCATTCATTTATTTAAAATACAGGGACATAAATATTTGAAAGCGGAAGAGAGCGTTTTATCTCGCGAAAAAACTTATTTACCGGCGGCGACATTTCGGAATCGAATAAAAATATTATGAAATAAATAACCGTTAAAATAATATAGCGAAAACGTTTAATTAAGACCGTTCCGGCTGTGCGGAAATAATATTATTTTACGTATCTCCTATTATGCACTGAAGAAAAATTATTTTTCTTTTGACGTTGTAATTACAATAATTAGTCTTTGCGCGACGCACGGGGGGGGGGGGGGGAAATATCCTCGAGTACGAAACGGGGAATGAAAAGTCAACAACGTTTAAATACAATAGAGAGAAATTGCGAAATTAATAAAAAGTAATTTTGAACTTTGGCGGCGGCGGTGGTCGTGGGGAAACGTTCTAAAATAATAATAACTGTGTGTTTCAATTATTTCGACCGTTGGAGCTATAATATAACCTCGGTGTTATATAGTTCTTGGGAGAACGCTCGTAAATTACGCGATAAATAGATTTTACGAGCCTAAGACTCGGAGAAAACGCGGGATTCCGAGGGAAAGAAAGAAAGAAAGGAAAGAAAAAAAAACGACACTCAATAATAGTGTAGTGTATGGGCCTTTTTCGGTTTTATCGATGGAAAAACTTTTCGCTTTTATTTATACTACCGGGTAGGTAGTTCGAGCGAAAACAACGTTATCAATTATTACGGTTTTTTACGCGCGCGCGAGGCGAAAGATGGAATCGAATGAAAAATTGAATAACGATTTAGCGAAAAACATGACAATTCGTCCTTTTTCGCGCGACGACAACCAGTAATATTATTATTATCGTTGTTGTCGAATTTTCGATCGTAATCGACTCGTATCGTAGACTCGAATATAAAAACCTATAAATACTGTCCGATTTACGACACTCTCTTTCTTCGTGCTACGATAAACACACGGGCGACTTCTAAACTAAGACCAGTTAATATTTCGATGTCGACTTGAATAATTTCGTAAATCGCGTTTTATCGCGAAAACGATCCTAATGGTCCGCGACGGTCAACCAAATATAACATACCGTTTTTTGCAACAACAAAAAAAATGTTCACCAATAATTCTATGTAAATGCGCACAAAAAGCAAAGCTCGTATAATAATGTTCCGATTTTACATTATTGCGTAATAGAGTATACGTCTTGGGTTCGTTCGCGGAATCGTTAAAAACGAAAGAAAATATCATTATTATATTCGCAACGGTTTATCGGTTTTTTTTCGGTATTTCGACGAAATGAAAATAACAAAAACGTAGTATCGGTCTAAACCCCGAGCGGAGGGACGCTTTCTACGACGCGTTTGAATCGCTCCTCGACCGAGTGCGCCGCAGACCACGGACTTTTATTTGAAATAATATAATACGAAAAATCGAAAACGTTAGGCCCCCCCCCGGCGGATTATTTGCCTCTGAAATGACCGCGAAACGCGGTTTTTTCCGCAGGATTTACGAATCCCGTCGCAGGAATTCGCAGGAATTTCCGTTATCGAGAATAAAAGTGGAATAGACGCGCGTACTTTGGCGATCGAAACATTAATGCCGATCGCTTTTCTTTCCGCAGATATACCGGTCGTCAATCTAGAGCTGGGCAGCAACATCAACGCCAGCGCCATCCAAGAGGGCATCGACGTGTACTTCGAGTGCAACATAAAATCCAACCCGTGGGTGTACAGAGTCATGTGGAGACACAACGTAAGTACAGTGTGGATAATTAATAAACCGACGCGCGCGCGTAACTCAATTACCGATGAATAACAATCGAATTATACCGTCTCGTTCTATTTTTTTTTTCCTCGCTGGCGATAAATTTGATTTACGCCGCGAACGGCGTATAACGCGGTAATAGCCTCCTGTGTTTTTGCATTTTATATATATATATATATATATTATTATATTCTTATATGGCGACGGAGGCGACGACGATGGCGGAGACGACAGCGGCCGCGGGGGGAAACTATTGATTTTACGCGGTGGCGAATGGGTTTTGTTTTCGTTCGGAAAACGCGCTGTTCGGAGATGTAAAACTGCTCGGAAACCTTTCCCCCGCGCTAAAACGCGCGGTTCGCCCCTCCGCGCGGGAAAAAAAAAGGAACGGAAAATATTGTATTTCGATTTGTCGAGAAGCACGAGAAAGGAAAGGAAAAAAAAAGGGAAAAATTCAAAACGTTATCGTCGTTTTTTGTCAAATACTCTCGATCGGCAGACGTTTTATCGACGAAATCCATTCGTCTCGCGAGCGAGACAGTGCGACAGTATCGTGCAACGGTGTCTCGCGTCATTCCTCTTTTATTCAGAGGAATCCGTTGGATTTCAAACGCTCCGGCGGAAAAGAAACTCGGATCTCCCTCTCCCCCCTCCCCATCCATCTCTCTAAAAATAAAATAAAAACGCAGATTACAGATTACAAGAACGAAACGTCCGATATAATAATAATATAGTAAATAATTTACTCCTCGTAACATTACTATTGCACTGCGAACGCATTACTTATGAAATAAATGTCGAAAAATATACTCTCTGGATGTATTTTAAATATACGCTATTTAAACGATAAAAATCTCGAGAGACGAATAACCGTTTGCCTCCGGTGAGTTTGAAACACATTTCCGCGAGGAACAAAAAAAAAATTACAACGATATTTGCCGTTCCTTTGTTCGTTTGTTCCTCGAAAAATTTAATTGATTCCGCAAATCGTTCTTTTAGGTAGCTGTTACTCGACAATATCGATTATTATAGTGGTCGTTTTTGTATGGTTTTTTTTTTTTCTATTTTCATTTAATGGCAGGGCGAAAAATAAAGTAATAACCGCCGCCGTTTAGTAAATTATTTTTAATCGCACAGTTAAACAGTTTTTTATCTATGCACAAACGGTGGCTACATTCGGTTAAAAAGTGAATTCGGTGCAACGAATTTTGTAACAGATCACGTGCAGTTGCACTTCTTTAATTCTTATGATTGACGTTTTGACGGTAATAACAAGTTCAGCTCGAAAACTGCCGTCTTTAATTTCTCAAGCTCGGTGTTCTTTATATTGTTATATACTCGGCCCACGAGAAACTTTTACGACACATTGTGTCTAACGAGGTGCTCATTTATATAATAAACTTATTTTATACATATAAAAATATAACTTTACCCCGCCGCGGCGCGCCGTTCTGTTTCCTTTGTTTTATCTTTTCCTCGTTCGCTTATTTTTTTTTCTCCTTTCCTTTTCCTTTCCTTTCTTTATATTTTTAGGTTATTACAAAGTGGCTTGCTTTTGAATTCGAGTAATCACAACTGTGTGTGTTATAAACATGTATGTATGTCGCGGTGTATTATTATAATATAAAATATTTTCGGCGGCGCAAAACAATTGCGATATTTTTATATGTCGTCTAAAAAATATTTCATATTACATATGGTACGACGACGTCCTAATAATTACTGTGCATAATATTTATTTTATTTTTTTCTCATCGCAACCCAATTAATATTTCTTTTCGTGTTTCGCGCACAGGGAAAGCAGTTGAACAACAACCCTGCCGCCGGCACGATAGTCAGCAATCAGAGCCTAGTGCTGCAAAAAGTGTCCCGGAGTCGCGCGGGCACCTACACGTGCGCGGGCAGCAATCAAGAAGGCGACGGCGAGAGCAACTCGGTGACGCTGGACGTGAAATGTGAGTGCGACCGATAAAATTATCGATTTATCTAATTACATAATATATTTTAGATCTTCCGTTTCGATTTTCGCACATCGTTTTCGGCGACAAACGACGCATAGTTCACCCACACCGCGAAACTCGCGATTCTGTTTTTTTTTTCGTAATTTTCGGTTTTAACTTCTCGTCTTGAATAATAATTGTTCTCGTCAGTGTTTTCGTAAACTATAAACTATGAAAGTCAAACGGTTCAATCTTTGAAAGACGGCCGATAACATCAGTAGCATATTATTATAACGTGACACTCCGTCGAACATCGACTTGATAATAATATTCCGCGGTCACTGGACGCAGAAACGGCGTGTTCGGATGATCAACTCGAAGCCGACGACTGTCGAAATGAAAACATTCGGAACGTCAGTCAAGCGACGAATCGTTTTTCGATCTTGACGCGGTTCTAATTCGATTTGATTTTTCGCATTTTCGTCGTCCCGACGACGGGTGTTGGAATCGAACGAACGTCTCGAAAACGCTCGTTTTAACTATTTCCCCGGCCGTAACTACGAGATCCGATCGCGGTCTGTCCTGCCGCGGAAGGACGGGACGGGGGATTCGGTATCGAGCAAACGCGTAATATTGTCGTTTCGGTCCTGCGACCGCGGCGGCGTGTGCCGATGCGTACTCAACCGTTGTACGACGTTAAACATTGCGTTTACTTCGCGTCGCGCTACGCGTATCGTAAACCGAAACCGCTTAGACCGACGAAATCCGCCGAGACCGCCGTCTCGCGAATCTAACAGTCCCGTAACCATCGTTGTCGATATTGTAACCGATTACGATTTCGAGGCACGGCTGTCGGTGTATAACTCGGGACGCGGATCGCAATGCCTTAAAAAATAAGAAACACGTCCTTAAAAAAACCTTATGAAATACGATTTTTTAATACCTCGGGAATTTCACTGGAAAAAAATACCCTTAAAACGTTTAAAACGCATTGATATTCAACAAAAACATATTCCGAGCACAGAAAAAAAAAAAAAAACTTATAGTTGTTACGATTTTATTGAATTCTCGCGTCTCTTATTTTTTTTTTATTTTAACCTTAAAAATCTAATCGTATTTGACGTCGTCGTCGAGGTTGTAAACGAGTAGTTTTATTACCTCTACATTATTGATATCGGGGATATTATCACCGAGACTTTGGAAATCACACAAATACGCCGGCTGGTCGCAATAAAAATTATCGTTTTACGAAACGAGATTAATTTTTGAAACTTTTTATTCCGCGCTGAATCGCGTATATTGGTTTATTCCGAGCATACCATAATATTTATAAAAACGCTTTGAGAATTGAAAAATCATCTTTAAAAACATAAGGCGAGTGAAAAGAATGCAAAATAAAATTCTCTCTCAAACTCTCCGACGTGTGAACCGAAATTCGTTATTAGAAAGCATTGTCCTAGATTGTCCGCTGGAAAAAATAAATATAATATATCTTACATGAATGTAAGACATTTATAGAAAATTATAAACTCTACGTTTTATCCACGGATTTATATCGAAATGCATTTTTCGACACGATATATTTTAATAACGTTTGAACTCGGCGCGTGCAGCGTGTTTAAGGAGCCGTTAACAACTTTTTTTCTGAAGGCGGCGTTATTATTTGTCCTGTGAAAAAACGCGTGCTCGCCATCGATCTTTTTTTAATATAGTAGACGCGATCAACATGGATTTACCGACTGCTTCTCGTCAACGAATCGACCGCGTCGAAACGTACTTTTGCATTTATAGTTTAATGTTTACGTATTTCCCGTACTAAAATCTACAATAATTATTCAAGGATTTCATCGCAAGAATATCACTAAGATATCCATCATAAAAATATCAATGAGGATTTCGATTCATAATATAAATGACGATATTAGAATATTGATTTTCGGTTTTTTTCTACTTTTTGCTTCAACTTTTTCGATATGTCTCCGTTACTTTTCATCGAGGCTCGTCAGAGATGAAACCGTCAGACGCGTAGTTTTGTGCGTCTTTTTAGTGCGTAGTCTTTAATCGGTGATTGGGATTCATAGTGAATTTCGTACAATCGCGGAAACGTCGTCGTTAATAAACATTGTCCAGTCAACTAGTAATTTTATTTTACGTCGCAGCTGCAGTGGCATTTTTAAACCGTTCGGTTTTTAACACTAAATGTCGTCGACGCGATCGACTCGAAAAGAGTACTCGGATTTTCCGCCACGCTGGTAAACGCGCTATTTCGCATGAACACGATCTCTCGTCGTCGAATATTTATAACGACGTGACAATAGGTCGTCTGGATTTCGATTACGTGTGGTCCGTTTTTTTTTTTTTTTTTTCTTAGACTACTAGAGTCGGAGTATCGATCGAAACGTTCGTTTGATTTTCTTTTTGTTGTACGCTCACTATAAACTATTTCTCGTGTTCTTTGAAACGCTTTCAACCGAGTATTTAAATTTATTCCCAATCGACTGTATTTTGTACGGAAACTTTTCTTTTTTTTTCTGTCTGTCGCGATTAAAAAGCTTATTGTACATTATGACGACAATCGAAATTAACTTTGAACGCATTAACACGCATTTCGAAAGATCGCTTTTATTATCGGCGGGCGATTATCGTATCATCTGTTTGATTTTAAAATGTACTAAAGCTTAGATATTAGTTCAAAAGCCGAAACAAAAGTTTCGCCGTAATACACGTTTTCACCGGGCGTTATGGACACGCCGCCGCCCGCGAGTAAATAATATTAGTCGTCGTCTTATCATCGCCCGTTTGATGCGTAAAACGTAAAGTAAAAAAGAAACGAAACGAAATCACCAAAATGTACCTCGGACCGACAATTTAGAAGCGGAACACAAATTCACGCCATTGTTATTTTTTTTATTAAACTTGACGTCGTCGTCGTCGTTGCGACACAATGACTAATGATGTGGACGCTCGTAAAAATAAGCGCATAAATAATATAAGAAAAAACCGTTTTGCCAACTTAATCCTTTGTTGGAGACAAGCGAACACCTGTTCTGTGTTCATACGCCACGCGAAAAAGTGCTCGTTGACAAAAAAAAAAAAAAATAAAAAAAAAAGAACATTGGTCGTAATTCGCTAACGAATTTTCCCGTCGCGCGAGTGGGTGAGTGATATTATTCATAAGGATTTCTCATGAAAAAATGCAAATGCAAAAAAAAATACAAATATTTTCTCACGACAAATGCTGTACTTAAGGATGTAGGCTTTGTCTGGAGGAGAAAATAATGTATTTTCCATTCGAAAAACGCAAAAACAAAAACATAAAAAAAAAAAGAAACGAAAAAAAAAAGACCTAAAACTTAACCATTAAGTTCTCCGTTAGTTTTACGATCGTTTTATAACCTAATTCGATTGCTCATTCAAAAGTTTTCTCGTACAAAGTTTTTAAAAGGGTGAATAATACTTAGCGAAAAGTCAACGTCTAACCGGAAAGAAGGAAACGATTGTTAAAAATAAAAAAATTAATATCTATTAAATGGCGTTTAATGTTATCGCGCGACTCTTAGATTTCCGTACGGATAACGGTCGGTATAAATATAGTGGATCCGGCGGCCGTTTTAAACGACCCGTTTTCCATTCGTTCGATTCGAGTGGTTTCGCACGAATCAATCGACTTCGATGATCTATAATCGTCCGTGTAAAGTATGTTTTACAACACCTACGTGCGCGCGCGCGTGTGTAGATTTTTTCCGAGTTTTTTCATTCTTTTCTTCGTTGCGGTAAAGTTTGCGATCGACTTTTGACCGCGATTCGACGACTTTTGACGTACTTGCTCGTGACGTTTTACCGATAATGCGCGTGTCGCCTTCTAGTTATAAAACCGCTTATAAGTACAATTTTCATTAACAGCACTACTACAACGGTACGGTTTTATATTAGTATAATATCAATATATATATATATAATATATAGGTACTGTTATCGATTCGATTATTATATTATTACATTGTTTCCATCGTAGTTTTTATTATTATTATTTTTTTTTTCTACCACGCGATATTAAAAAATTCACCGCCGAGTGTTTTCGATTCCCTCTACGATCGTTAGATTAGGATTATGAGTAAAATAATATTATAATAGGTTCTAGAAATATTTATCGGTTTCCGTGAAATTAAAACGTTTTTAATTAGTTTTTTTTTTTCAATTAGTTTTTTGCCAGTTTTTCGCAGAAACAAATTAAAAATTTCCGTTTACACATTTTGTCATACGCTAAATCGAATAAATTATAAAATTTTTACGATTGTAATTATCTTATTCTTAACAGTGTTATTTTATTTTAATAATTCCGACAATACAACGTTATAACAATTTTAACAGCGGCAATAAGAACAATATATTTGATATTATAGGAAAATTCGACATCGACAATAACGCAAACAGTCGAAAATGTAATGACGACTAAAAGCTGATGTAATATTTAATATGTTATAAATAATAAGTTCGTTAAGAACAGAATCACATAGTTAATTGCATAAAAATGAACGTTTAACATGAATATAACGGCAAAGGAAAACGGATGATTTATTAGGAGTGAACGAGGAACGAGATAATTTATGGTAATGTTTCGAGACTTTAACTGATTAGTAAACATAAGGAGAGATATCAAAGGTACCGCCTGTAGGTCAGATCGAAATGTCGACGTCTCAGTAATAATGAGATAACGTGGGTCGCGGGAATAACGGTCATGGGATTTCGTGGCAAAGGATTTTCGGAATAAAAATGTGCCCGACAATATTACCCAATTAAAATTACGAAAAACGTATACGTTACGGTAGTACGAGCTTTACAGAGAGAAAAAACCGCTCGGGCGACCACGCTCGACACGCGTTCTTTATCGCGCCTACAGAAGGACTATAAAAGGCCCGTGTTAAATAATATAATATCGTTTGTGAGTTCGTCCTCGAGGCGCTGGCACGTAGGTATTCACTAACACATTTCGGATTTTAAAATGTTCGCGCCGAAAAATCGTCATTTCGATACGTTCGAAAAAAAAAATGTCGTACACAATCATCGCCCCCCCCCGAATTTCCACCCCCCCCCCCCCCCGGAGAGCGAGTGCATTTGCGCGCCGCGTCTCCTTTAAACGCGGAACCGAGCGAGAACTACGCCGTGCTGTAAACCTTCTAAATAAGCTACATTAAAAACGAAAAAAAAAAACCGCCCCGACACCGACAAAAAGGTCCTAGAAATTATTGCCGACAATTGTTATTTTAAATCGACGACTAGAACAAACACGAATGCGTACCAAACGGATTTTGTGTACGAGTGTCGAACTGTAACGTAATAATTGTTTGATGTGAATTATAAATAAAAATCAAATATAATGACGATGAAAAACTAATTGACTCGTCTCCGAAACGATGGGAAAATTCTTGAAAACGCGCTAAAAACGTGGAAAAAGACACCCTAGACAAATGTAAACAACGCGAATGAAATTAATTATTTAGACTCGTGCGTTGTCGTAATACATTTTTAGCCGAAAAAGTGAAGACTGTGTTTGTGCAAAGGCACGTTCGATACCGGGCGCGCGACGGTGGCGTTTTTTATATTCCGCAATATAAAACAAGAGGTTTGTTTCGTAATAACGGTGTGGTTTTCTCTTTTTCCAATAACTAACTTCTAATATTCAAAGTTTCGCCGCCGGACTCTAGAGAATCGGATTGCTCGTACCGTGTGTATTATAAGAATTTGTGTCGAACAAACTCTACTCGACCCGGGTCGGTAAACTTTTATCTGCGCTTAAGTCGTAGTTCAAAGAATTTTTTTACACAACAATAATTTTCCCGAATCTAATACAATATTTTAACGACGTCGGCGCATACAAGTACGGTGAAGTTTATCAGAGCCTTCGAGTAGGGAGTTGTTCAAAGTGGTGCGCGTATTTCTCTTCGAATTTATCCTTGTTGCCCGTGTACCACTGCATTATTAACGGAATATTCATTCGACTGTTGGAGAACAATTAATAATATCGCGTCAGCGTTTTAAATATTAAAATATCGAATATCAAACTCATATAAATACTAAACATATACGTCGTAATAATAATTTACGTACTGTTTAAATCGCGAATCGAATTTTCGGCAAAAAATTTATTTCAGTTTTTCGTCGAGCTTTAGTGACTCTTTGAATCGTCGCCGGCGTCGCGCGCCATACTCGTTTTGATCTAGAGTTATTCATTATTTGATTGCGATCTACTGCCACTGGCACACACTTTCGTGGTGATTTCATATTTACATAAACACTAATATACACGAAAAGTACGTGTTCAAGTAATTACGCTGATTATAATCGACCAAAATTTTAAAGCCCAATCGGCCAACGAGCTAATAACGATTTTTTGATTACTAAATTATGTTTTCCTCGTTTTTTTTTTCCCCCAGTCGCTCCGGTATGTCGGCCCGGACAGGAGACGGTGCAAGGGGTCGGAAGAGGTGAGGCGGCCAAAGTGGTGTGCGAGGTGGAGGCCAACCCGTCGGAAAACGTACAATACACGTGGCGTTTCAACAACTCGCGGGAAACGATCGCGTTGGACCACGACCGTTACACGGAAGAGGGATCGCGGAGCACGGCCGCGTACACGCCGCAAACGCCACTGGACTACGGCACGCTGATGTGCTGGGCTAGCAACGAGTTCGGCAAGCAGAGCGTACCGTGCGTGTACCAAGTGATCGCCGCCGGTAAGTGTACGATGTGTAGGATCCATCCTTCGATCGCGTCGCAATTGAAAATCTCGATCGTTTTACCTTTTTCCCACTAGTTCTATCAACGTTCGACACATAAACTACAGCTCGTTTTCAATTCGCATATTCTGTCCTTTTATTTCTATTATTTTAAAACCTGTAAAAATTTGAAGAACGCCCGAGGCCCAGTTGTAGCGCCGTGGCAGAGTGTACACCTCTCCGAAGTGCGTGTATAATAATATAGCTCGGGCGCTTTGTTGCAGTGGAAAGGCTTTTATTTTGTTACGATCTCGTGCGCGCGCGCAGTACATAAATAATAAAAATTAATTGGGTTTCGTTTTTCGGTTTTTTTTTGTTTTTTTTTTTCCATCAACGGACAACGCGTGACGTTTGATTTTTACAAATATTTCATTTATATTCATGTCGCGCTATCATCGTCCGACCCCCGGCCGGCGGCGCACGGGGGAGGAGGCGGTTGTCGTTTCCATAAAATCGTTAAAGTTTTTAAATTAAGCCGAAACTTTTAATAAATACATAATGACGTTTTTTATCCCGTCCCTCGTACACTGTATACGGTCAAACCGTGTATATAATATGTATGTGTACGCGGCGCGCGAGACGTGATATATTTGAAAACGTCATACTTAAAAAAACGTTACAGCGCGTTGTAAATGTTGAAACTTTAAACACGCGTGCGCGGCGAATAAATCAACGGGTAACGACCCAATATATATGTATCGCGAATAAGTCGCGCGCCGTATGAAAAAATGATTACGATAATATCGCATCCGCGCCGATTCCGATGCGAATTTATATTGGCAATCGTTTCGGCGTGATAAATGTCGCGGGGGCGAGAAACGGCGGCGGCGGCGGCGTAGTGCCGGCGATTCGGCGCAAAAATAATAACGGCCCGGGGAAAACGATATACGGAAAAGTAAACATAATATACCCGCCGACTGCAGTTATGTGTGCGTCCTGCCGCCGGGGGCGTAAAAATAATACGCAGCGATTCGTTCGATCGGCCGGCGTTCGAGGCTGCCGAAGAAAAAACGATTCGTTCCCGGTACATACACACGCGTGATATAAAACTATCGTCGCGTTGATTTTCTCTAATGATCGAGAGTTCGCGAATCACACGCGTGTGTGCGGTCTCTCGGAAGTGAGCCACATTAAATGCGTAAAACTAAACAAACGTGTGAAAATCATGAAATATAGTATTCGATCGATACGATACGAAATCTCGCGCGAATCCATCGCGGTCTCCGGTTTCGTCGGGAAAAAACCTCGAAACGTGGCCCCCCTCCTCCGGTGCTTTTTTTTTTACCTCGTTTTCTTTCGAATAACAAACGGCGACGTGACGGTTTGTCGTAACCGCCGCCGATGCGACGGCGACTGTTATCATCGCGATGTTTTGAAATGCCGCTCGACGGTATCGACCCGAAGCTCTTCGCTCCAAAAACGTCGTCGTTTGCGACCCGACGACGACAACACTCGGCGGCGTTCTCTCTCCTCTGGACGGAGACAAAAGTTTTTCTGCTGCCGCGCGCGGAAACGCACGCGCCGCGGTGTGTGTTATTGTGGAGCACATCATCCGCGGAGACCGCGCCGAGTGGAAGTTTTCACAATAATAATAATAATAATAATATTACATAATGGCGTTTCCGGCGAACCCGGCGACCGACATCCGGGGCCGCGCGAACAAAACCGGAGAGCGACCCGGGCCCCCTTTTGTGTGTGGAGCGCCACTCGCCGAACTCGGCGTTTAACTTTTGGCACGACGACGTCACGGCCCGCCGGGTCCGTTTCTTTCGGCGAACCCGGACCGAGGAGGAGGGTAGATTTCCCGAGAGATTTCGGGAAAAAATTTACGCAAAAGCGCGCGCGGCTCTCTCGCTCGTTTTCTACTCGCCGCCGTCTCTCCGTTTCCATTCGTTGCCTGCACGGTTCGACGGCCGCGCCGAGCGACTATTGCCGGGTCACCGCGAAAACCGCGAAAAACTATCGGCGCTCATCCAATGCCCTCGAGAGCGGCGGCCTTTGAAATTAAAAAGTTTTTTTTTTTTTTTTTTATTTACTTTATTATTATTATCGGCCGGTCACGCAGTACGTTTGAAACGAAAAAACCCCGCGCGTTTCGCGGGCAGAACGAACGCGGCCCGTCGCCGGCGCTCTAAATTATTCACCGTGAAACCGATCGCGCGGCTAAAAGTGTCTATAAATCTCGCGCGCTGTACGCGCCGCACACACCGCCGTAACTTACGTAACCACCATATATTACGGTTATCCTGTTAATGCGTGCTAAAACCGTTTTGGCGATCCTCAGATTTATAATCGAATTAAAAGTTTCCGACCGATACTGTGGAGACGACGACGACGACGGCACTATCGCGTGTAAACTACCGACGGCGACGCGCGATAATTTCATCCGTAATCGGTCGGCAGAGAGAAACGTCTCGCGGCGGTGACGCGCGGCAGGGGTTCGATTTTTACGACGACGATTCGAATCGATCGCGCCGACGAGAACGAGGGCGACGCTAATGGGGCCTCTGAGAAAAAGCACCGCCGGAGATTTTATTATATTTCTAAAGCCTTATTGAAAATTATGTAATGTGTAGGGAAAAGTTCGTCGGAAAAATTGTGTTTTAAATCGACTGCTGTTGTGCGTGTATTTTTACCGTTCGTATTGATTTAATAAAACACGACGATTACATTTCAACGTTTATTGTTTGTGAGAGTACTTTTTTGAAAACGTTTACAATTCGTATACGCGTTTCTTTCGCGTAATTCTTTTCGTCAACGACGTAAGTATTGATATAAACACGTAAAGCCATGCTCGAACACGACCTTTTTTTCTCTTTTTGTAAAATCCCATCAGCCGCCCTTCAATAATTTCATTAACGCCGAGGCGACGGCTGTTAATGATTATTTTATTGTTTCCGAAGTCGACACGTTATACCTGTTCACGTCGATATCAATCAACCCCCGCGGTGATATTTATTAATGTTTCAATAAATTCCCCGGAAAAGTCTACCTACCTCCGCGCCGCCGCCGCCGCCGCCGCCCGCGTAACGATGTCACGGGGAAACGTTTACGGTCGGAACGATAAATAATGTTTAAATGACGCAAAAAAAAAAAAAAAAAAAAACAATAATAACAAATAAATAATAATAAAACCGTTAGCGGCGCGCCTATTAAAAACGCGTTTATTACTGCCCTCCGCCGTATATACATATAAATCAAACGCCGCAAAGACGAGGTTATCGGATATCCCTACGCGTCCGTTTTTCCCTTCGTCCGGCGAACGTTTAGGTACGATGTGGTTTTTTTCACGTCGTCATATTATTTTAACACTCGGAAAGTAAAAACGTGGTCGCCCGTAGTTCTACGAGTATTCGGCCGACAAGAGTTGGTCAAGAGTGTAACTATATTATTGTAAACTTACATTTAATTATTAAAGTTATAGTTTTTCCTCTCAAACATTCGATATACTCGTATGTTCTTGCGCTGGATTCCCCTTTGTTTCGCCATTTTGGCCGGAGTAAATTTCAAAATCACGGCCCGCGAGTCGACTCCTTCGGCGCGCTTCGAATTCGTCCCGCTCACCGCGTCGCGGTCGTCGTCACATCGCGCGGCTGCTTTCTAACGCGTTTCTAAACGATCGTTTCAGGGCGCCCGGATAGCCTGGAGAACTGCTCGGTGGTGAACCAGACGTCGGCCTCGCTGGTGGTCCGGTGCCAGCCGGGCTTCGACGGCGGCCTCAACCAGAGGTTCGTCATGGAAGTGTACGACCGGCACGGCCAGTCGCTGGCCGGCAACGTGACCGCGGACCGGCCCGCGTTCACCGTGGGCAACCTGCCGTCCGGCCTGGGATTCGACATCAGCGTCTACGCGTACAACAGCCGCGGCCCGTCCGACCCGGTCCAGCTCCACGCATACACGCTCAAGTCGGCCGAGAAACGTACGGGTGAGTTTTCCGATCACTTCCGGTCTGTCCCGAGCCCGGGACGGGACCAGGATTGTTATTTTTCACGGGGTGTTGGCCGCGGCGAGACGACGATCGCAGTGAATTCGCTACGTCGTCGCGCCGCCCCGACGACGTTGTTTAGTGCGACGTAGTATTTGTTTTATTTCATATCGTCGTCGTCGTCGGTTTCGATCGCTCGGAGAAACTCAAAACCAACCCGAACGAGCGCAAATCTTTCCGAGTATTTTACGAACGATTAAAATACAAATCGTGTTCTCCTTTTTGCGAGCAATTAAATATTATAATACCGGCGGCGCGTGACTCGTTCACAGTACCCGATCGTTACAAACATTTCACTCGTTTATCGCCCGACGCGAAGAAAACCATTGTGTGCATAATTTCTTACCGACCAAAAAGAAAATGTCTGCGTGGGCCGAACTACAGCACTATACAACGGCCCGTTTAAATCTGCCCCTCTTGACGACGCTTTCGACCTCGAAGGACGTTCGCGTCATCGTCAAAACCGAGCGGCCTTTGTCGTTCGCTATTCGACGTGATAAATAACACACAAAGACCAAATAAAAGTGTTATAATGGTTCGAGTGCGTTTTTTTCCACAAACGATGGTCGTACCGAAATTTTATCTGCACTTTCAATTTTTTGGAAATATCCGAATCTTTTTTTTGTGTATTTTACCAACGCACTTGATCGGTATCGTCGGTTGATTGTCAGCAAAAAAAAATAAAAAAAAATACAACACACCGACCAATCAAGTGCGTCCAGTAGTCGGATGTTACGACTTCTTAATCAACTTTTAACTTTTCCGCCAGTCATAGTTCCCAGCCTTCCGGTGAATTATCGCGTGACCGCACCGCATCATACAGCGCAATAATATTATTATTATTATTATTATTATTGCACTGGCTTTATACGGTGGCGAGGGCCGTATCATTAGAATTTATAGCGTTCGTTTTTGGGGTCGATCCAAATAAAAACAAACGAAACAATAATATAATATACGAAGAAATGTTCGGGGGTTCCGGATTCGTTTGGGCCCGGCCCCGAGCGCCGACTTTTCCGGCCGCCGAAATTGGTCGGGGCGGGGCTCGGAGGGGTGCGTGGTGAAATCTTTATGATTCCATTTTTATCCGTCATTCGAGGGCGTCGTCATAATGTCGCGTAAACTAATAACGTTTTAATCTTTCCGCGTCTCCGACACACAAAACGAGAGCGCGACGAATTATCGTGTTCGTAATGCGTTCTGACGTGACCGGTTCGGCGGACGTCGACACGGTTTTTCGCCGGCGACCGCACGCCAAAACAATCGATGTTATTCAAAAGACGAAATAATAATTTAACTCGCAAAGATATACCTGCTTTTCTTACGTACGCGATTCGCATCGCGAACTATACGTGTCGATATCGTTTCGTAATACGTCCGACGGATAAAGTGAACCTCCGAGCACGCGTAAAAACGAAATCGCGCCCGGATTTTCGTCGTCGCATATATCAAATTAATAAAATCGATCTCGTTACAGGACAACGCGGTCGAATAAATCACAGTGGAAATAATATTTATAACTAGCATTCCGAGTCAAACATGTCAAACAGCTGAAACGCGGTTGATATATCTTTAGATAATGTGACACGTAATTTATGCGCTCATAAAAGATAACTTGCCTGCGCATTTCGTACAGATCTAGTATACACGCGCACGACGGTTATTTGGCGTCGCACCATTTTTCATATTCATTTACTTAATTGTTTTATACTCGTTAATTGTTCGCGTTTTTTTTTTTTTTTCTCGATATTTCAACTGTTCTTTTACGTTATTTCACTCGAGATAAATCATAATGTGTTGACCGTCGCAAGTCACATTAAAGACGCGCCAGTAATTTATTTGGAAATAAACACGTTGAAATATTATAAACTATAATCGCACAATCGTTACGGGGGATACAACTTTAAAAATTAAAGGACGGTCTCTTTTAGAATTGAGTGCATAATAATTTCACTGCTGCACAAATACGACGTTCTTAAACGGTATACGTTTTGAAAGAGGGAAAATATCCGAGAGAAATAGAAAGAGAGAGAGAGAGAGACAGAGAAGAGGGAGAGAGGTTATTGTCACATTATTCTTACCGAAATAATTATACCGCCATCAACGAAGAGTAATTTAAGTATTTTTGTCTCGCGAAACACGGGGGCCCGGGTCGCTTTATTTAATAATATTATTTTATACACAATTCCGCTTTTACAGCTGCTATTACATAAACGTTACGATATTATTACTTCGCGTAATGTATGAAATATTATCTCGCCCATTACATCGCGCATACACATAATACCCAGGGCGGTTTAAGACACTCTATACAGGGTGTTCCGCGGTAATCTGAGAAACGTAATATTTTTCGATCTGTTTGATAGTTTTGAGGGTTTTTTTTTTATATATAATCGTTACTATAGATTCCTGAGTTACTATATCTTTTAACTAAAAATTTATAAATTTTATTTGATTTTACATTTTTATTTATCAAATGAAAAATAGCTATTTAAGAATAAATTTAATTTTGAAAACAATGTTTAGGCGTTGGACGTGTAAAGTAATATTTAATCGTTAATTTGCTCCAATGTATCATAATGTTTAGGAAAAATCAAATTTTTTTTCCTCATAGATGATACGATTATCTACTACTGATTATTTATCATGATTACATCAGACAGCGTTGATTAGCGAGAGAAATATATTTAAATCCTAACGTAAACCAATAAAAAGTTTTTAACGCCTTCCGAAAATCGCGTTCACAAATCGGTCATCTTTTCGTTTTTTTCTTACAATTGAAATCCGTTCGAAAAGAATAGAAAACTCTAAAGCATATGACTAAACGGTATTATCGCCTATATGTCCGCGGGACACCCGGTATAGTGTACGTGAATACGATCGTTACGTTGTTATTAGTCCGGGGAGTCGAGAGAGGAGAGCGACCGACGCGACGGATGAAATATTTTAGTTTCCACGGGCCGCGCCGAGGTAAAACGCAAATCGAGTGCAGTAGGTTTAGATAACATGCCGGACGCCGCCGCCGTCGGGAAAGCGCGTTCGGTTTGGCTTTTGGTCACGGCGATCGCGCGCAAAAACGAAACGGGAAAAAGAAAAAAGAAAAAAAAAACGTTTTCGAAAAAACCGTTAGTTTTCGGGGGGGGGGGGGGGGGGGAAATAAATAACCTTTACTTAGTGACGTCGTAACTCTTCCGCGCCGTCCGAGGCGATAATAACGTTGTTTTTCAGACCGCCTTGGTCTCCGGGTAACGCTGCTCCAGAAGACCCGGTAACAATTCTCTCGGCGACGACCGAACGCGTACGCGAAATACGCTGCAACGTAATAACGATCCCGGCGGATTCCATTCCGAGCGTGTGCGGAACGTTTCGCAAAAGTCCGCGTTCTCGAAACGACACGGGATCCCCGCGCATTCCGCGCGAAACGCGATCGCCGAAAACGTAGCGCGGCGTTCGTCGAATCCGACGCGGTGTGGAGTATATTCGACTCGTTTGAAAATTCGAACGACGTTCCTGTAAAACAATTTCGAATGAACAATTGGGCCGCGTAACCTTTCGTTGGTTTCCGTCGAAACATACGCCGCGCCGCCGGCGCGAGGGCTGATATTTCAAAGCAACGAAAACGAAGCATTGTAAAAAAAAAAAAAAAAACAGTCGGATTTTCTTTGACGATTATTTACGTCGTCTCGCCGCGCCGGCTCGACGGGCTCTCGTACCGCGGTGGCACGCCGGTGTTTTCTGTGTATAAATCGATCGCAGCGAAATCCTCCCGAGACCGTAGTAATAACAAGCTCTGACGTCGTCGGAATCTCGATATACTCGCGGACGGGCGCGCTGTTAATTAAACGCGATGCGCGGGCGTCGTCGGCACGGGGTTTCATATTATCGGCCGTCGCAATCGAAATTATCGAAACCCTAACGCGATTTTCGGTCGGGTAGCCGTCTTCCGTCCGTCCGTCCGTCCGCCCGCCGCCGCCGCCGCCGCGGCGTTATTATAGTTTTTCCGCCGTCGACGCGCACCGACGAGGAAATCGAATAAAAGCCATCGCGGCGAGTAGCGCTCCTCTCTCGATTGAAATTTATTCCGGGCAAACAGTCATTACTTAAAAGAATACACGCACTACTCGGAAACGTACACCTAACCACACGTGTGTACATAATAATAATATATACAGTGAATACTACGCGGGGGCACGTTCGTTTCCCATTCCGGTCACGTGTAGTAGCCGCCGGCTGCGGCTCCCGGGGAGCCAACAATAGCAAAGAAGATAAAGAACGAACAACGAACGTACACACACACACACACACACACGTACATACGTATACGTATATACCACTCGATTGCACCCGAGGTCCGCGGGTCTGGAAAAACGACGATCAAAGTATGGGAAACGCGGCGATATGACGCGTAACGAGTTTTCACCGAACATAACAACGTACATTGCGCTCGGATTAGATTAACGCCCCACCGGTTACGCAACACCTACTATTATCGTTAGTATTAGATTAGTCGGGTTTCAACACCGTGGAAGGGAAAAAAATGCCCGAAAATTCCTCGTGAAATACTCGAACGCCGTCGCTATAGTGTGTAGTCGTTGCGAAAACGCATCGCGACGGGAGGGTGGACTTGGAGGAAGTGCTATGATTCGTGCCCCCTCGGTCGGCGATGAATTTTTCACCTTTTCATTGGTAAAAAATCGGATTGTTCAGATCGTGTCTTTTGATAAACGTGTAAAATGTCAAACAACAATAAACATACAGCGAGCACTGTCGTTAGTTAAAATTCGACACCTCAGTCGAAAAATAAAAAAACCGAACACGACGAACTACTAAAAAAGGAAAAAAACGACCCGAATATTGAAAAAATCCTAAATCGTCGAAAAAACGATAGAGGACGTGAAATAAAATTTTCAAAATTTTCTCTCGTATTTTGTGTTCGGAAAGTTCAGCTTTATATTATATAATCGGAAAACAAAAAATGTAAAAAAATAATTTCGCTTTCCTAAAAAAAAAAAATATGCATTATTTTTAATTTTTATTTGTCTTTCCTCGGTAGCCGTGACGCCCGCGGGATTTCGCTTTTCGCCCATGTTGGCTGTGATCGCGGTCGGTTGCGTCGCGTCCGTCGTGTCCATCGCGTGCATCGTTGCCGTGGCCGTAGCGGTGCAACGCAAGCGCAGCCGTCGCCGTCGGCGCGAACGGTCCGGCGACGAGTCGAAAACGGCCATCGACGGCGCGGGCACCGGGACCGGAAACAACGCGAGCGGAGACGGCGGAGGCTGCGTCGACGGCGCCGGAAACGGCGGCGGCCGCGGGACCGACGGAAGTGCCGGGGGCGGCGGCGGCGGCGGCGGCGGCGGCGGCGTCGGAGGAGACCGTCACCATCATCGGACAGAAGCCGTGGACGACGGGCCCGAGAAGAATCCCGACATCATACCGCACGACAACGGTGAGTTTATCTGCCGATTATCTCATGACTATTTGATATTTTTATAAAATACAGTCGACTCTCGATAATTCGAAACCTTCGGTAATTCGAAGTAAATACTCGGTTCCTTGAAAACCACGCGGGGTAATTCGAACAAAAACAATGCATTTAAGTACACTTGGTAATTCGAAATTAAATTTTGGGAAAACTGGCCACTAACACTTGACAATTCGAAGTATCATTCGTTTAATGCTCGGAAATTCGACTACTATATTCACCAAATGTATTTTATCTGTGTTCTTATAATCTTTTTATTAATAAATACTATACAATCGTGTAGAAATTTAGATTATTATTGTCGATAACTATAGAATATTATTGTAAGAACCTTATCGTTTTATTTCTTAATCGTCTCTAATCGTAATTTAACTCGTCGAGTCGTCGATAGTTACTAATGTACTGAAATAATTAATATGTATGTATGTATGTACAATAATAAAAAACAAAATTTTTTTCTTAACTCTCTATAATTCGAATTTTTTTCTTAACTCTCGTTATTTCGAACTACTCAACAATTCGAACTCTCGGTAATTCGAAGTTTTTCAGCAGTCCCGTCAATTTCGAATTATCGAGAGTCGACTGTACTTGAAAAAATGAATGCGACCACAGACGCTCGCGAACAGAGACTCGAGTGAGCCCAGCGAAATCGATACGAATTCGCGCGGCGCGGCGGCGGTCTGAAGAACTAATTGTTGTTTACAAGACCGCGTGACATTCTAAGACATTCGTATTACTTAACCCGACTCGAGGGTAATACGACTACGACACGTTTTTTTTTTTTTAGTCGTCCCGGCCGTGCGCGGTGAAATATTATTACGTCTCGGGCTGCGCCTTTAATTATATACAACGGACGCGCGCGCGGCCGCCTTCTCCAGCTGGATAAAAACCCGACCGATTTCGTATGTTACTCTCGCCTCCTCCCTCGTTACCACTTGGTTTCAATTTAAAACCGCAAAGTTTTGTTCTCGATCAATTTTTTCGAACTAGAGAAGAGCACTTTCTCGTGTTCGATTTCAGTATTGTACAGGGGAGACCAATAGGCAGCTTTCGATTCTTTACCGCGTGATTTCTAATATTATTTCGTGCGAGTTAATCGATAAAAAAAAACCCGATAACGTCTCGCTAGAAGGTGATTCTAGATATTGTATTCCAAAACTATTTGTCGTTTTGCGTTTTTTCGTACTGTTATTAATACTCTTTTATTTCTTAATTCATATTTTACATTGTACGTAATTTTTTTTTATTATTTAAAAGCACAATGTTTACGGAGTAATGCGCATAATAAGTGTAATTCCGTAGCAAATCGCTGTAAAGGGAATTCGCGTACTCGCATTTCAATATTAAAACTGCGTTGGGGGAATTCACAACATTTTAGTCGAGTTTAAACGTGCCCGAAATGAAATCGAACGTAGATCAGCGGAGTCGCGATACGCATACCTATAGACGCGGTGTCCTCAGAATTGCGAAATCAGCGGGACGTTTTCTTCCGAGCCCGTTGTAAACGTCAGTTCGCAAACAATAGCAAAGTTGTTTTCAATACGCTGTGCTTGTGCTGGCCTCTGTCGCGGCGCGGCGGCGTTTGAGTGTTTTTTTATTTTTCTTCGAAGGAACAGAAACAAAGAAGAAAAAAAACACCTACGTCACTGCCGCGTCGGAAAAATAATCAACGAACAGACGAATTATATAATCTTTACGACCTACTGCAGATGTGGCGTCATACTCTTTAATATTTACGTCTTTTTTTTTCTTATTTTTTTCAACGCCGATACGGCGAGTTTCACGTTGAACATAAAACACGGTGACATAATAATTTATTGTTGGAGACAATGAGGGAGCGCCGCGTTCGCGCCTTGAAATTTTCCCGGTCGACAATAAAGGTATCATTTTGCCGCCCCCTACCCGTCACGATTTACCAACAGCACAGATATCTGAATCTTCTGAAACGTAGGAAGAATTTGTTAAAACTCTATACACATAAAAACAATCGTCGATTCAAGTTTAAAACATTTTATGATAATTTTCTAGATAATATTTTATTCTAAAAAAATCATTGCATAGAGTCTATACTTTGACTAGTTTCGTTTACATTCGACGGCATCGATACGAAAAATATTGGTTTCTAACGAATTCAGAGCCTCATAAAATGAGACTTAAAACTCGTGTGAAAATAAACCATTACTAGTGTGTATACGCGAAGGAAATCAACTGATTAAAAAAAATTCGATTTTGACGAGTACACTAGGTCTCCTAAAATGTTTACCCGAGTACGTCGTCGATAAGTCGAAACATAACGTAATACATACGTATATTTACGTGTGTTGATATATTTATCTTGACACTCGCTTGATTTGTTCGCAGATTATTTGGACGAAGACGAGAAAGCATTCGAACGGCTGAACAGCGGCCGACTGTATTCATCGCGAATGATCGACGCGGAGGCGTGCAAACAACAAGTGAGATCCAACAGCGTAATTATGTAGTTTTTTTTTTTTTTACACACGACAGGTACTGACTTGTTATCCGCAGACTTTCAAACGGAAATCCGGATAAACCGTTTGAACGACAGTTTATATTACAATCGTAAACATTTTGTTCGATTTGTTGGTATTTTTCATTACAAACGTGTTTTAATCGATTTACGTTTTCCGAACCTACCTAATTCGTCGAATCCGTTATACAGTAGTCGTCGACATCTCCCATTTATTAGTTTTTTCAATTTTTTCGTCCACTTCGGAAAAAATATATCCAATTAATTTTACTCCCCCGATAAAAAGCAATGCGTACCGTTTGTGCTACGACGAAATATTCCAACGGGACGTCGAAACATAAAATATATTATAACGACGATACTTCTGACCTTGTTCCGGCGACTTTTCTCTCGACGAAAATGTGCATCGCGTTACTCAAAAGGATACTGCTGGTAAATTAACTGAAATACATGTCGACATCGTTAACGGAAAACAATAATTACCTGAATCATAATAAACGCTAATTATTAGTAAATTATTACACGTCGAAACTACGTATAATCAATATTCGAGGGAATTCGTTTCCTTGATTGGCGATCCGCGAGAGATTCCCGGACGGTTAATAAATGACGGTGTTGTTTCTCTTTACCTTCGAAAACGCTTTCGAGTCCAATATCAACGACGAGGTACGGTTCTTTCGTTACTCTTCGATTTCGTTTTATCTCGTAACCGTCTCGACTGAAAAAACCTTCAAACAAATAATATAATATACGTACGTATGGTCGTTATTATTATCGTGATATATTTTATTCGAAAACGCCGTGCATTCGCCGATCGGGGTACGGTTGTTTTATCACTTTCATAGTGTAATAATAATAAGTACGTAATTAGATTTGTGGCGTTCGTCGAAAATTAAAATTTAACGCCCCCGCACATCGTATATTAATAAAAGACACGGTATCGTAATCTGGAAACTAATTACGGCGAACTTTGATGTTTAAATTAACGTCGCAGACACACGCGTTTATTTTGACTGATCGTCAGACGGCGATGAAAGTGAACTACCTACATAGACGGTAATATATAATATAATGTACCGCGCGTATACTATACGTTCGTACGTGCGGGCGTCGTCGTCGGTCGGGTACGCCGCAAGGTCGAAGAATTCGTGCGCAGACATAAATTAAAGGCGAAGATTTGAATAAATGAATAAACGTTTATGCATTATAATATGTTTAACCGTGCCGACCATCGTTAAATGATGAGATAAGCCTCGCAGACTCCCGTAATCCCGCTAAGACGTCGGCTTCGAAATCCCGTCCGCGTACGCCCTGGCGTACACATTGTACGTGTATAGTAACGATTCGGCGGCCCCCGGCGATCCGGACGAGATGTCTCGTCGTGTCGCGCACGTATTTCCGCAAGGTTTTGTTTAAAAGAAATGAAAACAAAAAAAAAACAAACACAAAAGCAAAAGTATCGAACGTGAAATTTCGTGGTGAAAACCGCACGCCTCGTCTGCAGAGAGAGAGAGAGAGAGAGAGTACGTCTTGTCAATAAATTCGCTGTTTTTTTTTTTTCGTAAATCCAAAATCTTCGTTCACTTCGCTCATTCAAACTTGACGTTTTTTGGACGGGAATTTTTTTTTTTCCGGGATGCTATTTTTTATCAAATCACTCGTTTCGTCGTGTTTTCAAACGTACGGATTTTACCTCGCGTTTATTTGCATTTTTAGTTGTAAATGATTTTTTTTTATTTTTCCACGTTATTTCCTGTAATTTCGACACATTGTAAGATGTTATTGTCGAATTTTAAACTTCGAAGGAAATTTCACATCTTTGAAAAAAATTTTACTGTTTTTTTATGAGTAAAAGTTTTTTTTTTTTTTTTATCATTAGACAAGAGAGTAAATTCACATTGACGAATCGAATCCAAACGGAATCGTTCACCTCGTATATTACGGACGACGATCCGACGACAAAAGTGTTTACAAATAAAAATAACCAATGCATTTGTTATGATTTCGACAATAATTATTTCTCGTCGTTGTGTTCCGATACTTTTATTATTTCTACGACAAATAGCAAACGCGTTAGTTTTCGCCGCGTTTTTCGATAAGTACGCGATAAAAATACTATACATTCTGTCCCCGCCGCACGGCTTTGCCCGAACGGAAATATTTACAAGATTTCAAGCGAAAACGTGGAATCTATTGGTCACCTGCACTATGCTTTTTAATTTTTCGTTCTGTTCGTATAAATCTAATTGAGATTTTCTTTTTTAAAATTTCGCTCGAACTACATTTTTTGAATTTCGATTCGCATCATTCAAAATTGCATACACATACGTGTCTCACGGTATAGATTTCACTCGGGCCACATTTAGGACCCCCCCCCCCCCCGTCTCCCCCCCCCATTTTCCGCGGCCGTCGTACTGACCGGGCGCACGTTTTCAGGCCAGAGGACTCATGCCGCCGCCGCCGCCGATGACGCCGCAACAGGAGCTGTACGCGTCCGACGCGGTGGTCGTCGGTTCGCCGTCGGCGGGCGTCAACGGCGTCGCGTACCCGAACCTGATGTGCCCGACGCCGCCCCCGCCGCCGTCTCAGCTGTTGCTCCACCAGCACTACCAGCAACAGCAACAGCAACAGCACCAGCACCTGCAGCAGCAGCCCGTGTCCGTGTTGCACCACCGGCTCAACGGCGGCGGGCCGCAGCAGGTGCAATACGTGCACGTCGACCACCAGCACCACCAGTTCGCCGGCCACCCGCACCACCACTATCAGCCGCCGCCGCCGCCGCCGCCGCAGGTGCGGACCATGACGCTGGGCCGGTACCACAACCACAAACACCATCACCAGCCGCAGGACAGGTCGGCCGAGATACCGTTGCTGCTGGCCGGCCAGCCGGGACTCCAACATCACCAATCGCACCAACGCGAGAGCACGGTATAGACGCGCGCGCGCGCGCGCACACACGATTGACGCACGGCGGGAGAGGTGGAAAGAGACGTGTACTAGATACGTGTTTAATTTTTTACGACTGTTTTTTTTTTTTTACTTTTCTTCAATCTCCTCCGTCGCCGCCGTTTTTTTTCTAATATTATTTTATTTTTTTTCAATTTCTTTTCCAAACCGAACGCGAGTTCTCGCGCGCCAGACGAGAACGACACCGAATTCCGGGTTTTTCGTCTGTTCCCGTCGTATTCGCGAACGAAATATACTCGCTATTGTAAATAATAACATAAACGCGAGCTCGGGACGTCCGAGCGATACTATTTACAATATAATATTATCGCGCGATAGGCACCGAAAACGATGAGAGATTATTTCTTTCGTTTTCGAAAAAAAAAAAAACATTACCTTTCGCATTTCAATCACATTTGCACGGTTGTCGAGCGCCACACGGGCCCGCAACTACCGCCGTATAACAAACGTACGGGCGTTTGCAGAAAACGTGTCCGCGCGACCTTTTGTCGGCGGCGACGAAATCGTGCGACAACACATCGATCGAGGTGACGACGTGCTACGCGGAGTGGAGTGACATAATCGTACGAGACTTTCGTTCGATCTGACGTTGCGCATTAAAAGTATGGTTTTCGTTCGTTTCATTCGTTTTGTGTGGCTTTTTTTTTGTTAAATTTCCGATAAACATGATATTTCGAATATTTTCCGATCCGTTTTGTCGCGCCCCGATGAAAAACGTGCGTTGTTCAATATCAATAATATCCGAACGAGAATGCGATTTGTGCGAACGAATTTCCGTCGACAAATTTCAAGCGGACACAATTTTCAGCCAACGGTCGACGTGTTATGCCGTATAAACATTGTAGTTGTATACATTTGCATAGTATATAATAATAATAATACGACGAAGGGCCGTTTGTTGTTTTTTTTTCTCTCTAACCACCAGCTGTACAATTTAACGGTGTAATTTTAGTATCAACGACGATACCCTAGTCTGCGTAATGTAATTATTATTGTACGATTAATATTATTATTTTATTATTTATTTTTTTTTTTGACATTAAATCAAAAACGCTTACCATATTATACACGTCATATTTTAAACATAATATTATATTTATCGTCGTGCTGATGATGATATAGCTTTAACGTTTTATTTATTTGTTTTGTTTTGTTTTTTTTTTTTTTTTCATGTAAGCTATATGCATGCGTATATAATTTATTTATTTTACTATTAACACGTAATACATATTATAATACATATATAAATAATATATTTAATAATATAATGTTATACAATTTTTGTATGCTCATAATATATACGTGTATATATTGTACTATAGTAGTTCCTATTGTACGTCGACAATGACTGTAGAGTAGGTGTACGTTTTTTTTTTTTTTTTTTGCGTTTCGCATTTTCAATATTATATTATTATTATTATAAATTACCATCAAAGTAGGCGATAATCGAAAGACTGTAAAAAGATTAAAGATTTTATTATTATTATTATTATTATTATAATTATTACGTTTTCAACTATTATTTAATTCGCATGATAACACAGACAATAATAATATTATTATCGACGTATAAATTTTTTTTTCGTGTCTAAAAATTTTTATTTTTTCGAGATCGACTAATAAACCGTACTTACGACTCACTCGTGTAATAAATACAACGCAGTTTCATTTATTTTATAAGTTTTTTGTTTTTGTTTTTTTTTTTGTTTTTTTGTACCAGTCTCTTCCGCCGACTTGTGTTTTAAATTATTGCACGTGTTTGAAATAGTTTTCCGCACTGCATGACTTTTTTCTTTTTTTTTTTTTCATCACCCTTGAATTTTTATGGCCAGTAGAAAACAATTGACTATTATGTTTTGCATATTACTTTTAAAATATTACCGTACAACACGTTTTTTTTTTCGCACGTTGTAAATCAAACGTTTGGATTGTTTATAGTGTGCGGTGTGTACTGCACGCGGCAGTACGGTAAAATATAATATAGTATGGTCGTGGAATTTATTTGAGTCGTCCGCAGAAAATTGATCGTTTTAATCAAGCGGAGACAGTTAATATTGTCGTCGCGCTGCGGTATCGTCGTCGCGCGGGTAACGACGGAGCCGCCCGTGACTTATGTCACCCGCAAACGTGATCTTTTCCTTTTTACTTTTTTTTTTATTTTTTTTTTTTTTTTTTGATTATTAATTGCTTTCATAAAGAAAAACTCGAATGAAATTAAAACGGCGCAGCGCCGAAAATTCGGTGGAATCGCAACTATATTAATCGATTGACAATATAACAATGACCGCTGACAATTTACATAACTAGCAGTGGCGTTGCCGATAGACGTAAACTATAGGATCTGGGGATTAGCCGAGAGATTGACAATTTTCCTTGTGAGAATTTGAGCCAAATTAATATTGTCATAAGGCTAGAAAGCGATTATTTGTATATTGTTTTGGAGCTGTTCAGTTTTATTCGGAAAAATGTTTCCGTTTTAATTCGATACGGATTTTAATGCATTAAAATGAAAACACGTACCCTTAAAATATATATATATATATATAGTAAGTATAATAATACGAGTATACTATATAAAGTATAATAAAATAAAATTCAAAATTAAAATATGATTTTTTTATTTTTATTTAATGGTTTATGAAACGAGTTTTGTACTCGAAAAGCATTGTTCTAGAGCACCCGCGAGGTAATTCGATTTGCATTTAAATACGCACTTCTCATAGTTAAAACTTACGTGTCAAAACAATTAATTGTGCAAAAAAATCGACTACACGCGTGATAAATGCGTACGAGATAATTATTTTGTGTAATATAAAAAAAAAAAAAACTTAATTTTTAAACCTACGATTTAATTATATATCAGACTATTAAAGCATATGTACCTATGAAAGAGAAGAGAATTCGCCTCTCGAAAAAAATAAATAAATAGTCAACTTGCCTGCTCATTTTTCTCTTAAAAACGAATTTTCAAAGATCATTAATAACCTAAATTACGTATTAAGCTATATTATATAAAAAAAAAAAAATGCACAATTGAAATTAGTATTGTTGAACTTTGATATTCATTAAGAAACGAAAATGGGAAATTCAAGGATAACTAGTTTGTTGCGATTGGCAAGTTTGGTACGCGATGAAAAACCGAGAATTAAAATTCTCGCTGTAAAGATAATTAATTTTTTTTTTTTAGTTAGCATATTTTATTTGTTTGTAATAAGCTTTTTATGAATATTATTTCATATATCGTATAATTATTATTCATAAGCTTTGGCGTTGGAGAGTTTTTTTTTTTTTTTTTTTTTTTTTCAATTGCAAATCAAAGATACGATTATTATTTTATGATTAAACATTACGCCATAATCGATACTTAGTACATTTACATAATAATTATTTTTCCATTAATATAACATCAAACACGTTTATTGGATGTAGCGTTTTACATTAAAACGTATCGTATTACCTACCCGGGGGAAAAAAAATGGGCCACGCCGCTGCTTACTAATAGTTATAAGATTTAAACGAACGTCGATAACCAGAGCTTAAGAATTGTCGATTATTTTATTTTAAACAATGAAACTGGATGCTTTCATTCAGGACCTCGAAACATAAATCACTGTTTTGCGAAAAAAAAATAATAAATACTCGTTTTTGAAGGATAAATTGTTGCCATATATAATATTTAAACTTGTTTATAATTCGATCATAAAATAGACACTATGTTAATTACCAGTAGTTAAAGTTTGTTGGCGAAGTAGCGAACCGAAATTAATGATTCGATCGTCAAAGTTTCGAGAGAATCGTGTGCTACCGAAATCCGTCGAAAAATAGACGTGCGTTTCGTTTACACGAATTTCGAAGAAACTTAAAACAGTTCGTAAAACCGATTGGATATATTTTTTTTATTCTTCTCCAATTCATTGGATTTTTCATTTCTAAAGCAGTCAGGGTACCATAGTACCGTAGTGACTACCAGACGTACCAGATCCTTCGATTAATTAAATTTTTTTTAAATAATAATCATAATAATATAGTGAAAATGTATACGTACTTATAGTATTCTTGTCATGTGACGTCAAACGATACTGTTTCGGAACGAATACGTTTTTCGGCAGCACAAAAGAATTGCAAAAAAAAAGAACAGAGTTAAAAATGTTTGTCGATAATATATTAGGTACACGACCGTGATGGACCGGGGAAAAAAATCGTTTGACAATAAGCAAAAAATAATTCGAGTTAAAAAAACGTTCTTGCGGGAATCTTGAACGCGCGTTTACCATATTTTTCAAAAATACAAGTCGTATTAATTTTAATTTAAAATCACTACCTCGCGGTTATCGTTTATAATCCATTTCAACCGTACTCCGCCACTTGGCGTTCTCGCGTACCGCCTGAATTCCAAAACCTAAATCGCGCCAAGTTTTAACTCGGAAGTGGAAAAATGTCTTATACAATCGACCTTTTGCTATCGATCTCCGCCTTTCGGACGTTATAAACCGCCACGCGCAAACGAATGTCGTGTTGTGGTTAACGAATTAAATAAAAATATACCGTCGAATTACACGAGTAAAACGTACAAATCTGCCGCTGCCGACCGGAACAAAGCGCGGTGGTCCCGAACGTTTTCAAATCGTCGGATTGTTTATTTCGACCGCCGCCGCGGACACGGGGCGAACGAGGGTCGTTTTCGGCCGCGGCAACGAGTGACAAACCGAAACGAATTCGTTGCTTAATTTAACCGGGATTGAAAAACGGAAAACCAAAATGAAAAAAAAAACAAAACCGTCCGTTCATTTACGTGGTTTCCCTCTTCCTCGCGCGGTCTGCAAAACAACGTCGCGCGATGTATGTATAAAACACACACCGCGTCCCGTCACTAAGGCGTTTTCCGTTTTCCGGGGACTTCCGACCGCCGTCAGTGTCTCAGGGTTCGATCCTCATCGTTTTTTTTTTTTTTTTGTAAACTGTACCCAAAAATAGAAAACAATCGTGTGCGTCGGTGTTATGTCGTGGTTTCTTTTCGCGAGCGCGTCAGTCTGAAACGAAAAAATCGATAAAAAAAACAAAAAAACCCCGAGTTTTTTCGAATAAATCCGATGAAGCTTTGTTTTGCCTTCTCTTTGCCGTTTGATCGAAATTCGTTTTTTATACAACGATCGTCGGCATTATTTATCGATTCTACCGCGCGCCAACGTACGTTTAAAGTGTACGCTGTATATAATAATACACCTTGCCTACTCTCGCACGAGCCCACTCGCGCGTAAACAGACGTAAATCGTTTTTATTCGATCCGTCAGGACAGTACGTTTCCGAGTTTTCACCAATTTCAATTGTCTATTTCGACGCAGAAATATTCATAATCGATTGTTTTGCACTGGATTTGACGATGTTTTTGCGCCATTTCGTAGGAATCCATACGCAATATTTTGTCGCTATACGAACATAATGAATACCGACAGCATAATAATATTATTACATCGTGCAGAAACGTAGTTTGTTTTGATTGTCTCGTGTTCCTCGAAACCCCTCTAGTCTCGAACACGTTAATGTTTTAGATTTCGGTGTAGCCTCTCCCCCCCGCGCCTCCGCAAGAATTTCGAACTCTGTCGAAAAATAGTTTTACTCCCGTCGCGACGTAATATTTTCAAACGCGTTCAATATCACCGCGCGTGTACACGTGTCGTATAATTAAACGTCGAAATATTTCGTATAAATAAGCGTAGGCACTTAAACGCAGATTAACGGGGGGCCGGGGGGGGGGGGGGGGGGTAGAAAGAAAAAGAACAGTTAATAATCGCGACGACGACGACGACGGTCTACCGTTGTCCCCGGCGACGACGTCGCTATTGTCGGCGCATTAGCGAGTTAAAAAGTTAAGTTACACGGCGAGTTAATTACTTTTTACTTATTAATTTCGACTTAACGAGTTGATTTCGTTTTAAAGCGTGCCGAGTAAACTTTCGGTTGATTCATTTTCCATTGGCGTTAATTTCAAATATATATTCCGTTTGGACGCCGCCGAAAAAAAAAAAAAGAAAAAAGTTTCCATTTTCATTCTTTGCGCGGCGCGGCGCGGCCGGCCGGCCGGCCGGGTGGGCTTATTTCGTCGGCAAAACGAATACGTTTAGTTTATTTTTACATTTCCCGCCGAGCCCTGGTGCCTTCTAGAAAGCAGGTGTATCGAGACCGGAAGCACAAATATTTTTATTGATTTTCGACCTCGGTAAAACGAATTTTCAGGCCAATTAATATTACGCGAAGGTACTCGATTAAATATTTGTCGTCGTTCGGAGAGAAACCGAAATGGTGCGGTGAGTTTTATATTTTCGTGGTATGTCAAATCATAAAACGATCAACCGATGATGCCGACGGATCGGAATAGGATAGTACATGAAAATTAATTAGTCTGCATTCGAACGGTGTATTTTTTTGTTTCGTTGTATTTTTTATATTAGGTACTCAATTATACGATTGATACAGTCTGAATGTTTTTAAAAATTACATTTTAAAACGCGGTACGAAAAAAAGTTTTTACTGAGCAACACGTGCACTAATAATGTCCAACCGTAGTTAATAAAATAACGAACAAAAATCGATAATTCCACCGCCCATTCCAGCGCGATCAATTTGAAAAAATAAAATTAAAGCTGCTGTTTGAAAAAAAGTTATCTGTACGTACAAGAGCGTGTAAAATTAACAATTAAAAAGATGTATAGAAAAATGTGTCGCGTCGTTTTGTTAAATTACATTTCATCGCGACACGCTGTATCAGTAGAAAAAACAAAAACCTGTAGCGTACAAACACGTAAGACACGCCTTGCGTATTCGACACGATTTGCGTTTAAGTAATTAAATCGCCTTGTAAAGGACCTAAATATGAGCGTACGTGTACATGTACATACACTTGAAACGTAGGGCCGACACTCACCAAAGTAACACGATATTGTGACAAATGATACGGACGAGCCAATGAAAAGTGAAAATAGAAACAATGCGCTGCTGCCGAAACGACGTGATTTTTTAACCGTAAAACGATTCCTAGGTCTGTTTTTATCATTTTCCGTCGGCCAAAATGTTCTCAGACACGTTTGCTCGCCGTGAACTCTATTGGTTTTAAAAATCATAATCTATCGTGCGAAAATATCGGGTACGATACGCGAAAACCGTAACGGTCGCGGCGTTCAAAGAACGTCAAACGACCCGGAACGATACGGTTTGCCGTTCGTTTTACACAGTTTTATTCGTTCGGGAAATATTAGGAGACGGGGCGCTGGCCCTCCGCAGATTTTCGGTCTGAATAATCCGGTCGACAATTTCGGCGTCCTTTTGACTGTGCGGAGACGTCTACGATTTCGTGGCAAAGCGAATTCGCACTCGACCGCCGCCTCTAATGTCTCGAGTACGGTGTACCACTCGTTTTGAGCAACTACTGCGCGTGTTACGACCGTTTCGTGAGATCGAATCGTTTGACCGCAGATATAGAAATTGAAATACGCGATTCGCTTGCCATCTCGACGCGAATAATCCGGACGACGACTGTGCGTCGCGTCGCGCGTCGGGTTTCTTTGGTGAACGCCGGCCCGCGGATATCACAATCCCGAGTCCCACTGACGTTTCGCGTGCGTTTTTTTCAGACCGACTTGACGGCGGACCAGCAGCTGCAACAGAGGGGCGGCCCCGGACCCGTGTTCGCCAAACCACAATCCGCGGCGTCTTCGCAACATCAACAGCAGCAGCAGCAGCAACAGCAGATCATCGCGGCCACGCGGTTCTGACAGACAGATTTCGAATCGATCCCCGAGGACGATTTGGTCATGTTGTGAGTCGGCGACAGTCGACCATCACGCGGAACCACTGACTTTCGGCGACACCGCGAAAACATAATATAACGTTGTAATTTTTTTGTTTGTTTTTTTTTTTTTTTTCAAAATTGCTCGGGTAAAGTGTGTGCGTGTATGTGAGAGAGAGAGAGAGACAGAGAGAAATATGTTTTTTCGTTTAATTTCGCTCGTTTTTTTTCTACTTTTCGATATCGTACCTTCCGTCCCCCGAATACCTAAAGTATTTCGAGATTTCCGCGGCTCGGCCACTCACCACTGCTTCACGCACTCCCTATAACCGTCAACTCGAAATAGTTGACGTTCTCGCGCAGAACAGATTAGAAATAGTGCCACGAGTTTACAATAGGTAAACTAGGAGACGCTGTTCGCTTATCCCAATCGTTCGTACAGTAAACTACGTAGGTTCAATGCAGCCACTATGTCCATTTCGGTTTGATTCGATTGTTTTTTTTCCAAATTCTCCGACGGCGACTTCACACGCGCCTTTGAGTAGGTACTCGTCGCAAAAACAGAGGCGTTGACGGCGATTTTCGAGAACGATATAATTAATCACGAAAAACCATCCCGAAGTATAATAAATCCCCTCGAAACTATATGCACGGCAATATTATTATGCGTACGGTTCGTACGTTCGCCGGTCGCGAAAACTCTTGCGGGTACCCACTCAAAACGCAAAAGTTTCACCGTAATAATAGTAATTATTATGTATTACACGGCGTGGTGTATAAGTAGTACACGCGCCTAATCTCGCGCCAGAGGTATAAAACAATCAACGACGGCGAACCAAAAAAAAAAAAAAAAACACTCGAAACCGCGCCGAAATTTCGCGTCGAGAATTTAACTCGTTCGGTACTTGTACTGCGATTGCGTCGTCGAGAAGCCCATAGATCGGAATCCCGCCCCGCTGTTCGCGTTCGATCGGTGACGGATTTTACTATCCCGTTCGCGAAACATAGTTCCGCCGCAATCGAGATTCGATGAAAAACGCGATGCACATAAGTATCGGCCACCTAGTTTAGGTTTTAACTCCCCACCGTGTCTTACAAATATAAAAAGCGACGAGTGAAAACTCGATTATAATAAAACAAAACAAAAACTCACCACGAAAATCCGGCCAACTCCTTTGATCGCGGGTACCCGATTTGCGTCTTAAAATTAACACGGGTCGTTTGAGCTTGATTTCCTGTTTGAGCGTGGACTATATAGTATACGTATACGATTGTGTTTTACCAAGTCGTCCGTTTTATCTTTCGCTTTATTACGTATTTCGTGTCCATAACCAAAAAATGAAAAAAATCGTCAACATTTTGAAATATCTAGTTTTTTTTCATATAATTTTTTTTTTTTTTTCGCCACAAAACCCAAGTGCCCTAAGCACTTGAGATTAATAACGTATTGTATTTTGACCTTACCGGTACTCGGTCCGTTTATTTTGTAGAAAACGTCGTTCTCGAACTCCCGAAAACCGTTTTTCCGAAGACAAATCTGCTTCGACTTTTATTTAGTTCTCGCCTTTTCGACCGAGCACGCGCAGCCGTATTGGATTCAATACGCCTCGTGTTATATTATGTAAATATTAGCGGTACGAGACTGAAATACATTATGATTTAATTCGACACGTTTTATGGTCGGCCCGACGCTAAAATGAGAAATCCGGCTCACGTGATCTACGATGTTTATCCAAACGTGCTCAAACGTCCGGACGGACGGACAAACATTTTGTCGATTTATGTTTTTCCACGTTCTACTAGATTTCCGAAATATCTCGATAAATATAGACGCCTCCGAACCACGCATAATTGTATGAAAATTTTTAAAAAAACCACACACACGCCGAGACACCACCTGCAACAATATTAAATGTTAGACGGACGTTTTTCTTCTCTGCTCAGACAATCCATCCGAAAACCCGAGTTAAATCACATATTTTGTTCGTTCATTTTCCCCCATCTTTTCAAAGATTTTATATTATTTTATATTTGTTTGGTCTTTATCGAACGCGATATTATTGTAAAAATAATTATAATTGTTCCTCGTCGTTCGATGCTCAAAAGAATCACTCAATTAACACGAATATTATGTATGATGGGCATTCATGTCGTTTTTCATGTACTGTTAAAAAAAAAAAAAAATTTTTAAAAAAATATTCAAATAAAAATTGAAATTTGAGGTTGTAAATATGTACATTTTAAACACAGCTTGTGGCCAAAAAGTTTTTATAGACTCGAAACACATTTTTAAGAGCGCAGAATTTTTTTAATCGTCGTAAACGTACCGTTTACGACACCGTTAATAATCATTGTCCATATTATTATTATTATTATTATTATTATTATTATTATATTGAAACGTTTTAACGACATTATTATACCTATATTATATATATATATAAATGTATAGTATATTATATTATTATTATCATCGTGGTTTTTATTTTTATTATTATATTATATTGTGTTTGATTATAATTATTGTGTTACCTCCAAGACGATTTTCGTTAAGTTTAAAAGAGAAAAAAAAAAATAATGAAAGTATTATGTACTAACCAAATGTTATCCGCGTGACATGCTTTCGTCGTATAATACTAATATTGTATACATAATATTATTCACACGGACATAAAACGTATGACATGTAAATTCATCTCCCGTATTTGTATAACACACAATAATAATATTATGTTGTATTATAGTTTAGCGTATGATATTATTATAATATAATGTATATTATGTATGTACGAGAGCGCAAAACGACATCACGTCTATACACTTTAACGCGAATCTACTTTTTTCGTCGAACGATCGAGTCGAATCACGTTGGGCCCCAAAAAAAAAAAACAGAATGAATTGAAAATTTTACAAAATAGTACAAAATCGATAACGTTTCGTCGAAATAACATTAAAAAAAAAAAAAACAGGTTTGACTGTCATTTTCGCCGAAAAATAATCAACAAATGTAATATCCGTTATTGTCACAATATTTTATCGACCTAACATAAATATGTATGCAAATTCCGATTACAACACGACACAGCAACAGTATGTACACGGTACAATGGTGAAAAAGATTTAATACGAGAGAAAATAATTACGTTATGGTTCCAGAACGTTTTCCCGCTGTAATCTTCTAATACAATTGATAATTTTAATGATTTAAAAAAAAAAAAATAAATACCGATTATTATAGTCGTTCGATTTAAAAACAAAAAACCGACCAAAAGTAATCAATAATAAACTTTAATCGTCTGACGAATTTCCAACAACGTGTCACGTTCTTTCGCAGAGTTTTACTAGAATTGCATTCGCTATTGTCTTCAATCTAATATTGAAAAATAATGAATACGAAATTTACACATCTGTTTTATTTATTTTTTGTTTTTAACAAGAACGCCAGGAACTCGTGTTTGATCTAAAGAAATATATATATATATATTCTGTCGACGACGCGATTCGAACACGAATAATAAATTAAAAACTAAACTGTCACTAATTTGCTCGAATAACGTGTTACGTAGAATTATGTATTTTAATGTACACTAATGATTAATCAAACTAATTAGGGAATTCACGTACGATCTTTTAATCGATTATTTTATTTTATTATTAGAAGCGGCTTTATTATATTAACATTATAAATGACTCGGATTATCCAAAACACAAGTTTCAAACAGATTTTAATGCATATCACTAGACAGGAATGTTGTCGATAGGATTCGTTTTTGTTCCGTTTTCTATTCGAACGTCGTTATGACGTCACTTTTGATAAAACGTTTGAGCACCGTGAACTCATTAAACTTGCGTATACGTCTTGTCGTGTGTGTTGTAATACGTTTAGGCGCGGACATACATTTTCGAAAACGTTTTAAAGCCTTCCTCAAAAAAATATCGTAATATTATTATTTCGGTGAAAATCAAACCTCGGCTTGGGTTAGCATAATATATATATGCAGTGGTCGTACAATTCCCTCGTCGCGATTAAAAACTATCCCGCGAACACCGGCCGCGCGCGTTCAACTCCCCGAGGTCCGTGGACGCGTCGTCGCCAGCCGACAAACGACGGGTGCGGTGATTATCGATGAATAATGGGTACTGGGTACTACAGGGCTCGGATTTATATAATTATAATACTCGCGAAAACCCTCCGGAGAGAGAGAGAGAGCGTTATTAATGTCTTTGTGTATTTATACATTTTATGGAAACGCGCCGTTAGAAATCGAAAACGTTCACGCGAAAAAATGGTGACCAAACGATTCGCATATGATTTTTATACCGCTTTCATTTCAAATAATATTTCTCGGGCGACAATATCGTACAGTATCATTCACAAGGGCATGTCGAACTCAATGTTCCCACGGCAATTCATATACATCGAATCCGCGTGGGCTGCGAAAAAATTTAACTAATATTTTTAACTTTCTACACATTTGATTTTTTACATACTATACGTACTGAATTCTGATCAATTTCCCTCCTCCTCCTCCTCCTCCGATATTCGAGATCTCTTTCGACTCGCCAACTTTTATAATATTTCTCTTGTACATGTTGTTTACGAATTCTGTGTGCACACATACATTATTATTACTATCGCTAACGCGCGTTTAAAACGTATAGAATATTATTTTATTTTTCACATGACGAATCCGAGCCTCGTGCGCTAAATAAGCAAAATAGCGATAATAATTATTGTTCGCCGTCGTTCGTTCCGTCGTGAATAAAAAAACGTTTCCCCTTGCCGCTTCCCGTCTCTCGTATAAGTGTTTTGTATTTTTATTTGCCCCGCCGGATTCTCTCGATATCGATCGTGTATTCGCCGTTTGTAATCGTCGAAAAAAAGTAACCCGCGAAATATGTCACAACTTGTGACAACTTGTGACTCACAAGCGCATTAGGGCGCATCGTCGATACTCGTTTTTTTTTAGATCGTTCTCGACTGTCCATCCGACGACGAACGCTCGGTAAACATTCTCCGTAACGTGCGCGAAAACCACATTGCGCGCTACTCCACAGCACGTGTTTATGTATAATATTATGGTATATTATATTGTTATGTTGTAAATATGATATATATATATATATATACATATACTCGTATATATATATATATATATATATATATATATATATATATATATTCGTAAGATAGTTGTTGCAAGTCTATACCTACAACATGTCATGCGACAACCGCAACGATAATATTATTGATATAAAATTCGCGACCGAAAACACCCGAACAGCTGGTCGTGAAATAATATTATTAGTCCGAACGCATGTTGCAGATATTGCGACTTGTGTAGGTGTTTATAAATTAATGTAAGTCATTTTTAATTCAATGTATTTTTAAAAGTTTTGTCGGTATTTTATGATTTTGGAAAACGTTAATAGCTCTACTACACCTGTATTCATAACCGTACTATTGTATTATCGTTTTAATATACCTTTTATTTTTTTTTTAATATGATTTATTTTCTATTATTATTATTATTATTATTATTACTATGAAAGTTTATTATTTATTAACGTCGGCTAGTATGTGTATTATGTATTTAGATTTTATTAGTGTAAACTACGAGTATAATATGATTATTAAAGAAAAATGTTTTAATAATATCGCAAAATGATGTATTCATAATCGACCCTATGCATAGGTATAATGTTTGTGTGATTTGCACGTGCTCAGAAAAACACGTCATTTTAAAATCTACGTGGCGCAAACAAAAGCAGAATCGGATACCAGCCGACTCGTAGGTTTTGCGATGTTTTGTCAAATAACAATCTTTCGCCGTGACATTAATGAGTCATGAGTCGTGACTCATGACTATGACATTTATAGAGAGATTTATATAGAGTTGGATGATAAGCCAATAATATTTAACTGAACGATGAATCATTAATGACGAACGCGAGTTTGAACTGAGGAGGAGATAAGAAATGCCGACCGTGTTCTTATAAAAATTCAAAAGAGCGTTGATTTTTGTTTTTTTTTTTTTAAAGAAATAATTTAATATTATTATCTAAAGGCGAAAAAAAGCTTTAATATTTATATTTTTTTAAAGTACAGTTTTATTTAAAAAAAAAAAAAAATGATGTTAAAACTAATGCACGGATTTAAATGCATTAAATAATAACCCATTAAAAATATGAATACATGCCCTAAAAAGCAAAACAAAAGAAAAATAAATTTTTTTTTAGTAATAATTTGTTCACATAAAACGATGTGGTGGTTCTAGATGTATTTTTTTGCGGTGGTTGAGGTGTTTTAGTAAATATTACAAGTAATAATGATAGATTTAGAAAAAATAATTGTCGATTCAAACAATGTCTGTTCTCAGAAACTCAGGCGCAGTTTTAATATAATAAAACGAGCAAACAGGAATAGGTTTATTTAGGTATTTAGGTGTAGTGTGGGTACCGTGGATTTTTACTACAATGAAGTATAATAAAAATGATAATAATAATTTAAAATATAATTGTCGAACGACAAAAAAAAAGACATTATTTGTCGATTACTTATTTTAAAAACGTAAATTCGAGCCAAGCAAAGCCGACGGGCGTAGTATATCGACATGAAAATAGAAAAAATTCAACGAATACGGAAACGTCATTTTCAGTTTAAAGAATTCGTGTTATAATATTATTTGTAACCAAGACGAGAGTACCGGCCAAGGTAAATAATAATAATAATAATAATAATAATACTAATAGAAGTCAGTATTACTTCTCGGGATATCGGGGAGTGCTCGTCGCGCCGAGAGAAAAATATTAAACCACTTCGTTTTTCGGAGGTAACATAATGGATGTCGACGCGCCGTCGCGGGACTTGCGAACGTCATAAATAGTCACCGGGAATCGATATCGGACAAGACGGGCAACAACAAAAACCAAACGGCTTTCAGACCACAAAACCAACAGGCTTCGTATATTATACAACAAATTATGAGTGTCGAAGACAACAAATCGAAACGAGAAACATGACCAAACTGAAAGCGACGAAGACAACCAAAAGAAAAGAAAACGTGCCTATCTATTATAGGCGCAGAAACACGCTGCCGTCGATCGGCGGCTATATTATCACGTCGGTCGAGCGGGCGATGGGACAGGCAGGGTCCCGCGTCGGCTGCCGGATCGGCTCGGCCAGTGTGGGATGGTGGCGGGGCCAGTCCACGACGTCCGATTGGGCGCTTCAAATAATAATGCTGCTGCCGGGTTTCGACGCTCGCGACGATAAGACGCCGCCGCGCCGGTCCCGTTATACAAGACGGCGACGACGGCGTACGATGCACGAACAATGGAAAATAATAAAAACCACGGCGCGGCGGCGGCAGTTGCCGAACGAGTGACCCGCGTCTCGCCGGACACATTCGTTGTCGTCGCGATTTCGTTTGTTCGTGCTTCGACTTGATCGTTTCGCCCTGGCCAGCGTATACTCATATTATGTTATAATAATAATTATTAACATAATGTTATCGTTAATAGCGAGAGGAAAAGTGGCGGTGCAACGGACCCACGCAATCGGTCTCGAACCACTGCAAACACTCGCACATCATTCTAACTTGCTATGCAAATAATTTCCGTTTCGATATATTTTTATTCCGCGATCAACTCCGAAACCACTCGACCCCGATCTCGATCAATCGCTAACCGCTATTTCTTACGTTCAATGATAGCGACGTAGCGTCGCCGCCATTCCAAAAGTTAAAATACGCGAAATCTTAAAAATAAACTCTTAAATGTTTTTACAATCGACATTTTGCTATTAATTTATCGGCGTCATATATGTAAACCATGCGTATTTTCAATATTTTTTACGCTAAATAGGGAGAAAATCGTACAAAAATGACTCGAATTGAACGTCGATCGGGCGAAAAAAAATACTTTCTAAAAAAATAAATATTATCAATAGTGTGATAGAATGTTTATACGTTTAATCTTTGTAATATCTGATAAAAAGTAAATTTTTATTTTAAGAGGACATCGGACGTACGTTTTTCGTGTATTATAACAACGCTTCGGACTTGCAATAAAACTCGGAAAATATTAATCGTCGAATATATCTGAAAAAATATCCAAATAAAGCTTATAGAGTGTCTTCTATGTGTGTGGTAGACTCGTATTTAAAATAAAAAATGTACTTGTATTTTTTTTCAGCGAAAAGTTTTACGTTTTTCAAAATCGAAATGAAAAAAAAAAAAATGTCATTTTAGTTTCGAGAAATAAAACTCTCTACGGGCGCATAGAATAAGTTTCGATCTTTAATTCGGTACTAAAATCGATACTATGCGGCAAACGGTGTTTCGGAGGAGTGTTTTTTCGGGAAAAATGAAAAAATTCACTGCCGCCATGAGCTGCTGCTCTCGCCGCGGCAGTGTTCGAAAACGACGATTGCTATTATTATTTTCCGTCTCGCCAAAACGCAGGACGAAACTGGTTTTATTGTGCGTTTCTCATACCGGTTGCACTCGGATCCTACGAGTGCGGACCAACGAAACTAAAATGTATAATATTCGTCCCTGTGAAATCTGCTTTTGTCGTTGTGTGTGTGTACAGTAAATAATATGTACGTACGATGAACAGCACAATACGCGCGTTATCGTTAAACATTCCGATAGAGAAGGACGGTTCGGGGTTTCGGCCGAACAAAGAAAAAAAGGCGAGTAGTACAACGCGTTCGCCGACGACGCGGTTGTCTAGAGGGGACGCGCGATCGGTCGGTCGAACACCGGCCGCTCGCGACGGATCGGAAAAAAAAAAATAAAATATTTTACCAGACCCCCCGGTACCGCTCGCGTCTCGATCGTCCTGAATACACGGCGCGCGAGATAAAGGAATTTTTCACTGCGCGACGACTTGGCGGGCGAGACCGAGGCGTGCGCTGTTGCCGCGCAGTCGCCCGCGCGTCCCCTCGCCGTCGCCGACGTGTCGAACCGGGTGGTGGTCATACTGGTTCTTCTCGCGGAGATAAACGTCACCGTGGCCGTCGCCGCCGCCGCCGCCGCCGCCGTTTTTACAACCTCCCGAGCGAGCAGTCAGTCCGCGCCCACCCGCCCGCCGACCTGTGGCGCTACTCTGCGGTCCGACGATTGTTCAGCCTGTTCAGGGCAGCCGTCAGTTCACCGTCCGCCGTCGTCCACTCGCCGTGTGTGCCGCCGCCCAGCGAACGCGTCTCCTTTGTGTCGAACGACCATAACTTCACTGTTGTCCGCGCACGCGTTTTTCACGCCGTCCGACGTACATAATCTGTCCCCAACCGTGTTTCCAATTCAATCGACTCGGAACGACTATCGCGTGCGTTTACTCGAGGCGATCCTCAAGTGTCGTCGTACGCGTCGTCCGGCCGTCGCCGTCGCCGTCGCCGCCGCCGCCGTTTTTACAACCTCCCGAGCGAGCAGTCCGTTCGCGCGCACCCGCCCGCGCCACCCACCTGTGGCGCTACTGCGGTCCGACGATTATTGTTCAGCGCAGCCGTCGGTTCGCCGTGTGTGCCGCCGCCTAGCGAACGCATTTCCTTTGTGCCGTCTGCGTGTCGAACGACCATAACCTCATTGTTGTCCGCGCACGCGTTTTTCACGCCGTCCGACGTACATAATCTGTCCCCAACCGTGTTTCCAATTCAATCGACTCGGAACGACTATCGCGTGCGTTTACTCGAGGCGATCCTCGAGTGTCGTCGTCCGGCCGTCGCCGACGGAAAATCGCCCCGCGCAAGCGTATATTTTATCATCGTGTAATACATTATGTTTTCATGTCGTCGACGCGACTATACCGTTCTATACGTGTGTTAAGCCCGCTGTGACGAGTTCGTTTTCTGTTGCGCGTTCGGCGTAAAGCTATTGATCGTGCGTTTGCGCAAACGTCGTGGTCGCCGAACCGCGTTTCATATCTTTGCTGTTGGCCGTCGTTTCATTTCGTATTTACTTTTTGACGCTGTCTTTGGGATTTCAACTGACTCGTACTCGCCGATTCCAGGCGTATGTAATTAGCGCTGACATATCTACGTGTAAGATTACAAATTACAATAAAATAAAATAAATCATCGATCGAATCAATATTATTGATCAACATTCGATATTGACCGTGTATTGCACCGTATTGAAGACGTTTTCAATATATTTTATCGAAACAATCGAAATTATTTTCATATTTATTGATAGATTGTCAATATTGTTCTTTGACTTTTGCTGGTATAGCTTCTTGCATAGATGCATTTTGTTTTTTAACTAACGGATTAACCAGAGTTCTAATTTCATCGAAACACACGTCATACATCCTTAGAAAAAATTTAAAATCATTTATTTCAAACGTGCTCAACTCTGTTAATAGCTTCTCCTGAGTATCATATAGTCTATTTTTCAGCTACTCTCAGGCCCAAGTTCTACGTTTACTTTTTTTTTTCTCCAAGTGACATTGGCAGAGATATAGCAATAATGACCCTCTCTTCGCGGGACATTTTGAACGAAGCTTAGCATTATATTTATGAATATAATCGATCGTGTGTGTGCCAAAAAAATTAAAACATTTATTGAAACAATTATTGATATAAATATTGATCAATATTACTGAACGTTTATGGGCCCCTTTAGTTTTATCTAACATAAGAGACAAACCTTTACTTACCTGCCTTTCAAATAATTCATTGAATGTTCTCGTATCTTCCAACCAAATAAAATGTTTTCATTGAACGTTCACTGTATTTTTATATTTCATAAATTAAAATTTATTTTAATTGGAAATAAATATCAAATGATAATAGGTATGTATATACTTATTAGTTTTGTCTCTCAAATTGTGTCAACAAGATGTCTTCAGTATTTCAGATGTTAACAATTATAAAAAAAAAAATTTGTTATTTTAGCGGACAAATTTTATATTGTTTTAATTATGACATTTTTAATACATTTTATTTAGTATCAACTATGAATTTTTAATTTTATTATTCAAAGAAGAACTAGTACTTAATTACCATAAGTACATAAGTCTTCCATTATTAATTTTAAATATTTTATCGGCCCATATTGCAATGATATTATATGCAAATGAAGTGAAGTCCTCTATAAAATAAAACACATTGTTTAGTTGGATTTTATTCAGTTCAGATAGGTTTTTATTATAAATTATCATAATACGGCTGTTATTTAACCACCATTTATGTTTTTTACAGTGTCTGCTGATATCTGTTATAGTCGTGTTTTGAAAAACAATACAAAACAATAAAACCAAATCCATCTGACGATAAAGTAAGTACCTACCTTATATAATAAAATTTCTATTTTGTTGAAGATGAATATCTGCCTATATTTAAAAGAAAATTAAGAACTGAAATTATAAACATTATTAATATTTAAAATAGATAGGGTATTTTGTTATGACTGTACATGGGAAATAATCTTAACTAGTTTTATTTTCTTATGATTATTTTTTATCTACAAAATATTTTAAATATGCTCGATAATATTATTATATTTCAATGAACGTCAACTTTCGAGAATGAATAAAAATATTTTACAGCAGTTATCAAAATATTTATTCAATTATTGAAATAATTAATAATTAAATAGTTGGCTATTATTAATAGTATAAATTAAGAATAGCATATAAGCATAATTTATTATTACCAGTAATACACTAGTATTAATATTATTAATTTATTTATACTATAGATATTTATATAATCTTGATATTATGTAATTTTCCTCTATTTATATTTTAAGAAAGATTTAATTTTAATTTTTTCTTATTTCAACAAGTAGTCAATGGTACATAATGGATATTTTCTGAATTAACTCGTTTAGAAGTCAGTATAGTTTTTTCTATTTTTTTATATTATTCGTGATATGGAATATGTTTTAATTATTATAAATTTTAATAAAATGTACCAATGCATAACTAGGTGAGATTAGATTTTTCCTTCCGGCAACTTCTTTTATGATATTGCCATCACTTAATAGAAACTATATGTCCATTAACACACATTTCATTAACTTAAACAATATTTATTTTTTTTGATAAAATTTTATTCTAGTATCTTCGTTAGACGGGTCTATGATTAAATTTAATATATTCATTCGTATTTACATTTATCTTGCAAATCGTTCAATTTAATGTTAAAAATGATATTCAATTACAGGTATCAATAAAAATGAATACTGGTCAAAAAAGTGGCAGTTCATACGAATGTGAATATTGTTGGAATATATACTCTGAAAGAAAAAGTTTAGTTGATCATATGAAAAACCATGATGAAGTAACCTATTACCACTGTAAATGGTGTAACGAATATATCTGTCTGAAGCTTAGTATAGGACACGTATTAAAACACATAGAAAAACCTTACCAATGTGATTATTGTGGAGAAATGTTCAGAAAAAAAGCTGATTTAATTCGTCATATAAAACCACATTTTATGAGAGACTATTACAAGTGTAAATATTGTGAAAAAACGTTCTCTATAAATTTATTCAAAGTTCTTCATGCAAAACACTCACAAAAATCTTACACATGTGCATATTGTGGAAAAGAATTCAATGAAAGAGCTCGTTTTATTTGTCATATAAAAGAACATGAAAAGAAACCTTATAATCGATAAAGTAAGTACCTACCTTATATAAAAAAATTTCAATTTTGTTGAAGATGAATATCTGCCTATATTTAAAAGAAAATGAAGAACTGAAATTATAAACATTATTAATATTTAAAATAGATAGGGTATTTTGTTATGACTGTACAGGACATGGGAAATAATCTAACTAGTTTTATTTTCTTATGATTATTTTTTATCTACAAAATATTTTAAATATGCTCCATAATATTATTATATTTCAATGAACGTCAACTTTCGAGAATGAATAAAAATATTTTATAGCAGTTATCAAAATGTTTATTTAATTATTGAAATAATTAATAATTAAATAGTTGGCTATTATTAATAGTATAAATTAAGAATAGCATATAAGCATAATTTATTACTAGTAATACACTAGTATTAATATTATTAATTTATTTATACTTTATTTATTATATTTATATAATCTTGATATTATGTAATTTTCCTTTGTTTATATTTTAAGAAAGATTTAATTTTACTTTCTTCTTATTTCTTATTTCAACAAGTAGTCAATGGTACATAATGGATATTTTCTGAATTAACTCGTTTAGAAGTCAGTATAGTTTTTTCTATATTTTTATATTATTCATTTTAAAAATATTAAAAAATAATTATTCAATAAAAATGGATACTGGTCAAAAAAGTGGCAGTTCATTTTCCCAAGAATCCAGTTTAATTAGACATGTAATTACAGACACAGAAAATACATTTTACGAGTGTGCAGATTGTATATATAAATTCTCTGAAAAAGATAGTTTAATTTGTCATGTAAAAACACATTATAGAGGAAACTTTCACAAGTGCGAATTTTGTGACAAATGGTTCACTCTAAAGACTAGTTTAATTAAACATGTAAAAAAACACACAGAAAAATCTTACCAATGTGCATATTGTAAAAATGAATTCTTTCAAAAAGCTAGTTTAACTCGTCATATAAAAGCACATAATGGAGGACCCTTTCACAAGTGCTTATTTTGTTACAAATTGTTCAATCTAAAGACTAGTTTAATTAGACATGTAAGAAAACACACAGAACAATCTTACCAATGTGCATATTGTAAAAATGAATTCTTTCAAAAAGCTAGTTTAACTCGTCATGTAAAAGCACATAATGGAGGAACCTTTCACAAATGCGAATTTTGTTACAAATTATTCGATCTAAAGCCTAGTTTAATTAGACATGTAAGAAAACACACAGAAAAATTTTGCGAATGTGCACATTGTGGAAATGAATTCTTTCAAAAAGCTAGTTTAACTCGTCATATAAAAGCACATCATGAAGGAATCTTTCACAAGTGCTTATTTTGTTACAAATTGTTCAATCTAAAGACTATTTTAATAAGACATGTAAGAAGAAAACACACAGAAAAAAAATCTTATAAGTGTACATATTGTGGAAATGAATTCTCTCAAAAAGCTAGTTTAATTCGTCATGTAAAAGCACATAATGGAGGAACCGTTCACAAGTGTGAATTCTGTGACAAATTGTTCTCTCTAAAGCCTAGTTTAATAAGACATGTAAGAAGAAAACACACAGAAAAAAAATCTTATAAGTGTGCATATTGTGGAAATGAATTCTCTCAAAAAGCTAGTTTAATTTGTCATGTAAAAGCACATAATGGAGGAACCTTTCACAAGTGTGAATTCTGTGACAAATTTTTCTCTCTAAAGATTAGTTTAATAAGACATGTAAGAAGAAAACACACAGAAAAAAAATCTTATAAGTGTACATATTGTGGCAAATTATGTTATCGAAAAAATAGTTTCATTCACCATGTAAGAACACACACTGGAGAAAAACCTTACAAATGTGAGTTTTGTAGCAGATCGTTCACTCAAAATACTGGTTTAATTCGCCATGTAAGAACACACACACGAGATAAACCTTTCAAATGTGAGTTTTGTGACGATTCTTTCGCAAAACTAAATGATTTAAAAACCCACGTAAGAAGACATACTAGTGTTATACATCATGAATCTGAAATTGGTGGTGAACAATTTACTTTAAGGTCTAGTTACAATAGGCACAAAAAAGTGCATACTGAGGAAAGACCTTTCAGTTGCAACATTTGTGATCGTTCATTTGTGGGAAAAAGTACATTAGTTATTCATTTGCGAACACATATTGGTAATAAACTTTACAAGTGTGAATTCTGTGGCAAATTGTTGTCTACTAAGAGTACTTTAATTAAACATGTAAGAAGACACACAGAAAGCGATAAACCTTACGAGTGTATTATCTGTGGCAATTTATATTCTCAAGCGACTTGTTTAATCAAACATAAAGAACTTTGTGTTAATGAAGAAGAACCTCTGAAGTGCAAATTTTGTGGACAATCCTTTAAAAAAAAAGTCTTTTTAAAATATCATACTAGAACTCATACCGGAGAGAAACCTTTTACATGCACAGAATGTGGTAAAAAATTTTCCCGCAAATTTACTTTAACTTCTCATATGAGAGGCCATAGAGGAGAAAAACCTTTCACTTGTGAAATTTGTGGCATATCGTTTGTTCTAAAGGGTCGTTTAAATAATCATATGGTAATACACTCTGTAGAAAAACCTTTTGAGTGTGAAGTTTGTCATCGAACCTTTATCCGAAAAGAGGGTCTAACTTTTCATAAACTGATACACACCAGAAGAAAAATTTATGAGTGCGAAGATTGTGGCAAACAGTATTTCAACATTTCAAGTTTCAATGTACATACTAAAATACATGCTGGAGAAGAAATGCCTTTTAAATGCAATGTTTGTGACAAATCATTTATCCTTAAAAGAAGTTTAAAACAACATGCATTAAGCCACACGAAAGAAAAACCTCACAGGTGTGAAATCTGTGGCAAATCATATTCTCTCGAAACAGATTTAAACCGACATACATCAAGGCACTATTCTAACACGGTAGAAAAACATTACAAGTGTGAACTTTGTGGCAAGTTGTTCCTTGATAATGAACGTTTAGTTAAACATGCAAAAACACATGACCAAAGATCTTTTAAATGTGAATTCTGTAGCAAGTTGTTCTCTCAAAAGTGTTTTTTAATTCAACACGTAAGAATACATACAGACGATAAAGCGTACAAGTGTAAATTTTGTGATAAAACGTTTCCTCAAAAGGGTGGTTTGGAAGAACATACACGAACACATACTGGAAAAAAACCATTCATATGCCATATTTGTGATCGTGTGTTTTCTCAAAAGTCTAATTTAAATAAACATGTTAGAACACATACGGGTGAAAAACCTTTTAAATGTGATGTCTGTGGAAAATCCTTTACCCAACAAAATACTTTAAAAATTCATACTGTTATTCATACCGGTGAAAAACCTTACAAATGTGAACATTGTGCAAAATCGTTTGCCCGACTAAATGGTTTAAAAGTTCATACTAGAACGCATACCGGAATAAAGCCTTATAAGTGCACAGACTGTGGAGAATCTTTTGCCCAAAAAAATCATTTAACCAATCATAGTATAATTCATAGCAGTGAGAATCCAGATTTAAATGTTCATACCGGTGTGAAATCTTACAAATGCGAAATTTGTGAACATACGTTTAGTCGAAAGAGTAATTTAAACAGGCACGTTAAAACCCATTACGGGATAAAACCTCACAAATGTGAAACTTGTGCCCGTTCGTTTGCTTCAAAATCTGATTTAGATGTACATTCTAGAACGCATACCGGTGTTAAACCTTTTGAATGTGAAACATGTGGACGTGCGTTTGGTCTTAAGAAAACTTTAATTAATCACGTTAGAATCCACAACGGAGTAAAACCATACAAGTGTGCTACTTGTGGCAAATCGTTTACTTTAAGATATGGTTTAGTTCTACATGTTAGAAGGCATACCGGTGTTAAACCTTACAAATGTGAAATTTGTAGCCGTTTGTTTAGCACTCATTCTAATTTAAGTTCGCATTATAGAATGCATTCCGGTGTAAAACCTTTCAAGTGTGATAAATGTGAAGATACGTTTACTAAAAAGATATATTTAAATAATCACGTTTCTAAAGTCCACGACGGAGTAAAACAATACGTGTGTGCAACTTGTGGAGTTGGGTTTCATCTAAAGAGTACTTTAGCTAATCACGTTAAAATCCATTTTGGAGTAGTACCTTATAACTGTGAAACTTGTGGCCGTTTTTTTTCTTCAAAATCTAGTTTAAATACGCATACTAAAACGCATAGCGATGTAAAACCTTTTAAGTGTGATATATGTGAACGTACGTTTACTCTAAAATGTATTTTAAAAACTCACATTCGATCTCATTCCGGAGTAAAACCTTATGAATGTAAAATCTGTGGCCGTTCGTTTACCAGAAATTATAGTTTAATTATACATATTAGAACGCATACCGGTTTAAAACCATTCAAATGCGAATTTTGTGGCGATTTCTTTGCTCAAAAAGTTGGTCTGAAAAATCACGTTAAAATCCATTACGGAGTAAAACCTTACAAGTGTAAAACTTGTGGCTATTTGTTTTCTGCAAAATCCAATTTAAATGTGCATATGAGAAAGCATACCGGTGAAAGACCTTACAAGTGTGAAATTTGTGGAAAGGCATATCCTGTAAAGAGTACTTTAGTTAAGCACGTTAGAAGCCATTACGGAGTAAAACCTCACAAGTGTAAAACCTGTGGCCATTCGTTTGTTACAAATTTTGATTTAAAAGGGCATATGAGAAAGCATACCGGTGAAAAACCTTTCAAGTGTGATATCTGTGAACGTGCGTTTTCTCTAATGTCTAATTTAAAATCTCATATGAAAATACATACCAGAGTAAAATCTTAAAGGTAGCAATTCGTTTTCTCTCAAGTCTACTTTAATTAAACATATGGTATGAAAGCATACTTGAGTCTCAGAAAAATCTTACAAGTGCATAGTTGGCACTGTTATTACGTACTTTATTTTTATACTTTTACATTGTATAAAATATGTATAGTCCAATAGGAAGTAAATTATTATTTTAGTTAAAGCTTATAAAGTGTAACTCATTGTGAGTTTCTATTCGGAGCTCGCCAAGCTTAATCAATTCTAAGAAATGGGCGTTTAAAATAATCTATGGCCACAAGTACCAAGCTACAGGCTCAGATTTTATCACTCTCCTAAGGTAAAGGGAGTAGATTGAGATTCATCAATTATATTCTGGCTAGCTAAGTTTATTACCGATATTAAATTGTAGTAGGTACACGGAATATGTTTTTAAATCATTCATAAATAACTTGGTATCTAAGTTTCGTTTATTTAAAAGGCCAGTCTGTTGCAAGGGAGAAACTATACATTTTATCATTAAAACCGCTCTCGTGTACAGCGTACATGCCATGTGCCATGTGTTTTATTCCACTCGGCATTGATTCGTATTAGAAGTCATCGAACGAGACGCTTTATGTGGTAAGGTCTAATAACCAACACCGGTCCTTGTCTGCTGTTAATGGTTTTACCTCCTTCTTGTTCTCAGTTTCATATGCTAGTTTTTTGTCTTTAAAATAAACGTCTTATCTGTTTGCTCGCGTGGAAGGTAACCTACTCGCAGCAGCTGCTTTAATGATGAATATTAAACTTAACTATAGTGTCTACGGCATATCAATTGGTACCATTAGATTAGTTTTGAAATTCTTTACACATTAAACATGCTAATTATAACACAATGTTCTGTTCATTTTTGACCCAAAAGAATTCAACAATGCTTTTTGAAAAGTATTTACTTATATTTATTATTCAAAACATTAAAAACATTATAAAAAAAAAATGTATTTTGAGGTACTAATGTCATTTACTTAATAAATACATTTAAATTATTAAACTGATATATCTATGTAAAGTCTTAATGTATAAAATAAAATTAATGTAGAAAAATGTTTTTTTTTTTTTTTTTTTTTAATGTATAATTTTAAGAGAAATTATTGTAACAAAAATGTGTTTATTAAATTTAATTATTATTTTTAAATTATTGAAATTTGTATTTATTTAAATGTTCTGTATGTAAATCATTTATAAAATAAAAAAATTTTAATGTATAATTTTAAGAGAAATTATTATAACAAAAATGTGTTTTTTAAATTGAATTATTATTTTTAAATTATTGAAAATTGTATTCATTTAATACATTGTTCTGTATGTAAATTATTTATAAAATACAAATACAAATTTTTTAATGTATAATTTTAAGAGAAATGATTATGACAAAAATGTGTTAATTAAATTGAATTATTACTCTTAAATTATTGAAAATTGTATTCATTTAATACATTGTTCTGTATGTAAATTATTTATAAAATACAAATTTTTTAATGTATAATTTTAAGAGAAATGATTATGACAAAAATGTGTTAATTAAATTGAATTATTACTCTTAAATTATTGAAATTTGTATTTATTTAATTGTACTGCATGTAAATCATTTATAAAATAAAAATTACAAAATAATAAGTTGATTGAATTGATGTTTTAATCCAATAATTTCAAGTATAAAATTGTGGAATGTAAAAATCAATTTCTTTTTCCTTAATGTATTCTTAATACCTACACCTATAGTTAGCGACGAGATGGTCCACCACGTCCACGACTACCACCTCCGCGTGGCCCACCGCGACTTCCTCGTCCTCTTGGACCTCCACGTCCACGACCTCTACCAGGTCCTGAAATATAATAAATATTATAAAACAAATAATTCACTTTTTTTTAATTATACTTCACAAATAATACCTTCTACAAGAACTTATCTACTGTCAGCATTGATTTTATAATAAACACATATACAATGGTGTAGAAAAAACCAGTCACTATTTTTTTTATAAATTCAATATTTTTAAATACACACACCATATTCCAATTTTAGAGCCTTGAGCAATTAAAAAATAAACACCGTATGTGTATGAATGAAGAATAAGACATGACTTAGACTTTTTTTAAAAATCACAGTCTGTATACAGTTTTTGAGATAACAAAATATAAATTTGCCAGCTACTTCAACTGTTTAAAAATGAATTGAAAGAATTAATAAAATATTTACTAGGTTTTAATAATTTACTTTTAATTATATTGAAAAGAAGAAAAGTCAGTACCGTTTATTTTGACAAAACAGATAAAATGTAAGTATTCAATACTCCCGAAAATAGAAAACGACGTAGAAAACCTATGAAAATGAAATAAAGTAAAGGTATCGCGATTGTCATGACCGAGGCCCAATTTCTCACTGAGCATTGTGTAATAAAAACCATGATGTATTTAAAATAATAATATCATACTTATGTTAATAGATGACCTTTTTTGTTTAAATAGTTTATTATTGTCAATAATCATGTTTTGGATACTTTGAAGAAATTTAACTCAAAAAATAAAAAGGGATATTTCAATTAATAAATGATTAAAATATAATTTATCACTAAAAAAATATTCATCTATATGATATTTAAAAAAAACAAGAAACAATTTATAGTACACTACAACTAGCCAAAATTTCAATACCAACAATTTTTAAATCATATTTTCATTTTAGTAGTGACTATAGTAATTTTTTTTATTATTTTTAATTGCAGATGGTTATACAATTATTCTGTTTATAGTCGAGCAATAAATTTTCCTGAAAGAACATTTGGTACGAACGATTTTTATGTATTATTTTATTTTTTATTTTAACATAGTATTTTATGTATAATTTATGTTGTATTTTAATACAACTAAATTCAAATATTTTAATATGATAAAATAAGATTTAATGAATCAAATATCAAATTTTAATTTTAAGTAAATAAGTAATAAATAATATAAATGAGATCACAAAAATATTTTGCTCACAGCTCGTTGCTTCTTAATTAGTGGTGGCTGTTATAGCGTATCTAGTGGCAATACATATAGAAGCCACACAGTCTACAATATGACTTATCTATCTATTATAAAATCGATACTGTTGGTAAATAACATACCCGCTAAATAACAATGTCTGATAATAATATTAACCAAAATAATATTACAAACCTCCACGACTTCCTCGTCCACTGCGATTCATACGCGATTTAGGTGCGTCATCAATTAACAGTGTTTCCAGAGTGAGAGAATCTGGTAAAATGAAGTATCGAATGTTGTTACCACGAATGCTAAGCGACTCATAAAGTATTGGTTGTTGGTTTCTCACAACCATTTTGACAGCCTTAAGGTGAGTGTTCATTGCTACGTCAACACCTAAAATATTAATATTAATTGTATCATAATAATTATCATTAGTAATAATAATAAGGACCTTAATAATGAGTTTTCCATACATTTTTTGGAAATATAACCACTTAAAATTTTAATATGAAATGAAAGTAGATTATTAATACGAGTAATATGAGTATATTAATAAGAGTAATTTAATAAGATTAGTAATTTAATACTTATTAATATATTAATAAGAGTAATATGATTATAGTTCGACTTAATAATAAATACAATCAATGAGATTAAGTTTAAATATTCAAAAGTTACTGTTGCTTTTTAACTGGGTATAAGCATAGATTATAGAAAAGACAGATAGATCATTCAATGATAATATTTGGTGATCACTCGTTAGATGCTACAAATATATAGCTGTTTGTTCTATAATCAATGCTTTAAGTAATTTTTATAAAAATGCAAAATTGAATTTACCTGTGATAGTTCCGTGAACACTAGTACCATTTTTTAGCTCCAATGTCACTGTTTCATGACTGAGTTTCATCAAAAACCTAAAATAAAATAATACAAATCCAATGGGTTAAATTTTTCAATAATAACAAATTGAAAAATTGATTTCACCATTTATATATTAACTTAAATCTTTATTTAGGCATACGGTTCAATAGTTAATTTTCAAAAAGATATGAATACTAGGTATAAACAATAAAAAAGGGCAAGGTCAATAATATATTTATTAAAAAATATCTATTTACCATAAATTGAAATAAATAAATATACAATGTATTATTATAATGGGTAAAAAAAATTTTTAATCATAAATATATGATTTCATATTATAATATTTGAAATGATTGATTTTTATATTGACTAACTAATTTCATACTATTAATACCAACATTTTTTTTAGTAAGTTAATAACAAAAAATTTTATTTTTAATTTAATGTGTAAATGTAATTTAAAATTAGATCAATAAAATAGATTTTTTTAAATGAATCTCAAATGAAACAAGAAATAATTTAGTATTATAAAAAAAAAAGTTAATAAATAAACAATTGATCAATATTAGCAAGCAACTCTAAACAAATCAAAATAAACACATTTATATAGATACTTGTTGAGCTTCGATTTTAAATAATTCCCTATACTTAGATATATTAACTTTATATTTTTAAATTCCTCGTAGAAGATCACAGGTTAGGCTCTAATATGACTGGAATTAACTTATGAAATTATGGATTTTTTTCCCTAAATCCGGTCTTGTTGAAAGTAAGTATCAATTTGATAACAATATTTTTCATAATGTTTTAATTTTTATTGAATTATAATGAAATAGCGGGAGTTTTCAATGTTTTTTGGGCAATAACTACATAACAAAATAATTATATTATATATTTAATTTAATGTTTTTATTGAACCAATCAAATTACATGGGCTTTCTTAATTAAAAAAAAAAAAAAGCAGAAGAATATAATCTAACCGAAAAAGGATTTCACTTCAGAATTGAAAATATCATGTCAGCTTCTGCTTAAACGGGAATATTATAATACAGCCGACAAAGTAATCATTTGAAATTAACTCAATAATCAAAGGCTATTTGCGTGAATTTGAGTTAATGATGAAAAATTTTCAAAAATTCAACCGCAACCTAGCGTTGGCACACTAGGGTCTGACAGACAGCAACCGAAACGCATGTTTGTTCACTTGCAAACACCCAACTACAATTTTTGAACAACAACATAGTTGTCTATATGTTCAATTAATAATAAGATAATTTCTCCGATTGGTTTGCAAACTATACAGTGTACAGGTCGATTTTTGGCCGTATGATGTGGAGTGAAAGAGAGAACTAATGGTTTCCCGAGAAGTAGATGGGAGAGAACACAATATGTCACGTTTAAAACTCACTTGACCAGCTTCATGATTTCAACCGATTGTCGCAGACGAAACTGTATTCGTTCGATGTAGTAGTGTTAAATAGAATCGGCGAGTAAAAAACCTACTCGGAACTCGTCGACTGTAACGTTGTACGATGTAAGTGAGCCGCAGGTAAGAAACTCGAGTTCCACGAAAGTCAAACACAAAAACACTGTCGTATTATTATTTGATTGTTTGTTTCCCGTTGACGGTGGGTAAATCGTAACGCGTCTCCAACTCGACGTTATGTTCGACTAATCAATCTGAACATATCAATGCCGGCTTATCAGAACACGGGTACATTTCGAATTGTTTCTTTTTAGAATCTCACTAGATAAGTTTGGACGAGAGTTGTGTCTTGATAACGGTAATATCAGCTGAAATTTGTTGTCAACACGATAATCCAAACGCATATCAACTACAAACCACACTTCGTGATAAAAGGTTTTATTTTTTTTATTTTTCATCATAAACGAGCATTACGATTTTTCATTTTTTCATAATCGTAATCCGGTACGTTGTTAACATTACAGTAAAAAATTGCACAGCGGATCAATCGCATTTCGTTGATCGTCTACGAACGGGTTTTCATAATTTTAGTACTCGAGTGATACGATCAAGAAACGAAAATGTATAAAATACCAACGACCTGTGCTCTGTTGGGCGTGGGCAAAATATCTGCGAGGCTATTCGCGCCCAGCTGTGGTCTACACGTTACCGAGGCAATGCGTTTGAAGGAAAGTAAGTTCGACAGTTTGTTATGATGAGTATTTCTATTTGTCATGTCAACTCGTATTTCGACTTCTTTCAGTCCAAGCAAACAAAGTTGATAATAAATTGGTCATTGAAGGCATTTTTGTGCAGTCGCCTAGAAAAGACTTTCTCATAGAGAACAAGAGCGAATGTTGTTCGCTGTGCAATCTCGATTTAAACGTCAAACACACGGTATAGTACAATTATGCGATAACAAATATTCGATATCATCTTCTATACAATGCTATTTACTATTGTTTTTTTTTTACTATAGGACGTTTTGATTCTTAGTCAGTTTGTACGACCCGATGGATGTATGATGCCTCGGCGGATTACTGGTCTTTGTATGACCCAGCAGAAAAGAATGTCCAAATTAGTGTCCATGGCTCATAAAGCAGGTATGGTTAACTAGTTTTGTTTCCGAATGTTGATTATTAAATAATTATTTGAAAATACTTAACTAAATAGAGCTAAAAATATTAGATTTAATTAATAAATTTGATGTCAAAAGAAATAACAAAATATCTTGTTATAAAATTGTTTCTTAATTATAACTTGTGAAATATCTATTCAATATCTTTTAATGTATTTATTACTAGAGCGGGTCATGTTTTCAAATGAAAATGTTTAGAAAAATGATTTGTGTATAAGATTGTATAAGATTTTAAAGAAAATAGTTTTCCATCTATTTGATTATTAAAACATGAAGCGATTTCCTTGGACAGTTATATCTAAAGTTCTGCCCAACTCATTTGTGTTAATATATTAATTAATAAACAAACTACTTTGTTTATTGACATTTTTGTGTCAATAGTTTTCCAGCTAACATTTTGTTAAAACTACATAATTTAAATTATTTTTCATTTCATTTTCAATAAATGGCAACTATAAAGAACTACATAATAAAACATTGCACTGGTCAAATAAAACTCAGTGTAAAAAGATTAAAAATATATTATCAAATTTAAAATTATCATTAAAAATAATGTGAATTCTTATCATTTTATATTTATATTATTTATTTCTACGTCTCATGTTTGTGAACATACAATTTATTTTCACTCTTTGTGTCTAATTTATTTACAGAAGCTTGATATTTTTATTTATATTGTATTTTGAAAGAGTCAGCGGTTATAATAAAATAAAACAGTCGATTACATATTAATGATAAAAATATTAATTCATCACAATTCATATTGTTTGTAGGTTTGATGTGTAACATTGCTCCGGAAAACAGCAAGAAGGACCCCACTAGAAGAAAAGCTTGGAAGAAGTTTAACACGTACTTTGACGAATCCACAATTAAAGTTTATGAGGGCCATTTCTCCAAAATGAAAAAAAACATCTTACTCAATTACGCGCGATCGATTAATAAGTAAAATGTTTTGATAATATATAAACATGTATTATTTATATGATTGTATGTTTGACTTTGTCAGTAATTTTTGATTTTAAAAATAAAGTTTGAATAATATATACAGTCTTTAATATTTTAAAACTTAATATTATGATTCTCCTTGTACAAGATATCCGCTACTTTAAGTTGAAAGAAATATTGACGCCGATTCAGTATGCACTCTACAGACGTTATTATCGGGTAGTAAAAATAGGATTTTGCTACCTCGTGAAAAAAAACAAAGGCGCTTTGCTACCACCTATCGGCGCCAATTATAAGTTTTAAAAACAGGTATTACAAATAAATATTATTTAACATTTATTAGACGATCGCAAGCAGTTCCCCGGAACGTAATGTCCAAGGTATTATGATGACATTTTTTTTTTTTTACATTTTAAATAGAAAAATTCAGAATCAAATGAGAAATTAACAGCGTACCTATTTTAAAACTGTTAAATAATATGTACGACTTGTTTCGACTGGTAATTAATAGGAGGACTAATCATAGATAAATAACTAATTAAAGTAAAAAAAAATTTTAAAAATGTATAAGTACGTATTTTTCATTTGATCGAATTGATTAATAACAGATATTCTTGAAAATAAAAACGAGCTCGACGGATATTATTACGACGGCAATAAAAAAAATAGAGGTTATAACCTATTACGTATATCATTATTATAATAAAATAGGTACCTAAACTAATAACTGATTTGTTCGATTGTTACGAGTTTCTGGTGCAAAAATCACGATTTTTTTTATGAAAAATTATGGTCGCTACCCACTGCCCATCTATTGACTGTAAATAAATATAAACTGTAGTACTTACGGCTTGCCGGCGAGTTGAGAGGTTGCTGTCGAGATGTTCGGTGTTCGTATTGGCTGGTGAAATAGAGTAAGAAAAAACAGATACGCAAGTCACGGTTAAGTTAAGGTGAAGTCAAGTGTTAAGAGTGTCGACGAGATAAATAATAAGAATTGACGGAGAAAAACAAAAACGGAGAAGAGCTCTCTCTGAACCGTCGCCGCCGTCGACACTAGACTGATCGTCTGACGTCTGCCGCACTGTGCACTGCTGTGCTTTCGCGCGCAGCCGCCTGTCATTGGTCGAGTGGCGCGAGCGGTATTGAACCCACGCAAACATACTAATATTGTTACATAATTTGACATTACCGTTGTTACAAAATTACGCGTTCATAACGAACTATCTTATATCGTTATATAATTAGATACCTTTTATATTATAATAATAGATTTGTTCGATTGTGCGAAAATCGCCATTTTTCATTGTGTAGCAAAAATATGATCGCCTCGTGAAAAAAGGTCGAGTAGCGGTCGCTGTGATTGTGAGGTTATGTTATTGAAGGGGGGGAGGTTATGTTATTGAAGGGGGGACTATCGTTTATGTTAAATTTTAAGCGTACCCGTTGTCGAATTAGTACACGTCACAGGAAAAACGTTAAGGCTGGCACATTAGAGTCTGATCAGAAGTAAGGAGACTAGTGTTCCCACCCTCCACTTAAACCACTGCTCCTATTGTAAACCTATTCTGCAGGACCCGCGAAAAAAAAATCCCTTGCACGCCTACTACGCGTACAACTATTGTGTTTTAAGCAGACGGATCGGGAATTTAGTTTTTCGCGGTTACGATTTATCAAAGATATTGAAGCATCTGAATTAAAATATACTAACAAATGTATGTTTATTCACTTCAACCAGTACGGTAGAGTGCGTTTATTGCAGTATTACCAAATTATACATCAAATAGTTTACATTTATTGAACAAATTTATATAGATTAAACAACAATTTATTTAAGAAGAGCGTATTATAACTTATAAGGCGTACCGATTAGAAAATAATATAGAACGCGTCGATTTAAATCAACAGTATAAAACTACTGGATAATATCAAAGTATCAAAAAAAAAGGAGCGTAAAATATTTTAAATATGGATACATTTGATCAAATTTTGATGTCAAACGTTCTCGACAAATCGATAAAATAAAGCTCAAAAACGTTTTGATTTTGTGTTTTTTAGATAACACTTCAATTGACTTTTTCCAAACTAGAAAATTCACTATGAAGATTGGAATGACCTGAATACCACGAGTTACAATAATAACACAACAATAGCATTTACAATTTTACTCCCAAAAATAATGAAATAAATTTAAATCTACTAAACCAAACAATAAAATACAATACACAAGTAATATTTCATCAAAAAGTATTTACGAATTGAAATACATTTAATGGTATCACACAAATTATATTTTCACTTACATTTAATCAATAACATTTATTTAGTAGTTTGATTTTAATGGTAGTATATATCGTTTACAAGCTAAAAAGAAAAAAAAGAAAATAAATTAAGCCTTGTCAATTAAACAGTTTTTGTTCATAAAATGAGATTCGAATACTGTTCGTTATGATGATGTTGGTTTATAGGATCAGCGTGTTTAGAAGCGACGAGTAATCATTGGTCAATCCCAGTATCAGCTATTGTGATGTATTAATGTCTCTACTCGATAATAATAAAATAATAATAATGATAAAAGCTACAGAGATATTATAAGAATAATAATTATATAGTAATATTCCTTAAGTCTATTGATATTGATATTTCAATAATAATATTATTCAATTAGTGTTATTACAAATGTTTAAAATAATTTTAATAGTAGCAATATTTTATAAAAATTGTTTTCATAAAAAAAGTCTTGGTAGTTAAAATTATAAAATCACAAATAAAAAATTCACACATAGTAGAAATAATTAGGTACAATAATAATAAAATGTGTAGTCTTTGGTTACAATAGAAAAAAAAAAAAATTAATTTAGGATTTACAATAATATTCTCAGGGTTACTTTATATATTTATGATATACAAAGCAGTTTATAGAAACAGTGGAGTTGACTATTCTTCACAATAATATTTGATAACAGGACTTTATATAAGTATGTTGGTAATTAATTAAAAACACAAGAAAACTGAAACAAACAATTACAATATGTATCAAAATTGTGTACATAATAATATATAATTTGTGTCAATGATAATAAATCTGATTATCAAATTAGTTGATAAAACATTTTAGAACTAGTATTATTTTCGAGATAAAAGATAAAAAGAGTTGAGCAAACATTAAATTATGAGAAATTAAGAAAAATTATTTTTTACTTGTATTTTCACAGCATAACATTTCTTTTGGATATTTTAATGAATCTAGAACATTTACCCTGTGTAGATTAACTTGAAAAATAATTTGGTGAAAAATGTTCATTCATATCATATGATAATTTAATCATACCAAACATAAACTATGAAATCGAATTAAATAAATGAACGAATAAAAAACTGGATAAAAAAAACCTAACATTAAGTAATACGAATAAATAATATTCCTACGTGTAACAAGCTGTACCATATTTCCAAATATTACGACACTTAAAAATATGTCACGTTTGTACGAAGAGATATTGTTACAACTAACGAATTACAATAAATGATATAAATAATTTATACTATGTCTAAATATTGTACTGCCAAATTATGTCAACTGTGTGCCCCGTTTCTATGCCCAAAACATTACATCCCGAGTAAAGGACAACCCTTGGTTGAATACAAATCGTTAATTATCGACTTGAAGACACAAGAATGGGACGGAAGTGTCGACATGACCGGGCCTTCCAAGGAGAAAGACCGGCATAAATACCGGCACAAGACACACTGAAGAACAGACGATTCAGAGGACCCGAACTGAATGCACACCTACTGATCGTTACGACTTATGAGTTCATCACTCTAAGACCTCTGACGCGTGTAGGTTTGTGCGTTCTCATCAACCAGTCACATTGTTCAAATTGTACTTGAAATATTATTGTAATGCAATAAACCGAAACATTCGAGGCAGTTTCGTTGGCTTACACTAATTTATAACAAAAATGTAATTACCGGTTTTTCTGTTAGAGATAATTTAGAGTCCATGATTTAAATGGGGTAAACTTGCTGGTTGATAGTCAAGTGAATACACAGCAACTGGAAAGTGTTTGATGTGAGTTTGCCACTGTGAAGAAAGTTGGAAAAATTTGACGCCACTCCATTCACAACCGTCAATAGTTACTATTTAACATACAATGTACAATTTACAAATAAAACATGAACTTAGAGTTGAAAATTATGTATGGGTAATAATTACTCGTGAGCGGATAATGTTGAGTTTTTGGCGAGCAGATTAATCTTAATACGCTATCAATAACTTGATTTTTGGGATCCAAATCTTTTTCTTTTTCTTTCTTTTTCCCCAACCGCATAACTGTATTTAAAAAAAAGAGTTGGTAAAAATGTGTAAATAACTGTTTAAAATCGATAAATTTACATTTGATTTAAGTCAATTCATTTATAAGGTATAAGCCATGGTATGTAAAAAAAAAAAAAAATTCTAAAACAAATTTTTTATACTTGGATAATTGTTATCCTAAAATTTTATCTAATAATATTATACAGATTATTTGGAAAATAATTTGAATATACATTTATCGACCTTAATTTTTATCGAGAAAAAATTATGATTTGCTTACTTTTTTGTTTTTTTTCTTTAATGTAGCTTACAGTGAAAAACGTTAGTGGCTCTTCGTTAGTCAAAAACAGTCTTGAGATATGTAAACTCTTAAAACCAGTCTTTAAAGTGAACTTGGTGTCCATGCGTTTGTTGCTTGGTTCATTTCCTCTAGAAGCTACTTCTTTATTAGCGTTTGGTACTAACCAATAGTCGAGTTGTAATTCTAATGGTTCACAAAGTTCCCTGTAAAAAGTAATTGATTTTGAAATAAGTCAATTAAGTAAAATCAGCTATGACAAAACACAGATTTGTGATTTACCAATTAACTTGCTTGATGGGTGGCGGCAAGTATTGCAAACCAATATTGGGTGAATTGGGCGGCGTCGTTTTGTCCAAAATGGATTTTCGATCAATAATTATTGAAGATTGATCATCTGTGTCATTAGAACCTGAAGCTGTTTCACCAGAACAAATTCTTACATCCTACACAAAATAATAAGACTTTTAACCGCTATTTAATTATGATAAGCAATTAAAAATTATTGATTAATTTAAAACTAACCACACTCATTTAAGTTAACATTCATCTAAAAAAAATTAATAATAAAACTCAACTTATTATTATTTTTTTAGAAGTTTTATCGAAACAAAAATCATTTTCATAAACTTTAAAACAGAAATATTATAATTATTGTTTGTACTAAATAAAAAATTTTATGTCTGCTTACATTGACAAATGGTATAAATGTCTGTAACGCTTCATCGTCCGAACTGTAAAAATAATAATTTACAAACAGATACAGTTTCAGTTTATAATACATATTTTTCATCTCTAACAATATGATTTACCTTTTTTCTTTATAAGATAGCATTGCTTCAGCTATCTGCAACTGAATCGTGTTCGAAGCCTCCATTAAATAATTTTGTATTTTACCTATTATATCTGTTCCGTCGTCACATTCTAACTGTTCTTTCCAATAATCTTCTTTGAATAGAAAAGTTGTTCCATAATAACTATCTACTGTGCCCAAATATCTTGAGAGTGTATTTATTCCTGTGCATAAATACAATTGGCATTATTTATAGAAACACAAATATTTTAGTATTATTTAAGTATATTACCCAATGGAATGATGTAGAATTTTATATAATTCATCCAGTCTGGTGGCTTGAAAGATAACTGTTCAACATACTGCCGTAATACATAATTGACAAAATTATCAGAGCCAGCAAGAAGTATCTTCATCTGACTCGGAGGTTTAGGGTTAGAATTACAGCTAAAATAATTTTTTGTTTTATAAGAATAAAAATTAATGCTGATATTATTATTTTAAGTTACGCTTACTATTTTTGAATCTTGTTGACAATGCACACAAACGTGGCACGTACATCGGCTAGTCCAGCTGGTGTGATAACTTTAAAATTGTAGTTCTGTAATTTGGATGCAAGCTGACCACCTAATGGATCTGCATAGTGGATTAAACATAATACTTCAGGCATTTTGTCTTCTGGTGGTAACACTTTAGACAGTTGTTCCATCAAAACTTTTCTAGGCTGTAGCACATAAACATAATATCAATTAGTCGAGTTAAATGCAATTATATTAAATAAGTACAATGTTATTTAATTTAAATATTTATTTGATATTCTTTAATGATATACCTATTATATAATTTATAATTATTGTGTATAATAGTTGTCTATCACAATGTCTAAGAGTTGTTTTTATTAAAAACTATTGATGTAATATTTTGTTTTTATGAAGCATTTTATAATGCTATAATAAAATTAATAAACCATAAAAAAATGAAATTAGGTATTGGTTTTGCCTCAAGTAATTTATCAACAAAAATATATTAGAATTATTGAAAATTATGAATATGTTTTAATTTACCAGGTAACTTGATTGTTATTTTTTATTGATTTAATTTTGAAATAAATTTGATGTTAAGTTTGAACAAAGTGACATACCTCAGCCATTGAGCCCACATTTTCTCCCGAACCTCCATTACCAGAGCCTGTATTTGCACGACTATGTTCACTGTCATTTGTCGGTTTTGGCATTGGAGATTTTTTGTACTTGTTTGATGATGAAGTACGGTCTCTAGTGAAAATTCTTGATTTTTTTTCTTTTTCCTTTTCTACCATGCTAGGAATTTCCTGTAAAAGTACATTTGTTTTAAGTATTAAGGTTGTGAGTGACCATATTGTACTGCACAAATAATACCTTTTTATCGTCATTATTTCCCATTTTCGGTGGTGAAGAATTCATAGGAGTAGGATCACTATCCGTCCAAGTATCCAAATATGAATCTGAATCAGCCTTTTTAGAGCTTTCATCACTAAATCTTTCAATATTACGCTCTACAGTTGGCACACCTATACATGTTGTTTAAATAATTTTTTAAAAATTTCTTTGTAATAATATTATAGGTTTTCTAAGCATAATATTTTCCCCCAACCAAGAAGTTTTTTAATTCAATTTTTTTTTTTTTTTCAAAGAGTAGCAAATTATTACCTAAATCATGATCAAGAAAAGTTATAAAATTATAAGTGAGAAAAGATAAACATGCAACATAGAAAATAATCGTAGCAATTAGATGCAAACACCATAGTTTATATCAAATAGTATAAATGTTTTAGCAAAATTAAAAGGCCTATGTTAAAACTCGAGTACAAAATATATTAGTACAAACTATTTTGATTGAATTTATAAAAATTCTGATAAAATTTACAAATGTAAATATCATGAAAATAAATCAAAATTTTCAATCACAAACAAAAACTATATGTACCAAAATCCTATAATAATGATGTGTTATTATTGAATAATTATCAAGGTAAATAGTATATTATAAAATCAACTCAATATTTTTTTACTATACAATAAATTATCAACCCAATTTTCAATCAATTTCAATGCTTAAAAGTAAAAGTCAATATATAAATTCAAAAATGTTTCGACCAGAAGTATTATAGAAAACCGCACGTAATGTTATGATGACAAAAAATCCTATAAACAAATGACATCCAATCAAATGAAAAACTACTAAACGTCTAGATGTATCACATAATATATTATGTTTGTTTACAATGAAGTATTTGCACATGTTATATCGTATATTAGGTCCAAGGGTGTCCCTTGGAAATTGAACAAGCGCAATAACGTTAGTTAAATTCTACATTTTAAAGTTTTATAAAAGAATTTATCTTTTATATAACTTAAGAAACCTAAATAGAACGAACATGTTTACATTGGTCAGCTTTCCACGGACACTTTGTATATTTGGTAAACAGTAGTACACATCACATCTATCATACAAAACATCGTTTAATCACTCAACTAAAATACTTTTAGTTAAAAATAACTGGACGTCTTAAACGCGCACTGTAGCTATCAATATCAATTTAAAAACCCTATTGCTCATTGAAATTATAAAACAGTTTAACCGGAAGCGGAAAGACCACCATAAAAATGTATTATTGTTATTTCTTCAAAAATATAATGGGCCCCACTGAACAGGTACGTGTGATGGTACGACTTTAGGCTCAAATCCTATTCACATATTGAATAAAATATAATGTATAACATAAAGACACAATATAGTTACATAAAATATAAAATGTAGACAACATAACATAATATAAATAATATAAGTATATAACCATAAAGTTTGACGAACAAAAGAGTGTATTCAATTATCACTAGGTCTGTGTTCGACATTTTGGTACGTTAAATGAAAGATTAATTTTTTTTATCAGAATTTGTTTCCACAATAACTGTTTGTGTTTTTTGTTTTGTCTGCTTTTTGCATATGTATGGCCATATTAATTTTGGCGTATGTTTAAGCATGTTTCATACTAGATTATATGAGCATTATTTTAATTCGAATTCATTGTTCGTGAGCTTGTGTTAATAATACGACAAGTGACGACGGAATGTTCCGAAAAAATATTAACTTCCTAGTCTCGTGTAGTTATTAAGTCCAATTAATTATTTTTCACGTTTGTGACAATATTTATTGCTCAGTTAAGATTAAAGTTTTAAATTTACTACGCTGTAAACTAATTTATATTACCAACAAAACCAAGTCTATGTATTATGAAATAAAATAATTTTTTTTTCATTATAATTTAAAACTAATCGGCGAACAGTTTCGTTCATTTCTTACGATAAAAAGTAATGTGTGATAATCTTAGGCTAAATGAAAAAGTGAAAATTTGGATTGAAAATTTTAATTAAATTATAGTTATTTAATAGTTATATATACGAGTATTAAATAGTATTTTAGGTCACGTATACATGAAAAATTGAGCAACTGAAAAGAAATTGTAGCAAGTTGAATAAAGAGAGAAAACAAAAGCAAGAGGACGGAAAATAACAGATGTGCACGATGTAACAAACAAATGTCCACAAAAGTGAAAGGAGTTTATTATAAAATTATAGTTGAATTAGCAATAATGTACAAAACTGTCACTTTATTCGGACATTTAATGAGAAGAAAATGGAAATATTGAAAAAACTTTTAAGTATGATTTCAATCACGATGTACGAATAAGAATTGATAAACACTTAGTTGCATAAAAAAAAATAGAAGTAAAATAGTAGAAGAATTTAGCACAGAAAAACACAAAAGGAGCAACTAGAAATCATTTAGAAAAATGTGGAAATTAAAAGAGCAAAGGGGCGATGTATTAAGATGCACAGAGAGTGATGTAAGTAGTGCGGGATACCGCGAAAAACGACTTTTTCAATTTATGTTCAATTTTAAGACGACCGTCTCCTGTGAAAATCTTTATAAAACATAAAAAAAAAAAATCGATTAGACATCAAACGTCTAAAAACCATCCCGAGGGGACAATTTTTACAAGTTTCGGTTCAATTATTCTAGAGTTTTATTTTAGTACACTAGAATTACACAAAAAATTGACATTTAACTAATGGGTTTGACTAATGATTTTATAATATTTTAAAATCAATGGTTCGACTAACAAAATTATGAATGTCAATACACGACTGAACTATATTAAATGTAAGGTTAATTATTCATGCAATTCGGAAACATTTGCAGATCTATGTTAAATAAATAGTTATTTTATGCTCATATATATATAATAATATATAATATAACAGAGTAAACAATTATAAAAAAAATTCATAGCCAAAAGTAAATAAAAATATTGGTACGTAACTACAAGTTTCGGCAATAAGCCATTGTCGGGTGACATAAATAATTACATTTTTAAAAACCACCAACAACAAAAACAAACAGATCTATTATTATTTGTATGCACTTTAATTTGTTATGATCGTAGAGTTTTAGTTAAATTTTATATGTCATTTGACAGCTCATAGCCAAATAGTCACCAATAATTTATTATACTCTTGGTACTGAATTCAAAATAATTCTTTACACAATTATATATAGACCTACGTTGTTAATACTAATAAACAAAAGCTACGGACCTAACATATACGATTATATTATAATTAATATTTAAGTGTGCGTGTGTGTGTGTGCGTGTGCGTGTGTGTGTGTGTGTGTGTGTGTGTGCGTGCGTGTGTTTTTATGTGTATGTGATTGTGTGTGAGCGCAAGTACTTATATATAACATGCACAATGCACATGCATGCAATAATGCAATACTGAAGTGATTAATATATATTCAAGTTAAAAATGAAAAGAACAATAAAGTTTTTATTATTATATCAATAATTATTCAAAAAGGGGATTTCAGAGTTAAAATTTTGTTTCAAAAGAAATTGTTAGTAATATTAAGTGCATTGGGTATAAAAAAAATACAACAAAAGAAGATACTTTGTGCTTATAACTGCTTTTCGATCGGGAATTTTTCATTGTGCTAACCTTTGGTTCTGTTGTAGGGCGGAAAACTCGTGGTGTGACTTTTCTTATGGGAATGCCGTCCTAGTGACAGAGTGAAAAAATATAAAAATAATTTAAGTGAGTATTGCTTGTTTGTTTTTTTTTAACAATATTCGAAAAAAGTGTTTTAAGTTATAATAATTCAATATGGCATATCTAAGTTAGCGATGGACTAGACATACACAATTAACTAACCGATATTTACAAAATAGAGTATCGAGTATAATGAATTTACATTTGAAGAAACGCTAAAAACTTAAAATTTTGAATTTTGAAAAAGTTCAGAATCAATTTCTGAATTATGTTAAGTACCTAATGTTTAAATATATGTAACTCACCCAGCCTACGATTACAGGTCTAAAAATGAGGTAGCGACTAATGTTACCAATTAGACTATTAGACCCATCATAATTGATGGAGGAATTTAACATTTATATTTCTAGAAACTAGATTCTAAGCCTTTATATACTGATTAATCGTTAATACACTTTTAATTAAAATGATGTGTGTATTCAACAGACATTTTAATAATATATGATTGTTATCTTCTTAATGTATACACTTCATTATTATGTTACTACCGTTGTAAAAAAGAAACTATGTCAATTTTAAAATAATTTTTAAAAGGGAGAGATATAAGACTTGAATAATATACAGGTAACAGGTGATTGATACTAGTGAAATGGTCTTTTCAATTTGAAACTAATGTAATTGCACTCGAAAGACGATTCTGAAAGAAAGAAGACGGATGGACTGAATGATTAGCCTCTATTCTTATACTTCTCTCAGTGAAAAAAGTTGATTTAATTTTAAGTAGGTATCAAAACACAGTGTCTTAGATATTTGTCAATAATAATTTTATACATGAAGAACTTTGAATTCATTTTTCTAATTTTTTTGCTTGGAGAATAATAATTAGATATTTATTTATTATGAAAAAAAAAAACTTTAAAAAAACTCTAACGTTTCAAATAATATCTAAAATAAAAATAAAAGTAAAGATCTAAGAAAAAAGTAAAAATCTTTTGAAAAACAAAATACTTTGATTTATGTTTTATAAGAGTTTATGAGTATGTTTTACCTAAGCAAATAAAGGGATTATTTTGTTTCCAATATATTTTTAATAAACTGCAATAAATAAATTATGCATATTATTTTATAGATATGTGAATAATTTCATGTATAATGTTAGTAAAGTTTATTAAATAAACAATCATGTAAGCTAATATTTACTGGCATCTGATTTAAATAAAAAAAGAAATATGCAGTTAGACATATTGTTTTTGTTGTTACCTAAGCAAAGGCAAACACAGAAAAAAATTTCGGAGGGGAGGGTTTGAACAAGTTTTCACTGAATTCTTCTATACAGGTAATTATATATATATATACATACATACATACATACATATGTACATATTATACTAATAATAATAATTATAAGTATTAAAATTATAATCAGTTTTGATACTATTTAAGTCAGGAAATTAATTTATTTAAATTTTTCCTGATGTTTTTTAGGGAAAAGGGATTCAAAACCCAACCTACCACCTGCGTTTGCCCTTGTTACTAAGTATTTCAATAATGAATGCTAAAATTGAGGAAAACAAAAACATGAAGAGTAAATCAGGTCCACCTCTACTATTTATAAATCAACATATATACGGCATACAGATATATAATATACATACTCATATCAACCCGATAATGAAAAAACAAATCTATGAACATATTAATTCTTTAATCTAGAATACAGTTTATAAGAAACAAATAAAAGTAATACGGCGATAACAACAATGTGTAAACAAGTATCTATAAAAAATATGATTAACACCAAAGTGTATCCTTAAATTGACGGTGATGAAGTGTGTGTAAGAAGTATGTTTTATAAGCTATAACAATGGGTTTTTTTTTTTTTTTTTAAATTATTATACCTAAGCGCACACATAGCTAAAAGCTTGTTATTAGGCAACATTTTATAATATAAGTTGTTTTCGTAGTCGCTATTGATAAAGAAGCGCAAATCATATAAATCCTTGGCAAAGCATATCCCTATAGCTTTTTGTCATAAATAAAGTGGTCATATGAAATTAATGCTTTATTAATTACAAATGAAAAGAATGTTTTGCACGTTATTAATGAATTGAAAATAATAGATACGGTTCCATTTTCACAGACACATACATTAAGTATGCAAATTTACATTGAATGTATAACGAAACAAATAGAAGAATCATTCACATGCTAATTATTCAGAGCAGAAATTAAATACAATACGTAATTAGATCAACAATGATTAATTTCTCTCACAGTGTGTAAAAAATGTTTAAGAATAATTTTCTATGAAATCAACATTCAAAACCATTTTAATAATGTACTTAAATGTATTATCTCATTATATTATTATGTATCACTGAAATTATAGAAATAAAATTTACCCAATGTGTATACAAGTGTAATTATAGTATTGTAGTTTACTGTTGAAATGTAAGTTGATAAAAATATGAGTTAAAAAAGGATGAAATACAAGCTCTGATGAAATTTAGATGAAGAATGATTGATATTGGTAAATTGTTCTTTAAAATTTGAAACCAATATAATGTAAGGTAGGGTAACTGATTACTTTTTTTTTTTACTTAAATAATTATTAAATGACCTGTGTATTACTTATCGACAAATTAATCAGATACTACATAAAAACTTACAGAAAACCTACATTTAAACTCAGAAGGTCCAATAAATTGAAATTTAGCCACTTAGTACACATCGAAATAAAAATAAAAATTTGGGAGTCACACTTTCCCCATTTTTTGGGGCAAGAGTGAATCAAGTGTGAATCAAATTAGTATCGCTGTAATATGAAAAATTAAAAAAACTCTGGAACTTGAAATTTTTATCATATATAATCATTTTATAGAAATATAATACATTTCAAAATGATTATTTCTTGTGTTATTTATTGATATTTAAAATTTTAGAGTTTTCTTGTTTATTTCATAAAATTTCGATAAAATAATTGCAATTGGGACAAAATTCTGAAAATTGAATAAAAAGTTCCTCATTACATTGTTCTAATCCCTAATCCAAAATTACAATTTTTTTTTAGTGTTAAAATAATTTTTTTTTTTTGTAGACATTTTTTTGAATATTTCTTATATAATTCTTTACAAAATGTTAATTATTAATCAATAAAAAAAACTCGCAGGGAAGTCATAACATTTTTTAAAAGCGTTGTGAAATTAAATTTAAATGAAATCGGGTTTTTTATCTGTATAGTAGTAGAAAGTAATCCACCAACTCTCCGCTCAAAATCTTTTTTTTAATGAAATAAATGGTACTTTGGTTTCAAATTTTAAGGATCAATTCACCAATACCAATCACAAGGTATCTCACCTGAATCTTCTATTACATGCGTTTTTTTTTACACTTTTAAACTTTTTTAATTAAAAATATCAGTTTTAAAGTTTATTTCTGTGCGTATTTATTGTACACAAATGGTTCATTAACTTTCAAATTATCCATTAGGCAAAGGCAATTAAAAGCAATTTTAAATTTGTACTGCCAAAATCGAAACTTCTTTTGACAAGGTTTACTTTAAACATATTTATATAATGCTACATACCTACAAATAAAAGATTTCATAGCAACGGAAATCATTATTATTACAATAGAAAAAAAAAAAATTTCAATTAATAAATATTAAGTATAGAGGTCTGGTACAATGAATAAAATAATATTATGTACCTACCTATCTATATAAATCTACAAAATGTCATAAAACGGAACATAATAAATTTATAACTTTTTATTTTGGACTGCACCGCCAAAAAAAAAAATAAAAATAAAATGTCTAATTCACATTTGTATGCATATGAAACTAAAAAGATTCGATAGAGAGGACAAAATATTTTAACTGGAAATAAAGTGTTTAGAAATATTGATTAAAAAAACAATATTATTCAATGATAAATATAAAAATATAAAATATTATATCAGTAAATTTATATCCGACATATCAGATTTATAAACCACGTATTTAGGTATTTTCAGAGTTTTATATTTGATTACTAACCTGAGAGGCCTTCGTGTATCATGTTTGTTCGAGAACTGGAAAAGAAAGGACGAAGTGATGGTTTTGGTGTTGACGAAATAGATAATGTATCTAAGTCTGGGCCAGAATCGCTCAAGTCCTCTAATTCTTCAAACAGATCTTCAATATCAGCTGGATCCATGTCACCTCCTACAACAACAGCAATATATACATATTATATTAAAGGCACATAAATAAAATGATTATTTATTATTGAATATACCTGATAACTTTTGACTAATAGTCTCCCTATCATTTTCTAATGAATGCAAATCTTCATTCACTCGAAAGCGTTTCAGAAGCGCAATAAATTTTTGTTTTAAATTTCTTTGCTGTAAAATAACATAAAAAAATCATATGCAATGTCGGAATACAAACAACACATATTGCAACAGCAATATTGTACAGTAATAAAACACATTAAATATAAATATAATTTATATTACCCTAGCGTTTCCTGTTGCAATATTTTTTTTCCTTCGTCGATCTTCTAACGTAGGTTCAGAATCAGATGCCTCTTCTCCACTGCTGAATTCTTCATCTTCGTCAGAATATTCTTGACCCCTTCCTTCATAATTAAAAGTCATCAGAGTTAGTAATTTATACACTTTTGTCCGACTCGGCACATTGTTTTTTCTATGTATTTTGTATATCATATTGTATTAAGTAATAATTAATCACCTGTAACAGGTTTGGTTGCATCTTCGTGATCGACAGGTTGACTATTTAAACACACAATGTACACACGACCGACAAGAGATTTAGGGTCTTTAGGATCACTAAGAAGTTCTAGTTCGAGATCGAGAGGTCTCTGTAGTACCTACATCAAAATGGAATGTGAAAAATCATAGAGCTAAAAATTGAAGTCATATAAGATATAGCTGATAGGTAATTGATATTGATCTTTTAAATTTTAAACCAATATACTATTAATTTAAAGAAAAGATTCTGAGTGAAGGAGGCTAAAAAAAAGCATCGTGCCTGCATATTTTTGATATTTTTCATCATAAATATGAAAAAATGTATGAAAGTAATTGCAATAAATTTTCAAGATTTTTTTTTTTCTGTTCTACCAAAATGTACATTTTTGTAAAAAATTCAAATGTTATGAATCGATATTGGTTCGCTTAAATTTAAAAATAAAACTTCCAAGGTAATTTTGATATAGACCTCCAAAGTACCAATCAGAACAGAATTTGTTACTCAAACTACTCTTGAGGTTGAAATTAAGGCAATTTTTTTTTTGTAAAAAACGTGATGACGGACACAAAAAATAAAAACAAAACTCATAGTAAATAATAAAACCAATACATTCCTCACTCCACTCAAAATCTAAAATATATATACCTAATTATTAATTAAAATAAATTTTTTGACATACAAGTGACATATTAATGACCCCTTCAGCTAATGTTTTGAAACCAAGTATTGTACGATTTTTGTATTTCTTCCGACGTTGAAGCATTACATGTAACTTGTTAACATCTCTTTTTAAGAAGTGCGGATACTAAGAAAACAAAGTATCGATACAAGATGATTTATCATGTTATTAATATTTGTTCATGTTCAAATATTAATTAAGTAAATACCTGAAGACAGAAGTTTAACTGCAATTCAATTTCTAAGGACCCGTTTACAGTCAAAGGTAATTCATTTGTTCGTAAGGTTCGCTTTGATCCCTAGAGAATAATATATTATCCAGTATACAAATAGTAAATGATTGATGCAGTTAGTAGAAATACAAATAATAAATTGTTAACTTTAATATATTACACGCACTTGCATTTTTACTGCTATGGTTAACGAAGATGACATGTCTGATCCTAGTGGTTTGGACAGCATTAATTTGGTCAAATTCATCGAACATACTCTGAAACAATTATGTATAGTTAAATTAGATTGACATCTCCATACCTTTGTTCTTATTTAATATAAAAATATAACAATAATTAAAATTAAAGATTATTATTTAGTTAATTTAGATATTCGGCAGGTTAGGATGCGTTTGTTTTGTATTTAATTACAAACAATAATTATCTCAAACACAAATGAATCATGTTACATTATGTATACAAATATCAATAACAAAAATAAATCTCTCCACTGAAATATGTATTTTTATAAAATAGTAGGTAATAGATCAAGATTGAGATTTAACTATAATATTTCCATCTCAACGCTATATTGAAATAATATTATAATGTAAAATTACTTAAGTTATTACATTTTTCATTTAAACTATGGGAACTAATAACTCAAAAAGAAACGAATTATTTAGAAAAAAAAAGGCACTTTTTGACAAATTTGAAACTTTAAGTGATTTTAGACTTGATTCCCCATGTTTGTAGTGAATTTTACTAAATAAAAGTAACCTATTTAAAACCCATTGATTATTCTACATTCTTAATAATGTCCTATGAACACGCTTTCGGATCAAATACATGTTAATGTTGATACATACTTATATGATAACAGTTTTTAAACATTTTGTTGAAAAAAAATATTATGCTAATTATAAATGGTTTTTAACATGAGTATTCAAAATTAAAAAGAGTGAGATATAAGACTCACACGAGACAGATGTTATATACTTATGAATTGGTCTATTAAATTAAAAACCAATATATCATTGCTCTAGAAAAATTGACTATTATAATGCATTAGCTAGACATAATTGATTAGTTGAAAAACCATCCATGAAGTTAAAAACGCAGCACACTACTTGATATTAACTCCGCTGCACGGAAAAACATAGATTCGTTTCTTGGAGGTCCCTATTAAAATCGAGATACCTACATTTGCACGATTCAATGATTTTTCCGTGCGGAAAAGAAATTATATCAAATAGCGTGCTAAGTTTTTTTTTTTTTTTTTTTTTATGGAATAATAGTAAAAATAAAGTGTTTTTATTTTGTCAGCTATTTTTTAATAATGGCTACAATGAGTTTATATCAAATACTCGTTTTAATCAATAACCGTAACTACAAGTACTGGTAGGTAACATACAAACACAACGGAGATAATATAAAGTGTTTTAAAATTATACGTTTAAAAATCTAAAATAAGATGAATAAACCTTTAATAAATGTCACGTTCGGCTGGTAAATATAATAGAAAATGGAAGGAAAGGGTTTGCTGTGTGGAAGGGTGGGGTTAAAGAGGTGTGGAGAATGGGATAGTGGTGTATGAGGATGGGGATAAGAGTATGTGGGGAAAGTAGGGATAGTGTAGGGTGTGTGTGGAAAGTGTATATATGTGTTCCGATTTGCGTGACCTTACGTGAAAAATGCTACACGAAAATGGCGACACGAAATCGGTCAGAAAAAAAAATTTGTATTCAGTTCAAAAACATATACAATATATAAATATATATTATGTTAAAAAGATTTAAAGTGAAACAGAACGAGTGGATGTATTCCAATAATCCTCTATTTTCTTCAGTGACGACTTTCCAATATATTGTTTTCGTCACTAGAAAGAGCAATTTATCTAAAATCTTGTCATTTTGAAAATATTTGAAGCCTTAAGCATAGATACTGAAAGTTTTATGAATTTTTAACAACAATTTGTAGGTTTCCGTTTTCTGTTTTTTAATTCTACAATATATGAGCCGCTTTGTATTCAATTTTCAAGACTTTTTGTCTATCTAAAATTTTTAATCATTGACATTTCACGAAAGAAAAAAACAAAGAAGACTCAACAATTTCAAATGTCAACAAATAATTAAAAAAATAAATCAAAATCTTTATAAATTATAGTATATATTTATTATTTTAAATGATAGAAATAAGTATTAATCAATTAAATTAATTTACATAAACGTTTTTTTTTAGATAACATAATGAATCTTAACAATGACAGACATTTACCTCATTGGTCTCGATAGTTTCTCCTTACTAATGAATAATGTAATAAAAAGACCAATTTCAAATATATAATATATTTAATAATTTATTTAATTTATTATAGATATTTGAGAGTACTAATTATTATTTATCATTATAAAATTATCAACTTCGTGTAAATTTATAGATACCATTTAAAATTCAAACACATGAAAAATTTGAATAAACCAAACATTTGAATATCCCTAATAGGCCTTAAAAAGAGCACCACTATTGCAACTATGGTGTTAATACTTAATACAATTATATGCGGGAATTCTTTTGATAAAAAAACTGAGCAAAAAAAATTGAATAGTAAAATTAATAAATTGTTGTGAAATTACTTAATAAAATTAAGTTTACGAGAAAACTCAGTAAGAGCCAATCAGTAAAAATTACATTCCTATATAATTACAATTGATAAATAAATAAAATTAATTAAGTAAAGTCATGTTATCATTGCACCTACATATAATACATATTTACTCATTGTCCAATATATTATCATTTTTAATCAGTATACTAATTAAAACATTTTAAACATTAAAAACAAAAATGTAAAACTTGAATAATTTTTAAATAAATGTAATTAAAAATAAGTATTATCAGTAATAAAATGAATAGTTCACTTTACAATCGTATAAAGATTCCCTTTAATTAATATAGTTAGTCATATACCTAACTTAAATATGAATTTAAGAATGTAATAAAAAATAATTCAAAACATCACATACACAGTTTCAATGAAATAATATCTGTACGATAAAATATTTGTTCCCTTTAAAATAGCAGTATCAAACAATCTATGTATATTAAAATGAATCTTTCTTTCTTTCTTTGTTCCTCTATAGTCTATTAAGTAAATCAGTATTTACTACAGGACCGTTCAACATAAGATTTCTAGTAAAAATGATCGGAGTCTTAGTCTAAGATGGTTTAAAGGTATAAAAATCTTCGATCTGACCAGTAGTTTTTTAATTTGTATCATGTAAATATGCAACAGAAGTTGAATTTATTTTATTTAAAGTGTTTTAACCACCTAGCAACCACCTAACAGAAGATAAATATTCATTTTCACGCGCATAGCTGGATAATTCAGCTAGAAAATTTATAATTTAATACAAATGAAAAATATACTAAATATTAATGATACTCGTTAATATACGTGAAAATCATAAATTTTGTTGACATCAAAGTAAACACTTTATGAATAAAAATGAATTAATCAATTCTTTTAATATTTTCAATACAGTGTAAAATATCTTACATTTAGACCTTAATTATATTTTAAACCAATAAATGTAAAATTTCTCTATTTATTTAAAGAAATATAAACAGTTAATATTATCTTTAAATTTTTTGCGCATTTCAAATTACAACTTAAAAAAATCAAATATGAATCTGTTTAAAGTAAAGCATATTTATTCTTTTTTAAAAAGAACTGCGTGTAACTTTTAGTGTAGAGTTATCATTTCAAAAAGAATGTTTACAGAAAAACACAACCTACAGAAAGTCAATACATATTCCTTGCTTTCATTATAAACTGAAATTACAGAGATAAAATATATTCAAAATATAAACTATCAATTTTATAAATTATACTACACATGTTTTGTTTTTTGCTTTAATAATATATGTATATATATATATTTATTTATTTATAATCAGTACTGTGTGCATAATAAGTAAATAGAATAAAACATCTAATTTTGAATATATGGCAAAGAACTGAGATATGAGATTATTCAATGATGTAAGAGTTACCTCAGGGTTTACCGTTGAAACGAATATAATAGATTTATGAAGTTAACAATAAAGTAAACAAAATTATTTTAAAAGCTATGCAAATATATAGATTAAAAGACGTAACTGAACTGGATTCATGAACGTAATAGTTTTTAAGAATACTGTAAATATTTAAAAAATATATATGTATTTGAACTACATTAAAAATAGTTACTTATATTATATAAGTCGTTATAAGGTAAAATAAATTTATATACACAATCATTATGTATATTAGGTACTAGTATTAGATTAATTTGTGATTTCTTCATATGTTATATAGATACTGAATATAAACAATGTTTAAAATAATATCAATAAGTACCAGGAAATTACAAAACTTATAAATTATGCAATAATAATTAATTTTGTGTTAGTGAAACTCACACAATAACATTCAAAACAGTTGATGAATACTTAATATCAATTAGTACAACACAGATAAACTGGTTTTAAAAGGAATTAGAATTAAAAATTATAAAAAGTTCTAAAGAGATCACCTAACTGATATTTTAATACCTCAAAGAATAAATATAACAATACAATTAACCACTATTTTTATTTTATTATTTTTTTTTGTTGAGAATTTTGATTATGAGAAATTTAAGGTTGATAGTTTGTAGTTATATGTATTTTATAAAAGAGAAACCAAATTAATTCATTCTATTGTAATAATTTTTTTAAATTTATGAATACATTTTAAAAACTCTTATAGTTTTATAACACGATTCTTTCTCACTTTCAATAAAATATTTCAGATGTCTTATAGGTAAACCTATACAAAAAATTTATGAATACAACCAGACATTTAGATTAAGATGCAGAGGATGTAAATATCCGATATCCATATCAGGTTTCGAACCACGCCTTATCCGAAAGGAATAAACAACAAAAGTGGTTTTGATAACAGATTTATTAAGTTGTTTGTATAAATATATATATATATATATAAAGGTAATAATATGTTATTACGTAGGAGAATTATAATAAAAAAAGTGCCCATAATCTATTCATGTCATTACGATAAGTCATTTTAAAATATTCCATAATATACCACTGATAACGCTTATTAGATATTTAAAAATTCATCCACTCACAGTGAAAAGAATCACTAACAAAATAATATTGCATGTATCACTAAACAATAATAAACTGTTTCAGTAAAGTAAGTTTTTAATGAAAACAAATTATTTACTAATGTAATAAAATTAGAGGTACAATCAAAAATATCAATCTAATATAATAAGATTATAAGAATAAATTTGTTTATCAAATTTTTTATACTTGCTTAGTATAATAAATAAACATTATTCACTGGCTAGGTAACTAAAATTTAATGAAATGAAAAAACAATTCTACATTTTTTATCACTTTCAAGTAACTAAATGTCTAGCCTTCTGGACATTGGTTACATGATTATTACATACATAAACTAATTACTAAGCATTAAAGCTATAGGAATATGAGAATTTGTATATCTACTTAAATTTATATTAGTAATTAACTTAGCACTAACAAATAACCAATAAATGTTTATTAAAGGACCAAAGGACTTTAAATTAAAAATGTTATCTCACATAACAAAACAAATGCTATCGTTTTTGATCACATATACATATTCAAATAAATTTTGTTTGATTACTTTTATAGAGAAATACTGAGAACATTTCTTAAATTTGATTTTTCAAACATCTGTTCAACAGTATAGTAGAAAGAATTGTATTTTTAAAAACAATTTAAAAAAATAAATGAAATATGAAACAATCCCAATACATTTTTCTAAATAATACAGGTATTTGCATAAAAATTCTTATTTTAGTTATTACCATAGTATGGATGATTTAAAAATTACATGTCACAATTTATTAAACTCTAATAGTAAGAATATGATTTAAAATCATACCCAACAACCTCGAATCGTTTTTGATTTACAACTTATGAATCTGCTTAAACTATTGGAGTCGGTTCAAAAAATATTAAAGAGTGACCTTAGCCATTAATATCTATTCCAATTTTGATTTTATGATAGACTATTAATTAAAATATTCTACTCCGTGTAGCATAATAAATAAATAGCAACGATACTACAAAACAATAAAATCAATTAATAAAATATTTTCGATTAGCATTCAGTGAACGCTCCATCATTCGCTAAAGAAATACCAAGTATACTGCACAGTACACACTACACATATTTTATATAACATTTTGAATTTTGCAATCTTTGTTCGTATACACGACATCTGGAACTAAAAACCAAAAACAAAACGAAAAATCTTGAAAAAAACAATCAGTACAACAGAACATCGCCTTAATCGCTTGTAAAATAGGGATGATTAATAAAAATTTCCAAAATCCTCTGCAGTGATTTTAAAACTAGTAAAATTTATTTAAATCTACAACTTTTTATGAATTCCATTCATACATCTGCGTACCGAACGAATAATGTAACCGTTAAAAGAGCGCACGACTAAACCAAGGACTTTTTGTGTGTGACACAATAATTATGTAGAAAACAAAGCAACTGGAATGTTAGTATATGCTTTGTGTATTAAATACGCATAGTTATGCGTGTTTTGTCCGTATTTAGCCTGTTGATCCTAACATCAATATCGATCGCTGACGTCGTCAGTTGCTTATTTTTTTATAACACAAGATTGCGTAATAAGAAACAAGAATGAAATACATGTGTACGTAAAGTTATATTTCAATCATTGTCCTATGTTTCACGAAGGTTGCCATAGTCACAAAAAGCTCTACGAGTCAATAACTATATTGATCTGACAAGTTTATAGAACCTTCGCACAGGAACCAGTCGAAAGTAGTGAACAAGCTGACAAATGACAAATATCTATTACTTGTATTAAGAAATTAATATTTTCTTTTAAAGTCACGAAATCGTTTTAAAATAAATAATCGTTTAAATAGCAACAAAATATTACGTTTTGTAAAATTCAATAATAACTTCGAATATAATACAAATACAATTATTACGAATCATTTTTTTTTTCTTTTACAACTTACAAACACCATTTACAAAACATGTTGAATTTATTTCCATACCAACAAATTCAATGAGATTGGATTCAAAATACATTCTATCAAAAAATATCAACGCATCAACATAAAATAACTAATGAATATATAATTTTTAAATGCATATTTGTCCAAAAACAGCATAAGAGGCCTTCTAATAAAATATTTTACTAACACACATTGAGTGTTTTATTTATAATATTTTTAATTGATTAATTTGAAGATACGTACAAGATATTTACGAAATAAAAATGGAAAAGCCTTTAAGTATGAACATTTATTATATACTTAGGAAATTTATTAACAAAAAATATTGTTATTTGAATATTTCTTGTCGAGTTTAATTAAAGGAATTAAAATAATTATTTAAGAAATTGACCAACTTTTTTGCTGTAGTGACGTACAAATTAAAAATTATTACGCACGCACAAATTGATCAAAATAATGAACTAAATTGAACCATGCATGACAACTATATTGAATACTTTATGAACTATATTATTCTACCCGAAACTCTAAATGTATATGAACCCATTTGAATGACACAACGAAAAAAAAATATAACAGTTAAAAATACTTTCATTCAATAACAAGCGTCAGAAAAATCGTACCCGGAACAACGCGACTAATGCAGTCACAGTGTCGCTGAAATATATAGTCATACTTATAAGTGTGAAATGGTAAGAACGGAATATAATATAGATAGTGAAAGTGTTCCACAAGGAAATTAAGTTAAACCGTATCATGATACTGTGACAAATCGTCCGCAACCAAATTTCCAACAAACAGTATTTATTTTGGTATAAATGTGGTTGGAAATCAGCGACGAATCGTTCTTTTTTTTTTTTAAGAACGGATTTAAAGATGTAAAATCTTTTGAATTGAATTAATAAAAATATATTACATACATTTTTATAAAATAACAAGAAAAAATATAAACAACAATATTTTTTGTACTTTTTTTTTGTTTTGTTTTGTGTTTTTACTTTTTGATAGACAATAAAAACTTCATTTGATACCAAAAAGATTTATGCATATTTTACGTAGGTATCCCATATCAAAATTGATAGTTATATTTTCTGTTCTCGAGACTAATTCAACAACAAAACTTTGCATAAAAAGTTTGAACAAAGGTACTTAATCCGTATTACTTCCAGCGATCAAAGGGTTTTATTTATTTTTATATTACTAAAAGCATTCTGGAGTACTTATATTGGATATGAAAAAAATAAATAAGGAGTATACAAATTAAGTTTGTTAGTAAAAATATTTGTAATGTATGAGAATATAAATATATCAAATAATCGTAAATTATGCATAAATGTATTAGTTAAAACATTTGCGAGGTGTACAATTAGCTACGTTTAAAGATCGTATGAACCTTTTTGGTCAATTGAATCGATAATTTTACTGCAGGACGCGTAAAACGGGGCTAATAAAAACGCATAGATGTGACATACTACTACACACCAAATAACATCTGTATCTGCTATTGATAATACTCGTAATATTATAACTTAATAGCAATATTAATCCGTACAACCAAAAGTTTTTATTTACGGATCAAGTATGCTATTTGGTGGATTTATTTAGTAAAATACTAAAATGTATTTTTTTTTTAATTAATTAAGTTATAAAGATATGATACCCTAAAAGTAATAGATTTAAAATAAAAATTAATTAAGCCATATAAAACCAAAAGTATCATTTTTCAACCGACTAGTCAACATTATTAACATTTTATTGATTGAATCGCTAAATGTTTTCCCCAAAATATTTCGATAGGTTTTCATTTTCTTTTATCAAAAACAAATGAAACAAAAGTTTTTATTTTATGCTTCTTAAAAAAAATTTTTTTTTTAAGCGTTAATTTATATTTTTATTCTTATTGTGGTTATTAATATTATATAACTAATTTACAATAATTTTGTAAATATCTCCCAAAATAATGAAAATAGTCATAATTTTTATACAATATTGTAAATTAAACATTTGTAAAATCAATACTCAATGCTTGGTCTTACGAAATTATGTTTTGTTTTCAGGAAAAATAAAACTGAAAAATATTGAAGGCTTTCAATTATGCATTGTATATAAAACAATTTAAAATGTTTAACTTAAATAATTATTAATAGACCTTAATGAAAATATGAATACATAAATTAATATTTCTTTAATGCTAATCGATATTTTAAAATTATGTGGGTAAGATAAATAGTTATTACCAACAACTAGTGCCTGCCACTATGAAAACAACAAACTACACTGTTTTTAAATTCAGCCAAAAACAAAAGGTAGGTAGGTAACTAAAAATAAAACAATTTAGTAAAAAGTAAAAGAAAATTTTATAAGTTTATAATAGCAAAAACATTTCTATCATGGCAAATTGCCATTTATAACCACTTAAAATTGAATACGGTTGTAAATTGCATTACAACTCATATAATAATATGTTAAGACACAAACAATTTAAATTATTAGTAAAATATACTATAAAAGTAAATTTAACAACAGAAACAATTTTTTTTTCCCATAATCATAATGTGGTGAAATTAAAACCAACAAAAGGACGAGATACAAGACACGGATGAGATACAGATAATGGGTGATTGAAATTGTTGAATAGATCTTTTAAATTTGAAAGCAATGAACTCTTTAAATAACGATTCTTAGTGAAGGAGGTTGGATGAATCGGCTAATATTTCTAAAAAAATATTTTAATTTTAGTTGATAATAATAGTAGAACCATATTTCTAAAATAAACACGGAGTACAAATTACTGTGCTGCGTAATCAAAAACAGAAATCCATTTAAAATTCACTGGAAAAATATTGTTTAAATTTAGCTCTAAGATAGCGATCGTAAGCTCAAAATTTAACATTCGCGATTCCGCGCGTTTAGACGTGTATGAATGATATGATCCTAAATAAAAGTGTATGTTTAATTTTGAGCGATTATTCACAAGAAAGAGCAACTTTTCTAGAATCATATAGTACATTTCCAAGCCTTAAGTATTGATATTAAAAATATTATGAATTTTCAACACCAAAAATTTGCAGAAAAAATAAATTACGACCACAGAATTTTCGAAATTTTTTTTACTCAATTAAGAGCAATTTATGAAGAACTTTGTATTAAATGTTCAAGCATTAAAAGTGAACTAAAATTATTTACCTAATTGATATTTTAAATAGTATTATAATTACAAAGGTTTTAGCAATCTTTAACATTATTTCTTCATTTTTTAATATGTTATTTAAGAATATAAGGTATAATCTGGATGATAAAGTACCTAATGTGTTGAAGTTTAATTAAAAAATTAAATAGCAAATCACTTTTATTGCTACGCAAGCAATATAAAAAATAAATCCACATTGTGCATATGAATTCAACTATACAAATACTAATTTTTTCATTCAATAAAATGCACTATAGTTAAATATAATTAAATTTATTTCACACTATATTGCTCCTATAGTGTAATAATTAAGTAATTTAAATTTAATGAAATTGATTTTATAATCATAATATATATTTAATTATTTGTAAGAATAAAGTAAAAACTATTCACTGTGGATTAGATTAGTAACTTTTACTGACTCTTTTTAGGGTCACTCATTAAAATATACATTTATATATAGGATATCGCCCATAAATTCATTTTTCAATTAACTTATAAATTATGGTTAATAGATTATAATAACTATTTGTAAATGTGACAGCTATACAATTATCCTATTATAGATATGATTGTGGTTTCATGAATACTTTATATTGATTAAATTTTTGAAAAGTAGAGCATTAACATAAATTATTTTTCGTTTCTAGGCAATTGGTTATACATCATAACATTATAATAACTTAAACTATTATTCTTAATTCCATAAATCATTTTATTTCAATAGCAGTTTTAATAATTATTCATACTAAAGGTCATACAAGTATGTTCGTTCAATGAAATCATTCATCACATCCCTAACAGTGATAAATGCATAAAAATATCAATTATTCAAATAAATAAAATATTTTATTTTTAACTTGTGAATTTAGTATTAATGTCTTTTTATAAGATATTTCATACTGAACAAAGCAGTTTAGGTTAGTTAATGTATTAACATACCTATAAAACAAAATAATTATAATTAGATATACAAGAAAAAAAATGATTTTGTAGTAGGTAAATGTATGTAATTAAAATATGTATAAAATATAGAATTAAGATTATGACTACTCATCAAAATTGTAATTATTATTAATACTCATATTTATATTATTCCTATATCCTATACTAATGTTTAATTAAAAACAGCAATAACCTCAAATATTTAAATACAATTTAACATTAAATAAAAATCAATATTGTGCACAACATTATTTTTATCATTTTAATTTGCTTATATTATATAATATACAACCGATAAAAATGCTAAAACTAAACAATAAAACATTAATTATGAAAAAATGTATAGTAATAATTGAATTGTAAATTTATTGAAGCACAGTTTGCTTTTTTATTTAATCATCATAAGTTACAATATACAATTTGGTAATTACAATTGTATGTTTACCTATCCCTTTGAAGCTGAGCTTGAGTTAATGATAGAGAGTATAACAATTTAACAATTATTTATTATGATACTAAAAAGTTAACAAAGTAACGACATGTTAGTCTTCGTTAGATTTAAATATAATAAGAGTTTTGTAAAATATAAAATTAAACAGTAAAAATTGTCTATCTTCAAAAGCCTTAAAATCTGGGAGCCACATTAATTATGTTTAAAATCTAGTATAATAACAAAGAAATTAATATACCATTAGATTCGTGTATTTCAATAATCTCTATAAAACAGTAAGGTGATTGACTGAGCTATAAGCGCACAGCTCAAACCATCGGGTTGAAATTTGGCATGAAGATAGATATTATGACGTAGGCAAACGCTAAGAAAGGATTTTTGAAAATTCAACCCCTAAAGGAGTTAAAATGGGTATAAAGGTGAAACCAAAAAAATTCGCCTGGCGGGAACCGCTGTAGCTTTGAGTATGAAATTTGGCCAGTCTTTATAATTTATATACATATTGAATAAAGAAAGACAGTTGATGCCTATGAATGGCAGGCACATATAAATATATTTAACATTTTAAATTGAATGTAATATAAAAATTATTGAAATAAATATTAGATCCAACACAAAGGTTAAATTCAAACAGCAAAAGCTAAGTAAATAATAATAAGAAAATATAATGTATACCTATCTAAAAGACATATTATAAGGTACTTAAAATGTTTTTAGAGTGCAATGTAGTACACAGAGAGTCTATAACAAACAAATTTAATGATGATTACTTTATTGTGACCATTGTGAACAAATCAAAACATTTTATATTGCGTTAGTGTAATGCATTTACTTAACAGATCTAATATTGAATAATAAATACAATGGTAATTAAATAAAGTTAAAAAAATTAAAGAAACCACTAAAATGGTAAAATCGAATAAGATTTAACTAAAAATACAATTTTAGATAGTATGGACTGCAAATTTCATATTGTGCATTACAAATAAATTATCCATTTAAAAAATTATTATTATTATACATAACTACCCAATTGATTATTTAAAAATAAAGTACTTAAATAGCTTAATTTTTTCTGTATTATATTTAAATAATTATACGGTTAGATATTAAAATGCATATTTTTATAGTCGGTCGTTTAAAATTAATTATGCTTAAGTTTAAGTAATCAATAATTCTATCAGTAAACAATATGTCACAATCTAAATTTTAATCTTAATACAATGAAATAACCAAGAAAATCACTCAATCATTTGATTCTTTCAAATAGTAATAACTAATTTATCATTTTATGCATTGCTAACATTTAATACTTCAAATTTATCTTTAAAATGATAAGTAGGTACCTAATGTATTTGAGTTGAAATGTTTCAGTCTACAAAACGTAGGAATAGTTTTTATGAAATATATGCATACCTAATAGTGTTATAAAATGGTATTATCGGAATTTGTCAAAAACTATAAATCAAAGTTATAAGATATGAACATAATTTATGTAACATCTAAAAAAAAATGCCAAGTGTTCATAATATGTACCTACCTAATTTATAAAAATTTAGATACCTACCAAGGTCTACAATGAAAACTTAATATTACGTTGGTTTATCTTGCAAAAGGAATTAGGTAATTTATGTTGTTTTATTTTAAATTCGCAAAGGAATAATTAAAAAATTTATAAATATTTACTTATAATAAAATTCTAAAATTCATAGCAAATAATTTAACATTATAATACATGAATTTTTTCTATTCACATGTTCATATAGATTGAACTTAAGTAAACTTTAAAGGTACTTGGTGATTACTAACATGTAATATCCTAACAATACATGATATTAATTTCAAGACAGTTAAATTAAGTACCCAAGTATGTATTTGAACTAATGATAGTATAGTGAACATTATCATAATAATACACCAAGAATAGTGTGTATCGAGTATAATAACTTAATTACATAGGTAAACTGAATGGTTGAACATCAATCAACAGCATACAAGGTATTCATTAAGAGAATAAGCGACTTAATATTGAATACAGCTCGAGTAGATTGTTTTTGAAGAGAATATTTTGTCAAATGACACATCAATAGCCAAGAAATAGAGCAAATAAGACACTAATTCAAAGGAACGTATAATATATAAGTACATAGACCACGAGATAGGCGTATAAGAAAAAAAACAAGCGATGCATTTTTGTAAATTGTTGTAAAACCTTACCTGGGCACACAGTTGGAAGGAGTGCGATCAACTTCCCAGGTGGCAAACAATTTCATCGGCACCGGCCGAGTGCTGGTGGCTGGCGCCTTGACACATTTCTCTGCCATGGTTTCTGAGGCTGTGTGGCTGGTGACTTCAAATGTCTACGCCTCAAAGGCGTAGGTCCGCGCCGGTGGTTTGCTCGTCGTCGTCAATCAACGTCGGCGCGAGCAGAGTTATACAGAGCAATTACGAGACATGGGCGCGCGGGACACGGATTTACAGCGAGGAGGGTTCCTCAGAAACGACCGAGCAGCGACATTTTAGTGAGTGTGTGTGTGTGTATAAGTGTGTGTGCGCGCGCGCGCGTGTGTGAGCGTGCGAAGAGGGAACGCGAAGGATTTAAAATAATAACCGAACAAATCGAACGGAGAGTAGTATTGGGGGCGAAAAAAAAAAAAGAAAGAGACCCGAAGCGACGGCGGCGGCGGAACGGCGGGTGGAACGGCGAAAATAAAAAATTAAAAATAAAAGGAAGAAGACCGTGCGCCGCGAACGAGGCGGAACGAAATTTATTAAACGCGATCGTGTCACTCACGTCGTCGTCGTCGTCGTCGGTGAACGACAGCAGCAGCAGCAGCAGCAGGAAACGGTGGACGGCCGAGTACCAAAAGCTAATCACGCCGCACACACAATAAACTCGGTGCGATTCTCGTAGTCTCGCGTTATCAACAGAGCGGCGGCGGCGGCGGCGGCGGCGGCGGCGAGCAATAGTAGTGGCGCGCGGTGGAGGTGGTAAGCGCACGCACACGAGAGCCCGCGCAAGTGTGAACGTTTTATTAATCTTGGGCGGCGGCGTTGGCGGAGGCGGGCGGAGGCGGCCCGGCCGTATTGCTACACACACTGCCCCCGTACGGCATCCGCTGTCCCACTCCGCCGGCCCGTCGTTCGGTTCGCCCGCCCGTCGCTCGGTTAATCCGCCGGTGGCCGGCTTGCGCTTTTCGCCAGAGTCGACGACGACGACGACGACGATAGCGGTGTGTTTCTGATAAGGGTAAAATAAAAGATTGTGTATTATAATATGGTTTAGCCGGATCGGCGGCGGCGGCGGCGGAAACGGACCGCGGCCGACCACGACGAGCAGCAGACAACAAAGACGACGACGACGATAATAATAATTGTAGTATTCATGAATAATTATTGCAATTGTACGACGACGATACCCATCTGTATTCGACGGCGAGAAACCCGTCGCGTCCACTCGTATCATTATTATTATTATTATTATTATTATTATTATTATTACGGTCGCATACGGCGGCGTGTGAATAATCGCGGCGTATTAAAACCGAACAATCGTTTATCGTGTTTAGCGGCGATAACTGATGGAACGAAAAACAACAACAAAAAAAAACTATAATAGATACAACAACAGGCTCGGATGAGTAATAGATGATTAGACGGGCGATCGATATCAGTGTAATTTTTTGTCTTTTAATTTTTATTTAATTGTTTGTAAACACCTACTATGGGAAAACGATTCTCGCGGAAAGATGTAACGGAAAATAAAGACGTCGACGAAAACTAATATCTGAACTGAGATGGTTTTGTGGGATTTTCGTAATTTTTCGCGATTTTCGGAAAAACTAGGTCGTAAAATTTGAAAATCCCTGTAAGTAGATACTGAATAACATTTACTGCCCCAGAAACCTTATCTGAAAGTAAAATAGAACCGTCCCGTCTATATAGTCGCAAACCTGGCGATAGACACACGAAAAAAATTTAATTAAAAAAGTCTACATCATATTAAAACCAATAAATATAATATATATACATAAATGTGTGTGTGTTATCATACTAATAGAGTTCAATGATTAAAATAAGCTATAAATTTAAATAATTGCTTTTGAATACATTATCAAAACCATTATTTTAAATGAAAATAATGTGTCTGGTGACTCATATGTTCATAAAGACAATAATAACAACTAGATAAAGAAATTAAAAAATATCAGATAGTAAAAATGTATTTTGGGAATTTGTTTTCATTGTATGTAGGTGTACAATGTACATAGTTATGATTCATCATTAATTATTATTATTTTACTAATAAGACACATATACCGTAATACATGTAATATGTTGATGTTCGTGACTTTGATTACTACAACTTTTTACTACAATTTATGTTGATTTAAGTGGCTTTAAACACATTTAATTATTTTAAAAGACTATGTTACTTATTCAAATCCATCACCTTTGAGCAAAAACTGATAAGTAAAAAGGTTTCTTCAATCGACTAACGACAGTCGTATAGTTTCACGCATGAATATATTATATGTTTTGTTGTTTAGTCGTTTAGTGGAATGACTAATAAGTAATAATTAAAACTTGACGAGTAGGAAACTAATTATTTATTTTCTAGATTTGTATTCTTTACGTTAATATTGAAAAATTAAAGAACATTAAATATATTATTTGATGTAATTTTTATTATTTTTTCTAGGCTTTATATATTTAACCAATGCGTGGTTACCTAATAACTGGTTGTAGGTACTTTAATCAATAAAATAATGTGGTAACATTAACTTAAGTTCATCAAATGGAAACGTTTTTTATTTTTATTTGTTTTTTTACTTGAATAATTTTTCAGTTATTTCTTCTGGATCAATTGATTTAAAATGATCAAAATTCGAATCATCAAAGCATTAATGTTATGTTTTAAAACACTTAATGTAATAATAACTACAGTTAATTACTAATTAAGTACCTAATAAGATGTTTCTGATAGTGAATGATACTGTTATTTATATACAAATATGACACAACAAACAGTACAAACTACAAGCCAATCCATATCATTTGTTCTGGAAAATGTCAAATTTAATTTAAGTAGTTAATAAGTTCATGACAAATTATATTTTATACAACATATATATTTAATGGGTATTTTTTATTTTATATACCTATATACAAAAAATAATAATATAAATACATAATATATAAATCTTAGTCATGATGAGATAAATTATTATTTAAATTTATCTGGATACTTATACAATTGTATAGAGAAATTTAATGATATTAATTATTGATTGTACAAAATAAATGGCTATAATAACTATTAATTGTAAAGCCTACGCCTTAAAGTGAAATAATTAGTAAAAGAAATAAATCTTATTGAGACTGACCTGTATTAAGTAAGTAATTAAATTAATTGACTATAATTTTAATAATTGTAAACAAACTTTATTTAGGATTTTGATTATCAACTAAATAAATCTTGGAAAGTTATTTAAATTACAACTGGTTTTAGTCTTTTGAAATCATGTTTAATGTTATGTAAAAAGGCATAATATTGCATATTTATCTTGATCTATATAGGACTGAGATGAAATAATTCATCTGAAGAATCATCTTATTATTATATAAAAGAAGCTTGAATATTTATATGTACCAAAGTTACAAGGTAGATTGTAGAAAGTAAGTATAAATGCCTAGATACTTATAACTTATGTATATGTGTAGAACTGAAGAAGGCAACGAGAAACCGCTGCACAATCCATCTCACTATAGTACCTAGTATACAACAGACTCTAAAATCTGTTATCAAACCATCATTTATCTAATGTTGTAAACTCTAAATATATATGTATTTCACAGTCGTTAAAGGTGTTTTCTTTCTATTAAGGTTTAAATTTTTAGGAATAATAAATCATTAAAATTGAAAACATATCAACACATTTAATTACTTATATATGTATATATATACCCATATTATGTTACTTTTTAATAATATGAACATCTACATAGATGCAAAACCATAGTCTGGACGTTAGAAGGTTGTCTAAAGTTCGAGCCGTTTAGATAAACTACAGACAATTGTTTAGTTATAATTGCATAATTTTTAATACATTTTATACATGTCCAGTAGGTAATATTTACTACACACGTTTTTACACGTGAGTATAATATATTCTATCTCTAGGCACCATGTCTTGATAGACAGATGTTCGATATTATATAAATTAAATAAATTGACATCAGTCATGTCATTATCGAGTTTTATTTGAGTCGTGAGTCGAGATCGCGAGTTTGTGAGTATGATATGTGTAAATGAAAATACTATTATAATTTTCAGTAATTGCCCACCAACTAATAGTAATGTATATTATTGTACCTACGTGGGCTGTTTTTTTCACATCATTAAAAAACCAATAGCATTTTAACAATAACCTATATAGAACAAAAATGGTATGAGGTAAACGGTAAATGGTAAACGATGGTCGCAACAAGACCTCGCAAAGACGGTATTATAAGACACGAGGTCACCTGCTTATTTATAAATTTTCGAATGCGCGCGTAACGCACCTTACCTACATAAATAATAATCGGCGTATAAAGATTAACGCACTCATATCCTTAGACGATTGCATCTTAATACGTTTAATACCTGGTTAAAATAAAAAAAATACAGGCACCTACACATCTACATATATGATATTATGCCTAATCATATAGGTAAATATGTGCGTTTTAAAATTAGGTTATTTGACAAAATTATTTGTTAAACCAATATTAGATAGGTACTCCAAATCCACACGAAACTTATCGGTAAATTATGAAATATATGGACGGGCGCCGTAATTTATAGTATAAAGATTACCGTTATTGTCAACCGCCGGTGTAGAGGTACGTTTTAATTTCGGTGGCCAAATTTTACACGGAATACGTTGATAATATTATAATAATGTACCTACGTTTCACTGTCCTCTATAACAATGTAACTCTCTACAATTTAACATTTTCATTAGGTATTTAGTATACAACATCAATATGGATATTATATTCTTACAATTTAATGGGCGCTTAAGTATATTATACTTTTTGTAGTATAAGTTTTTTAATCGCAATAAATCGCTGTTGCTAGTGAACAGAAGAATAAAAATTACCGAAAAGGCGCGACATTTTTTTCTAATAAACGTTGGAAAATTATATTTTAATAAAATGGGTCGTCTATGAATTTCGATTAAACGATATTAATTATTTCACTGTTATATTCATTGAATATTAATCCTAGGTACTTGGAAAAGGTATCAAATACTTATATATATATTAGTTATCTTTACTAATACTGTCGTATGATTTTCGAAATATTCTAATGACATTTATGCTATTTACAGGCACTTGAAATATTGTTCAGTGTTTCTTTTCATAAAATACATTTTGGCCCGTCGAAATTCTTGAAAATTTAATACAAAATTCCTTATAAGTTGATCTTACTTCAATGTAAACATTTAAAAAATATCTATATATATCATCTAAGTACAATTTTTTTATTAGAAGTTTTTAAATGATTACATATTCGATGAAGTTCTTTAAAAACACGAACATATCAAAACTATTTATGGCTGATCCATTTCAAATCTTACACTCACAATCCTTTTCTTTTTCTTTTTTATGATACAATCGGTTTAGATATTATAAGACAAATTCACCAGTATTAATCATCCGTCACATATACAATCTTATCCGAGTATTGTATCTCGAATTCTCACCTTTTTAAATATTTCTATAACTGCGGAAAGAAATGAGTTTATAAAAAAAAAACAACGTTGTAAAAGCAACGAAGTCCTTGTTTGATCTCGAATATTTCAATTATTATGAAATAATTAATAACACATTTGATATGATCCGATCATCGACCAATTATATTATATCAGTTATCTGGGTATAATGTCACTTGGAAATTCGTGGTATCGAACAAAATAAAATAATAGGAATTGATATTTTTCACTCGATAGTTATAATAACACAATACCTTCGTACAAATAGTATTTATAAATTCGAATACAATTATTTATATGAATAATGACATTTTATTCTAAATCGTTCGATCATGATAATAATATCTGGAAAACAAATCGAAATAATTTTATAAGATAACAACTTTAGTTTATATATTACACTACAACATGGTTGACTCGAACAATATCATTATTTAGTGATAGTCTATTGAAATTATACATTTATACTACTCATTAAAAATGTGTAATTTAACGAATTTAAACCACATTTAATCATTATAATAATATAATATTGTATTACGAATCGTAATATTTAAACTCACTTTCCTCTTCATTTATCAAAATAACTTAATTTCTTATCTGCTTGCTCGGTTACAGAACTAAAAATATTAAAATACGTTTTTATCGAAACACTACTAAAGCAAAACAATTGGTTTAGGTAAGTACCTATTTAAATTCATTTCATGTATTGACTTACCTCAGCAAAAATTCGTAACAAATCTTTTTTTCCTTTTTGTATAATAATTTAAACTCGTGAAAGCAATCATACAGACGAATAATACTAAAAACTTTAGGAAAGTGCATAAAAAAAAAGTGCATTTTAGATTCTGAGCGATGTAGGTATTGGTTTACAAACTACGGTGTGTGTTTTTATCTTTTGTGTGTGTCATTACGGTTTTGACTAAAAGAATCAGTCCTATTTTAAATTTCAAGGAGAAATTTTGTCTAGTTCTGTGATACCTATATTGTCTATTTCAAAATTTTGTTCACGGTTTTCGACTAAAATTAATTTTTTTCCAACATAACTGAAAAATAAATAATCGTATAATTATAATTGCATATAAATTATAAAATACAATCGACTTGGAATTGTAATTCGAAAACAAAGGTGTATTGTTTAAAATTTTAAATACCTAATTGGTCTTGTGTACCAAATCTGTATCTCATCAGACTTCATTCTCTGTCATATTGATTTTTTTTTTTCATTCAGTTGATTTACTATAATATGAACACAATAATCAGATTTGTAAAGTAGTTTTCTAACACTAACTATTTAAATAATTTTAGAATTTCATCGGTTTAATCACAATGTGTATTATTTTTGTATCGATCAGCTGAAATGGTACAAATTTCCACTTCTATATGGGGGGGTTTCTGAAGTGAAATTTCGAGGTTGCATTATAGAAGTCAATTTAAAATTCCCCAAATTGTTTTCTAAATAATTGAGAATCATAATGAAAAAAAAATGCAAAATGTACAGCACAAATTTTTATTTTTGTCGAAAAGACATAACCTATAACCTAAAGGACTTAAAATTTTACCCCATTCTTATATAAATATTTTCTAGAGAGAAAAGTTTTTAAAAGATTTAGATTTTTTTTTTTCCCTTTTAATAGACAATTGAATTGTTTAGTTTTATAAGGTTTTTTTCCGTAAAATGTCGATAAATGTATTTTAAAAATTAAAAGATCAATTCACCAGAATTACTAACCCATCATATGTATATCACCTGAGTTTTGTAGTAAATCCCTTTTTCTTTTCAATTTCAAATACATTTTTTCAACAAATGTTTTTAAAAAAATTTGTTCAGTCTGTATAGCGCATTCTGACACAAAGTGATTCTTTCACAAAAATTATTATTATACCTATTCCAAAAGGATTATTTTTTTTTCAAATGAAATGAATGCTAAAGTCCAATCGAAACAAAATATTTACTAATATACTTATTTAATGTTTGGATGAGAGGAGTAGAAAGTACATTTTATCTATTTTGAGGTACTATTATGATCATAAGTAAAGACAAACAAATCAATCTATGAACAGATTAAAGAGCGCATAAATAATCTCCAGATTAGATATGAAAAAAACTTTGTCACTCTTTAGTGAAACTTTAATTTAATAAAATGACTTTCCGTGCCACTTACTTACATGGTTACGATTGTTGTCGTCATTATGGATGGGAAAAATAATTATTTTAGTGCAAAAATTATAAACATGGAAAATAAACACGATAAATATACATTAAAGTAAATTTTCTATTTATCTATAATTATAATAATAGACTTTAACATATTACATATAGATATATTGGACAACAGAATAGGTTTTACGTTGATTATATTAATATTAAACAAAAATTATTTAATTCATTTTTAACATATATAAATAATAAATACCTTTATGACTATTATAATATATATTTTTTTAAGTACTATAAAAATTGCTCTATTTTGATATAACTCCATGGTGGACTAAAAATGACATTACATTAAAAGCTATTTTTATTATTTTTATAGACACCAACATAGGTACTGGCTGTGCAAATTATGATACTTAACTGAATTCATTAAATAAAATTTGATTTCAATAGACAATTGATTGTATAATCATTTAAAATCCAACAACACTTAGCATAACATTAAGAGCAGCACAGGCAGTATCCAATAATCATTATAATAATGAAATATTTAAATATTCAGTAAATATTACAGTTTCAAAACTAAATCATTTAAAATTAAAATTATATATAATATACGACAAAGACGCACCAGGCGTCAGTCAGAAGATATATATATATATATCTCATAATAATTATACTATTCAAAATAAAAGCTTTAAGTGTTTAATATTATAATTAGTTCTAGATTAGTCTATATAACTACATGATCTGGTGATGTCTACTAAACATTTTTTGCCTGATCATCACTAATAATATTACAACTTAGTCGAAAAACGGATGTTATTACATTTTTTTTTTTTTCATTTTTAACTATATATATATATATATTTATACATACTTTAATAATGCCTAATCTAAACCCATCAGCAACATACTTTAACAGACTGAACGCGATAGTCATATAAATATTTTAATAATACTTTTCCCATATAATTGTATAGCACAAACATTGTACACGTTATTAGTACATAAATAAAATAGTGTGAAAACTAATCTAAAAAACAGAAAAATATGTTTAGTAATGATAATAATAATGTAAATAAAAACAGTATTTACATTATTATTACATAATAATATTTCAAAACTACTAAAAACTACGCTCAACAATAACAATTTTGATAATAAAAAAAAAAAATAATACAATACAATACAATAATATAGGTTATAATAGATTAGACGGCATTAAACTACCAATAAACCTACTTAAATAATAATAATGGCGGTCAACAATCTTTTCTCCCTGTCTATGCAAGTAAAGTTTTCTGAAATAAACAATAACAACACAAACTCTAAGACAAACAATAATATAACATCCCGGGAAATAATTAAACGACATCTCGGCGTTTGGTGTTTGTAATATATCATAACATTGAGCTAATCTTAAGGGAACAATATCTGGATGCACACAAGCAAAGTATGTAGGGTACTGTAGTGAATGTGATGTATAAGAGTATTAAAGAAATCAACGAAAACAGAGAATAGATAAGAACCATTTGTCAATAAGTATATATATATATATATATATATATACATAAAAAAACAAAACGCAATAAAAAAAGAAAAAAATTGTGATGACCGATATTTGTAACTTTCTGCTTTGTCGCAGCTCTACAGAAACTAAAATGTAGGAAACCGCCCGTCGAAAGACTTATATTTTATTGAGTCGCATAACACATTCTTTTATCGCCAATAATGATCCGCAAGACTTCCTAAAAGTACTCGTCCCTTTGTCAGGCACGTGTCAAAAACAACTTGATTTGTTCGATAGTTGTTAAATAAAATAATAAGTAAAAAAAATAAATACATATAAATAAAACAAATATAGCGTTAATCGAGCACCGTGTTGTAATGTACAAAATGTGTGTGTATGTGTGTGTGTGTGTGTGTGTGTGTGTGTGTGTGTGTGTGTGTGTGTGTGTGTGTAAGTGTGTGTTTGTATAAGTGTGTGTATATTACCTACCCAGTTTGTCTAAAATTTATATTTTTTATTGTGGTCCAACTGGGGACGTGGGAGTATTAGAGAATGAACTTCTATGACAATCAGTCGATTACTGTTGAAGTTAAAAGTTAATATTTATTTTAACTTAATGCATAATTATATATTTAATACTACTTACACGCAACAAATAAATATTACTTAGAATTTAGAAAATAAACATTCATAATTTTAAGATATATATTTATATATATATATATATATATATATATATATTATATATGTATATGTATTAACTTTCAATTTTAAATATTTCTCTTTGTCTTTTTAATAAATGTTTTGTTCGGATTTTTTTAGGTTCCTTAACGTTTTTTTTTTTTTTTTTAACAAATATCACTATAGAAATGTTCCTATTGTATCATAATTATATATATTTTACGAAATATAAGCTTTGAAAACGAATCGGTTTACCTTGATTTTAAAAATGTTTTGACTTTATAACTCACTAAGCATTATTTCATTATAATAATTATCTATATAACATTACTTATACTTTAATTTGAGCGCATTCCTAAGAATTATAAAACGCCAAAATATACGGTGTTAGTTTTGAGTCAATCAAATAAATTGTATAAATTATTATCTTTACATGATAATATAAATAAAATTACACAAAAACAGTCATTAACTCGGTTAAAAACATATTTTGTACGATTCAATTGTGATGTCTTTGAATGAAAAAATTAATTACAGATAATTAAATTTAATAAAGTATTGCGTTTTTTTTGATACTTTTACTTGATTATAGAAGAAATATATATTAAATTAATTTTAATTTAGGGGAAAAATCACTGATTTGCATGGATTTGTTGAATTCTTAAATACTTTATATCAAAAAAAAAAAAAATAAATAAATAAATAAAAATGAGGACTTTTATACCTCTGAGATCACTCTGAGGGTTTGTTTATTGGTTATAAATTCAAGGGACACGAAAAGCCTGAGAGATTCGCTTATGTATGTACACAAAACAGATTTACGCGTCACCGGGAAACAAAGCTTAGGTATTTAATCATATATATATATATAACATATATATATATATATATATATATATATATATAAATACGGTATTTAAAAAGGATAATAAGAAATATTTTAAGCAATAATATTATAAATAGTAAAAAAAAGAGAAAAATATAAATACAATACAATAAAAGCCATTTGAAGTAGTTAGTCACTAGAATGATTTAATGGGAGCAGAGTCTTCTGTGTGCAGCCATATTGGCCGAATAAAAATTATGTTTGTCAAACATGTACTCATATAGAGAGCTCAATTTAAAATGTACATAAATTGATTAGTCCACACATGTGTATAAAACGATTGATCAGATAAGACTCTCGATGGATTTTTTTTTTTTGGACACTTATTGAACACAATAATGCTGGACTAGAACTACTTAATAAGTCATAAAAATATACCTAAAACATAATTATGTAATGATAGAAAAAACTTAACTATGTTTTAAGTGCTAATGCGTAGCGTACAACATGTTCAAATTGAACATCTTCTATCTAATGTGGAGGAAAAAAAAATAAATAATAATTAAAAAAATCTTATAAAAGAATCAACTAAAGTTATCAATAATCCTAAGACGATGGATCAGTGGCATCCGTTTTAGTGGCAGCGGATAACGCATTTGTACCCAAAAGTGTGATTTTCTCTTCAGCCGATGCATCAGAAGTACCCTGGGGTGTTCTCGAGTATGTGACAGCTACTGATGGATTAAGTTCTCCATTATTTAAAGATACTGGTATGACCGGAGCCGCTGACGAAGGTACCGTTATCTAGAAATCGTACAATTTTATTAGACAAATGTCGTTTGTAATACTTTGTAATGTATTATATCAAAAATAAAAATAATCATAAAATGTTATGTAAAACATTTTATTAAAGCTCAAAATATAATAAAAATGCGTGTGTTATACAATATGTAAGTATAATATTGTGTTGAGATATTTGTGTAATACTATGTGGAATATGATAATTTGTATTGTAAAATTTAACAATTCATGACCAAGTAGATTGTTTCTGAATATATAAAAATGCTTAGTTAATGTATATCAACTACAAACATAATGAATCGGCCCTGGAGTATTAGCTATGCGGATGAAAGCACTCCGACAATTTGTTTTTTTTTTTCATTCAACAATATTACAAAATATTGTAAATAATTATGTTTATTTAAGAATATACAAATATTTTAAGTAATTTTGTTTTCTTGCTTTCGAATGTCCTAAATGTATTTTAGAAATGTTTTCGTGGAATGAAAAATGTGACGTGTGATGCCGACGGATGTATTTTATGATTTAAAAATGCCGTAGTGTGCGTAAAAATTAAAATCTAATAGTTCAACAAGGATTTGACATGTTTATTTTAAATCTATTCAAATGTTTAATAATATTAAAAAAAAAATAAAAAAAATCCTTGAAGAACAAATTTCAAACAAACGTTAAAAAGCATATTATTAATATGAAAAAAATACTAAAATTGTTCTTAATTAAAATTGCAATCAGTCATTGATGTAAAACGAGACGTTGTCTAGAACAAGTTGAAATCAGTAGTATGATTTCATAAACATTTTAAAGGGTTACAATAATTTTAAATTTCTGTCAATAATGTTGTGTCTTACAACCGATACGCAGATAAGAAAAAAAATTGGCAGTAAACAGTTGACTAGTCATATATTATAATTCATATATATATATATCACTTTTTCATAATATCAAAGCATGTTACACTCATTAAAATATATTCCTATTTAATAGATTGTAGACATAAAGCGTAGTTAAATCGATACTCAATTCAAAGAACCTAATGGCTTGAATATTTTATTTTTTTAATGGCTACAAAAAAATCATTAGTAATATTAACCGGGAATCAAAACAATGTTAAAAACATAAGTTTAGGTTAGTGAAAAAAAAAAAAACCTATGGGCATTATTTCACGACACTCTCTCACTCCTACTACCTCATATAAACAGCTCGTTGCTGTTTCTTTTCGTACTACTTGTACGTCCTTCAGACTTCAGGGGAACGAATGAACTTTTACGGTGATTTATCTGCGAAGGAAAATATTGTTTTACAATATGCAAGAACGTATGCAAATGGTTTTTCGTTCATATTATATATAAATGTATAGTAAAATTGTAATTCTTTTAATTTTGTAATTTAAACAAATAAAATGACTAAATGTGAATTATTATCTATTTATACATAATGACTGGTCATAACGATTTTAATGCAACAGTCGGTTGAATATGTATTCAGTATCAACGTGTGGAGTAATTCAAAAAAAGTTCAAAGCGTGCTTTTCATAATATTGTGGCAGCAAAATCATGTACCAATTTTACTTTTTTTTTTTTTGTTTGTGTTTTAGTCACCCCACTCACCATTGAAGAATCATGTAAAGGAAATAGAAATATATTTATTTATTTATTTAGTTTTTTTTGGTTTATAGATTAGTTTCTAGCAGTACAAGTGTTCGCAATCTGGAGGACGCACCAAACAAATCCACCTAAATACGAAGTGCGAAATCTGAGATGTTGGGCTGAAATGCGTTTACACCATAAGAATTAAAATCACAGAAATGTAATTTAAATTTTTTTCTGTGTAATATCATAATATTGAGAACCGTTGTTGTGAACAGATTATTATGGCACACTGTGTTTTACCTGGGATGCATTTCTAGTGACGTCTGGAGATCCTTGAATACTCTTCCGGTCTTCGTCTCCATAAGAGTGGAACAGCTTAAAAAAAAAAAATAGAAATTAAGCCAATATTTATTGATAATGAAATTTATATTGAGTCTAAGCGAGTACGTATGTACAATATCAAAGTAGATAATCAAAATATCGAATTAAAACACACATGTTACATACGTATAGAAAACGAATTAAGCGTTTAAAAATGTCGCGATGGACAATTTCTATTATATTTTTATTTTAGTTTTCTGAACTGTAATTCAATTCCACAGGTACGATAAAATATACACAACTAGTTTAAAAATGAAATCTAAAAAATATGTAAATGCTCGATGACATAATATCTATTCTAATCAGTTGTAATCAAAACATATAATAGTATAAGTCATCATCAATATTTGAAATAATAAACTAACGCAACTTTAAGAATGAATTTAAACAGAATCGGATAGTTTTTTTTTTTCTTGACTTCTTGAACGTACCGGAACTATCTAACCACCGATTCTAATGGAAAGTATATTATAAGCGTACAACATATTAAACGTAAAAGACCACTCGATCCTTTTTGTGTTGGTCTATTTGATATCATAATAACTGTATAATATCATGATAATTATTGTTGCATAGTACACGGTACATCTCAAAAACTAATCGACAAAACAAAAGGGACGTATTTACAACAAGTAAACATTTCAAAATATGTCTAGATTCATTTGGTAGACCAAGTCATAAAAAAACATTTTATAGGTCTTATACGAGTGTGTATCTTTAATTATACAACACTTCCATGAGACACCCTGTTAGATTGTAGCTTTTTATTCAGTCGAATAAAATGTAAACCCAACGAGTATAAATTAGTATTGACTTTTAAACATTTTTACATTTTTTTATGGTATTAGTTTAACATCCATAATTTAGTCTTATGAAAGGCAGTCTTTTGAATTAAGTTTTATGAAAGCAATAGGAGCCGGTTAAGTTGAAATTGACTACTCGGGTTCATTTGTGTACACGGATCAGATCACATTTTGAGAGCGTGTATGTGATGTATAATAAAATTAAAACAAACAGTTTAGTTTCATAATCGACAATAATAAATTATTGTTTACAAACAATTATTATTTAGTTTCTAAACCCACCCGAGGGTGGACATTGTCCAACTCTTTTTATACACAAGTCATTTGTCGTGGGGCACAATACAAACGTCAAGTCGTTTAGAGTTACAGGTGTCAATAATTATTATGACATTAATCATAATTAATTAATCAACGTCATTATCACCTTGTCTACTTCTTCGTCAAATTCTCCGGCGTTGGACATTTTCTTAGAGCGCTCCATGAGTGTGGCACGTTTTGCTGCCATATAGAATGAACGTTTCACACGCAAGTACATCACTTCCGTAACAGCGCGCACCGTGTAGTCCGGAACAAAAGTGAAACGCAACATGGCGTCGATGTTTACTGACTGTATACTACCCATGTTGTTCACGGTAGAGTTGGCCATTGTTGGGTTGGCGCCGGACGGTGGGGACTCGCCTACGGCGATTTAAAAACATTAGCGATTTTGAAAGTAAACGGGGGGGCAACGGAAAAACTCACCGATCCCGATGTTCTGGTTCAGGGCCTGTGATCCAAAGAACGTGAACGGACCGCTCTCGAACACGAGGTTTTCGCGACCGACGGTGACCTCGACACGTCCTTCTAATATAAGCACAAAGTAATCGACGGGTTTGCCCTGCTGATAGATGACGCTGGCCGGGTCGGACTTGAATCTTTCTTTGTCTTTCATTTTTATATGGAATATCACGTCCTGTTTCAACAGGCGCATTAGGATCGTTTCCGACACCACGTCTGTTTTGAAAGCTTCGACACCTATTTGGGAGGGAAATAAAATATGAAATTTGACAAAACGGTTCCGCGCATTATGCACAGTTCAGCAAGTACCAACACGATGTTATTTAATTATATATATGTGTGTGTGTGTGTGTGTGTGTGTGTGTGTGTGTGTGTACATACTCGACGACAAAAACTGGAATGTGGCCAAAGTGAGCTGTGGAGAGATATGAATGCGTTGGTTTTCGCTGCGCTCGGCAAATGCAGTAAAATCTTGAGCTCTGAGCGAACGCTGTTGTCTACGTTGTTTTGAACGGTTGTCGGCTGAAATGTAGAAAGTGAAATTAAATATTTTTACAATCCAAAGTCACTATCGATAAAACACTTACTGTAAACATCAGTTTCGTCCATAATCTCTGCCTGAATCAATTCTTCAATTACATCCTCCAATGTTATTATACCAACCGTCTCGTAGAACGGATCGCCTTCGCCTTCGTTATTCACACGGTGAACAAACGCCATGTGCCCTTTAATACCTGTTTTGGATTTTTTTTTAAACAAAAATATCATTACACGACTTTTAAAGAGAATTGTTTAAATATTTTAACAAACATCACATTATGATATATTTTTAAACACCACCATTTGTATAATGAGATACACATGGTAAAATATGTATGTGTACAAATTTCCGACTTGATGGTTTTTATTAATATTTTTTTATTTGAAAAAAAACCAATAATAATTGAGAGAAAAACGTTGAAAAATAAAAATATTATTTTCATAACCCATAACAATTTAATTTAATTAAATTTTGATGTTTTAAGTGTATATAATATGTGATATTAAGTTATCGAGAACAAAAGATCAAAAAGTTTTTGATGTTAAAATAAATTGCAGTCAATTTGATGCATTGTTGATACTAATTTAATTTCTCCTCAAAAGGGTTTCATCGAATTTTCCGTACTAACTTTTAGAGTGATCTTATCTAGACGAGTAAAATTGAAATACCATATTTTGTAAAATTTTGAATTTTGCGAAAACAGAATTTACAGAAGACGTTATCTAATAAAATATTAATTTATGTGTATAGGTGTATTTGTAGACCACTAAAATTCTTATTTTGATAGGTAACTAGATTTTTCGACACTTGCGCCCCGCGGCGTTATGCCGGTGTCTGAGAATCTTTGATATTTTCCATAAAAATAAAATGTACAGGTGTAATCGAATGAAATTCAAAAAATAACCGAGGAAAGCATTATCTACGACTTTCTAAAATAAAACATAAAAATCACTAATATTCAGGTCGTAATTTATTTATTTACAACTGACAAAGTGTCATACGATACGTTCTAATCAATGTTTAAATATTTGATTCCATATAAAACACATGATCTACGTCTGACGAACTCGGGAGTGGAATAAATGTATTGTCCAAACGATGCACTAATTAATGGCTGACGACACTGTCAAACTGACAACACAGACACCTGATTCTATACGTACAGGTAGTTTTGCCACTGCCATACCCATACAGCAAGGTCGATTTGATTTTGTAATATCGATGTTAACTTCTAAGAGTTTGAGGTTGTATGCGTTTTCAGTTTTAATACAATAATTGTTTCGAGTTAATCGATTACGTTCAATAAATATATTTGATATTTAAAAACATTTGAATTGAGTTTATTTCGAACGTAAAATAAAACGCAGAGAACCGACTTTAATATATCTAATAAACCATACAGGCGTAATATTATTATAAATTTGACGTCGAATAATTATCGATATTAATACAATTCAAAAGCTTCAGAAATACGAAATTTCAAACATTTTGATACTATTATTTTACCGAAGAATAAATAACATAATATTGTATAAGATAATTACGTTTAGTTTTCATATATGTATAATATATTTTTATCGGTCTCTCTTGAACGAACTTTTGTCAATTTGAATTCGAGACCTTATTTTATAATGTTACAGAATCGAAAATGAAAAAACTATTAAGATAACTGCTTAATTAAATTTATTCCAAGCATAGACGAGTGTAATTAGTTGTTGATTTATTTTAAAACTTTTTTTTTGGTATTTAAGCTGTTTTAAGTTTATTAAACTCAACTTTATGTAACATAAAGTATGTACACCGTTGTTTATGCATTACTTATATGTGTTCATGTATTTTAAATACTTTTGTTCTATAGTAAGTGTATTTTTTTTATCCTTTTAACTTTTTATAATTAAATTTAATTAGCTACGAGTAGAAATAATAATTAAATAACTACCTACGTCAAATCTATTATAATAAGATGCATTTGTTGATTAAAAATAAAATTTAATTTAATTGCTCAAACACGTTTCGTACAAAATGATCTATAATTTACGTATACTTGCACGATATTACTTTTTTAATTGTACGTTTCAATATTTGAAAAATTATTATTGAAAAAATATTTTTGGTTGATTTTCGCCAAATGTAATTATTCGTGGCCCCTCCTTGATACCAATTAAGTATATATTTGTTATCACACCAATATTCGTATTTCCTCAGAACTCGACAGGACACCACGAGCAGACGAAAAGCGACGAAAAACATTTATTTCTATCTCTCTCATCAGTTATTTCAGATAAGATGTTTTTGTAGTTCCTAATTAATAAAACTCGATTAAATGAGTCGAGATTGATGTGTAGAATCAATTGTCATAATATATAATATATATAATGGCTGAAAGCTTTAGTGGCCGCCAACGAAACGATCACGATTAATGGTGTACCCAAATATCTGCAAGGGCAAATTACCTTCTTTGAACTGTTTGAACAGCACGTCGAGCGTTGTATCTTCAAATACGAAATAACACGGGTTTTGGTAGAATTGACACAGCGTCTTGAGTAGTGTGTTATCGTCCGGATCGACCAACGCCAAGTCCTTAATGTATAGCATTGTGACAATATTCTGGCGGCTACCTTCGTAAACAGGTATCCTCGAATATCCTGGGGAAAAAAAAATATATATAAATGTATAATAAATAACCCTCATATTGTCGACGCTAATATCCTCACGACAAATATAGAAATGACAAAGAAGCGAGTGTAAATAAAGACCACTTATAAAAATGAGGCAACGAGGTAAAAACGGGTAGGCATTTATTGATAAGAAGAGAGCTGTGAGCAACTTTGATTTATACTAATGGTTTTTTTTTTTTCCCCCCGAACAGAATGGCGTTTGTGATTCGAATTGGAAATGACTACTTTCGTATATCGATGTATATTTCGAACACACCCACGTGTTTTGAAATCGAGCTCTATAATCCCACCCCGGGGTCGGACGAAACAGAAGAAACAAATATCAAATGAATTACTTGTGTCCGATGTGGCCGCCGCGGTGGCGTTATATTTATAGTCGGATGGGGACGGGCGGCAGTGCTCGGTTGGCCCAGTGCCCGCGACCGTCTCAAAACGGATTTAATTTTAATTTTTTTTTTTCTCCTCTCAACTTTTTAGTTGAGGCTATCCACAGCCCACTCCTGCACGACGGGACCATTGATACTAGAAATATTTATACGAGCGTGCAAAGAGCTGTAAAAATCTTTCGAATATCATACGCACCTGCCGCCACCGCTCGGGTAGGATATAAATATAGATCATACGCGAATCGCGCGGCGACGCGCGGGACACAATTTACATGATTGCCAAAAATCGATTTAAATATATTTCGCAGAATTCAACAATTTCGCGTTTTTTTTTTTTTTTTTATGACGGAACGGTCGGTCTGTCGCGCGGCGGTCGTACTGTTGTTCGGCGGTTTATGGGAGAGAGACGGTGTGACATTGTGTTTTCTAACATATTGTCGTCATCGTCATTATTATTATTATTATTATTATTATTATTATGATCGCCTACATATTATTATCGTGAAAAAATCTATTTTTCTTTTCGAGTTCATCAAACCGACAGACTTAAAAATAACCACATTTTCATTTAGACGCCATTAAAGTTTTAAATACACGACACACGATAACTAGAAATCACAATATGAATGGGAAATCGAGTCTTTTGTTGTCGACTAGAACGAGAGACTGTCCTATAGGTGTAAACGAGACACGTTTAAAAATATTGCAAGTTTACCATAAGTTACAATTCCACCAATTTTATCAGATTTAAAAATTAAAATAAATAATAATCCTACAATTTATCTGATACAGGTATGTGATTTCGAATTATTTTATGATTGTTTATTTATTTCACATATTATTATAAATCGAGTGTGTTTCATAAAATATTATTTATCGTTTTAAAACAATAAAAGTGACACACCAATACCGTTTCTCCTACTATTTAAATACAGTAAAACATTATGGGATACCTAGTATGTAGAACGTCTTTTTTCACGTTCAAACGAATCATGATGATAAATTATGGTCCAAAACAAAATGATACGGATGTTGTTTATAAACAAAAGTTATGGTTTATGTTATTTTATATAATATTCAATGTTTTTATATTTATATAATTTAATAACACGTATTTATTCAGCACAATGTTAAAAATATACCTATACTGTAAATATCTATGAAAACATTTTGTCTGATCTAATATTATCATATAAATGTACAAGTTTTTCAGAAAAATTTTAGGTTTCTAACATTTTTTAGTCTCTCTCGGCCGAGGATTTAGAATCCCATGTCATATTTAATAAGACAAATATAAATAAATAGATATAGATATTGAAAAATGTTTGTGTTGAAAAACCTATAAGCAAACAAATAATCCATTGCCATTTGCCAAATATTATTATTTGATATGTAAAATTATAAAATATATTACATACACGATAATCGTGCTTAATAGTTATTAATTATTGAAATTTAATTTATGAATATTTTGTTTTTATTGGTACACATTCGTTTTTTGTTTAAGTCGTTTTTCAATATATGAAAATCTGTACCCTATATAGTCATAACATATATACTTCTGAATAAAACGGAACTACACTAAAATCGATTATTCTCTTGATTTACAAAAATTAAGTACTCTCTACTCCTCGTTCACTCAAAATCAAAATATTCTATTAGAATAGCGTTTATACAACATTTTCACTAAAAAAAAAACAGCGGCACATATTTTCTCGGTTAAAAATTACATTTTACAAACTCAACTAATTAACCTAGTTTAACCAGTTTTTAAATAAATATTAAAGGGGGAAAATTGGCAACAACAATTGTGAACAGTAGTCAATGTATACCTTTTTTGAAACAGGAAGTTTTGGCGGAATCGAAAAACCCACGTTAAGTGGATAAAATTGTTTTTTTATTCAAATAACAACAATTACTACGCATTTTATTAACACTCCAGAGTTCAACTTGAAATTATAAATAATATTTTAAGATTCCGAAAAGAACGTTTTAAATCATGGAAACTTAATGCGTTTGAAATTTTTTGTTTGTAGTAATTTTTTAACAAATTTTTTTATGATATTTCTTATTTATATTGAAACTAAAAATATAGCTTCTGCGTTCAAACATACTATATTGCAGATCAAATTTTCTCCCAATATTAATATAAAATCTATACATACCAGACTTCATAATTTCCGAAACAGTTTCAAAGTCCAATATGGTATCATACGACAGCATGTATACGTCTTCCAATTTGGTCATGACATCGCCAACTTTCTTACGATGAAGTTCGAGAGCTCCAGAAATGATGTTAACTTCGTCTTTCTCTAGGTCGTTGTACTCGTCTCCGGTCATCTATAATAAATATTACAAATTTAAATTTAAATACAGTCGATAATTCAAAGTTGTAATGGGATAAAAAAAAATCTTTCGAAATGATGATAACTCGAATTTCCCGAAAACAAAGTCGAACTTCCAGTTTTGTACGACTCGATTGAATATATTTACATTCGATGATGATATGTAATCAAATGCAATATAATAATGGTTTTATTAAATGCGTGTATGCTTTGGATAATTTTATATCTAGTTTTAGAGTATTTAAATCGTACATAATTATGATTATATCAATGCGTATTTGTTAATAAAACGCGAATAACAACTTTGATTGATTTTAAAACAATATGTATAATTCGTATCGTCGACGGGGGTTTTTTTCAAGTTGATATAGGTGTTGAAATACCCACATTCACTCGATCGTGTCGTTTATTTTACTGTAATGTTTTCATAACTGATTACGAAATGGCCGAAAAAATGTAAACTTCAAAAATCGTTTCGCATTTGAATAATATTATACGCATAAGATTAATATGATTTTGCGACGATTGCCATAAAACAACGCGTTAACAGAAATACCCAGAAACATAATATTTCGACTAAATTATTTATCAAATTTTTATCACCGTGTTAACGAGACAATTCAAATGTCACGAGAATTCCGAGGAGAATAAAATGTGTCGAGTAGTCGAGTTTTTCGAGTCATCGCGACGACGACGGCTGAAATACAATCGATAAAAAACACAACACATTTGTATGAAAATGTAAAGGCACTCAAGTAGTAGTACTCTTGTTCGGTAAAATGTAATTTGTAACGTATAAAAGATTATTCATACTATAGTGTTTTGACAAATCGGCTTCTTTATTCGGAATGAAAACGATTAACACGCGTAATAACTGTTCAAGGAATATTTGAAAATCTGTAGTACAGGGATATAAAAAAAAAACAACAGTGCTCATTAATTCGGGATGTAAAATTAAACGACGCGACGAATTTATTTTTTATTTTTCATAATATTTGTTATTATGCAATCTTATCCAAAAGTTTGGAAACAATACAATTGTTTCGTACGACACACATTATTATGATAATGATGGGCAACGAATAAAATATTGATTCAATATAAAAGTGAAAAATACAGAATTTTATAGGAGCACGAGAGGAGTCTGTACATTTACATTTTTACATATTTACATAATATTGTGTTTTCTCGTGTGATTTTTACTGTAGGCTTTCTTCGACATTTCGTAGCCATCTATATCGTTTATAAATATTTAAAATCTTTTCCACGCCAACGAGACACTACGTTTTAAAATCGAATCAACGATCTAATGTTATGTAATTTACATTCAGTGTTATTGTAATGTTTTTAGGTTTTCGACAACGTTTTCAATTCCCCCTCCAGAGCAAATACGTCCACCGTTAGCACGCATATACACATGCAGTAATCATTAAACGGTTAAAATAAAACGAGATCAATAACTCGGCCGAGTGTCGGTTTTCGTCTTCGGTTGACCTCGAGTATTGTTGTAAAAACGTACGCGTGATTATTTTGTCCGTCGCCGTCGTCGTCGTCGTCGTCGTTATGCATTATAATATTTTCATATTATTTCGATTTTATATTCAAATCTGAGTAGCCTAAGGGCGACACGGTTTCTGTATTTTGGCCCATTCGAAGTGGTTTTTACAACTCGGAATCCTTCGTTTTAGAAAATCGCATAGAAATGTTGCGCGAGGAATGAAAATCGTTGATATTTCGTCGAGAACGTTACATGTTTTTCAACCAACCACGCCGCTACATTAATTAAGCGACGAACGAATTTTTTTTTCAAATTTAAATTTAAACAAACTTCTTAATTAGAAACACGAGAGTAACGACCAGCCGGTTATTATTTTCATTCGTGTAACAATAACGTATAGTCCGTACAAAAACGATGCCTCTACGATGCGCAATCTTAATTTGATTAATTAATCTGTTAACCTGAGAGACGAAAACAAATACTTTAGAACGACCTGTGCTGCACTCGAATTGCATCCCATGTTTTTCAACCTGAAAAGGCTGCTCAATTAGGAGGTACCTCTCTCGGTTTCAGAATTTTCCGTCCGCTCGAATCGCCGCGCCGGCGATAAAAGTTAGAATGGAAATCGATATTTTATTTTCAGAAGTAGCAATTAAATTATACGTATATTTATAATTACACGGGGGCGTTGTTTCTTAATTTTATTTATTTAATCGCATATTATATAAAAAACCACGAGAACAAAGGAAAAACGTATGAAAATGTATTGTTTTTTCCTCAGCTATTTTATTTCAAAAATATATCGTATGAAAAAAATGAAAAGTCAAAATTTAAATTACTTTAGTCAACTACTTATTATTAATTTATAAGTAAACTAATTATTTACTTGATAAACTTTTAATCGCCGTCTTAAACTACACATAAATATAAGGGTCCCGCAGAACTGACCCATACTCTAACAAGGGCCGAACTAACGAACAATAAACTGCTTTTAGTGGAGGAGTAAGCTAAACGATATTAGCTTTACGGACACTGGCGTTTGGGAGTGCCTTCCAACTTATTAATAACACGTGAGAACGATTATTAAGATCTAAAGAGATGCCCCCGTGGTATTTTTTACATTCGACCGACCGCACAACTTTATTGTTTATCGAGTATCTGTGTTTGATTAAGGAACGGCATCTAGAGAACCGAGTAGTCATCGATAGAGACTGGTATATTTACTCACGGTTATAAACGCGATAAAATAATTTTCGATAAATCCGTGAGTCACTGTAGGTAAAATTATCGTCGCGAGCAAACAAATGTAGTCAACTAAAGTGAAATAATGACGATACAAATGCATTACGTATTTAACGTAGGTATTCTTCCCTTATTGGATTTTTAAAATTGTAATCGAGATGAGTTTTTCCGAAAAGCCATGATTTCGATGCATCGTTTTCAAAATATCATCTTATATGTTTCTTATTGTTCTTTAAATATCGTTTGATTCTTATATTTGATTGTATTCTATTATGTAAACTAACGATTTGTTATTTTGTTTTTATGAGACTCCGTAATGTTTAGTAAAATTTGGCCTAAATACGGTAAAAAAAAATAAAAAACCATTAAGAATTGAAGCCGTGAGAGGTTTTTTTCGCAAAATGGTTTTTAAAGTTATATAATGCACTCGTGCCCTTTAATTCTTTTATAACGTATGAGTTGATGAGTATAATATGACGTATATATTATATTGACAACAGTAATTATAGTTAAAATAACTATTTTTTTTTAAATGTATGTTACTATTATCTGTAAATAAAAATTATTTTATATAACACTAATATATATATATGTAAAATACACAAATCTGGGTATTTTTATTACTCCTCTTTTAATTATTATAAAAAAAATCGACATTTGAAATTCACCCAAAAGTATATTCAAACCGGAAAAAAATGATCAAAAAGGTATTTTTTAAGTTCATCCGGACGTTATTCGAGTACAAAAGGAGTAACTATCTGACGCAGAAGGTAATCCAAGAGAATGCTACTTTTGAAATCAGAAAAAATGTAAAAACAAAGGAGGCGTCCGAGTGCACCCGCGTAAACATTATATCCAATGTTTCCAACTTTTCGACGAATTAATTTGACCTACATTTTATTACATTATAATATGGGCGTGTGACGAAAGAACAGATCAAAATTATTGTCAATAGTATCTATTGGGCACTGTTTTTCAGTCAAAATATAAATGGATATATTGCGAGAACACTATTTTAAGTATCTACATCAACGACACGAGTGAAGTGGTCTGGCGATGACATTCAATTAAAGTTGATTCTGTGTCGACGGCAAGCGAGATTAAAATCAATTATTACAATGCATTTTCTGTGGCAATATAGTCGTAACTTATTTACGTGATACAATAAAAAGTTTAGGTACCGATAATGCAAGATAAGGTTTTTAATATTAAATTAAATTGCAGTCTAATCAGCTAAGATAAATTATATATTTTTGAAGAAACTTATCGAAAACGCCATTAAATGTCAAACAAACTATATGATTGAAAAACTTTGAGAAGCATTTATGTTTTGCGTTTCATGTGGAGTCAACTCTGAGACCGAAAAACCAAATTATTCGCCGTTAATCAATTTTTTCACTTTAAAAACGAGTCGTGGCTGGTGCGTGCTAACTTTAATAACGATTATGTACGCGATAAAAAAACTTTTTTTTATTTTCTTTCTTTTGTAAATTACACATAGTCAACAATATTATTACATTAGCGAACCGTTTCTGATCGCGTTAAACGACTTAATTATCTATCCATACAATACATTTCATCATCGAGTGACGATAAAAAAATTATTAAAAAATAAGTCACCGGGTGTACGCGAATTACCTTGCTGACATCTATCGACACTGTGAATTGAAAATCGAGGAGGTATTGAAATTTGAAGTATTTAATAACCTGTTGGCTCACATTATAATCGGATTTACAAAATCCCGAAACACAGTCAAGGATAAACATGACGTATAAATAATAGGAACACGATTAGGCCATTATTCAGTGACATTATTCAGTTTAATCGGGCAAAATATTTAAAACCGTTTTACTGATAGTGCAATTATTATATCTAGTGAATGAAAATCATTGTTCAAGATTGAGATATTTTCCGACGAAAAAAATGTTTCTCAATGAAGTCGTTCGACGATAAAGCAGCGTACATTTTAATCGGTTTATTCGTTCTTTTCAATCTCGAACGATTACGCGTACACGCCAGAGGTATAGAGTTTAAAACGTTTTCATACACGTGGCGTATGAATTACGTTCTTGGCGGCAGATAGAATTTCAAGTATAAAATAATAATAATGTACGCGAATCTATCTACAGAGTCTCGCGGAAAAAAATCCTCGATTCTGTTATTATAACGTCTCTCCGGCAGTGGTAGGCGTAGAGGAAATATTATCGCCATCGTTAAAAATTAAAAAAAAAATTTGACGATGATAAATCGTACCCGCGTGTAAGTGTGGCTTACCTTCGGAAGCACAACGGCGGTGGCAATGACAATGAGACGACGACGACTACAGTCACTGGTTCGCGGACTACGACAAAAACCGAGTTTACCGAGTATATAGCGTCTCGCGGAAGAGACACGACACTAAAAGTTATAATAAATTACCTAAGGTAATAATGTCCGTGCTGAGCTTTTACATTCGACAATTGCCTCATTTTGTCCCCCTCCCCCCCCACTTTCCATAATTTCGACTTTTGTTCCTGTCCTATATACGTATATATACGCAGCAGAAGTATTCGCGTGCCGCCTTCGTACGAGAACGCGAGAAAAACGTAGGCGTCCACAAAACCTAACCTATCCCATATTATACAATTACGGTTATATATACTTCTGTTTTTCCACTGCGCATGACCCTTTTCGCTGAAATTATTATCATTTAAAACTGGCGCACGTTTTCGTACGCGTCACGCGGCGGAGTGGCGGCGCGAGGAAACATGCAAACAACACGGTTTTATGGTGGCGGGGAGGGAAGAATAAAAAAAAAATGACTTGGATTGTTATTTTAATGACGTCTGTTGGGGTGATATGGTAGCGGAGAGTTTATAAACTCCGATTTATTCTCCGAGCTCCTCGCGTTAAAAATGCATAAACGTCATTACGTCGTGACATTACATTATAAACGCGAACGTTTCGTATGACGGTTAAAAAGAGCCGGCTCATTGGTAGCAGGAGCCCGGCACGGCGCGCCGGCATTTAACTCGGCGAGCGAATTATATACGCACACATTCAAACGGAAAAACAATCTTATAAGAATGTTTTCGTCGAAAACGACTTTTGACGCGTCACTTCAAAAATATAAACGCCTCTTGTCAACTACGCCACGCGTTCGAAATTAACCTAAAGTGGCTGTCGCGGAGAATATTTATTTCTAGAATATTTTATTATATAATCGTGTAAGATTACGCGCGCGTGTGTGTGTGTGTCTTTTAATATTATTATTATTTTTGTAATACAAATATGAATAATTACGACGTGAGTATGCAAAAAAAAATCTATATATATATATAAGATAGATGTCCGATACACCTCACTCATCGACACCCAAACTGTTCGTTAGAGTATTACATAACATGATATTTACATAAAATATTTAAAAAATAAAAACTACTAAAGAAAGTCGTATCTTACATTTTGTATTGATCTGTTAACGTGAAGGAAAAACTACCGAGTTTTTGTACCTACTTCATTTATCAACCAACAGTTTTTTTTTTCATCGGTACACAGACAATAGATTTTTTTTCGTTCAAAAATTAATATGATATTCAATAGAATAATAATAATAAAAAAAAAAAACAAGAAATTTGGAGTGGGTATTTAATTCGAAATGTGTTCACCGTACAGCTATTATTTATAAATTCTTTATGAATAAAACAACGTTCGCCGGGTCAGCTCGAAATACATAATTATATTATAAATATGTGTATAATTTAAATGAATAATAATAATTCTATATGACAAAACAATACCTACAGCCGTTAAATAATTATAAGTTAATTTATTTTATGGCCCTGTCAGAGAACCTATCTTGAGGATTTTAATAGAATAACAATTTCCGTATCATTAGATATGATAAATGAGTTGGAAAGCGTATGACGATATTTCTTACAGATTCGTTCGTTTCAAACCGACTAAAATATAACTAGAATATACCTGACAACAGAAAAAAAAAAAAACTAATTTATGGTTTTCGATGGTCCTTGTGGGTCTCCCTCCCTATCTAAAAGTTTTGCTCGTGACAGCTGTGACTATGTTATCTGATATTTTCAATAAAGTTACAACACGAAGCCAAACGGTACGCAAACCAGGTGGACGAACGTCGTAATACTTGAGCTTAGCGGTGAAAATAATAAAAAAAAAATAAATACGAACACATACAAATACAAACTGCCAGTTTTATAGTACAACCGAATTTCGTTTACAGTTTCTGAACGTTTTTTTTTTTATAATCAATCTGTAATACAAAGTAATTGATTATTAACCACTAACCATGGGGAAAAGTACGTTGCATCTACATTGCATGCAGATACATCGGGTACGTGGATATGACTTGTGGTTACTGAACTCGGTCGACATATGAATTTAGTTATTTGTTATTCTGTCGCTTGGTAACGATCTCGCATTCGGTTACCATGGTAACAGCAGTAACATTTTCAGTGTGACAAATTTTCAAAACGACATATCCATAAGATATAAACCACAAGACATATCCAAGTAAAAATTAAAGAAAATCGATTCTCAACACGAAATACAGTGTAAATCGGGTAGACCACCGGTTAGTTAAACGTGAAAACAATAATATACTACATTAAAATCAATATTTATGATAATTCAATACAAATAATTTCGTAGGAATTCATTTATCTTTAAACAAAACTGATTTACTAATGTCCATACCCAACTGAGCTATGCGGCGAAGGGATTATAAATAATTAATGGGTAGATTTATAGTCGATAATAATTAACGTTTGATCGATTTTACTATCCGGTGGATTACAAATATGACATGGTACATAAATGCTAACCGGCGACCATCACGCCACTACTACTACTACTACTACTGCCACTAATCACTACTTTCAACACTGGATTGGTATTACTACTGGGAAATCGACTGAACAACAGTTACAATAGTTCTGAAGGTATTCGTCAGTCACCACTGCCGCGCGGCAGCCATTTATCTATCGACACACATAAACTTCCGATAAAAATAACTCGTTCGCGTCACACGTGGCGACTACACTTATCACTTACAAGACGTAAAAGTCCACGACCACGTCGTCACACATTTTTCCTTTCGGTCACTGACGCCAGTCTAGTTATGAAAATCGTTTTTTTTTTTCTTTTTCTTTTTCTGGCATACTTGAGAACAGTAGGTAAAAATTAAAAGTGATAAATCACTCCCGAGAACTTTTTCCTCGTACATTATATCAAATAATAATTTACTTACTAACTTTCATTAAAGAATATACGTATATATATATCAAAAAAAGTTAATTAATACGCTAATTTTTCATAATATATGAATTGTTATAAAATATTTGTACGTGACAGATATTTCATATCCCTTAAATACCCCGAGAGTCTTAAATGCACCACGACGATTGGTCCTATATAATAAATATTTTTTCGTTTTAATTGAACACTACGAGTTTTCTGTTTAATTTTTCGTAAACCCTCGTAGCTTATGGAATACTTATTGACGAATATCTATATATTTATATAAACATATGAATATATTTATAGTCTGAGGTATTTACGCCGTACGTTCACAACATGTCACCGGGAGACAGAGCAATTCAAATGGAAAGCTATACAAGTAAAAACAAAATTACGTCTCGATAAAACACGGACCAAACACTCTCTCGCTTTTCTCACTAAACACACATACAAACATAGTCCTGTACAGACTGTAAGCTTTCAATCAGAGATACAGGTTGAACAGATTACAATAGGATTTGTTTCGATTTTCGAAAGTATAAAAATATATATATATATATAGGTACACGAATCAATGAACAATAAATACATAAATGTTATGTATTAATGCATAGTGCGTATAATTGAAATTTCGATGTTTCGGAAAAAATGCCATCTTCCAGACAATGATTTCTGTACACAACAACGACGATGGTGTACGGTGTAACGTGAAACGAAATAAACCGAGAAACGTTTTCGATTTTCTTTCGGGTCGGAATTATAATTTGTTTGCTCACAATACACACCTTTGTAATCTCGAGAAAATATTTCTAAGAAAAAATAATATTTTCGTAACCGATTTCTGTTTTAAAAGACGTCTCAGTGTTTGATATAACAATTTCAAACAGAGAGTTTGCAGATTTTCGCGATTTTCTCGTGTTTTGTCGACATTTCATTATTGAAACGCTAATAGAAATTATTTGCTGTGATCTTCAATTTAAGCAATTGATTCCATAGACTACCTTATGGGTAATTATTTCTTTTTTATAGAGAATAACAACAAAAACTGATATTGTTGAATAAAAATTATAAACTTTTAATTTTTAATTTTTAAATGACAGCGTAAATATTTGAAATTCCATAACTGAAACGGCACGATTAAAAAGAAAAAAAATTCTTTGTATAAAAATTTTATATCGATCTAATAGTTAATTATTAATGAGTATTTAAAGTTTATACTAACGGAGTATAAATTGCATATCTTACAGAATGTTAATGAACTACTCCATTGATCTAATTAAATTAATCTGATTAAATTTTAATGGGTACCCGTTCAAATATTTACTCGTAACTATTGATTTGATACTATAGAAATGTACATACAAATTTTTAGAAAAATATTCTGATTCAAAAAATTAAATGAAAAATGTTCAATAAGTATGTTAACGATTAAAAAAAAGTAATCGATTTATAATTATATAGCAACAAGGAAATAGGTTTCTTTTTAAAAATAGGAAAGGTAAGGTAAGGATTTCTAAAAATCAATATTTGAATAAATGTTTAATTCAAGCTTAAAAGCGGAGTAAGCATGTTTAAAAACCACATTGTACATACGGATTAGATGAGTTTAACGTAAAACCTTTCGTAAAAGAACCAAAAGGTCTCGATGTGTATTAGCATAATTATAAAGCGATATCTTTGTTCGCGAATACCTCACAAACGAACGATTTACTGTTCAGGCGGTTTTTTGAAATTCACCTAGTGTCTAGAAATTTGACTGAACGGGTTTTTTTTTTAGCGTTTTAAACATTTTATATAGCTATAGCGACGATACCACACTTCACTTACGCATACCATTATATAAGATTTATACAAAAGAACAATTATTATATTACTCTTATACGAGTTGAACACGTAAATAAGATACGCTATCGGAGAGCTTTATAAAACGTATTTATGATAAAGCTACATGTGGAATGTGCAACCAGCCTGCTCAACTACTAGTTGTTCAACACAAACCGAAACGTATAATAATATTTAAACCAGAAATCAATACATCATAATATGAAAACAAATGCCTCCTAAGACGATAAAATGTATTTTCGTAATCATTCTGATTAAACCGACAAAACTAAACGTTGCATTAAAATTAAAAACCATAATTTATTTTTTATTTGTCATTAGTATAATTAATCAAATTAATATCTAATGTTTATTGGCTAATTATAATAACACGTACCTATATACTCAAATATAATTAATATCATAATATTATAAATCCAAATAATATATATATATAAATAATATAATTAAATTACTTTTTATTTATTTTTTTTAATATATGCGGTGTAATAGACTTCCAGTATATTTAGAAACATCAATATTTGTTTTCTAATTTTTTTCAAATTAACTAAACCAGATGTTGTACAAACACTTTGTATAAGACTAAACATAAAGTGTGAAATTTAATTTTTTTAATGGGTGTATTTGAAATCACACATATAGATAGTTTGATTTAATGAATTGTTTACTATTATTAGGATTCAATAAAAGTTAAGTTTCAACTATTTACTTCTCCAATGATTTTTATTGATGCAAGTTTAGATTAAATTATAAGCCATATATTGGTGTACTTAATAGTATACAACTCATAAATGTATTCATATTTTTTGTTTTTTTTTAATAGCGTTAACATCTTCCAAGTCATTGTGCTTAGAATAATAATACTTTTTATTCAAATTCAAATTTCAATTATTCATGAAAAAAATTACTGACCAATTCGAAGTTCTAAATTATAATTATAACATCGTATCGATGACGAAATCCATGCATTTTAATGCTCAATAGTAAAACAACATTAGGTACACATCAAAAGAATATATTTCAGCATTTTCAGTAGTATTTTCGGCACGAAATATATAAAAAATGCATTTTGCTTTTCGAATTCTATGATTATGTAAAAATATTTGACAGTGAATAAAAAAATATGGACTAAATCAGAAAAAAATTTAAATCTCTTGTACTGTTGTTTAAAGTTGAAATTCTATATTTCTTTTATATACATAATATATCAAAACCATATAGACCGATCAATAACATTTTAAATGTTTTAATATTCTCTGTGAATTGAATTGTGTAAATAATGTACGTTATTTAAAACGCGTCCATTTTTATGTCATACGTATGCACAGGTACATTTACTGGTATATTACGTATATTATTATTGTTATACATTACTTAATTAATAGTTTGTTGTTTAAATAATTAAAATAGCTTACAAAAGTACTTGGCAAATGTAAACTATTTTTAATTGTCTGAATAAAAAAAAGAAGAAAATCGATAATTTTTGTAAAAAGTTCATGGAAAATAAAACGGAAAAAAAAATTATTAGAAAATACAATGTGTAAAACAAACAAATTGAATAATTTTATTCGAATAAAGGTTAGAAGGCTTGAATAAATAGCAAAAATTTATTTTAACCAGACTTACACTGGACAAGGTACACAAACATAACAACTCTAATACACTAAAACACATTAATAAGTAGGTCAAACCATAAAAATAGATTTATGTTTTAACTATAAATAATATAAATAAAATATATTCATTATATACATAAAATTCACATTTTTATCACGAATTCAGAATCACTCATAAGTTCAATTTAATAAACGCAAGCTCGTATATTTTCATACGTTATCACATATTATATTATCATTAGACACAAATTGTCAATATGTTACGCGAGAAAATTGTTTAAGAATATTTAAATTGTAAGTTATGTTTCGAGTTGAAAAAGTACAATAATATAAATCACATATTTTCTCAATAATGTTGTTATGGCCACTATAGATAAAT